>CM029502.1:10649286-11312400 GCA_017140595.1 Eucalyptus curtisii
CGGGAATCGAACCCGCATCGTTAGCTTGGAAGGCTAGGGGTTATAGTCGACGTTGATTCATCATTTTTAACGTCTCTAATTCAAAACCGAACATGAAACTTTGGTTTCATTCGGCTCCTTTATGGAAGATAGAGAAATTCCCAGATATCGATATATCTAAGATAAGACGTGAACGAAATCCAAAAATTCGATCCATAACATCTATGTCAGCTTTTCTGTTTGAATGCATTTCCATTCAAAAAGAAATTCGCTTTCTAGACAATCCCTCTAGAATAGGGAATAGGGTATTCTAACAATATTCCTAGTTACTTCGTTCTCTATTTCTATTTGAGACAATCCTTAGGAAAAGTATTTTGTTTCCACCGAGCTAAAAAATAGAATATGTCAATGCTTCTAGTAAACTAAAATCATGTTTTAATTTTATTCATTTATAGCTATTTTGCTCCAATCTTTCCTATCGAAAAAGAAAAAATGGAAGATTTAGTTACGATTAGAAATACGCTTTTCTATATTTATCCATGGATCCTTTACTAATACTCATTAAATTGGAAGTATTGATCCAATTCAAAAAAAATTATGTTTCGCAATTAAATAATCCAATTTTCCATTTTTAATTGACCCTTGGATACAAATCACGAGAATGTATATTTTTCCTCGAATCCTTCGTTGAGAGGTAAAGGATTAAATCCTTTTAAGAAATAAAGTTTTTCTTCGGAATATGAATCAAATCAAACCGAGGGATCCCTTAACTATAAAAGGGATTAATAAAACGAATCACACTTTTACCACTAAACTATACCCGCTACAATGCGATTATTGTATATAAATGAAACTTTTGTCGAACAAAAAAAGGTAATCGGACGTAATCAAGATAGGATCCAAAACAAAATAATGATGAAAATTATAGCATTGACGTGTTTGTTTTGGTTTTGTCAGTAAACCTAATCAGATTACTAAAAGAGCACTCCTAATTCAAAATTTAAATAAAGTAAAGAACAAGTTCTTTCTTTTGTTGGAGGATTTTTGACAGAACAGATAGGGCTCAATAAAACTATTTATGTTATGACATAAGAATGCATTGCACAACAATCCACAGTTCCTTAGTTTTTTTTTTTTTCTTTTTTTCCAGTAAAGGAAAAAAAAAATAAGAAAAGAAAGAATAATATAATAATAAAAAATGACACTTTGATTCTATAGAATGAAATTCCATATCATAGGAATGGAAAGATCTCTTCTTCTGATTGTTGTTTCAATAATCAATAATAAGCATTTTTGTTTTCAAACAAATCATTTTATCTATATCTATGATTTGGAATGGAACAAAAAATGGCCCGGCTAGGTACTGACCAGGCCAGGCCGTGAAAAGAAAAAAAGCTCTTTCGGAAGAAGAGGTATTCTTGCTTTTTTTCTTTTTTTTTTTTTTTTTATTCGAAATATCTCTTTAGAACCTTTTCTTTATCTAAATGGGATTGCTTATAAAAGTGTATATATTAAAGTTGTATATATTAATAGAGTAAAAAAAAATAAAGAGAGATAAAGAAAAGAAAGGCTTTTTTTCAAGCCTTACTTTTTGTGTAATGTAAGATAGTAATTATCCTTTTTCAATTGGGAGAGATGGCTGAGTGGACTAAAGCGTCGGATTGCTAATCCGTTGTACGAGTTTTTCGTACCGAGGGTTCGAATCCCTCTCTTTCCGTTTCCGTTGATGACTTGTTATTTTATTTATTCTTTTTTTTTCAAAACCTTTCCTTTGTTTTATTTCATATAATAAATAAGGATGTACAATAGAGAAAATCCTAAGTAAGAACATTGAAAAATTAAGCAAGTAAAAAGAAAGGCCTTTTTATTCTTCACGTCCAGGATTACGTCCTGGATCATTAGATAGGAATCCAAAGATGAAGAGAGAAACAAAAAATATTACTACTGTGTAAACAAAGAGTTTGAGAGTAAGCATTACACAATCTCCAAGATCTTTTTTTTTTTTTCAAAAAAAAAAAGAGAATAGATTCTCCATTTTTATACCCCATAGCCTATTTTGACACCAATAAACAAAATGGTTTCTCGAAATCAAAAATCAAAAAGAATTTTCAGAAATTCATTTGGAATAAGAGTCGAGTCTTTCATTAAAAAAAAAATATCTTTCCTATTTTGAAATGACTCGAAAAGGGTTTTTCAATAAATGAAAAAGAATCCGAATGAGGAAAGAGGGGAGTCAGATTTTTTGCAGCTATCTAAGAATTGTTTGAATCGAGGGTTCATGCTGTAAGACTTATCCGATCTTATCCATTGTTCCCATTTTTTTTTTTCGAATAAATCATGTCTAGGACAGTATTAAAGATCTCATCGAAAACTTACAGCAGCTTGCCAAACAAAGGCTAAGAGAAAAAAGAGAAGGGGTATTACTGGCATAAAATCTACGATTGGATTCAAAAAAGCGTAGGCCTCAGGCAATTTGGCTAAGAAAAAACTACTTGAATAAAGGGTGGAATGAAGACAGATACAGATCAAACTAAAAAGATAAGCATAACAAACATTTTTTTTTTTCTTGGACTTGGAGATAATTGTATTTTGATTGAGTTATTGTTATTGATAATTGATATCCCTTAAAAAAAAAAAAAAAAAAGTAAGGGATACCAAAAAATCCTTCTTTGAACTCACCCAATCAAAAATCCTTCAATTCTCAAAAAAGAATAGAAGAAATCATACTTTTATACAATATCTTAATTGAATTATATGTAATGATCAATAAATTCAGCTTCAGTGTATATCTACACGTGTCAAAACCCTAGGAACAATAGAGTCCATAGATATTTATTTGAGATTGGAATTGACGAACAACCAAAAACAATACTACTGTTTAGTAGTATTGAATAGAAATTGAAATGGGGCGTGGCCAAGTGGTAAGGCAACGGGTTTTGGTCCCGCTATTCGGAGGTTCGAATCCTTCCGTCCCAGGGAATACCTATTCTATATATAGATAGAAACAGAGTATAGAAATATCTATTATCACAAGAAAGAAAGGTTTTCTTTTTGAACTACCTTCTCTACTCTTTACGAGTTAAATATTGGATATTATGTGATTCTTGTTTCTGATTTTTAATGATTCTATTCTTCTTTAAATCCTATTTTTTCACAAATTCAATTCAACTAAGATACATATAGATGAGACTGAATCGAGTTGTGATCTAGGAATCTAGATTCGAAGAATTGGAAATAAAGAAAAAAGGGGGTTGCAAAAGAGGTTGAATGCGCTTTTCATCGTATGTCCATCCCCTTATACTTTGAATATTGAATATTCATATTGAAGTTTAAGTTAGTTACTTCGAAAAGCCTTACGTCCCATATAATAAGAATTAATTAACAATGTAAGATAGCAATTTAACTAGCTGTGCTTGTACAAATTGGATTAAGAAATAATCAAGTTACATACATATAACGTATCTATTTTCTTTCAACCTCATTTTTAGGTATTTCATTTCGTATTTGATTTGGTTCTCATATATAATTGTAAATATATGTAATAATATAGACAGGGGGTAATTCATACATCCTATATTCTATTCCCCTTGCTTTAAATAAAAATTATTGAACGAACCCCCACCAGTCAAAGAAACTACGCGTAAAATGAGGAAATGCTTAATGTATTATTGTCATTCTATTTCAGTGATAACGTTTTTTGGTTTTTTGAAAAAGATTTTGGATCCGTTAATTATGAATATTCTATATTGAATATTCATAATTCATTCCAATGACAATTGTTCAGTCTATCTGATAGAGGGAATTCTTTTTTTTATGATTTTCTTTTTCAGTATGAAATCAAAGAAAAAGAGCCTAAATCTTCCTTTACATCAACTTTTTTGTATTCACTCCACGAAAAAAAGAAATAAATTTCTTTTTCTATCTATCTATATTTTTTTAATCACTGAGGTTTAATTTTTAATCACTGAGGTTTAATTCAAAGATGAATTATTTATGATGATAAATGCAATCTTTAGGAAAACTTTATTCAAATAGTGATATCCAGGTAGGTTTTTTTTTTCAATTCAATAACTATTTGAATTGAATGATTTCTTATGAGTATTTGATATTCGAAGAAGTCTAAGATTGTTGAATATATCCTCTCAAGTTACTTGAAGATGCAATGTAGATTCAATACAAAGAACTTTTTTCTTCCTAATATTTCGAAATTAAAAAATAAAATAAAAATATTGCATTCATCCAATAAAAAGAAAATCGAGGATTCAAGTGAATTCTTTCTAAGACTTCTTTCGAAACCAATGGAACGACCGAACAAATGACTATTCATGATTCCCTAATTGAATCAATTACATATCAGTTCCAAACTAGAGGAATGTTATGGTAAAACTTCGTTTGAAACGATGTGGTAGAAAGCAACGTGCGACTTGAAGGACATGATCAGTTGTGGATTCTTACACCCACCCTTTTTCTTATATAGGAATGAAGGTGCTCTTGGCTCGACATCCTTTGTTCTGTTCCACTCGAAACCTCATTTTTTCTTGGGTTGTAGTGTAAACAGTATGTGATGTAGCTCGAGTAGAAAGTATTGATTCATTTCTCAGGGCAAGGATCTAGGGTTAGTGCCAATTAATAAGTTGGAACAACTTCGTAAGTGTAGTCTATTTTCGATTTCTAAATCGAAAGGATCCAATTCGAGCAAGTTTCAAATCCAAAAAAGGAAAATTTGTTGGAATTAGTGAAACTCTTTTGATCAAAAGTGTATCTTGCGGGAATCAACCGTTTATGATTCTTTGATAGAAATAAATCAGAAAAAGGGCCGTGTTGCTGCCATTTTGAAACGATTAAAAATCACCGAAGTAATGTCTAAACCCAATGATTCAAGGCAAAGATAAAATATTTTGGAACAAGGAAATATCTTTTTTTTAATTGTCTCGACAACTAGATCAAGAATAAGGAGTCCAAATATATTCTAAATGAGACAAAGAGAAAGGGGTTAGAGACCACTCAAAAAATCAAATACATAAGGGTTTTCTTTTGAGCTATTTCATATTTCCGAGTTACTCAACTTGAGTTTTGAGAATACAAATGATTTTTTTTTTTGATAAAGAAAAAGAAGAATAAAAAAGTATTAAATAATCTTAGTCTAATTTATTTGATTTAATGCTTTTATAGATCTATTTGACATTCGAATTGTATACATAGACATATCTTCTAATTTCTCGAGCCGTACGAAGAGAAAGCTTCGTATACGTTTCTAGGGGGGGGTTCTAGTTTATCTACGTCTATCCCAATGAGCCGTTTATCGAATCGTTGCAATTGATGTTCGATCCCGAAGAGAAGGAAGAGATCTTCGGAAAGTGGGTTTTTATGATCCGATAAATAATCAAACGTATTTAAATATTCCTGCTATTCTATTTTTTCTTGAAAAAGGTGCTCAACCTACAGGAACTGTTTATGATATTTTCAAGAAAGCGGGGGTTTGTTTTTAGAGAATTTCGTCTTAATTAAAGGAAAGTCAATTAATGAAATACAAAAGAAGAGGGTGGGGGTGATTCGTATATAGCTTTGTATAAGTATAAGTTTTTTTCTACTATACTTTCCCCACTCCCCTCCTCTTCTTTTGCTCTATTTATACTTTTTTTTGTTGTATTCTTTTCGAATTATTCATATTGACAACAGTGTATTGAACAAATATAATTCGATCGTGTAGAAATGGATTTCTTTATCTTCCTTCGATTTTTCTTTCTTAGATTTCGTTTTTTTACTTTACTTCATTCAACAAAAAATATCTATCTATATATGGGTTCGTTCGATTGGTTGTGATACAAACAAGAAGTCTTTTTTGGTTAAAAAAAATGGATAACATAAGCGAGAAGAGGCAGTCTATCCAAATTGCCTTTTTTTATCTGAAAATTTGATTATTCTTATTGGATCTGTTTATTTTTCTTTTTTCGATTCATAATTTCAGAATCAATTGGAATTTTATTGCTAGTTCGCTGTTTTGATTGCATCGTGCAATTGAATTTCTTTATTTTATTCCGATTGTATCTACATATCCTAATTTTTTTCGGGTTGCTAACTCAACGGTAGAGTACTCGGCTTTTAAGTGCGGCTAGCATCTTTTACACATTTATATGAAGTAACGGATTCGTTCATACCTTCGGTAGAGTTTGTAAGACCACGACTGATCCTGAAAGGAATGACTGGAAAAAACAGCATGTCGTATCAATAGAGAATTTTGAAAATATTTCATTCTTACTGGATCAGTTCAAAACCTTGTTTGAATTCTTAGTGAGAAAAAAATGAAATGAATTCAGAGTTGGGTCGAATGAATAAATGGATAGAGTCCTATGACCTCAATTAATTCTAAAGAAAGAAAAAGTATAAAGAAAGAAAAAGCAACGAGCTTCTGTTCATAATTTCTTAATTTGACTGATTACCCGATCTAATTATACGTTAAAAATATATTAGTACCTGGTACGGGAAGGGCTTTTCCGTGAGTGGATGATTATCCATTTCTTTTTTAATGAGTCCTAACTATTAGCTATTTCCTATTCTAGGTTGTACCTAAATGTGTAGAAGAAGCGGCATATTGATAAAGATATTTTTTTCCAAAATCAAAAGAGCGATTGGGTTGAAATGAAAAATAAAGGATTTCGAATCCATCTTCTTATCCTATAACTAATATAAACTAATTCGATTGAAAAAGAGAGGATAGAGAGTCCGTTGATGAGTCTAACTATCTCCGAGGTATCTATTCTTTTCTTACTAGAATACCTTGTTTTGACTGTATCGCACTATGTATCATTTGATAACCAAAAAATCCCCTACCTTTTTTGTTTCTTTTTGGAGTCAAATCGAATTTCCAATGGAGGAATTTCAAGGATATTTAGAACTAGATAGATCTAGACAACATGACTTCCTATACCCACTTCTTTTTCGAGAGTATATTTATGCACTTGCTCATGATCATGGTTTAAATAAATCGATTTTGGTCGAAAATGCAGGTTATGACAAAAAATCTAGTTCAATAATTGTGAAACGTTTAATTACTCGAATGTATCAACAGAATCCTGTGATTCTTTCAGCTAATGATTCTATCCAAAATCCATTTTTTGGGCAAAACAATAATTTTTATTCTCAAATTATCTCCGAGGGATTTGCAGTCATTGTGGAAATTCCATTTTCCCTAAGATTAGTATCTTCCTTAGAAAGGAAAGAAATAGCAAAATATCATAAATTACGAGCAATTCATTCCATATTTCCTTTTTTAGAGGACAAATTTTCACATTTAGATTATGTGTCGGACGTACTAATACCCTATCACATCCATCTAGAAATCTTGGTTCAAACCCTTCGCTACTGGGTGAACGATGCCTCTTCTTTGCATTTATTACGTTTCTTTCTCCACGAGTATTGGAATAGTCTTATTACTCAAAAGAAACATATTACCGTTTTTTCAAAAGGTAATCCAAGATTATTCTTGTTCCTATATAATTCTCATATATGTGAATACGAATACTTCTTTCTTTTTCTCCGTAATGAATCTTCTCATTTACGGTCAACATCTTCTGGAATCTTTTTTGAGCGAATATATTTCTATGTAAAAATAGAACATTTTGTCAAAGTCTTCTTTGATAATGATTTTCAGTGCATCCTATGGTTCTTCAAAGATCCTTTCATGCATTATGTTCGATATCAAGGAAAAGCAATTCTGGCTTCAAAAGATACGCCTCTTTTGATGAAGAAATGGAAATATTACCTTGTTAATTTATGGCAATATCATTTTTACGCCTGGTTTCAACCAGGAAGGATCGATATAAACCAATTATGCAAGTATTCTCTTGACTTTTTGGGCTATCGTTCAAGCGTGCGACTAAATTCTTCAGTGGTACGAAGTCAAATGCTAGAAAATTCATTTCTAATAAATAATGCTATGAAGAAGTTCGAGACAATAGTTCCAATTATTCCTCTGATTGGATCATTGTCTAAAGCGAATTTTTGTGACACATTAGGGCATCCCATTAGTAAACCGACCCGGGCTGATTCATCAGATTCTGATATTATCGACCGTTTTTTGCGTATATCCAGAAATCTTTCTCATTATCACAGCGGATCCTCAAAAAAAAAGAGTTTATATCGAGTAAAATATATACTTCGACTTTCTTGTGTTAAAACTTTGGCTCGTAAACACAAAAAGACTGTACGCACTTTTTTAAAAAGATTAGGTTCGGAATTTTTGGAAGAATTCCTTACGGAGGAAGAAGTTGTTCTTTCTTTGATCTTCCCAAGAACTTATTCTACTTCACGAAGGTTATATAGAGGGCAGATTTGGTATTTGGATATTACTTCTATCAATGATCTAGTCAATTATGAATGATTGTCTATGAGATCATGGAAATGTAAATTCTCCTTAAATAATGAGGAGATAACCAAAAAAATTCATTCATTTTTTTATGAAATATTTATGTAGTAAGAGTTAAGTTAGGGTTGATCGCCTGAGTATTCCATTTTTCTTAGAGTCCTTTCTAGGGAAGACATTGAGTTTTCGATGTATACATAGGGAAAGCCGTGTGCAATGAAAAATGCAAGCACGGTTTGGGGAGGGATTTTTGTTACGTATTTTAACAAAGAAATTATCTACTCCATCCGACTAGTTCCGGGTTCGAGTCCCGGGCAACCCATTTTATATAGAATATAGAAATTCTATATATCCGCATTATCTTTTTGTAACTCACTTCATTGATATTCATTCAGATTCAAAAAATTCGGATGAATCTCCATAGATAAGATCATAGATAGATATCTATGAATATGGATATTGGTTGACACGGGTATATAAGTCATGTTATACTGTTGAATAACAAAAAACCGTCTTTACATTGGATGGTTTGGTGTTTTGATGATCCCTACCTTATTGACCGCAACTTCTGTATTTATTAAATTAATTAGATTTAATAAATCAAATCTATCTTAATGTAAAATTCAAACCAGATCACCAGCTATTATACGTTTTGGACTTGTGTCACGTTTTGTGAAGTTGTCTCGTTATGAACTTGTTTCGTTTTGAACTTGTCACGTTCTGGATCACATTCTACCGTTTTGAATCAATCACATTCTGGACTTGTTCTATCTGTATGTAAAGTCTCTTGTTCCATCTATATGTAAAGTCTGAGTGTCTTCCGTCTAAAGTAGGCCTTATAATCTAAACGTAAGTCCGAACATATTCATCCTTAGAGTCCGCTTCTAAACATATTTAGCTTTAAGATCCGGAAAAATTGACCCTAAATAAATTCAGCTTTAGCATAAAGTCTATCTTTTGGTTCTTCCAAGTATAATCCTTAATAATATCCTTTATACATTATATCATCTGCATAATCTATTACTTAATTATTAAATAGTCGTAGCCTTTAATATATTTTGTCATCTTCAAAACAACATATGATTTTCCTAATGTAAATAAGTCATTTTCTTTTCTTTTATTTTTTTCTTTCTTATTCTTCCTCTTCTAAGCTTATTGGTGGAGATTCGCGCCATCGCCACCGCCACCACCATCTCCGGCCGGGCTCGCTCTCCGCCCGTCGCCCGGCCACGCCTAATGGCGCCGCCACTCGCCTACGCTTCACCGTCGCCACTACTGCCGTCACTGCACGACTAACCTAAATGATACAAGAAGACAGAAAAAATCTCAAAAACTTTACTAGAAATAAAAGAAATTCTACATCACAAAAAAAAAATTGAAATAGTCGTCCAAACGCAATCCCGTTTTTTTTTTTCTATTTCGGTATCATAAATTTTCAGACAGCTTTATCAAACGATATCGTTTTTACCAAAAACTATTTCGAAGGATAAATCAAAAGCACTATTTCAAAAGAATTATTCTTATAATAGATGGTTACGCCACCAAATACACCTTATGATCAGCCATGCTAATGGACCCGCCAATTTGCCCCGCCAATTTGCCGTGACTCTGACCTCTCCTGAATCGGGGCCACTCAAGCACTATTCGGACCCAAAGTTGGCCCAAGTGATGTAAACATCGGCGACTTTGGACCCAAAGTCGGCCTCAAATTGCGCGTTCCAGCTTCAGATGAGCAGGTACTCGTCGTTTTTGCAAAGCCATGCGCTTGACGGCCCTACTCTGAACGAGCACTCTGTCTGGTTCGGTGCTAGCCTTTAAACTACACTTCCCGATGGCTTTCTTCTCTCCTTTTGCCACATTCAAGACCGAGGTGTCAATGCACTCTCTCAAAATTTGATCAAATTGATGATCGACGAGCGCGCCGTTGTCGTTTCTGTACAATTGCGCAACCTGCCCTATATTACCCGAGAAATGCCTCTAATGCTTTTGTCCGTCAGAGCCAAAAACGAGCACTCCGCTGTCTCTCCCTTTCCCCAATCGTTGGCTTTATCTCCTCAACCCTCTCTCTCTCTCTCTCTCTCTCTCTCTCGATCCCGGCGAACTATCTTAATTTCATCCATACATTGGCTGAGATTAAGCTCTCAAATCCTTTCTTTTCTTTACTCATTCACTTTCCCTAGCCTAGGAATCTTCAGGGGTTTTCCGTAAACGTGGCATCATTCGATCCGAAAGAGAATCGAACCACATCATGACATTCTTTCTCGGGCCCGTGAGAGAGAAACAGCGGAGATCAAGAGGGAAAGACGGACCGAGTTTTACATGAGGACCTCAGACTGAACTGGGATTTCATTAAGTCTTTTTACCCAACCATGTTCACTCGAGATTCTCGTTTAAGTTCAGCGCAAAAAGGAAAAAAGACTCAAAACAGATTCGAATCGGGTCGGGTCGCATAACAAAGTTCGCAAAAGTTCGGATCTCTCTCAAATCCATGAAGAGCATGAAATCCTCAAACCAAAATGTTCTTAATTTCTAAATGTGAATGCAGAACTAATTCCGACATTATCATGTGATTCCGATCCCCAATTTTTCTTGAAATGTTAACGAAACCTTTCGAACGAAATTTTTAGATGTCTGACATTTTGGAGTGTTAAGGAGTGGGGTGTTCCATTTGAGAACAGGGCTTTTGGGTATCTCTTTTTCTTTCTTCCTTCCCTCATTCTCCTTCTCAGCATTCCTCCCAGAATGAGTGTCCATTTACAAATCTACGCTTTCCAATTCCAAGTATAGATTGAGACTCAGGGACATATCTCCCTCAGCATTTAGTCGCATTAGCTTTACGGACTTCATGAAAATGTGAAGATAGGCTCTCACAAAGCAGAGAAGCTCACTGCCAGTTTGGCTTGAAAGGATTAGTTCTGGATACACACATAATTCTAGCCTATCCTGTCTGTTTAGTACCTTGGCAAAATTAGGATGTCTGCAATCAAGTTGAGGTCGAGTCAACTTCACAAAATCTATCTCGAGGTGATGAGTAATTCTGTGTCAATTTATCTGGATCTCAATTCTGAAATCCAAGATCCATGAGGACAATGAATTTGATCATTGTGGGGAAGCCGAGAGCTATTCTAAAATAGATTTATTATGATCAAATATTCGAATTCCACAGCTCTTAAGCTTATAAATGCTTAATGTTATAACCCAATATGTGAGAAACCAATATTGACGCTTCCCTTTCTGCTAGTACTTTGTAACTTGTAAGACTATCTCTATTCACAATTCTGGAGGCCCTTCGAGTCGAATGTAATCGTACATGACTCCCTGATAAGGGTTTATGGCCAAGGCCTGAGTCAAAAAGATTGTGTTGCTTCCCCTGCGAAGTTGCGAGCTTGGCACCGAATGCTGTACAACCAGTATAAACCATGAATGCCATGTCTCGCTATTGCATTGTCCTGTCCGATTCTCCCTGTGGCGAAGAGCGGGGGCTCCATGGTCGGTCATTGAACCGTACCTAAGGATCATCAGTAACTCTTATAATCTGCATTTGACAAATCCCAAAACAGGGAATATGGTTGCTGGTTTGAACTATATTCATCCGTGATGTAGTTGAACAAACTCGATAAAGCTCATGTGAACTGTTCAATGTAATGTTCTACATGTTGTGCCTGTACCTGCAAGTCAGATTCAGTAACAGATGCCAAGGCCAGTTGCAGGACGTAACCGGCTGTCTCTTTCACTGTCTTGAGTTCAAACACAATCTGCCATGTCGTCGCTGCGAATGTGTAATTATATAAATTCCTGCACTTAGAGAGAGGCTTAATCAACAAAGAAGAAATCGAGCAAGTTCTGTAGCGGACAGAGAGGAGATGACACATACCTAGTGACCTGTGCAAAGAACCAATCTTTACGATAATCATCGACGCCCACATGGAAGACAAGATCGTTTCTGGGGTATAAGTCTGCATATCGCTCCCATAAGCCATATTGCCTAAATCTGCTCAACTTAATGGGATCAACACGAGATACTACCCGGTATAGGAGTGGCTATTGGCTAAGAAACACGAAGTTTGTGCTTTATTGAGGCAAACCTGTATTGTCTGTTGTTAGCATACAAATTATTCATGAGGGTTGGGTAAGGTTCGGGCACGTAGAACTCAGAAGCCGTACGGTCGGGGACGCCAATCTCCCATAGAGTAGGGCCGTGTCTCGGTGGCTCGTAGACGAGAATCCCCAAGTTGATCGCAGAACCTGCATTTTGAAACTGTATTCAGTCCATTTCCCTATTGACAATGTATGCTAAAGTGATGTCCCTGTACATGGAATTGCAATTTCAGACAAAAGTTGCAGAGTTTGGTTTCAATAAACAGAAGCAGAACTTCATACCTGGTGTGATAGTGACACTGCCTTTATACTTGTAATCTCCGATAATACCAGGAACCCATCCATATAAATCATATTCGCCTGCTCGAATGTTGTTAATTATGAAATTTCCCTTCCTGTCTGCTCGACGCCAAAACTGATAACCCTGGAAATCAAACGACATTTACAAAAGAAAAATCAAATTCAATTATTTTTCTCCTAGGCCGAATTGAAACTATTGATAAGTATGACTCATCGCGTGCTAATTTCAGCTTTTGAAAATAAATTCCAGCGGCTTTATCAACCTTGTTCTCTCTTTGCCACGACCCGACCTGTCCCGGAGATGCTAGGCCGACATAGGCAAAGCCCCCCACAGGTATCTCTTACTTATATATCTGGAAAAAGAAGCAAAGAAAACGAAGGAGCACAGCAAAATTAAGATGATGTGATAGTGTGAACATGTTTTATCATCATACGGCGCATACGAGCACCATATGTGCACTAAGTCTATCTTACACGATAACTTCACACGTACCAGGTCTACCGATGTGAACTTTGATCACACTTTATCGCAAAAAAAGCAAACGAAGACATGAGACTAATCGAGATTTCATCATGAGAAAAAGAACCTTCGGTTATGGAGCTACTTAAGTACCTGTCGCGAACAAGTAACTGGCCAACAACCATTCCTCGCTCCTTCGAAGAAGGGAAGTCCTCCGACTCGGTGAAACCATAAGGCCAGGTCTCCGATTCCACATACATCTAACAATCATCAAACCCGACAATGACGAAAGAATTACCAATTGTTGATCATAGCCTAGATAGAAGACCGACTAATCGAAATTGAGCAGAGGAGAGGAAACGGTCTATGCAGAAAACCTGCTTTTTGGCATTTTGCCAGAGAGTGCTCGTGTCTTCCTCCGGGGGGACTGAGTTGAGATAGATCAGAACAGGGCCAAAGACCTTCTTCCAAGGCTCTCCACCTTTGAACTTCATGCCCACTTCTTTCCCAGCATAGTGGGTGCTCACGAACATCTGCACTGTTTCCTCTGAGTACTTGAGCACAACTTTTTGTACTTTAACAAAAACAAACCAAGAAAATCTGGGGTCCTGAGCTTATTACAATGTCTGCTCATTTCTCCATTGATAGTTCAATGATTCTTTGACAGAACTCACCATTGCCATTGTGTCAAGATCAAGCAAATTCAGAAAATAGAAAAAATTGTAGAGAAGACTCACGGAGAGGGCGATTGGGCCGACGTGGGAAGTGAGGTCCTGCTTGACGGGCCCGGCGGTGCGGAACTCGTTGCTGGGCGTGATCAACCAGAAGCCCACCGGCGGGTCGCCGCAGATCCAGCCGTGCACCCTGTTGTACTGGTTCTCGCATGAGTACTGGTACTTGTCGTCCACCTGCAGCGCCGGTCACCGGAACCCACTCGTCACGTGACTTGCAGATAAGGTGCCATAAAGTTTAAAAACCCTAAGTAAAGAAAACTAGAGCCGAGGGTAATTTCAATAATTTTTGGACATTCTCACGGTTTAATATCGTGCGGCACGATATTGACTATCAATTGTTGGATGGCACTATTTGACAAAAAGAATCAGGTAATTGATGGATCTCAATCGTAAGATGACGATCACGGACCGTAAAATATTTTACCTTAAAAATTCAATTTATTTCTTTGAGATGTTTGTGTATAGATATTAATTTTCAATTCACTCCATTTTGGAGCAATAAAATGTCCGAACAAAAAAATTTTACCCTAGTAAGTAGAAGGAGATAACATGCATATAAAGATTTGTTCCGGATGAAATTCGAAACTTTTAAGGTTACCTCTCCTCTGAGTTCCGGGTTGATTGGATCGGTTAAGAGAACGGCTTCCGGGTAGGCCAGCGGCTGGCCCGTGATGCGGTCCTCCGGCATCGGCATGACTCTCTGCCTATCATCCGACAAAGCCATGAAATGAAACCTGAACAATAAAATCGAAGTCCCAAGTCATTAGCATGTAACAACACTTAGAAACTAAATCACATTGAAGTGAAATTCCAGAAAAGGGAAATGACGAGAACAATTACGAACTGATACTCCATTACTTTTTATTCTGGAGCCTGTAAACGATCCTGACTTGATCCATTTCGATGTCCCGCAATCCTTCCGGTCGCTCGAAAATGCCGTAAGCATAAAATCCCGAGCATCCACGCCGCACTATGTACCTGCGGAGTTCCAGCTATCGTTACCTATCATTGCCTAAGTACAGCTCAATGTTCAAACGCCATCGCACCTCTTGTCGATGTGCAGCGGGACCACGGTCTGGTTGGCCGAGGGGCTCCATTTTCTGACAAACGATATCTCTATTTGGTCTTTGTTTTGTGTCACGATCCTGTATATCGTTCCTTGTATCCTGCCATTAATCAGTCGCACACTGTGACAATCGGCAAAAAGAACTCGATCTTCACTTGCTCGGGGAATCAACATTCACCTGTCGTATTTGATCGGTTCTCCGGGCCAGTTCCAAACAACATCCCAGTACCTAAAATTACCAAACGAGATCCCATTTTCATTGAAATCGCAGATCACCCAAGAACGCAACGAAACGGACAAATTAAGAGCTAGATTGGGCATTATTACATTACATACCCTCTACTGTTTTCTTCATTGAGGCTTTCGAGCAAGTTATCGATGCCATTGTACCGAATGCCTATGACATCTCCATCTGGAATCGATAGGGTTACTTGGACAAGCCCATTGTCTATCAAAACCTGAAATATAATCAAGAAGAAAACTTAGAACCTGAAATTTTAGCTTAGTTAATTTACACAACTGTGTTATCATGTACCAAATTTGCCTGGTAAAACCTAAAGAGTAATCTTGATCATGCTTTAACTAATGGGTAATTAAACAGATTCTGAGCCTAATAATTGTCGAATTGAGAGCAGCAGGTGAAGCCTAGTTACCTGCCCCGGGTCGTGCAAACTGAGCTGGACCCCAAGAGGAGACTTGGGTTTCCTGCCCCCTGGAAAATTGCTTTAACAAGAGACCGAAGAGAAGGCAAAATTTTAGTCAATACCATTACCCAAAAAAATAAAAACACAAAAAAGTCATGTAGTAATTATTTGAATCGTTGAAAGAAAGGGACCACATGAGCACATGATCTGCTTTTTTGACTTGTCCAATGGGCTCTTTCCAAGCTATATGCTCTACTTTTTTCACTATTTCTAATTATGTTTTTGCAGACAGGGGCCTGTGAAAAGGATTTATCTCGGATAATTAGAATAATATTTAATGGAAAAGAGCCCCGGTGAGTGGTTGTGCTCAGACAAGAATCTCTCGTGAAACACTTCAGATGGTACGAAACACTGTGACGAAATGGAAAACAGGAAAAAAGACAAAAGCAATGGGTTCTTGTGAAGTGAAGTGCAAGGGCGAAATCTCACTGTGAAGCGTTGCTCGGATTCTCTGCAATTACTTTATTGCATTGTACGAACTTCACGGGCATGCGCGGATGAAAAGAAAGCATTACATGGATTTTACTGATGCGGCATCACAACCACAAAACGACCTAAGACAGCAGTAACTCCCTCCCTCTTTCTCTCTCTGGACCGTGTCTGATGTGGGAGCTTTCTCTCATGGTTGTCGCGCATTTATCAAATAATTACAGGTTGAGAGAGAGAGAGAGAGAGAGAGAGGGAGAGAAGAACCTAACTGGGTCGACACAGAACTGACAATGCAGCACCACAGCAGCAGCAGATGAACCGTCGCGGCTCCCCACCGCCGGCCGGCGGGGCCGAGCGGCCTCCATTGCGGCCGCCAGTAGCTCATCTTCACGCCAGTCACGAGAAAATAACCCAACCACGCTAGAAGGAGAAGATAGAAGGAGATGAGGGCCCAAAGGCGGGTAACCAGGAATCAAGAAAATGTGTGGACCTAGTTCTTGGCATTTCACCTCGACAGAGCATCGGAAACCGATGCGCGCACGCGCGACAGACTTCCCGTCAATTTCCCTAAACCGGACAAGGAAGAGAGGGAGAGGACATGTGGGATTTATAACGGTGGCGCTTTGTTTCCATGGGAACTGTAATTGACAAACATTAATCGCCTCCACAGCCGTAGGACAGATAGAGAAAGAGAGCAGCGCAAAACGCTAACAAGTGAGAAAGCGATTCCTATATAAGTTGACGAGGAGTAAAGCTTCTCCTAGGCGAGGGCAGATTCGTCCTCCCCCGCAAGAGTATCACATGGGCTGAAGAGGGACAAAAAACTCCAACCTCGTAGGTTCTTTCTTGGCATTAAATACGAGTGGAAGGATTCCAGGTGATTTATGCTGATGCCTTTGGCGAATTCGATAATCTTTAGCCCCGTGGATCGAATAAATAGTCGGGATATAGTCCTTAAGACTGTCAGATGCTACATTTTCTTTATGTTATCAGCTCGTTTTGCGGCGTGTTGTTCATCTTTTTCTTATAGTAGTTGGTCTGCCTCGCTTTTCTTCCTACTCTTAATTGTCCATCTGTAGCTCTCTCTGCTTCCTTTGGTAGTTCTTTAATAAGTGTTGATGTTAGGTGGCATCAAATGGCCCGTTTGATATGGTTTTTTCAGTGCACGGTTAGTGAGAACGACTGCTATGGTTTTTAACAATGAAGTACTTGGAAAATTGAACACTATTAGAACATTACCAAGTCTCCGAAACTTGAGAATCTCTTATTCAGAGGGCTAAGGCGAACTCTCACGTCTTACTTGACTCCTAATCGGCCTAGTTTAAGTTAGAGGAGGCTTGCAAAGTCAAAATAAACAAAACGACTAATGAGAAAATCAAATTGCGAGTAGGGATTGGCATGCAAGAGGGATCATTCGCATCCAATTAGCAATTCATCAAACTCTATTTGGGGAGCCAACCGCACTCAATTTTGTGTTGCTACCGTTTTAGATATATATAACCAAATCCGCACTCAATTTTGTGTTGCTGAAATTTATTTAAAGAGAACCCCTTCTTTGCCCCTCTTGATTTCGCCAATTATTGGTTTATCCATGGCAATTAAATAATTGAGGAGGAGGCAGTGCCCGTCATCTTCACGAATCGACCAAAAAGCAGAGTATGCCCTCTTCTTTTTGTGTGCAAAAAGAAAGGATTTTTTATCCTATGAAAGAGCTAAAGGCAAAGTATACGCCATTATAAAACTTGCAATTGCTCAAGCAAAAGACAAACTAAGATTGGGAAGGCCGCCGCCCCACCCGGGCGGGGGGCAGGGGTGGGGGTGGGGTATGGGCAAGGGGGCGGGCACATTGAAAGAGGAATTCTAGATCTTCAGCGAAATATCGCCACCTTTCAAGAGGTTAACCCCTAAGAAAAGTTAATAGATTACTAAAGCAAAGACTTAAACCATAGTAATCATAGGAGAGTCGTCGCTAATCTTTTTTTCTGTATTTTCAAAAATATTATGAAAGCATTGTCAGTCAATTTTAAGCCTAAAGCCACTAATACACAATGGTGATCATGTAGGTGTGTAAGCAATAATTTAACACTAAATAATCAAAACTTATGGATAAATTGCTAGACATGGGGCAATAACCTCAATGCATTAAGCAAAAACATGACTTTGTTATGATAATGCCCCAAGCATTCTACAAGATTGTTAATTTAAAAAAAAGGTAAGCGTCACCTAAACATGATTTCTAGACGCATAGACATTTGATTCTTTTTGTGTTTTTCTTCTTTTTATAAAATTAAACTATACGTAATGCATGAGCTATGATTTTAATCTATCTTACGTCCGTATGATCCTTATTTAACTAATGACATGTGACGTAAACTTACATGCCGCCCCTGCAACCGAATTCTAACGACAGACAAAATAAATAGTCTAATTTGCCATACAATCTAATATATATGGGGGGGGGGGAGAGAGTTTTATTTCAATCGGTATGTAGCAAGAGAGAATTAATAAGACTAAGACTTAGCACATTGAAAGAGGAAGTCTAGATCTTCAGCGAAATATTCGCCACCTTTCAAGAGGTTAACCCCTAAGAAAAGTTAATAGATTACTAAAGCAAAGACTTAACCCATAGTACTCATAGGAGAGTCGTCACTAATCTTTTTTCTCTATTTTCAAAAATATTATGGAAGCATTGTCGGTCAATTTTAAGCCTAAAGCCACTAATAGGCAATGGTGATCATGTAGGTATGTAAGCAATAATTTAACACTAAATAATCAAAACTTATAGATAAATTGCTAGACATGGAGCAATAACCTCAATGCATTAAGCAAAACATGACTTTGTTATGATAATTCCCCAAGCATTCTGCAAGATTGTTAATTAAAAAAAAAATGTATGCGTCACCTAAACATGATTTCTAGACGTATAGACATTTTGATTCTTTTTGTGTTTTTCTTCTTTTTTTATAAAAGTAAACTATACGCCATGCGTGAGCTATGATTTTAATCTATCTTACGTCCGTATGATCCTTATTTAACTAATGACATGTGACATAAACTTACATGCCGCCCCCTGCAACCGGATTCTAACGACAGACAAAATAAATAGTCTAATTTGCCATACAATCTAATATATATGGGCCTAAAAGTGCAATCACTAAATGACATGGATATTATGACATGAAGATGAAAATATGGCGATTTGACGACATGGTAGAGATGATGTGGCAATAATGCAACTAATAATATATGATATATGATATATATATATATATGTTATTTTTTATTATTTTCTCTTATAGTTAAAATAGGAAATCACCTAAAATATGTGATTAGCTAATTTAAAATGGAAAATAATTTATAATAAACCATATTTTGAAGGTAATTAATTACGCAATTATATAATAGAAAAGTTTCCTAAATTAATAACGTGCATTATATAAACCCATGTAATTAAATATTCACCACATCCAAAATTGGAAGTCAAGGTTCTGGGAGATCCAATCTTAGGTCTTAAAGATTGAAACTCCAATTATCATAAAAACGCATGACTCAAAAATATAAGAAATTACCCATTTGGGTGAGCCCTATAATCTCACACCAAATCTAATTAGAATCAATAATCCAAATTAGTTAAAAAGATATTCAAATTGGACTTAGTTAAAGAGATTGCCTATATTGGACTTTGATCCAATGATGATCGACGAGGAAAGTTTGACAACAATGACCCTGAAGGGTAGGTGGCGATACCGTGGTGAGGGACCATGCGCTCCATAAATTTTGTGCATGATTTATCGGTTGACAAATGTGTACTCGTCAATTTCATAAATCTATGCACTGGAATTTTTTTGCTGCCAAGGATGAGAGCTACTGCCAATTCGGTCAAAAACCTTTTGTCTAATGCTAATTCAATCATAAATTTTTTGATCTAATGTTAATTCAATTATTTCTAATATTGGCCTAGTATTGCTTGACGTGGATGTCATTTCACTAACGCAAGATAGCTAATATTGATGTAAACAATTTTAAATAATAATTTAATTTTTTTGAATTATTTATTCTTTTTCTTTTTTTCTTTTTTTTTCCTTTCTCCTCCTTCTTCCTCTAGACGACAAGGTCGACCTAGTCGACCTTTGGCAAGGCTCAAGCCCTCGTAGGTGTGACCTCACTGACCCTCACCTTTGGCCCTTCGGCAAATGGTTGGAGGAAGGAAGAGGAGAATAAAAAATAAAAATAAAAAATAAAAAATTTGAGAATATTAAAATATAATTAAAAATTATACGGTCAATTTCAACCATGCCAAGTCAACCAATCAAGCATCCACGTCAGTAATATCCGGCGAAAATTATTGAAAAGGATTGAATTGGAACTAGATCAAAAGATTTAGGATTAAATTAGTAAATCGACACCAATAAAAAGTTTATGACTAAATTAACACCATTGTAATAGTTTTAGGACTTTTCTGACACTTTTATCCGACTATCTGATTGTCTTAAGATCATGTGACTTGCATGTGATGCATGACTTAAATAAAATGCAAATATAAACTATGCTAATTGCATTTTTCTTTAGGAGTCGGGGTTGATCACTATTTTTCTTATGTAATAAATGACTAATGGGTCATCAAAATTGATGCGTGAACAGAAATCAGAGCTAAATATTGCTCAATTTGTACACGCCTAGATGACGTGGACTCGAAAGAGATGCTTGTCTTATATAGAATCATGCTATTATAGAAATAGGAAGATACCTCATGCATCTACGACAACAGGTAGTACTGAAATGTGGAGAAATAAGTGGGTCATCATAGTATGTTTTTTCAATTTCCCACATGTATATTCGAAAGAATGTAAAGATCTCAATGACAATTTTGACGAGGAAGATAGATAATTGGGATCAAAGACGAGCAAATAGGATTCTGGAGGCGAATTTCACTGGCGGGAAGGTAGTCGATTTCCAAACTCATTGATCCGCAATGCATTTAGACTTGAGTAGGTCGTAAAGATATTTCGAGTCCAATGTCAATGACAACTCAAGCTTAATTCTACTTCCCTCTTGTCCTCGGTTCCGGCTTAAATTAAAGCTCTTGCTCTTACTCTTCACCAAATAATGGAAATCATGGACGACTGTTTATGGAGTGCGATAACTACGATTCTAAACCAAACTTTAACTAATTAAACTTCCGTTTATTTTATAGAAAATAAAAGATTTGAAAAATATTTTCTTAAAAATGATTGTTTGTATTACTTATGTTTTGAATAAACGAAAAATATTTTCATTATCCATGAAAATATCTAGACATAAATTTTTTATTAATAATGAAGATATTATTTATTAGCTAATTATTTCAAGTAATATAAAAGATCATTTTTAAGAAAATATCTTTTAAATTATTTATTTTTCATGAATCAAACGGAACTCAAGAGATGTCCCTGGACATGAAGATATCTCATCGGACTCTTAAGTCCTATGACAAAAGTGCAGACAGCACTATATAGAGGATTACTAATTGGCCGTTCATATAGGTGGTTGACTTTAAAAGATATTAAGGCATGGAAGATTGAACAGTCATTGAAGTTGAATGATACTCGAGGCACGAGCAAGTGGGAACGCAGGTACAAAGGTACAAATTAACTATAACTCTGATGAATGAATGAATTTTCCTGAGCAAATCCCTTTACTATATATAGATTGCTATGTTTTGAATTTGATGTGTCTCGTGCATACATTTGTTTACATTGTCATCGCCCCAATAATCATTTTTTTCTGACATAAGATAAAGAAAAGAAAAGGGTTCTAGGATTATTGCTATTTTGATTAGCCGATTTTGTTACGCTTGTCTGGACCCAAATTTGTGGAATATTCAAAGTTTCCTATGGGGTTGATGTTGCCATAACTCTAGTTAAGTCAGGGATTAAGGTATCACAACTCATTTGTTTCGCGGAAAATCAACGTATTCGGAAATGTTTTTCAAAAAATTATCGGATGTATTGCTTGCAAAAATAATCGAACAAAAAATATTTTTATTATCAAAGAAAATATTGAGTTATGGATTATTATTGATAAAAATGGAAATATTTTTTGATTTATCTGTATTGTGTGAAATAAAATGCACAAAACTCAATTTCTTGACCCAACAAACATAGAGAAATAAAAAGCTCAACTTATTTATTTTTAAAAAGGAATGAGAGCAACTGCAAAATGGTCCAAGCATGTGGCACTCACCGCCGGAGTCCGACAAAAGGTGGCGAATGAAAGGAGCAGCCTTTTACTTTCATGTGACCTTGGATTATCTTGTGGGATAAGCAAAGCACATCTCAGAAATTCAGAATCCCAGGAACACGTCCCGTGACATTTGCTTCGCCATCTTTCCATGGATTCTTCCGACTCGGAGCAAAGAAATATTCTCTTCCGACACATTTCCAAACGTCGCTGTTTATTCACAAGAAGAAGGTATTGTATGGACAGACTTGTGAAAGGGTGTGGTGGATATTGGATAAAAGCAATTGCAACGGCCTTGCAATGTCCTGCTGATTGGCTTCCTAATCTTGAAATTCATAAACGTTTGGAAACTATATTCTTTTCATTGCCACCTAGAGAGTTTCTTCATGTGTTTATTAGGTTGTAAAATAGGGATAGTAGATTTACGATGTTAAACTTTTGTATTCAAGTTCAACCATTTTTCATTAAAAAAAAAAAGAAAGTAAATGTACTCAATTCTTTTTTAAGGAGACCCAACATGGATCCCACAAATTCTCAAAATATGATTGACTTGATCTAATAGACTAATGATTTGTTTGGTAAAAGCAAAAGCTCAAGCACTATATATTGAATTGTGTAACGGTTGAAAATAGAAACAAAAGGCTGTTTGATAATAACTGAAAATTAGCGAGGAAAGGACAATCAAATGATTCAAAAAAATAAATGACTGGATAAATCCTCCCAAAACTATGTGCGGGCTTGGCTTCTCTTAGGAAACTTTGCCAGCACACTTGAGTCTCCTTTCGGTCGCCTACCAAATAAGTCACGTCCTTGCATCAATAAAATAATCTTGGGAACACGATTCCTCCAAAAAGTTGGAGAAATACATACCATGTATGAAGGTAAGGAAACTAGAACTGAACTTAACCACTAAAAAGTAGGAGTATGCAACTGGATCGGGTAAACTTGGGAATCAGACCGGCCCACCCGGAAAATAGGAGCGGGAACCGGTCTGGGAACCGGTTCCCAAATTTTGGAACCGGTTTAAAGCGGTCTAAGAATGCTTCGAGTGATTACCAACCCGAAACCGGTTCTCGGACCGATTTTGTAAGTAAATGTCCAAAACCCTATTTTCTTCCCCGATTTCTATTATTACTTCGCAATTACACGACATTTTTCCTCTTGGCTTTCTCGACATACACAGCACTCCTCATTCGTCATTCCTCTTCCTCACTCACTTCCCTACCTCTCGCACCATCCGACGGATGGACGGCGTTCGTCGCCGCCAAATTCTTGTGTATCATGTGGATTGGCTCGCCTAATTTCTCTTTTGTAGGAGGAGTTATACTTGCATTAATGAACAGTTTCATGTGATAGTTATGAGAATAAGAATAATATTATACCCATATTTGTTGCTAATATTTATGCAATGTTATGATTTTTGTTTTGCCTTATGATTTTATTTATGATAATTAGCCCCTGTGGATTCTTAATTTTTTTGTTTAGTCAAAAAGTTCATGTATTTATTTATTACAAGTGTTTAATGTTTCAATACAAATTAGGAAGAAGATTATTTTCTAAAACTCGAAGTCGTATAGGATATCAGGAGGTTGTAAAATAGGTTCTAGTGGAAACAGGGTTGATCCTGGAACTGGATCGGAAAAATAAAGTGGGTCGGGTACATAGTCCAATACAAACATGATCGAGTACAGAGTCCAAAAAAGGGGAACCGGTTATAATAGGATCGGGTACAGGGTCCACGTCTAAACCCTACCCACCTTGAATCCGATCACCCCTACTAAAAAGCATGGGGAAATAGTTGTCAATTCGGCATTGCACAAGCAAAAAATTCACATAGGATTTTAATGTCTTGTAGAATATATTCTATTTATTAAAATCCAACTTCACCGTGGCCTTTTGCGCAATATGTTGGAAATTTGAAAATGGATGCTAGAAACCCTAAAATTATTTTGATGATTACATAACCTTATTAAAGTATTTAAGGAGTGCTTTGAGTAGATGCAGAAAAGTATTGCATGTTTACCCCATGCCAAGGCTAGGGCATACCACAAGTCTAGAAGGTCTTAGAGTTGATTTATAGGCATACCACAGATCTAGAAGGTTTTGAAATGAATTTACATATTGCTTATCAAAGGGGACTACCAGCAGCATGACTCGAGCCTAGTTGAGTCAGCCCATTTTTGGTATCATGAGTCGGGTGGTCTTAGATATATCATATATCAACATAATAATCATGAGCTGAGTCTTCTACAACATTAACATATGTCTTGTTTACTTCTAAAGGATATTCAGGGTATATTGAAGTCCATTGTCCAAAGAGTCCAAGGGCCTATTTGGTAATATGCCAAATAGTGACTAATTCTAGTCTTTCATTCCTTGGAATTAAAAAAAAAAAAAAAAAGAAAGAGAAATCCATTTGATAACTTTTTTGTTCCCGGAAATAGATTTAAAACAAAATCAAAAAGTAGAAAAAAATTGTTTATTTGTTCCGGGAATAACTCCAAAATCAAGCCAAAATATGTTCTCTCTTTTTTTTTCCTCTTTTCTTTTCTTTTCTCTTCTTCTTCCTCTAGCCGGTCACAAAAATATAATAAAATTATATGATGAAATTATTAAAAATTTAAAATAAAATTTTAAAAATATGATAAAATTATAACATAAAATTATATTTAAAAAATATAATAAAATTACATAATAAAATTATATTTAAAATATGATAAAATAATTAAAAATTAAATAATAAATTTATCAAAAATTTAAAAGAGAAAAATATGATAAAAAGTATAAAAAATCAAAAGAATTTTAAGTCACAAAAAAAAAAAAAAACTAAGGATCATACTTAACGTAATTCTATTCCGAGATCATACTTAACGTAATTCTATTCCGAGAATAGAAAATTTGGACAGTTACGAAATGTCTTCAAATGCTCAAAAATTCGTTTAGGAAACATAATAAAAAAGAATCATTTTTGAATAAAAATTATTTCCAAAAACATCAAACGCACCCTAAACATAATTCATTTTTGCTAATTCAATTCTATGCTTTTCGATTTTGCCAACTGAGGCAATGTAGCCCTCACTGGCCATTGACAAGGGTCATGGCACTTGTCTCTAGGTGAGACCATCACAGCCACCATGGCCACGAATCCCAAGCTCGAGCTCAAGCAACCATAGCTATCACCCAAATCAAGTTGGATTTGAGCTTGTTGGAGGAGGACAAGAGGTGGATGATTGTGGTTTTGAAATGGGAGGGGTCAGGGTCGAGGGCCATTGCGAGCTATGCTTGCTGGAACTAGGTGGATTGGGATTCCATGGTGATGGTGGAATTAGGGTTTTCTTTTTGGCCGCATCCCTCTTTTCCTTTTTACTTGTGGCTGCCAAATCTCGAGCTTGCAGCTACCATGGCCACTTGAGCTTGAGCTCGGATTTGTGGCCATAGTGACCGTGATGGCCTCCCCCAGATTTGGGCAAGGCTAGGCAAGGACCATGACTCTCTCCGATGGCTGTCGAGGGTGGTTGGACCCTCATTGGCCACAAGTAGAGAGAGAGAGAGGAAAAAAAGGAAATATAATAAAAAAATTCAAAAATATTAAAATATTATTAAAAATTATCCACATTAACGCCGTGTTCGGTGTTCATGTTAGTGAATTCTGATAAAAATTAGCCGAATAAACTCAATTAGCAAAATTGAAAGGTCGATGATTATATTGACAAAAATGCAATATGTTTAGGACTTTTTGGATAATTTTCCATAATTATTTTCTTTTTCAATAATAATTCGATGACTATATCACCTAAAAAATAAATATCTCCATTTGATTTCTCCATAGATACAAAACATAGCGAGAAGACATAAATTTGTGGAGCATCTTCCCCTCCTCCTAATATTTTTCGTAAAATAAAAAGAAGACCCAGCTCATGGTTATTAATCTGATACATCATATATCATAGCAAACCAAATTTCCACGAAAATATTCCATGATTTATCAGATTGATTGCTAATTAAAGATCATGAGATATCTTTCTAAAAAGTAGAAGATTCTGTGAAGGCTGGACAACTGAATAGATTGAAAGATTTTTTTTTTTTTTTTTGTATAGCTGATATTGTGGATTAACGACTAGATTAGTCAAGGAAATTCAAGATTTGACATAACGGATACTCATTCAAGTTGCAATGTTTGATTTGGATGTCTACGAATGCTAGAAACGAAGCTGATAGCACAAGAGGATAAACTTCAGCATGTGCTTGAATTTGCAAATACACATTCATACTCATTAACTCAAATTTATGATTATCACCCTAGTGGATTTTTTTTTTTTTCTAAAATGACCGCTTGTATTACTTGAAATAATTAATCAATAAGAAATATTTTTATTGTTAATAATAATATATATCTAAACATTTTTGTGGATGATGAAAAATTCGTTTTATTCATTTTTATAAGTAATATAAGTCATCATTTTTGAAAAAATATATTTTAAATTATTTAATTTGGCGAAATAAATGGAGTTTAAATCTTCTTTAAACATTTGTTATTCTTTTACATGCACTAGGGTGAGTGTGAGAAAAAAGCAGGGATTTTTATTTTAAGTGTTCGCAGAAGCTGTTTGTTTCGCAAACAGAGGGAATTGTGATTTATAAATCCATTGTGGGATGAATGGAAGGTGTGAAAGCTCCAACTTTTGTGGGGCATTTGCAAAAAGAAAGGGTTGATTCTGTTGTGGGGTAACAACAGAGAAACTAGTCTTGGAGAAGGTGAACTGCACTGGAAATAAGTTAACCCGTGTAGGTTGCCAGAACTGGGACAGTGGAGTTGGCAGAAGAAAAGTCAAACTACTATAAATTCTACCTCTTGATATTCTCATTCCCTATCTCTTCTATTATTGTACTTACCCGTTTGAGATTGTCTTTATTATTGCATTTACACAGTTTATAGAATATTCAAAGTTTACAGTTTGTAGAAACTCTAAAAATTTGCACCTGCGAAATTTGAAAAATCAGACATTATTACCAATTCACTCCCTCTTAGTTGCTATATCGGAACCTAAAATAATTAGACTAAGCATCTTCCCCGACGTACGTTTAGCCATCTTGAGCTTCTTTCCCTCGCTTGTCTTCGTGGCCGCCTCCTTTTCGCATTTATTTTTTTATATCACGGCTCTGTGCCGTTGCCCCCATAATCTCTGTCTGGAGTTCATTGCCCTCTCTTCCTCTCCCCGTGGAGTTCTCCACTTTCTTCATCCCCCTTTCTGGTTCAACCCATGTGGCCCTACTGAGGGCCTTGTTGCTATAATCCTAGCCCTAGTTCTAATGCGGAAGCATCAGGTTTGGTGGAACAACTCACATGTACAACTCAAATTTCATGGATTGACCCCGCTCAAGTATTAATGATGCAAGCAAAAACAAGTTTCGGTGACAACTTGATTTAATGGATTTGATAGTTGAAGTTGCCAATTTACTAACTATTTGTCGACGTCAAGGTTGTTAATAGACTACCTAACAATTGAAGATTGTTCTAATTGATTTTCGTCACTGTCTGTTAATCTTTCAAGGTGGCTATTTGGCACATGAATTTGAAAGGTCTAATCCTAACTATTACGCATCTGAACCTAGCTAAATGCATTTACTTCTATTTAATATGCATCTTAATACTATTGATGATTTCAAATCTCAATTGTCTAAGTCTTACGAGTATTGTTAGTTGCAATTCTTAATTTCTATGAGTTATACGTGTGCTGACAATTCAATAATCATAATTACATAATAGTGTAAGAGTCATAGATTCTAAGTAATTTTCAGTTGCTTAGTAAAGTCCTTTGTAAATAGATGTGCAATTTACAATAGAAGACTCAAATATGACGAAGACATAAGATTTTCCTGAAGTGAGTGAATATATATGTTTGGTTCTCTATCAAATTCCATTGGCATTGAATCAAATGGTAAACTTTAGCCCCATTTGGTTTGGCTTTTGGGGAATGTCTTTGCAAAAATACAAATACCTTTGGTGAATGGAATTTTCCGAAATGTAAATAGCATTTGGTGAATTGTAATTCTAAAGTGTATTGAGAAACAACTTTGGCCAAAATACTGTTTAGTAAAATTTGTATTTGTAAATGACTTTTATTAAATTAAAAAAACAAAAATAACATTTGTATTTTGTTTTTGAAGTCTGGCCATCGACCAACCAGATCTGGCTATCGGACCACCGGATCTAGCCCCCGGATCTTTGTCGCTCGGGGGTCGCGTACCCAAGGCGTCAGCCCCCTAGGTTCGCACGACCCCAAGCAACGGCCGACCGCCCGGGTTCGGCCGTCGTCTGGGGTCGCGCGACCTCCGCCCGCCTGGGTTCGGCCATCGCCTAGGGTCACATGACCTCAGGCGGCCGTTGCCTAGGGTAGCCCGACCCCGGCAACCGTCGCCTGAGGTCACACGACCTAGGCGTCGCCTAAGTTCCAACGACGGTCACTAGGGTCGGGCGACCTTCAAGCGGTGGTTGCCGGCGTGCACGACCCCTTGGCCAGTGGTCGTCGGCCTCCAATCGGCTTTTCCGTTCGATGGTTTTGAAGAAGATGAACGAGAACCGACTTACATTCCGAAAATGCAAATTCCCAAAGTATCTCATGACATGTTTTGGAATAAGGGCCTTTAGAGTCTTTTGAAGATGCAATTGTATTTTCCCAAAGTTGAACAAAAACACGAACCAAACGCGTTTGTATTTGGCCAAGAGACTTTAGAGTCCCAAAACCCATTCCAAATGCCGAACCAAACGGGGCATTTATCTATCCAAAACTCTTTTATCATGATAAACTAAATCATTAGCTGGTGGGTTGTTTTATTATGCCATGGTGGTAACCTTGATCAACCTCTCGGCTCACAACTTTCTTGGGATTTCATCGTGTCTCTCTCAACCGCGCAAATATTTATTGCGCCTTCTTTTTCGGTTTACTGATATTTTTTTCCTCTTTACTTTTTGCCCTTTTTGGCCAGAAAATCAATGGCACGCTCACAGCCGGTGCGCGCCAATTCACGCACACCTCTCCTCACGTGACGAGTCCCCCACGACACGGCAAACGAAAGTCAGCCACCCCGAAAAAGCGAGCTCGTAAATTTTGACCCGCCAACATGGTAAATAAGAAGAATTTCTGCCCCGAAAGGTCTAAAGAAAAGATACATGAATCATTAGTGGATCGTACATGGATAGGGAAAATTAGGATCTATTTAGTCACGTATTAAATAGTGTATACATTTATTTTTTTCTTCAAAATAAAATAAATAGAAATTCGTTTGGCACCTATTTTGTTCCCTCAAATAGATTTAAAATAGAATAAAGAGTATAAAAAATTTACTTTTTTTTATTCTTGAAAACAATTTTAGAATTAAGTTAAATCATTTCTTTTTTTATCTTCCCTTTTATTCTTTCCTTTTCTCTCATTTCTCTTCTTCTTCCTCTAGCTGATTACCACCATCGCCATAGCTGGTGACCGGCTAGAGGAAGAAAACGAGGAGAAGGAAAATGAAAAAAAGATAAAATTATCAAAAGGTTAAAAGAAATTATAAGTCACAAAAAATTTAAGGATCTTGCCAAATGTATTTTTAATTCGAGAATAGAAATTTGGTACAATTATCAAACGCCTTCAAATGCTCAAAAACTTATTTACAGAATGATATAAAAAAAAAATCATTTTTCAACATAATTTATTCTCAAAAAGAAAATGCTTACCAAATGCACTCTTAGTTTCTAACCTGCCAACGAATTTATCTTCGTCTCCTGTACATACAAAGTCAAAGTTCCCGAACAAAGGGAGCCCTGGAGGTGTGATACCTTATTCTAATCATCGTTCAGTGTATGATCGATAATTCACATATCAAAAAATATTTTTCAAACGGGCGCTCAATAAGTACCTATTGTGGTATTCATAAAAATTACTCAAAATGAAATACTTCTTTCCTTTATTTTTCACTCATACACATTTGTTTAAAACCTTTCCATTAAACACTCTTCCATACATGTAGCGAAGAAAACGAATTTCTAAATCACTCAAGCCCATCACGCATTGAACTCTATCTTCATCATTTGCCTCTTGATGCATGTTTTTTTTTTTTTTTTGGTCGAAAACACAGCTTGCATTCAATACAACGAAAGTTTACAACCTAAAGTAAAGCATCAGCATAGATTAAATCGAGCAAAACGTACGGGGGGAAATAGAATCCAGTTATGGGCCGAAGCTGAGGTGTGGGCCTTTGCAACCCGGTCGGCAACTAGGTTAGCTTCACACTGGCAATGTTGCAACTTTAGGTTAGAAAACTTGGAAAGCAAAACGACAGCTTCAGCGATCACTGGTCAGAGCTCCCACGGTGACGATCGCATACGTTGCACTACTTTGACAAGATTAAGACAGTCGGATTCCACCTCCAGATTAGCTTCATGGAGTCGTTGCCTGAGCAAATGTTGAAGAGAAAAGGTAAGGGTTTGAACCTCTGCTTCAAAAGCGGATTGCGCCGGGACTCGGCTTGAGTAAAAATCCATGAGTCTCCTGTTGTAATCTCTACAAATACAGGCTATTGAACCTTCGGTGCTACCTGGCTTATAGCTTGCATCGATATTGCATTTCAGGGTACCCATTTCCGGAGGATGCCAGAGTTGTGCCGGAACGATAGAGTGAAGACCAGATCTCGGTTGAGACACAACAAAGTAGATCTGGTGTGAGTTCATTTGAGCCACAGCTGTCTGTACTGCAAAGGAGGGATCCGGAAGCTGATTGCGAAAGATGAAGTTATTTCACATCCGCCAGATCTGCCAAAGGATGTTAGCAACAAGTGCTAGTCCAGGTGAGTGCTGAGGTAATTTTGCCCTTTCTGTTAGCCAAGAATCGAAGCGATTGATTGTGAGCTTCGAAGTCCGTAAATTGATCTGGAGGTCAGACCAAATAGCACGAGTCCATGTGCATTGTAAAAATATACGTTCTAGGGTTTCAGGAGCATTCTGTTGACATAGTTGGCATAGAGGATCTGTGATAATATGACATTGAAATAGATTTGCTCTGGACGCTAGGGCATTGTGACAAGCAGCCATAGGAAATTTTTATTTTTGGTTCTGTCTTCATGGCCCAGATACTTTTCCATAATACCTTCGGGTTCTAGTGAGATGTTGATGCTCTGTTTCTATTTTGATTGCTGAGTGACTGCATTACAGTATGATAGTTGCTTCTTACAGTATGTTTTCCATCGGTTGTGGCTGACCAAATCATTTTATCATCTGAGTGAAGAGGTCTTACTGGGATAGTAAGAACTTTTGTAGTAATCTGTTCTCCGAAGAACCGTTGGAGCAGAGATTGGTTCCAATTGTGGTGGAGTGGATCAATAAGATCTGCCACCATAAGAGGTTCTTCTCTAGATTTAGGTCCACGAAGAATACCCATTGGTAACCACCGATCTCCTCGGATTCTGATGTTGTTACCATTACCAACTGACTAGCGAGTATGTGGTAGAATAGCATCTTTGCCCATAAGTATGCTCTGCCATCCCCAGGATGGCCGAGTTCCTCTAACAGCAGATAGGAAATCTGTCGAGTGGAAATATAGACCTTTAGATAATTTACTCGATAATGATTGAGGCTGCTGTAGCAAACGCCAAGCCTGTTTTCCAAGCATCGCTCTATTAAATGCAATAAGGTCTCAGAATCCCATTCCTCCTTCATCCTTTCTATCTTTCGGAATTTCCCATTTTTGCCAATGGATACCTACTCTATAGTTTTGTAAACAGAAAGAGGCAACTTAAAGATAGACATTGCATAATGTGGAATAGCCTGAATAATAGATTTTATGAGAATTTCCTTACCCCCCTTTGAAATAAATTTCTCTTTCCATCCCTCCAATTTGGCGTTGACTCTTGCAAGTATCCACGAAAACATTTCCTTCTTCAATCGGCCCCATTCTGATGGTATGCCTAAGTATTTGCCATAGCTTTGCAAGATAGGAGTCCTAAGTTCTCGAGACATATTTTCTTGAAGAGTAATAGGGCAATTTTTGTTGAAAATCATACCTGATTTGTTGCGATTAACTAGCTATCCAGTAGCCAAACAATACAAATTTAAAATGTTGGCTAAGTTCTGGCATTCTTGAATACAACCAGTTAGGAAAAATATCGCATCATCAGCAAAAAAGAGATGGGACAAGGTAGGACACCATCTATTTAACCTGATTTCTTTGATGTATCCTATACTGACAGCTTATGTAATAAGATTCGATAAAACATTAGCCAGCAGGATAAATATATATGGCGATAAGGGGTCACCCTGGCGAAGGCCACGAGATGGGTAGAAATAAGGCAACTACTCCCCATTAAACTTCACGCTGAAGGTTACTGTGGTGATACACTGCATAATCCAGCTAACCCATCTTTGATGGAATCCCAATTTGAGGAGGTAATCATTGAGGAAATCTCATTCAACTCTGTCATACGCCTTCATCATGTCCGTTTTTAGTATTGCATTGAATTTACATGTCCTCTTTCTCGATCTAAAGTGATGAAGAACCTCTTGGACGATTAGAATATTATCCTGGATCTATCGTCCCTTCACAAAAGCTGGCTGTTCTTTAGAAATCAGAATATTCAACCATGGTTTGAGTCGGTTAGCAAGTACCTTTGAGATAACTTTGTATGCAAAATTGCATTGGCTGATTGGACGATTTTGCTCGAGCTTCTCAGGTTGAGTTGTCTTGGGAATCAACGTTATAATAGTATGATTAAGACCTGTAGGCATTACCCCCGACGTTAAGAAATTCTGTACTAGAAGGAAAAGGTCTTCTTTAACAATTTCCCAGTGTTTTTGATAAAATAAACCGTTCAATCCATCAGGGCCAGGTGCTTTGGTAGTTCTCATCTGAAAGGTTGCTTGCCAAACCTCTTGCTACATGTTAAAGCTTTGGAAAATTGTGCAAAGAGTTTAAAACCTATTGTATTTTGACAATTAAATAATTTTTATTATTGAATCATAAACATTTTCATATTTTGTCAATTCGGTCAAATTTAATTGGAAATCGCTAACATGAAAGCTAGCCATTTCACGAGGTACAACCGACGTTGACGTGGACATTTTTTAATAATTTTAAAAAAATTCGTTTTTACTTTTCTTTTTTTCTTTTTTTTTTTCCTAATCATAAACCGACAACCCTCACCTAATGCACCCTCACCCGACTTGGGCGAGGGCCTTTGTGCCCTTGCTGGCCATAGGCGAGGAGTCGGGCAAGCAAGGGTTGCGACTCCCTCGCTTAGATCTAGGCAAGGGTTGACACTCTCACCTATGGGTGTAGAGGCTCTTGCTTGTGATTGACGAGTGTAGCGGTGCCCTCGCCCAAACTAGCTGAGGATCACTAGCCCTCACCTATGGGCGGCAACCTCCCTAGCCTAAGGTTAAAAAAAAAAAGAAAAAGAAAACAATATAAAAAAGTAAAAAAAATATTAAAAATATTAAAAATTTTATCTACATCAAAGTTGGTTATATCACGTAAGATGGCTAGCGTTCACATAATCGATTTCTACTTAAAATTAACCGAATGGATTCATTTGATAAAACGTGTGAAAGATTATTACTTAATTGCCAAATTTTAAAAATTTAGAACTAAATTGACAAAGGTACAATATATTTAGAACTTTTTAAACAATTTTCTCCCAAAGCTATGCTATCATGGCTACCACTTTGGCAGTATGATTGAATCACTTTCATCCATCTCTTATTAAATCTCATGGATTTGTACTTTCATACATGGTTAAGCACTATCTCAATGGATCATCTGATCTAATATCATATTATTGTTAACTCACTCATCCATCCAAATATTGCGCTCGCCTGAACCCATTCAGAGATCTGTAACACTAAGGGTGATTAGTTCCCAATCTTGTCCGGTTCCACCTTGGAATCGAGAACCGGATTAGGAGGATCGATTCCCAATTTTTGGGACCAAGGACTTGATTGGACAGTCCTAGGACCACAAACTAGACCGGACCAATAGGTTCTATCCCATGGAGTCGATTACTTACCCAAAAAAAAATTTTAAAAAAAAATACTAGAGTTGTTACTATTTTCAATTTTTTAGGGTTTATTGCTATTTTAAAAAAAATTAAAAAAATATTTTTAAATAAAAGAATCGGTCTGGTTCAGTTCGGTGCCCCCGGAATCGAGACTGGATTGACAATCATCGGTCCCATTTTCATGGAACTAGGAATCGGACCAATCCTTCCGGAAACCGGACCACATCGGCCGGTCCGGTCCAGTCTTGGCGATTCTCAATTTAGGTGGTCCAACATGCTCACTACAATATAACACCCAGTTCGACAAGATTGAGGAGCGATTGTCAAAGCAGGAGATAAGATGTGACTCTTGAAAGGCTTCTAGCGTGGCTTAGGGGACAACACCGAACACAAGACAATTCTTAAGCTAGAAAATATCGGTAATTGTGAAAGAGATAAAGATTGAGAATATCAAGAAGTAGATTTAGCATGAGAAACTTAAATTTTTAGGTGAGAAAACATCGGTAAGTGTATTGTGGGTGCTATTACGCATCTGAACCTAGCTAAATGCATTTACTTCTATTTAATATGCATCTTAATACTATTGATGATTTCAAATCTCAATTGTCTAAGTCTTACGAGTATTGTTAGTTGCAATTCTTAATTTCTATGAGTAATACGTGTGCTGACAATTCAATAATCATAATTACATAATAGTGTAAGAGTCATAGATTCTAAGTAATTTTTAGTTGCTTAGTAAAGTCCTTTGTAAATAGATGTGCAATTTACAATAGAAGACTCAAATATGACGAATACATAAGATTTTCCTGAAGTGAGTGAATATATATGTTTGGTTCTCTATCAAATTCCATTGGTGTTGAATCAAATGGTAAACTTTGGCTCCATTTGGTTCGGCTTTTGGGGAATGTCTTTGCAAAAATACAAATATCTTTGGGTGAATGGAATTTTCCGAAATGCAAATAGCGTTTGGTGAATTGTAATTCTAAAGTATATTGAGAAACAACTTTGGCCAAAATACTGTTTGGTAAAATTTGTATTTGTAAATGACTTTTATTAAATTAAAAAAACAAAAATAACATTTGTATTTTGTTTTTGAAGTCTAGCCATCGACCAGCCAGATCTGGCTACCGGACCACCAGATCTAGCCCCCGGATGCCGTCGCCTGGGGTCGCGTACCCCAGGCGTCAGCCGCCTAGGTTTGCACAACCCCAAGCGACGGCCGACTGCTTGGGTTTGGCCGTCGCCTAGGGTCGCGCGACCTCCGTCTGCCTGGGTTCGGCTATCGCCTAGGGTCACGTGACCTCAGGCGGCCGTTGCCTAGGGTAGCCCAACTCCGGCGACCGTCGCCTGAGATCACGCGACTTAGGCGTCGCCTAAGTTCCAGCGACGGTCACTGGGGTTGAGCGACCTTCAAGCGGTGGTTGCCGACGTGCACGACCCCTTGGCCAGTGGTCGTCGGCCTCCAATCGGCTTTTCTGTTCGATGGTTTTGAAGAAGATGAACAGTAACCGACTTACATTCCAAAAATGCAAATTCCCAAAGTATCCCGAGACCTGTTTTGGAGTAAGGGCCTTTAGAGTCTTTTGAAGATGCAATTGTATTTTCCCAAAGTTGAACAAAAACACGAACCAAACGCGTTTGTATTTGGCCAAGGGACTTTAGAGTCCCAAAACCCATTCCAAATGCCGAACCAAACGGGGCATTTATCTATCCAGAACTCTTTTATCATGATAAACTAAATCATTAGCTGGTGAGTTGTTTTATTATGCAACCTCTCGGCTCACCACTTTCTTGGGATTTCATCGTGTCTCTCTCAGCCGCGCAAATATTTATTACGCCTTCTTTTTCGGTTTACTGATATTTTTTTCCTCTTTACTTTTTGCCCTTTTTGGCCAGAAAATCAATGGCACGCTCACAGCCGGTGCGCGCCAATTCACGCACACCTCTCCTCACGCGACGAGTCCCCCACGACACGGCAAACGAAAGTCAGCCACCCCGAAAAAGCGAGCTCGTAAATTTTGACCCGCCAACATGGTAAATAAGAAGAATTTCTGCCCCCGAAAGGTCTAAAGAAAAGATACGTGAATCGTTAGTGGATCGTACATGGACAGGGAAAATTAGGATCTATTTAGTCACGTATTAAATAGTATCTAATTCTATTTTTTCCTTCAAAAAAAAAAAAAATAGAAATTCGTTTGGCACCTATTTTGTTCCCGCAAATAGATTTAAAATAGAATAAAGAGTATAAAAAATTACTTTTTTATTCTTGAAAACAATTTTAGAATTAAGTCAAATCATTTCTTTTTTTGTCTTCCCTTTTATTCTTTCATTTTCTCTCATTTTCTCTTCTTCTTCCTCTAGCCGATCATCGGCCATCGCCATAGCTGGTGACTAGCTAGAGGAAGAAAACGAGGAGAAGGAAAAAGATAAAAAGATAAAATTATTAAAAGGTTAAAAGAAATTATAAGTCACAAAAAATTTAAGGATTATGCCAAACGTATTTTTATTTCAAGAATAGAAATTTTGGGTAATTATTTTTTATTTTTTTTATTTTGGGTAAAGGTAAGAATATATTAAGCTTTAAACCAAAACTATACAAGAAGATCGGCACAAAAACCTTGCACTCATAAAAATAGATTAGTCAAAATGAGTGAAAGGGTGCCGACAAAACAACAAAAGCCGCTACAACAAGGCGGCAGGACAGCCAAGGAAAGCAAAAGCCAAACAAACTTTTAGTTTTTGGGTAATTATTAAACGCTTTCAAATGCTCAAAAAACTTATTCATTAAATAGAATAAAAAAATTATATTTCAACATAATTTGTTCTCAGAAATAGAATGCGCACTTTTAGCTTTTCACCTGCCAACGAATTTATCTTCGTCTCCTGTACATACGAAGTCAAAGTTCCCGAACAATGGGAGCTCTGGAGGTTTGATACCTTATTCTAATCATCGTTCAGTGTATAATCGATAATTCATATATCAAAATATATATCTTCGAAGGGGCGCTTAATAAGTACCTATTGTGGTATTCATAAAAAATTACTCAAAATGAAATACTTCTTTCCTTTATTTTTCACTCATACACATTTGTTTAAAACCTTTCACTTCCGTACATTTAGCCTAGAAAACGAATTTCTGAATCACTCAATCCCATCACGCATTGAACTCTATCTTCATCATTTGCCTCTTGCTGCATGTTAAAGTTTTGGAAAATTGTCTAAAGAGTTTAAAACCTATTGTATTTTTAACAATCAAATAATTTTGATAATTGAATCATAAACATTTTTACGTTTTGCCAATTCAGTCAAATTTAATTGGAAATCGCTAACGTGAAAGCTGGCTATTTCATGAGGTATGATCGACGTTGATGTTGACATTTTTTAATAATATTTTTTAATATTTTTGTATATATATATTTTTTTGTTTTTACTTTTCTTTTATTTATTTTTTTCTAATCATAAGCCGACAACCCTCACCTAATTTGGCTGAGGGCCTTTGTGCCCTTGTTGGCCATAGGTGAGGGAGTCGGGCAAGCAAGGGTTGCAACTCCCTTGCTTAGATCTAGGCAAGGGTTGACACTTTCGCCTATGGGCATAGAGGCCCTCGCTCATGATCGATGATCGTAGCGGTGCCCTCGCCCAGACTAACTGAGGATCACTAGCCCTCACCTATGGGCGGCAACCTCCCTAGCCTAAGGTTAAAAAGAAAAACAAAAACAAAACAATATAAAAAAGTTAAAAAAAAAGTATAAAAATATTAAAAAATTTATTCACATCAATGCTGGTTATGCCACGTAGGATGGCTAGTGTTCACATAATCGATTTCTAGTTAAAATTCACTAAATGGATTCATTTGATAAAACGTGTGAAAGATTATAACTTAATTGCCAAAATTAAAAAATTTAGAACTAAATTAACAAAAGTACAATTTTAGAACTTTTTGAACAATTTTCTCCCGAAGCTATGCAATCATGGCTACCACTTTGGCAGTATGATTGAATCACTTGCATCCATCTCTTATTAAATCTCATGGATTTGTACTTTCATACATGGTTAAGCACTTTCTCAATGGATCATATGATCTAATATCATATTATTGTTAACTCACTCATCCATCCAAATATTGCGCTCGCTTGAACCCATTCAGAGATCTATAACACTAAGGGTGATTAGTTTCCAATCTAGTCCTATTCCATCTAGGAATCGAGAACAGGACTAAGAAGATCAATTCTCAATTTTTAGGACCGAGGACCTGATTGGACAATCCTAGGACTGTGAACTGGACTGAACCAACTAATTTTGTCCCATGGAGTCGATTACTTACCCAAAAAAAATTAAAAAAAACTAGAGTTATTACAATTTTTTTTTAATTATTTAGGGTTTATTGTTATTTTAAAGAAATTAAAAAATATATTTTTAAATAAAAGAGTCGGTCTGATCCGGTTTGGTGCCCCTAGAACCGAGATTGGATTGACAATCATTGATATCATTTTTATGGAACTAGGAATGGGACCAATCCTTCTGGAAAGCGGACCACATTGGCCGGTCTGATTTGGTCCGGGCGATTCTCAATTTAGGCGGTCCGACATCCTCACTCCTATATAGCACCGAGTTCAACAAGATTGAGGAGCAATTGTCGAAGTAAGAGATAAGATGTGACTCTTGAAAGGCTTCTAGCATGGCTTAGGGGACAACACCGAACACAAGACAATTCTTAAGCTAGAAAATATCGGTAATTGTAAAAGAGATAAAGATTGAGAATATCAAGAAGTAGATTTAGCATGAGAAACTTAAATTTTTAGGTGAGAAAACATCGGTAAGTGTAAATCAAATGACAAATCCGTGGGGCTCCAAACGCAACGGGGCAAAGAAGATAATATAGAGTTGACCTTAGAGTGCCTCGGTCAAACCGTCAAACGTGGGTGGCGAGCTCGTCTCGGTCGGCTCGACTACAAGGAACCCCTGATCAGTCCTACCGGCGAAGAAGGGATGGAGAAGGACGAGTCGCCAGAGTCAACGGCTACGGTTGCGGTCAACTTCGGGAGGTCAATCATAGTACCCAGCGTGCAGGAGCTGGCAAGGAAGCCCATCGTCAACCTCCCGCCCCGATACGTGCGCTGCTCCGATGATGAGGATCCTGTCTCCGGCGATGCTTCTGAGTCCGTCCCCGTCGTCGACGTTCAATGCTTGGCTCGCGGAGATCCGGTCGAGCTGGAGAAATTGCACTTCGCTTGCAAAGACTGGGGATTCTTCCAGGTACACCAAAATTCTCCTTCGTTTCTTTTTAAATTTTATTTTTCTATCGATGGTAAGACGCAGGTATGTATGTGTGTATGTATGGATGTATGTATAATATGCTGTAGAAGTTGATAAGTTGATGTGACATAAAAGAAGTAGGAAGAAAAGTAATTTAGAAAAAAAAGGGTAAGTCTCTCCAGGAAGAGTCTTGAGACTTTGTAAATGGTCATAGGCATTTAGTCAGTGAAATGCTGTTTAAGCTCACATTGGATAAGGTAGATCCCAAGCGGGAAGGAGGACCGGAAAAGGAAGCAACCCGTTTTTCCTAGTCTGTTGGATGATTGATGATTGCAGATTCAGTGTTAGAACTACAGCTGACCTGAACATGTATCACTAATCCAGAGGAGTCAGCCAATCTAAGATGTACAACATATTAGGAAATTCACTTGTTAACGATCGTTTCACTGCATGGCCGGGAATTATTAGTTTTATAGTTATTAGCTCATAGTAGGGGTCGAGCTACCAAGCTGCTCTACCCCGTGATGAAGATAAGAATTTTTGCATTCGACCTTAGAGTGGAATTTAGAATTAAGATGCTCATTTCTGTTTGGATGTCCTTATTGAGCAATTCACTAATTTGTGCATGGTTAAGTATAGGTTGTAAATCATGGAGTTAGCGTGCTGTTGCTGGAGGAATTCAAACGGGAAATCGAGAGTTTCTTCGACCTTCCTTATGAAGAAAAGCAAAAGCTGTGGCAGCAACCAGAGAACCATGAAGGGTTTGGGCAGCTCTTTGTGGCGTCGGAGGAGCAGAAGCTAGACTGGTCAGACATGTTCTACATAACCACCCTGCCACTTGGTCTGCGGAAGGCCGATCTATTTGACAAGCTCCCTGAGAATCTCAGGTAGAGTCTCATGCTTGCCCTGCTGTGCATGGCGCATGTGGTTTTTGCATAATGATGATGAGCAGAAAATCTATATGACAGGGATGTTGAATTGAGTGACTGAGTGCCAATATGAAGCACCTACTGTGAATCCTTTTAATTGTCGTGCTGAAATAACTGCTAATTCAGCTAAGTCTGTCTGATAAATACATTTGCGGCTGTTGTTGCTACAGGAACAAGTTAGAAGAGTATTCGTTGGAAGTGAAAAAGTTAGCCCTATCAATCTTAGGTCACATGGCGAGAGCTCTGAAGATGGAAGCTGAGGAGATCAGAGAAATGTTCGGTGACGGTGTTCAATCCATGAGGATGAATTACTATCCTCCATGTCCAGAGCCAGACATGACCATTGGCTTCACTCCTCACTCTGATGCTGATGCGCTGACAATCCTTTTTCAGCTCAATGAAACAGAAGGCTTGCAAATCAGAAGGGAAGGGAGATGGGTACCCGTAAAACCGCTTCATAATGCCTTTGTTGTCAACATTGGTGACATTATGGAGGTAATAATGTTTTTTCTTTTCTGGCATTGTGTATTTGAGAGTTATATCTGGAAAATGGGAAGCAGAAACAGAGAAGCTATGGTCCTGGTGTGATAGCTCAGTTGAGAATTCAACTAGGAAGAGCTTAAAATGATGCATCTTTTGTTTTGTGTTCTTATACATATGCAATAATGTCTAAGTAAGTAGCATTGCTAAAACCTGAAGATTGAAAAGGTTTTTATATATGTGGACATCAGTAAACATAGTATGTGGCATGTGTTAATCATGAGTGCGAGTTGTACAACTATACAGTCAATAGTGCAGAGGAAATACTGTTTGAAATTGTAAAATAATGACCTATGATTGTTGTAGTCAGCTAATGTTTATTTTGCTGCCATTTAACACTTTCTTCAGTATATGTACTATCATAGAGAAAGTGTTTCTCCGTCTGCTATGTTGGCTTTGCATTCTTTTATTGTTTTTACCACTATGATGACTGCCTTCGTTCTCTGTCGGACATACTACAAGCTGACGGATAGTTCAGGTACCAATGAAAGTATAAATCATGGTTTAGGACTGCTGTTTTTACGCTCTTCTAAATGCCACTTGACAAGGTCTTGATGGAAGTTCATAAGAGTTGCTCATTTTCTTGCTTAGCAGATGCTGTTCCCTGCTCATTCTGTCATGTACTTCAAGATAAGTCATTGAGTTTGTAATAGAAATGTCACTGTTTAGACTCATTTTATCATCATTGTGACGGACAAAGTCACAGAGTATGGAAAATACCAAAGTCCGTGTGTTATTGTTAAGTGGTTTCAGCGTGGTTCCCACATGTAATTGAAACTTTGGTGATCTGGCGACTACTGCCTCAGGTTATGAGAACATACACATAGTTGGCTACTGATTACCCTCCAAATGAATCTGCTAACCTTTGTCTCTTTGGTTCCTTCATGCAGATTTTCAGCAATGGCATATATCGGAGCATTGAGCATCGGGCCACCGTGAATTCCACTAAAGAGAGGCTCTCTGTAGCCACATTTTACAGTTGCAGGCTAGATACTGTCTTGGGACCAGCACCTAGCCTTATTAGCTGCAATAACCCTGCCATTTTCCGGCGAGTCCCTTTGGAGGCATATTTCAAGGAATTTTTCAGTCGGAAATTGAACGGAAAGTCATACCTGGATTTCATGAGAATTGCCGGTGCATTGTAGGATATTGTGCATTGGAGATGTCGAGCAGAGAAAGTACCTGAAGCTACTGATGTTGAAGCAGCCATCTTGAAGTCCAGGATCGTAGAGAATTCGTGGATTGGTTATAGATTTATTAGCATACCAACGGCTTTGTATTTGCAATGAAAGGAAGATTTGATAACAGCTCAAGTTATATCAAGTTTTATGAACTCAAGTACGTACATTCGTACATATGTATAGGCAGTATATTTTAGGTTGCCCCAAATGAAATTTTACTTGACTGTAAAAGTTGATATGTTCATGTCAGCATAAAATGAAAATCAACTTCTAATCACTAGAATATGAAATAAAATGTAATTTGAAAAAAGGGTAAGTCCCTCCAGGAAGTCTTGAGGCCTTGTAAATGATCATAGGCATGTAGTCACTGAGATAATGTTTTAGCTCCCATAAAGATTAGGTTGATCCCAAGTTGGAAGGAGGTTCGGAAAGGAAGAATCCCGTTATCCAGGTCTGTTGGATCATTGATGATTACACCTTCAGTATTAGAATTACATCTGACTTTCCAGTGTGAGCATGTATCACCAATCCAATGAAGTCCTCCAGTCTAAGATTTACATGAAATTAGGATATTCACTTGTTAACGATCGTTTCCCCGTGTGGCTGAGAACTTTAGCATTGACCTTAGTATGAAATTGAGAATTGACATGCTCAATTAAGTTTGTATGTCCTTGAGTAATTCACTAATTTGTCCATGGTTAACCATAGATTGTAAACCATGGAGTTAGTCTGCCGTTGCTGTAGGAATTCAAACTGGCAATCGAGAGTTTCTTCAACCTTCCTTACGAAAATAAGCAAAAGCTGTGGCAGCAACCGGAAAACCACCGTCCAGCTGTTTGTGGTGTCAGAGGAGCAGGAGCTAGACTGGTCAGACATGTTCTAAATAACCACCCTGCTGCTTGGTCTGTTGAAGGCCGATCCATTCAAGAAGTTCCCTGAGAATCTGAGGGAGAGTCTCATGATCGCCTGGCTGTGCATGGCATATGATGAGGAGGACTAATGCAGAAAATTTATTTTAAAGGGATGTCGAAGAGAGTGACCGCGAGTGCCATTCTGAAGCAATTGATGTGATTTCTTTAATTGTTGTGTCGGAATAACTGCTGCTTCTGATAAGCCGTATGTACATTTGCAGCTGCTATTGCTGCAGGACAAGTTAGAAGTGTATTTGTTGCAAGTGAAAAAGCTAGCCCTGTCAATCGCAGGGCACATGGCAAGAGCTCTGTAGATTGATGCCTGGAAATGAGGGAGCTGTTCAGCAACACTGTTCAATCTATGAGGATGAACTACTATCCTCCATGTGCAGAGCCAGACATGGCTGCCGGTTTCACTCCTCACTCCAATGCTGATGCATTGACAATCCTTTTTCAGCTCAATGAAACGGAAGGCTTGCAGATTATGAAGGAAGGAAGATGGGTACCTGTAAAACTGCTTCATAATGCTTTTGTTTTCATCATTGGCGACATTATGGAAGTAGTAACGTTTTTCTTTCTTCTGCACCGTGTTTTTGAGAGTTATATTTGGGCACTGGGAAGAAGCAGACTCTCATAAGTTTTGTCCTGGTGAGATAACTTAGTTGAAAACACAATTAGGAAGCGCTTAAAATGATCTTTTTGTGTTCAGCTTGTTTTACATATGCAATAAAGTTGTAAATAGGTAGCATTTGCCAAGATCTGTAGATTTAAAAGGTTTTCATATCTGGGGACGTCGGCAAATATTGTATGTAGCATGTGGTAATGATAGGTACAAAATGTACAACCATACAGCCGAGAGTGTGGTGGAAATACTGTTTGAAATTGTAAAATAGTGAAGTACAAAGAAGATGAGCATGTTGGAGTTGGTTAATGTTTTATTTTGCTGTCATTCAGCACTTTCTTCAGTATGTGCACTATCAGAGAGCAAGTGTTCGTCCCTCTGTTATCTTGGCTCTGCATTCTTTTATTTTTCACACTATGATGACTGTCTTCGTGCTCTGTTACACATTCTACTAGCTGACTGGTAGTTCTTGTATTTTGGTTTAGTACTGCTGTTTTTAAGCTGTTCCGCAGGCCACACAAACAAGGTGTTGATGGAAATGGATAAGAGTTGCTCATTTTCTTGCTTAGCCAATATCGTTCGCTGCTCATTCTGCCATGTAATTCAAGATAGGCCATTGAATTCGTGATAAGTATCAGGTTAGAAATGTCACTGAATAGACTGATTTTATCATCAACGTGATGGACAAAGTCAGAGAGTACATAACTTGTTTCTTAGCATGCAACGGCTTTGGACTTCTTGGGCTGCTTAATATTGCAATCACTTTCATATTCATTGGTGATGCCTGGGAGCTTCAGGTCCTTTGCACGGTTGCTGGCGTCAAGATGGCGTCTGCTTCAATTTTGGCAAGGGACAAAAGGGTCAAACGCCCTGACTTGGGGATTTTAGTTGCAATTTAAACTGATCACAACCACTCAATTTTTCTCCTAATCTTATCCGATTGCGTCCTTTATTTTTTTTGTCAAATATCCGATTGTGTCCTTGAGATAGCAAATCTAGATGAGAAAGTAACAATTTCTTTTTCTGACCATTATTTTAGGAAGGATCTTGTATACCGGAGAAATTTTTCAGCTTCGAAGGCATTGAGTTCTCATGTTATGTGGGATCAATGCTTGGAAATTGATTTTTTGAAACTAAATATACTTAACAAGTGCCTCAAGATGATGAATTTATAAAATTTGCTCTAACCCTTGTCCGAAAATTCCTACACTAATTTATAGTACGAAGAAATGAATGCGATAAATATCACTGGTGGAAATCCTAGTCAAATTATTAACGTGGTGAACGAAAGGCCCGAATTGTACTTTTTGTGTTCATAATTTTCAGTAAGTGATTCTATTAGGATTAAATTAATAAATAATTGCCCTTGGATCTGTTTTCTTTAGAGCGGTTATGAAACATGTATCACCACATTGGTTGTTAACGAAAGCTAATACACTCCAAGATTTCATATTAGAGGAGTGATAGGTTGGAAATTTTTTGAGTCGAGTCCTATATGATGTCTAGTTATTTTTGCTGAATGTTTTAGTGGGTTCAAAATATTTTTCTGACTAAACAATGTTAAAAACATACATTAAGAGTGCATTTGATAACCATTTTGTTTTCGGAAACAATTTTTGCTTAAAAATGATTTTTTTTTTTTGTTTATTGGACGAGTTTCTAAGTATTTGAAGGCATTTGGTAATTATTCAAAAATTTTATTCCTGAGATAGAAATGCATTTGATAAAATCTCAAATTCTTTTGTGAATTATAATTTCTTTTAATTTTTTAATACTTTAATTATACTTTTTCTCTTTTTCCTTTTTCTTTTTCTATCCCTCTTCTTCTTCTCTAGCTGGTCGTTGGCCACGGCAATGGCCGACGATTAGTTGGGCAAGGTTGAGCCCTGCTGGTGGCCAAGTGAGCTTGCCCAACCACCAATAAGGCTGAGCCTCCCCAGGCCTCACTAGCGAGGCTCCGACGAGCTCGTCAACCATCATTGTGGCCGACGACTGGCAATGAGCAAGAAAACGAGAAAAGAATAGAAAAGAAAGAGAAGAAAATAAAAGAGAAAAAAAGAAAATTTAGCTTGATTCAAGAATTGTTCTCGAAAACAAAGAAATAACTTTTTCTACTTTTTGATTATGTTTTAATTTATACCTAGGAACAAATTTATTCTCAGAAACAAAAAAGTTATTAAATGAATTTATGTTCTTTTTTCTGTTTTGAGGAACAAAAGAATAGAATTAGATATTATTTGGCTAATTAACAGCATACTGTTCTGTTCCCGAAATTAGTTTTAACTCATAAATGAATTTTTTTTTTAATTCTATTCTTTAGACGAGTTTTTGAACATTTGAAGATATTTGATAACTGTCCAAATTTTCTATATCTGAGATAGAAATGCATTTGGTACAACTCTTAATTTTTTTTGTAACTTAGAATTTCTTTTATTTTTTAATAATTTTATTACATTTTTCTCTTTTCTCTTTTCTCTCTTGTTTCTTTTCTCTTTATTCTTTTTCCTTCCCCTCTTCTTCTTCCTCTAGTCAGTCACTGGCCATGGTGATGGTTGACGACTTGCTAGATGAGATTCGGCAAGATTGCTGGCCTCGAGGGAGCCTCGCCTAGCCACCAGCAAGGCTTGACCTCACCCAAATTTGGCGATGCTAACCTTGTACCGGTTGGGCAAGGTCCAGCCTTATCGACTCAGCCTTGCCTAGCTGACAGGAAATCGGCCTTGCTCTTGCCTAGCGAGGCTCTGGTGAGGTCGTCGGACCTCGTCTAGCTAATCACTGACTATCATTGTGGTTGGCGATCGGCTAGAGGATGAAGAAGAGAAAAGGAAAGAAAAGCTTTCATAGATCTATTGAAATCTTTTATGTTTATTTTTTCACGTTTCCTAGGCTACCAACTAGAACTAACCAATAGACTTACTACCCTATTGGGTTTTACTGCCCAGACCACTACTGATTTAACACGCCTCACCTAAGGAAGGTTCGAGCCAAATTTGACAAACCTATTAAAAAAAAGTATTAAGATAACTAATATATCCCCCTTGGCACTGATACCAGATAGCACTCAGGATCTTGGGCTCTATATAAAGAGATAAGAAATGAACATAGAGAGTGATTTCAAGTAAGTATATAGAAAATGGAATGGTGAAGTATGATTAAATTCAATGAGCAATATAAATGTATGAGAAGAATACTAATTAAATGATATAAATTGTGAACTATGACCCTCCACAGGGGTGGTAGTTGGCATGCAAGTGGGGTATTGTGAAAAATAATTGACAAATGTGATCTCACGTAAGGGCAATGGTCCACACTCGTGTAGAGATTTCACTGATATGCCGAAAAAAGGAAAAGAAAATGTGACCTTATAAGGGCGGTAGTCTGTGCTCAAGTAGGGATAAATCTCCGATCGCTTGTACTGATTTCCAATCACTTGTATTATCCATTTTCAATAAGTATTTCTATCACTTATTAATGTAACTAACCAAGTTTTGGTTGGCCTTATTGCTTCATATTCTTAACTTTCCGTTTCATTTATGCTTAAGTGGGATTTCTACTCAAGTGTAGACTACCGCCCTTGTAAAAGGTCATATTTTCTTTTCCTTTCTTATGCATATCAATGGGATCTCTACTCAAGTGCAAACTATCACCTCTGCGTGAGATCACATTGTTAATTACTTTCAACTACTTTTCACAATACGCCACTTGCATGTGGACTACCGTCCCTATGGAGGGTCATCGTTCATAGTTTATATCATCTACTTAGTATTCTTCTTATACATTTATATTGTTCATTTAATTTAATCACACATCACTATTCCAATAACCAATATAAATATAGATAAGCAAAAATACCAATTCAAATGAATAAGTTTAATTGATAGTTGTTAATTCATCAATCATTATAGATGGGATTAACAAAAACATAGAGTAAGGGAGGTAGAAAAATAGATCAATTAATCATTTGTAATGTCTACCTATCCCTTAATTTCGAATCAAGTGATTCATTAGATAATTCTTGAGTAAACTAATATTAAAATAATAAAATAGTAAGAAATTTGAAATCCCTATGGAATAAAATTTGAAAATCATTCATCTTTTTCTTTTGATCTTTTTTTTTAATCATATCAAATCTATTTTTCGATTTTAGAATAAAGAGTGACCTTATAACAATAACACCTTTTTTTCTTGTCATTTGAGATATTATGTGAATGAATCTACTCCCGAATTTAATGAGTAAAAATGAAAATAAATAAAATAATATATATATCAGTTTCTAAATCACCGATTAGCTTTTTATGGCTACCGATCTAATAAAGATGGCATAGCATAAAACATATTATGTTCTATAATTCCGTCAACCATATATTGGTGGTAATGATGCCCCGTGTGTCGGGATGCCCTCAGGAGTCAAGATGTTTTATGTGTCAGGATGCCTCGGAGTTGAGATACCTCATGTGTCTGGATGTCCCGGGAGTGGTCGAGAGGAGAAGTAATGAATATAATGCATATTTATGGACATTTATGACAATATATGGCCACACATGTTTATTGGTAATAATTGAGCCTCGTAAAATCTTTTGTCATCCTCTCGTATTGAATGAATGTTCTCATGTAATGTTGTTATTGATTTCCATCGACATATCATGATAAGAAATATGATGTATGTATTATTGTACTCGTCATACATAGTATCTTTATATTGCCTTGAACTTACAGTTGTTTACTAGTACCAAGTCGAGTTGTGAGATTGATCTCCCACCTTAAACTTATAGATATTATAGGGAAAATTTCAAAAAAGAATCTGAAATGCCATCTTTTTTTCAAATAAGGACCCAAAGTGGACTTTGTTTCAAATAAAGACTTGAAGTGGCTTTGGTTGTTTCAAATAAAAGCTTGAAGTGACTTTGATTGTTTCAAATAAGGACTCGACCTCGTCGGTCGCCAGCCAGTTAAATTTTTCGACCGATCAATGGTATTTTCCTCTTTTTTCTTCTTTTTTTTTTCCTTTTTTTTTTCTAGTTCTTCGGCCGGCGATGCCCATAGAGGGCTGGGCGAGGGTCGCCCTCACTAGCAAGGGCCACCCATGCCGGCCATAGGCGAGGGACAGCCTCGCCAGATCTGGTGAGGGTGGCCACTGGGCGTGGCGACCATCGCCTAGTGGCCATCCACGAGATCGGCCCTCATCAACCCCAGGCGAGGTTGACTCTCGCTAGATCTGGTGAGGGTGGCCTCGCCCACAGCTGACAAGGGCTACGCGACCTCATTGGGCGCTAGTAAGGGCCGGCGAGGGCTTGCAAGCCCTCAAGCCCTCGCCTGCGCTAGCCAGCTGCGAGGCCGTCCCTCACCCAGGCGAGACTATCCCTCGCTTGTGGCCAGTGAGGGCAGCCCTCGCCAGCAAGGGCAACCCTCCCCCAGCCGCCACCGACGAAGAGGAAGAAGAAGAACCAAGAAAAAAAAAAGAAAAAGGAAAAAAAATGGGAAAATGACAAATGATAAAAATACCCTTGACCACCAGAAAATCAAGTCCTTATTTGAAACGGACATAGCCACTTTAGGCTCTATTTGAAACAAACATAATCACTTCAGGTCCTCATTTAAAACAACATTCACTTTATGCCCTTATTTGAAAAAATAATAGTATTTCAGGTCCTTATTTGAAACAATATCCACTTCGGGCCCTTATTTGAGTAAAAGCTGACACTTCGGGTCCCTTTTTGGAATTTTCCCGATATTATATATTGAGCTTTGCTTACTTCTTATTTTTTAAACATGTAGGATGGATTTTCTCTACCACCATAATTTTTTGGAGTTCATATGCATCTCAAGTATGTTTATGAAGATGTGTTTGCACCTAATTCAGCCATAGTATATACTAAGTGTAGTTTAGTGGTATGGATTGACGAAGGTGTATTGGGGTGGATTTATCATTTATTTGTTGCCTAGCACTTCAATATCGTTGGGAGTAGGTTGGACCAATTAGGGACTTCGATGGTCCTCCTAGTTTCAATGATGATGGTGTGTCCATGGGCGAATTTGTTGATTCGTAGTATAGTAGCATGGCTTTGTGTAGGCAAGTTTTGGTTGTACCCGACCTTCTTCCTAGAATTAATGCGTTGTATTATGCTTATTATTGGTACTTGTGCTAATACTCGGTAGAGGGCTATAAAGGGGAAAACTTTATGCACAACTCATTCAACTCGTGTGATTTCTTATGGGGGTGTTTTGAAAATTCCATAGTGCTTCCACGTGCTAATGATATATATAAATTTAAATCAAAAAATGTTCTGGGCCATCATATATTAGATATGAGCAATTATATAGTGAATTTGATATACATATGAAATTGAATTTGGATCGTCAAATCTAGTAAAACTCATGTGAGGTCAATCTTTTTTCTTTTTTTTTTGATGGATCAAATGTTATCCTCCTTTCCGTCTAACTAGTCGATCTAACCAGAGTACTTTTATGCTTAAAAAGTGATTAATCCTATTGTCCTAGACATCAGAACTTTTATTCTTTCAAACTTTTTGGGCACTCTTGTTTTATCCTCTACTGCTCACTAACTAAGCCATGCCCATCGTAAAGCTCTTTCTTGGCGTCTTTCTTTAAGTGTTGTTCAATAGGTTGGTCTCTTGCAAGTTGCTCAACTTTGCGTAGCAGGAGGGGATTGATAAGTTGCTGAAGAGATGTGAGAAGATGTTAATCAGTATCAACTAGGTGCTGGATGATACAAAGGACAAGCAATTGACCGACGATCTGGGGGTGAAGTTCTGGCTTGAAGATCTCAGGAACTAGGCCTATGACATCAAGGCCTTTCTTGATGAGTTCACCATAGAATCTGCAGAAAAAACAAGTCCAATGCAGAACCTAGCATTTGTGTTCAACCACAAAATGAGATCCAAGATAGAGAAGGATGGGAGATTACAGGACATCATAACTCGGAAAGATAGTTTGAGACTGAGAGAGAATAATGGTAAGCGATCACTATACCATTGACCGGATAAGTTGCTTCCTACTACGAACTTGCCTGAGCATTGTTTTGTTGGTACAGAGGATGAAAAAAGGGAGATCCTTCAGTTACTGGCTGAAGAAGAATACGATAAATTATGTGTAAATCTAAAAGTAATTCCCATAGTAGGGATGGGGCTGGGAAGATAGCTCTACCTCAACAAGTTACAATGATGCTAGAGTTATCGGCTATTTCAACGTGAAAGCATGGGCTTGCATTTCCGATGATTTCGACATGCTCACTATTACAAAAAAAATCTTAGAGATAACCAACAACCGTTCCTAGGAAGGTAAGGACTTGAATTAGTTTCAACATGAGCTCAACAAAAACCTTTCAGGGATCGTTTTAGATGATGTTTGGAAAGAGAATTATGGAAATTGGACTACCCTCGTGAAGCCTTTTCAACTGGGAGGAAAAGGAACCGAGATTATTGTCACGACTTGTAACCTCCAAGTTGCTTCCTTAGCCAAGGCTTCGCCATGTACTCTCAACGAGTTGTCACAAGATGCTTGCTTGACTTTGTCCCCATTTCATGCTCTTGGAGTTAGAAATTTAGATCATCATTCGAATCTTGAAGTATTAGGTTGGAAATAGCGGAATATGGGCTGCTATGTGGTAAAGTTAGTCCCCATGAATGGGAAGTGTTGACACATAAATTTTGACAATCCAATTATTCACTTATTGCATTAAAAATTAGGGATTAATTTTAACCCCTAAATAAAAATATTAGAATTAAATTGCATAACATATAGTTTTAAGAGCATCTTTTTTATTGCATTTGCATTGGACTGGTGATAGATGGGTTTGACTTGATGGTTCTAAACTTTAATTAGACGAGTTGGATTAAGCCCGCGGCAAGAGGGAATTGGCCCAAGCCCGTTGTTCTCTGATGACCGACAATGAGGAATGACGATTTGATATTTTCGGAAAAAGATTCGTAATATTCTTCCAATATTCGATAAATATTTTATATATTTATGCGATATATACATTGAGTGATATATTTCGCAGTAGATTAGAAGATTTCAAAGGAAATATCAAAATAATCAAAGGGAATATTGCACTTGGGGGATATACTAAATGGTATATTTTTTTGTCTCAAAACTAGAGAGATTGCATGGTCATTAGAGATTTCGTGCAGAAATTTTCTCTCATTGATGGGATCATACCATTCACCTATAAAATGCCGCTTGGTCAGAAAAGAGAGGAGGGGGCCATACATATTGATACATACGGCCACACAAGAAAGGTCGGCAAAATTAGAATCTAAAGCGCATTGATTGAAACACACGGCTTGAGAGAGACAGAGCAGCTGCATAAAGAGAGGGAGAGTGGGCTCACGCTAAAAAATACATCACATGGAGATAAGAGAAGCGCCGGGTGAAGAATAATTGAAGGGGTTCACGGGCAGAAATTTTCTTCTCACGAAATTCATGCCTTCAGGCCTCTACCGCCATGATCCCATGAATCGCTTCAGATTCATGCCTCCAATTTGAGTCTTTTTATTTATTTTCTCTTGACTACCCACTAACCAGGAAGAAAACTTCTAGGGGAGAAGCCGAAAACACACTGGGCTCATTACGCTCGCAAATTCTTCAACAACTTTAGAATCTTCACGGAGATCCCCAACGCGAGTTCCAGTCTCGGTAAATTACGTCCACCGTGGGCGTCGCCACCGTCAACAATCGCAAGCCCAGCAAACTTGCTTTGCCGTCCCTGTCCTGGTTCGCAACAGAGCAGTTGATTTGTCCTTTGATGTCGACGTGCCTCAACGAATTGAAGACATTGACGAGCCACTTGCGATCCACCACGAGACAACCATTGTCCCAACGCCGTGCTGAGCCTACCGCCGCCGTTGAGCTCATCCATGAACCAGGCCATCCTGTAAAGTTTCTGTTTTTGTAGGTTCACTGGCCACGAACTTCCCATCACTGTCGCTCGCTGCCGCTCGCTGTCCCACATCGAGGAGCCGATTGCAATCCCAGACCGATTGCGCAAAGTCTAAATTTGGAAGCTAATATTCAAATTAGGTAAAAATCTTATCTAATCCTATTTCCGAATATTCAGTTTCCTTATTTAAAATATCGTCAATGATTCTCGATACGCTATCATGTCTACAATATCCATTAACTTTTTAAATTACGGAAATCTTCCTAAATTCACAATATGCATACGATTGACAGTCTGATTTCACGCCCGAAATATGACTCGCAATCGCACGGAAATATTGCCAATCCGATCTCACGCTCAAGATACGATTCACGATTTTGTTAAAATTGGCCAATCCAATCTCACGCGCGAGATACGATTCATCAATTTATTAGATGGATATCAATCATATCTTGCTTGATTTGCTGTCGTATTGTTTGAATTAATTTTGTTTCCAAAAAGAAAACCCAAAAAAATATTTGAGTTAGATTAGGTTCATGTTAGAATATTGCTTGTTTTAGGGTTATTTTGCATGTTTAAAATATGAATTTATTTATTTCGAATTTAAAATAAAAATCCCAAAAAATGCATTAATTTAGGATGTTAGTTTTTCCTTTCATTAATTTAAATTGCATGTTTAATTATTGAGTAATTTTAATATCGAAATTTAATTAAAAAGAAAAGAAAACATAAAAATTATCATGCACATGTCATGTAGAATTAGGTCATCCATTGCATGTTATCTAAATGAGTAAAAGGTTAAAATAGTTGCATTAATCTTTTCCTATTACTAGATCAGGTCATTTAATAAATGTCGCGTGACATATAGTTCGCGTGTTAGGTTGCATGTTGCATGTCATTTTAGTTAAAATAATTTTGTACATCATTGCATTGCATTGCACGTAATTTGTAGGCTTCATTTAAATAAAAGAAAATCTTGAAAAAAATTGAGTAATTACGTGTTTATTAGAAATCATATTCATGACTATTGATGTGAATTCTAATCTAACATTGCAGATGCTTTTGTTGCTATGAGGTAAGTCCCATAATTTAGTGCTTTATTTGGGTGTTAAATTGGTGGTTTGCGCACCCACATAATCACCTCACATGTTAGGGAAGTAAATTAAATCAATTCAAGCTATCTGCAAAACATTTTTTCGAAATAAAAGAGAAAGGTACCGAAAGGGCGTTAGAGGAATCTAGCGTAATCAAGTCCCCGAACTCATAAATCTCTGGTTCGCAAGAGTAAAATCTCCTATTACTTTACTTAGGTTTCTAATCGATCCACCGAAAATAGATTAGTGACGACTCCTAATTGAAAAATCTATGGCATGTTAAGAACTTAAACCTAAATCGCGAATTGGTGTGGGCTTGGGAGAGCCCGAGCTAAGTTTAGACTTAGTAATTCATTAGCCAAACTTTAGGTGGTTCACCCGAGGTTAGGTCGCGACAGGAAACTATATTGAACAACAAAATTTGGGACCTACCAAAAAGAAATAAACAAAATCCTTCTTGCTTTAAAACTTAGCTATCTCCATTTCCCTTCCAATTTGAGGAAATCTTTCACTTACTATACTATCAAGGACTATGAAATTGTATGGAACGAGTTGATTTACTAGTGGATTGTGGAGTGCTTGTTGAAGGGAAAAGAAGGAAAGAATTGTAAAATGCAAGTTTGAATTATTTCAATGAGCTAGTATCTAAATTGTTATTTCAAAAATAGAGTAGCAATGGATCACAATTCTTGATGTATGATCTTGTGAATGACCTAGCAAAGCTAGTTGCGGGTGCAACCTATTTTAGCTCGAGGGAGTTTGAGTTTGAGGGTGATCGATAAAATGTATCTTTAGCTAGTCACGCCTCATTCATTTCCAATGTTCACCTTGCTCTAGTAAGATTCAAAATATATCATGGAATGAATGAATTTGGGAGCTTCATATTCTTATGGAAGCAATCTAGGCATTATCATAGGTCCTTTCTGTCCAAAATGCTATGTGATTTGTTGTTGAGGTTAAAGGAGTTGAGAGTGCTTTCATTAAGTCACTATATAACATCAATGAGATATCAAATTGCATGGGCAAACTAAGGCACCTAAGGTTTTTTTGATCTATCGTGTACTAATATAGAAACACTTCCTTCAATTGTTGAATTGTACAACCTAGAGGCTTTGATGTTGTGGCCTGTCACAACCTTATCAAATTACCTCATGAAATGCGAACAAAGTCAAACACTTGGAGCCCAAGAGTGATACCGCTATATATAGGTAATTTGGTGGGTCTTGAGATGTTGTCCAAGTTTGTAGTGGGAATAGAAAATGGGTCAAGGTTGAAGGACGTAAAAAACATGAAGACCCTTGTAGGAGAATTGTGCATCTCAAATTTGCATAAGGTTCAAGAAACTGAAGATGCCAAGGATTCCAATTTACACAAGAAGGAGTGAATATTTTGAAAATCTCCAGATTGAAGATCTTGAATCAAAGGTCGTTGACTTTCTCCATCCTCACAAAAACCTTGAAAATCTTGTGATATACTACTATGGTGGCCTAGAATTCTCATCGTGATTAGGAAGTCCCTTATTTGTTAACATAGTGCATTTGTAATTACATGGATGTCATAGGGCCAAAACATTACATCACTCGGGCAACTATCTTTACTAAACAAACTGTACATTGAAGGCCTAAATTCAACATGTACGATAGGCTTTGAATTTTAGGGAATCTAAAAGTCCATTTCCATCCTTAATAACTTTGGTATTGAAGGATATACCATTGTGGGAGGACTAGTCTCATTGCGTTGATAGTGAAGAGGTAGGAGTTTTGTCCCCTGTCTTAAGCATCATAACATTCTGCATTGTCCTATGTTGATTGGAAAATTCCTAGTCGACTAAGCTCCCTCACAAAGCTTGAAATCAACTCCTATCCTAGTATGGTTGCCTCGCCATTTATCATTAGCCTTCCATCTCTCAATAGATAAAACTTTGGAGATTGTAATGAGGGGGTACTGAGGAGTTTGGTTAATCTAACATCCTTAATCGCTCGTCATAAAAGATGTTGCTGAACTAACTTGCTTAAATTCTGTGTTTACACGCTCCTTGATCAAGATGCAGAAGTTGGAGAGAAGTTGTGAAAAGCTAATATGCTTGGGGCAAGATAGAGATGTAATTCAAAGTCTTGCCCGCCTAAAGAACTTACTTGTCAAAAGTTGTCTTAAATTCATCTATTTTGTGGCTGGAGAAGAAGATACAGAGATCCCATCAACCTCGAGACTATTGACTTGAAGCATTGCTTTAATAGAGAAGCTTCCGAGCAAGATGCACGCTCTCTACTCTCTTAGAGGCTTGATGGCCGAAAACTGTCCAAAACATGTGTCCTTCTCCGAAACAAGAATACCAACATCAATGATATCATTAACTATTATTAAAATTATCCCAAAAGTCCTACACTTATTGTACGTAAGCCAGTTTAGTCATAAACCTTTCAATTGGCCAATTTAGTCCTAAACCCTTTGATAATTATCATAAACCTTTCAATTGTGTACTAAATCTTTTTATGGTTTGTTAATTTTGTCTTGAACTTTTTGATGATTGGCCAATGCAATCCCACTGGCCAAAAATTTAAATAATAGGTTTATGACTAAAATGGTAAATCATCAAAAGGTTTAGGATTAAAGTTGTAAATCATCAAAAGGTTGAGATCTAAATCAATGCAATTGAAAAGGTTTAGGTTGAATTGATTGTCGTACAATAGTTTTAGAACTTTTTGGACAATCATGTCATTAACTATTAAAGACTAGAAGATGTTGCAATTTTTACCCATAGGATGAAGTACTCGTCTTGATGAACCAAGTGGCAATAGCAATCGTCTTGATGGACCAAGTAGCAATAGCAATAATAACCATGGTGACATGACGTTTTATCTGTAAGAATTAATAATTTGCATGTGTGATTCTCTACCAACCTCTCTATTCAACGAGGGTAGATTTTACCTATGACCCTCAAGAGATCTAAAATTTCAAACTGCAAAGGAGTGAAGTCGATCATAGATATTAATCTAGACTATCTTAAGTTGCTTCAAGGGATTATTTTGTGGAAGTGCAAGGAAAATGAGAAAGTCACCCTAGTGCTTGCATACTCTGTCTCTATCTTATTTTTTTATAATTGGTCAACTGTCCTGCTCTAGAGCTGGAGTGTTTCCTCCTCTTACTCCCAATATCTTGAGCTTTTTTCTTTATGATCATTCGAAGATAAAATCGTTATCTAATCAATTGCATCAATTCACATGTCATCATGATTTGGAAATTTCAAATTGTGAGAGTATTATATATTTCCCTGGTGGAGGATTGCCTCCTAAACTACAAAGACTTGTGGTAAGGAGATGTGGGAATATGAAATAGTTGGTGAGCAAGTGAGTTGTCCCTCACCTCCCTTCAATCCCTGTCAATGGAGAACATCACGAGTGGGAGAGGAGGAGGATCTTGCGTCTTCTCCCTTCTTATTTGCTCCATCTCGATATCCAAAATTTGCAGATAGAAAGATTGTCTTGCAATGTCCCCCCTCTCTTCACATCTTATGAATATAAAGATGCTCGAAGTCATAGGACTTGCCTCAAGATGGCTTCCCTCCCTCCCTCCCTAGGAAAACTCTGGATCAAAGGATGGGGATTTCTCAAGGAGCAATGCTAGAAACTGAGTAGCTACTATTAGCACCTCATCCATGAAATCCGAAAAGCCCTCTTAATTGAAAATATGTCTTAATTTTAAACTTGTAGGTTTCTTAGTTCGACTAGATTTCCATAAAGAGATTTCCTATTTTGGATGCAATTGAGATGGTTCTAGTTTAGCGTTAGTGACCTAAGCAGCTTTTGACGATAATAATCAATTGCGCGGCATGCCTAGTAATTCGAAATCAATAACTCTTGTTGTAAAATTTGTGAATTCAAATTATTTCTAGAGAAATTATGAGGGCTAAACACCGTATGACTCATTGATGTAATTGGGGTTTGGGAAATAGTAAATGTTTGAGTGACTGAGTGTAGTTATAATTTATATTGTATCGCTTGATTTATAGTGATATCCAGTGTTGCTTTTCCCATGAAGTAAGTCCCACCGATTGAAAACGTACATTCAGGTGTTGCTTTCCCATGAATTATGCCTCGATTCTTTTGGTTCTCAGCTGAAAATGAACCAGGAACTAAGCAATCCATGTAATTAATCGAATAATACCTGAAATGGATCTGAATAAAGTCCTAAACGTGCTTCCCAATTAATTTAGCACTGCCCGAATAAAGAATGAAATTGTCGGGTGGAGGAGGAAACACATATGTGAGAACATCATTATCCATGACAATAACATGGGTTATGTTTGAAAAAACAAAGGGAAACTTGCAAGGGATCAGGTAACAAGTTGAAACAATAAATCCACTTTACATTACTGAATTCAAACTACAAGCTCTTCATAGACATGCAACTATGTCCAGAATAAAAAGCAAGAATTAACAGGAAGGATTAACAACCCTTACATGCCAAGCTTTTCATCTTTCACTCCAAAACAAAAATGAAAAAAAGGTAAGTAAAACGCCAATAGAAACCAGAAGCCTAAACTAGTCTGCTCCGTTATAACTCAATAGAGCTTTTCCAGATCCACCTGTCTGAGTAGATGAATAAGTAGAGCCGCTGGCATGAGAAGACTGAGTTCTATCCGATTCCGTGAGCCCCGACGATGTGTACGAGAACCTCAGCATATCCATCGGGGGCGCGTAATACATGGGCACTGGCAACTTTGATGGGAGGCTCGGCAAGGGAGCTTCGAAATTGAGGACATTTATCACCTGCTTTATCGGCGGCCTTAGGCTGTAATCCGGGTGGCAGCACCACAGTCCTACCACCATGAGGCACTCCATTTGACGCTCGTCGAACTCCATGTTCAACCCCGGATCGGCTGCTTCAACCACTCGGCCTCTTCCGTACAGATCCCACACCCACTCCACCAGCCTCACCTTGCTCGGCTCCACCCTCAGCTCCACCGGCTTCCTGCCGCATGCTATCTCGAGCGCCACCACACCAAAGCTGTACACATCCGATTCCTTACTGGCCTTTCCAGTTGTCATGCATTCTGGGGCCAAGTACCCCATCGTGCCTGCCAAGACAGTGGTTTGAGAGTGCATGTCATGGTCCATGAGCCGCGCGAGCCCAAAGTCACCCAGCTTTGCGTTGAAGTTGGAGTCGAGCATCACATTGCTCGACTTCACGTCCCGGTGCACCACACACTGCTCCCACTCCTCGTGGAGGTAGAGTAAGGCTGAGGCCAGGCCGAGGGCTATTTTGTACCTTGCAGCCCAAGTCAGGTGGGTTTTGCCTCCGAAAAGGTGCGAATCGAGGCTTCCGTTGGGCAAGAACTCGTAAACTAGAAGGAGCTCGCTTTCTTCATGGCACCAACCTATGAGTTGTACCAAGTTCCGATGCCGTAGCCGGCTGATGATCTTCACTTCCGACACATACTCCTTCTTGCCCTGCTTCGATCCCCTGGACACCCTCTTGACTGCAATCTCCATGTTCGATTCACTTAATAAACCTTTATAAACTCCTCCAAATCCACCCTCTCCCAGCTTACCTATTTCGGCGAAATCATTGGTCGCACGGGCAAGATCACGGTATGTGAACTTCTTCGGTCCAGTTCCCTTCTCGAATTCACCGTCAATTGAGATGTCGACTATTGAAACTTCTTTATTACGCCGAGATTTCTTCCTCCAAAAGAGGAACCAACCAATTCCTAGTACACATGCTACCAGACCAGAACCTAGGACTATGCCGAGGACCAAGCCAAGGTTTCTTTTCTTTTTGCCATCCTCCAAGGTTGAACTAAAGGACCAGGAAAGGATGTTATGAATCTCGACGAACTGACCAGTCGCGGCAGAGAAGCCAATTCTGACCTGTTCCGGAAGAATTTTCCTCAGATCGACGACGTAGGAGAGGCTTGAGTTGTTGTTAAAGACGGGGTTATTGGCATAAGTAAGGAAGACGCTCAAGTTAAAGCTTGTGGAGTTGTAGCGGACCCAAGCATTGGCTATGGATCCATTCTTGATGCTGCTCTTCCAGGACACGTTCGCGACCGAGACAATGGAGTTGATGTTGATGCCCACATGGTCCGGGCTTGGGTCCCACGAGTTCATGAAGCTGTCGAACTCGACAGCCACGATCTGGTTTGCAGACGTGTTCTTGGCCATGCTTGGCTCGAACAGGGCAAGATAGCCGCCGCTTGAGTTGGCGGGGATAACGGCATCGAACGGCGCGATGTAGAAGGAAATGCCGTCCCCGTAGTAAGTGTCGTTCAGGGCCCTGATCACGAAGCTGAACTGGGCCATGAAGTCGGTCAGCCTCCCCGTCTTGGAGTCCCACAGGCGGACCGGCTTGTCGAAGGAGGCCCGCCCGGTGCTGCCCTGGAGGTTGTCGTCCTGCTGGTTCCTCGTCAGCTGGATCACCCCATTCGACGTGAACGCGTCGCCCTCGAACGTCAAGTTGCCGGTGTTGGGCTGGAATCCGGAGAAGTTGAAGGAGACCGAATGGGCACGACCGATGAGCAAGAGCAAGAACGTTAGGAATTGGATTGCAAGGCATGAGAGATTGGCCATTAGAGATCGAGGGGAGATGGATCGAACGAAGTGAAAACTGGTTATGTATTGAGCTATTACGAGTGGTTGAACTATATTGTCGTCGTAACCCTGGAAATCGTGCTACTAACCATCATTTACCAAGTCAAATAAATATTTGTTTCTGCTGGTCTGACCGACCCGATCAAAAAGGGGAGAAATGCTTAATTAGATTAATGTCTGCTGATTGGTCAGAATGAACATAGGCGGAGCAGATTCGGTCCCCAACAATGATTTGGTCCGTCTTTCTAGATGGCCAATAATTAATTACCTTAGACATAATCGACTATTGAAGAATCGTGACATAATGACGAAAACCCCAGGACATGGTCCAAATGGCCACGGCTCATGTCCCATCGATCCGAAGATGCTCCATTGGTATTGCCGGGTCAGCCGAGAACTGCAACACAGAAATGTAGGTTATTTTGCCGGCCCCCTATTATTTAAAATCTGCCTTTATTAGTTTTTTAATTGAGTGGAGTTGGTATTGTTTCGTGTGCATATAGTTGAAAAATATTAAAATCGAAGATCCATGGGCGTCCTCTAGCGTATGTCGGGCTGGTTCAAGACCAACCCGGTCACGGCCGGCCTAGGCCATTTCTTAGGAAGAAATTGTCCCACTTGCGTGTGGGTGAAAAACCTGAAGAGCATGATTCTTTGTCGTCATTACTGAGCGTGCTCGATAGGTCGTGAGGATTATCAAGGAAAAAAACGATTGGAATTTGCTACGGTTTTGTTCTGTTCTCATTTGCATAATTGTAATAAACAAAAAATCATCGCCTTGGCGGCCTAAGAAATTAATTGTTTTCACTAGTTATTAGCAAAACATTTGTTCCGGTGTCGTTTAAGTTAACAGGATATGCCAAAGATGGTGGATTAATCATGGGCGGATAACCTACTGTGCCATTTGACTCGTGTTGTACGTTAGATTTAGCTCTCAAGGGATGACGCCTCATAACCTACCGACAAGTAAGGATGAGCACGGTTCAATTTGATGCGGTTTGGATGGAAAACCGAACTGAAGGGAACTACTACAGTTCGAATAATTAAGAAACTGGGTTGAACTAAACAAGGGTTTAGAATCCAAGTGAATTTTTTTTAACTTGGCTCGGTTTTAAATTGATCTGAACTAAAATTTCATTCTGTAAAGGATCAATTTACCACAGAAGATGATCGAAGTACCTAATCACGTCAACAATAGATTCACGATGTAAAAGGTCGATTGAATTTTCATAGATTAATTTCAAATCGGCAGGGAGAGAGAACCTTGAACAAAGCTTTTGAGCATCATTGAAGAATAGCTAAACCTTTGGTGAAGATGCTTAGAGTATGTGAAAAAGTGCGAACCTTGAAGAAGTGCCTGAGCATTCATGGTAAGAGACTTGTTACGTTTAGGAATGTCGCGACCTAACCTAGAGTAAACCACTTAAAAGTTTAGCTAATAAATTACTAAGCATAAACTTAGCTCGGACTCTTCCAAACTTATACAAATTCACAATTTATGTTCAAATTCTGAACATGTAAATGATTTATTCAATTAGAAGTCGCCACTAATCTATTTTTTGTGAATCGATTAGAAATCCAAGTAAAATAACGAGAGATTTACTTTACTCTTGCGAACTGGCGATTGCGGATTCGGGGACTTGATTTCGCTAGATTTCTCTAACGCCCTTTCGGTGCATTTCTCTTTTATTTCAAAAACATGTTTTGCAAGTAGCTTGAGTTGATTTTAATTTAATTTCTTAACATGTGAGGTGATCATGCGGGTGCGTAAACCGGCAATTTAACACCCAAATAAAGTAATAAATAAATTATGGGACTTACCTCATAGCAACGAAATCAGCATCTGCAATATTATATCAAAATTAACACTAACAGTCCTATATATAATTTCTAATTAACACGCAATCACTCAATCTTTTTAAAGATTTTCTTTTATTTAAATGAAACCTAGAAATTACGTGCAATGCAATGCAATGACGTATAAAATTATTGTAATTAAAATGACATGCAACATGTAACCTAACATACGAACTATATGTCACGCGATATTCATTAAATGACCTAATCTAGTGATAGGAAAAGATTAATGCAACTATCCTAGCATTTAGGCATTTAGATGACGAGTAATGGATGACATAATTCTAGATGACATATGCATGATAATTTTTATGTTTTCTTTTATTTTTAATTAAATTTCTAAATTAAAATTACTCAATAATTAAACTTACAATTTAAATTGATGAAAGGAAAAACTAACATCCTAAATTAATGTTTTTTGGGATTTTTATTTCAAAAAATTCAATTAAATAAATTTCCTATTCTAAACATGCAAAATAACCTTAAAACAAGCAATATTCTAACATAAACCTAATCCAACTCAAATATATATATATATTTTTTTTTCTTGGGTTTTCTTTAAAGGAAGCAAATCAATCCAAGCAAAGGCATAAATAAAACAATAAGGCAGCAAGTCAAGCAAGACATGATCAATACCCATTGACGAATGGCATCTTGCGCATGAGATCGAATTGGTTGGATTGGCGATTTTTTCATGCGATTGCAAGTCATATTTTAAACGTGAAATTGGACTATTAATTGTATGTACATTGTGAAATTAGGAAAATTTTCCAATTTAGAAGGCTACTCGAGATTTTGAATAGGACTATATATCATGAGCTTCAATCATGTGTATCGAAATATTTTAAATAAGGAATGGAATATTCGGAAATTAAAATAGACAAAATTTTTACCTATTCTGAATATTGTCTTTCAAATTTGGACTTCGAACGGCGGCTCGTGAATCACGATGGAGGGTCGGCGTGGCTCACAACTGGGGTGGCACGGGCGTTGGCTTGGCTGAAGGAGTGTTGTTTTCGGGCTTGAGCGGCGCCGGCGTTCGGAGCTCCGGCAAGGGGTAGCAGGCGCGCGGCGAGGGGGATCGGGTTGCTGACGCGGCGGTCATCGCGGCTGCAGGTGCGGGGACCGGCGGAGCGGTGGCGTCGGCGGCAGCAGCGGCTGGTGCTGCAGAAGGGGGCGGAGACCGGCTCGGCAGAAGGCTGCTGCGTGGCGGTGGCGCAGCGAGGGAGGTTCGGACAGCTGCAGGTCGCGCAGGCGCAGGAGCAGCGGTGACAGGGGGTCGACGTTCTGGCGCGGCAAAGCGAGCAGTGGCGGAGGCGGAGGCGGTCTTGCTGGGGCGGAGACGCGTCGCGGGGGACGAGCGGTGGCAGAGGCGCTGTGGTCGGCGCGAGGGCTCGCGGGTTGCTGGCGAAGCGGCGGTGACCGGCGGCTCAGCTGCCGGCGTTGGGTTGCAGGCGGCGAGTGTAGGGGGAGGCCCGCGGCGCTGTGCAGAAGAAGACGAGTTCTTTTTGCCTTTTTTTTTTTTTTTTTTCTCTCTCTCACCTGTCTACTCTCTCACGTCTCTTCTCTCTGCACACCTTTTGAAAAGCAAAACTCCCCCTTCTCTTGTTGACTTTGACCCTAAACAAAAGAACTCTAAAAAAAATGAAAATAGAAAACCCCCTTACCGTACGAGCCCAGCACCTTTTATAAGGGAGGAGATTAGATTTTTGTAGCATATTTTACTTCCTTTTGTTTTAATTTTTCCATCTACCCTTATTAGATTCAAATTTCCTTTCTCAATCAACTTTTGCTCGCACATAGCCTCCTGATTATATCGTCGAGATATATGTACTCACGAGTAATATTCTATTTTATATTTTTCTAATATTCTATCCGAAACCTTCATTTCTGCCCAAAAAAAATAATAATAAATCCATCAGTGTATATTGCCTGAATATATAAAAAATCTCATGTCATATCATTGAATATTGGAAAAATTAATGCTCATCTATCGTTAGTCGGTCCTATGCGAATGAAAAAAACGCTCTTAAAATTATATGTTATGCAATTTAATTTTAATATTTTTGTTTAGGGGTTAAAAATTAATCCCTAATTTTTAATGCAATAAATGACTAAACGGGTTGCCAAAATTTAAGTGTCAACAGAGAATACAATTTCCTCCATTCAGTCAGGAATTTTTTTCATAGTTTTTTTATGAGGGTGTTTTCTTTTACTATAAATGATTTTTTGTTAATTAATTATTTTTCAATGAACCAAACACATAAAAATCCTGAAAGCTAATTCGTGAAAAGCTCTTTTAGTGAAACAAAGGTCAATATGTGTATGTAGACCAATGATGTTAACACCTAAAAAGCTTTGACATTTTCTGAGGAGCCTTTATGTCATGTCGGATACTCTAATACGTGTCTAACACTCTCCAACATTTTTCGACTCTTTTTGACACTCGATTAATACGTATCGAAAAATTCGATATCTGATCAACTCTCTCGACATTCTCCGACACGCAAGTCACGAATTCTGACATGCGAGTTCGGAATTCCACTATGTGATTCCGACACACATAGAGTCGATTTTAAAAAATTTCGGTAAATGAATGGTCAAAATGTAAATATGTAAGAAAATAAAAAAAAAAATTAATAAATGGTGAAAGAAAAAAAAAAACCTAACATTTTCTTCTTATGACTCTCACTTTTGATGACACATAATTCACCCTCAAGTTTATTCTTTCTCTTTTCTCTTGACACACTCTGATTGATTGTTTTTTTTTCCCTCTAAGTTTTATAGATTATTAGAGATGAGTTGAATTTGTCAAATTGAAATAATAAATTCTATTAATAAATTATGAATTAATGTTTTTAATGTAAATTCATTCTAAGCTCATTTTTATTATTTATTTATTTAAATCAAATTAATTTGATTAAAATAATCATAAAAATGGTAATTTATCTTGTATATATAAAAATATATATTTAATATACAATATGTCCCAACATGTCAGAATTTCCTATTTTTTGCGAAACAACATATCGGTGTGTCATGTTGTATCATGTTGTATCGCGTGTCGATATTAGTGCTACTTAGGTTAACACACCATTAGGAAATTAGTTAGGTAACAAATTTATGAAAGGTTGCCTCCTCCGTGGTGCAATCCTTCCTTGTGAATATCTTGATGCCCTATCTCACTTCAATCCTTTGAGAGAAATGTCAGGCTCTTGACCTAAAAGATTATAGGCACAAATCGTTGCATCTATTCTTCACAACCGTTGGTTCAGATCTATTCTACTAATTTGCATGCCAAGTTCAAAAATCATGCTTTGCATCTTGGAATAACCACATCTTTATAGTTTTCGAATCCTGTCCATTACCACAAGAGAACACCATCTATAAAGTTTTGCTCAATATTATGTAGAATGTTTGTCCATTCACCTTTTCAATTTATGAACGAAGGAAAAACTCAAAATCTACTATCTTATAACTTAATTTTTCAGCATTCCAATGTAATGAAAACTATTTATCCATACTTGTTATATTTGTCAAAAGATGATTCCTACTCTTAGCAATAAGTTTGGTAATGTCAATTGTAATGAGTAACATCAGAAAATAGAGACTAACATTCGCAATCACTTTATTATGTTCTCATTTGATGAAATAGTACACATAAACCATAATTACCTTGGAAGGCTTGGAATTTTTCTGGCTAACCATTAGCAAAACGTGTGTACCATTTTAGCTAGGCAAGTCAATGATCATGCAATCTAAACAAGAACACAAATAGATTACAGCTACAAAAACTACCAGGCTCAGAAAACATAAAGGCCCAATGCAAGACCAACAGAACTTCACACATAATGCCATAAAGGCCCAGTACAAGATCAACAATACCGAAGGCCATCAGGCCCATCACAAAAGGCCTAAGGGCCCACAGGCTTCCACGAGAAAATTTATGAGGTCATGAATGAAATAGTCCTTGCTGTATAGATATCTATTGAAAATAACCATATTAAGTTATTGCATATGATGATATTAATCTTAATGGGATTTTCAATCAGATTGGGCCTGTAAAAGTAGGAATCGCCGATTAATACTTGATTTTAATTTGACAATTTCCATAAGATTTTGGATAAATATATGATGAAAGAAATTAAGCTTTCGTATAAAAATAGTAGAGGACTAATTTTGTAACTAAAACAAGTACAATTACTAAAATTGAACATTTCTAAAATGCACGAGGATCAAAGGAATAATTTCCTGGGAAACTTGCATGTAAGCGTCACCTGCCTATTTGCCAGAGTTGACTTGGTGCATGGCATCCACATTTGGATGGAAAAATTCAACTTTATCCTTAAATTGTTTCGGAAGATAAGTTGGCAAAAAAATAGTACATGGATTGAAAATGAATTAGGATAATAGTATGTGAATATTTTTTGTGATTTTTCTGTAACTTAATTAATCAAAAACACACAAATTGATACAACCAAACCCTGGCAGCCCCATCCCCTCTCTTCTCTCACTTCTCTCTCCCTAGTCACCTTTGCTAAAATACTGCTGCCTTTGTGCGGTCGCCGCACCGTGGTCATCCACCACCACCTCGTCCCTTAGCCGGCCACCACAATTCAGCCATAGCCAACCACCACTTGGCCACCACTCACCACCACTTAGCCACCGTGGGACATCTCTCTGCCACTCTCTCCCAGTCCCTGAGAGAGTCATGACCTCTGATCAAGGCCGTTCTAAGGTCGTTAATGACCTTGGGTTGGCTGCAATCTACGGCGTTGCATGCACGTGCACGCGCAGACCGAGAGAGAGAGAGAGAGAGGTCTAAGGAATAGGGACATCGGGGATTGATGGTGGCAACGGTGTGGCAAGGCCTGTGATATAGATGACAACATAGCGAAACTGTCAGGCGGTGGCCATGGCCAGAGGCAGCGCCTTCTGCTACACCTTGCGATCAGCTAGAATCCTTCTTCAACCACATGCAGAAAACGATGTGCATAGACATGCCTGCACAAAGTGTGTGCTAACTCACTAGTTACTGTCCGAATCTTAAACGACTTAGATAAGTAATTGACTCGGCCAACTCACTTGCCAACTCTATATATGTTGTTCTAAGAGTAATCTTCTACATGTTCCTCGTGTGTTTTCCTCTGTATTATTGTAAAAATAGCTCACGGAATAATTGCAATCTAAGAAAAAGGATTATGTGTCTGTCAAATGAGGACATGTCAAGATGTGGATCTTCTAGCCTAGCTCCTTGTCACGTTGGCCGTGCTGCGTATGCGGAGCAATTTCTAACACTGCGATTCTCACGTCAAGTTAATCGTAGTGTTAGCAGATTTTACAATGCACTTGATCTTCAGCATCGACATTCCAGGTTCCCCTTCATCCTAGCCGCTGCTGGGTTCCAATCCCCACGAGCTTCATCAGTGGACGTTTTCAGATTGTTCAACACAAGTAAACAATAACAATGATCTTTCCCCTCAAAACCAGAAGAGTTGTTCTCAGCTTCGGCTCGTATGCAAATCTCTAATGGGATCCTCCAGTAGAGATCTGGAAAGGCTCTCAGACACATTCATGATCTTCCTCTCATTTCTTCCATCATCCATCTGATTTGGGCGGTAGAGTGTTAAGCCGGGGCCTCTTTCTGGACATCTTCTCACCTTCCTCTCTCTCCAAGCAGGAGAAGGGCTAGGGCAAGGCTCAAACACGATGCGGATAATAGTATCCTTTTGTTACTTTTCGTTTATCAGATAGCTTTCTGCTACACTCACCGCATATGCGCTATCTATCTCCTCACTGAGATTATGAATCCTACTTCAGTCCCTCCGATCAATTTCCTTCATATTGCCGAGTCAATCGAAATTAATTACCGAAACCACATTATCCATAAATGTCACTCTGACCAATTTATCAGGGATTGTTATAGCAATAGAACTCTAAGCAGAATTGATGTTCAATACTCGATGCCGCAAATATAGAGGGTTCAAACGGTTTATTGAAATTGCATAAAAGCAGGAAGTGCCAAGACAAGATCTTCTTCATCCATTGAGTTTCAGAACATGAAGTATTCACTTCACTCTATCAACACAAAACTGCTCAGATTATCGACAACCCTAGCTGACTCGTACAAACCTGCTAGCAGATCCATACTCGCATCGCCACCGTCCTTCGTCGAAATTCTGGGAGTAGCTAATGGCATCGTAGTGGAACGACACCGGCTTCGACCTGTAGATGCACATGCCGTCGGTGACGATCCTCTTGAGAAGATCCCGCCATTTCCGGCTTGACCTCCGGCCTCTGCTGTAGCGGCTCGGCAGGCGATGGTACTCCGTCTCTTCTCCAAGAGGAAAGCAAGACGGCGACATGCACCGAGCAAAGCGCGACAGTGGCGACGACGGCAGCGACGACGAACCTCTCTCCATTTGAAACTTCAGACCCGGAATTCTTGGGGCTTCGGTTTTTCTCTCTAGGTGTGGAGGACAAGATGATGAACAATGAGAGGGATCGGACGGTATGGGTGCGGACTCTCCCAGTTAATAATTGTATGACCCCAATCATGGGGGGAACTCCCCGCTCCTCTTCAGTTTTCTCTGCCTTTTCCGTTCCCCTTTTAATTTAGTGGGCCCTAACATAGGCCGGGATAGAATAATTCTTCACAAAAATTAAGTTCAATCCATTAAGGAAACCCTTTTTTTTATAACCAAGCCAAAAAACTAGTTTTATCTCACTTTAAAGTGGTTTTCCCAAGTTGCCAACACACTAAGTAATAAAAATGTACAAAGGATATAACTAATATTTGGGTAGATTACACAAAATATCGTTAAACTTTATTTTCATGTGCAATGGGATCCATAAACTTTAAATTTATTCAATGCGATTCCTGGAAATTTAGCTCAATATTCAATGTCGTCTCTGAAATTTTAATTTATTTAATACGGTTCTTAAACTTTTGATACGTATTCAATTTAGTCCATAAAATGTATGAATATGTTCAAAATTGTTCATGAACTTGAATTTATGGAATAAACAATATTGAACATTTTCATACAGTCCATAGATTAAATTGAATATCTACCAAAAGTTCAACAATCTCATTGAACAAATTAAAAGATTAGGAACGACATTATGCATTAGCTTAAAGTTTAAAGATCACACCAAATAGATTTAAAATTCATGGATCATATTATACATCTAAACAAAGTCTAAAGATTATTTGCGTCACTATCTCTTAAAATTTCTAATAACTTTCCATTTTCAGCCCCTCTAATGTAATCACTCATTTTCTTTTTATTCATAGCTATCAGACTTGATGCGAGTGTGTGTTCTGAAAGTACATAAAAATCTCTTCAAAATAAGGTGTCAATTGCACAGGTACCTATTATGATTTGATTATATAAGTGTGTGAAAATGATATTGCGATCCCTCGAATATGAACTTCTTATAATTGGACCTTTTATAGTGAAATTCGATATTATAGCCATTAAACTTTTTATTATTCGTGTGCTAATGTATTTCGTAACCCCTCATTTACATCAAACTTGGGCGACGTGATTCTTGTTCTTGACGACAACTGTCAGTGTGGACTGCACATGTTAGATACGAATTTTTGTTGTTATACGGCTCACTCAATCACATGCAATATAAAAAAATCATGTTGAAGATCCTATCCAAGAGGACCAAAACCGCACGAAAGGGTGAGTCTTTGGGTTAAAACATAAACTTTTAATCAGGGCTAAACTGCAAAATAAAGATACATCAAATTCAAAGCGATGAGAAATTCTCGAACATTAAAAAAAAAAAAAAAAGGAAATGCCTAAATAGTTTCTCTAAAGTACGCAAAATTTAAGTTAATATTTTTTAAAATCTCAACATGGTGTTCCATGATATAATTACTCTAAAATAATTTTCAACTCCCAAAAACTTTCAAACTTGTATCTTGTAATACACTTACCTAAAACAAATTTCTATCTGAAGGAAAATTATAAACTGGTGCTCCCAACCCAAATTTACCTTCCATTAATAGCTTGGGATTTGGTGTGGGGGGTAAATTTGTGTCAAGGTTTGAGATATTTTGCAATTAAAAATTAATCCAGGGAAGACGTGTCATGATATACTGGTTCTAGATTACTTTTATGAGACGAAAATTAGCTGCGGCAAATATGTCCCGAATTATTAATTTGGAATTTTGAATGGTATTCACCTGAAATTTTATACTTTAATCAATGAAGTTGTTCATCCTAACAAGAATGTTGCTACAAGCCATTGCACAATCTCATCTTACTTGGTTGTTCACGCTCTGTGCGAGAATATATATTAAGATGATCTAATGAGTAAATGTTAAACAACATGGATTGAACCGTTGGCAGCAATTTGGTGGAGCTTCATGCTTGGATAACCTAATCTCAACAGCAAAAAATTATATAGAAAGCTTTGAATACTATATTCATAGAGGAAAAGCTAGAATAGGAGGAGATATGCATATTGAAAGGAAAACCAAATGAAATGGGTTGGGTTGAAAAGAAATATAAATTAATATCATCAAGGACTCTAAAATAAATTTTGAGACGAAAATTTGAATGCCAAATAGCTAAGAATAGTTTTGGGATAAACGTGTCATGAAATGCTGGTTGATGATTTTTTGTGAAATGAAAATAAATTTATGATATGTTATGATATATTGGTTTAAAATTGTTAATAGTATAATCTTGGGAAAGAAAAAAAGGAAACTTTATTCAGTGGAGACAATACGGCAGCGAAGAGGGAATATTTGCAGGTTCGCATGTGAATTTGGTACAACCACATGTGGACTGGCCATACCCACCACAGTGCTAGAGGGTTAACTTGAAATTTGTCCACTTCCTTCCCCTTGTCTTCATTTGAAAAAAAAATTACTTAAATAGATAAATAAAATAAAATAAAAATTCGATCGATCAAGAAATTTTATTGAACTTTCCTTTTCATTCCCCATCGATGTACCGCTCCGATTCTAGAGTAAAGTCCGTAAATGAAAGCTGAGGTAGTTGCACCCACCAATCGTTCGTCGCATGATACTTAGCGTAATTTTTATCAAACATATCCGAGACATTGCGAAATTTCATATAAAAATTAATATACGTCGGCCTGCTTATATTAGGTATGAATAAGATTTATTCACTCCTTCCACACTCTAAATTCTCTTGCATCTTGGGCTCGACAGATTACTCTCTGCGTCATTTAGGCCCAATCAATTCGAAAGTCAAAATAGGCAGACCTAAACAAACGATTTTCTCTTTTAGGCCCCGGTTCACAAACCTTGCCTAGTCCGGGTTTGATTTATTTTATCTTAAAGTGTAGGAATGGTTAAGGAAAATCCTCTATTTTTTGAGGTGGTAGGGGTTTAGCCCCAAAATGCCAATTGATTCACAAAATCCCCTAACAACTACCGACCTTGCCTTTCCTTTTTTTTTTTTTTTTTTTTTGTTAAAATGTGCAATGTAGATGATTTATTACAGGCAAAAAAGTGGATTTTCATTTCACTTTTTGAGTTTTTTTTCACCCTAACTGCAATAAAATAATAGAAAGCGAACAAAGCAACAAATTTTGGAAAAAAATTAAAGAAAAAGGATAAAACTAAATCAACCAATATATCGATAATAGGAAAAGGCAAATATCATTAATAAGAGAAAAAAAAAACTTGTTAAAACACTATAAAATAGCCCATTTGTTAGAGCTAAATAAATTCTGAGAAAAAGAAAGAAAATTAAGGCTCCATTCCTACCACGGAAAGTAACTTCCAATAAAACGTTTTCTAAATTTCCGGTATTCATTTCATGGAAAATGAATTAATTGAGGAAAATATTTTCCGCTATTGAAAAGAATATCTTCAAAATTGGGGAAAATGTTTTCCACTTTTAATAACTTCTTCCACCTCACTTTCTTTCACCAAACACATTTTTCTTTTGTTTTTATGTTTTTCTTTTTTAAGATCGAGTTTATAATTTTCTTTTTCTTTTTTTCTTCTTCTTCTTCCTTGGCCTTGGCTGGTCGTTGATTACGACAATGACTAGCAACTGATCATTAGAAAGCTCTGGCCTCGCCCCAAGCCAGCGATACTCAAGTTTGCTAGATTTTGACAAGGTTGAGCCTTGCTAGCTTGTGGTGAGGCTCCGCCTTGATTGATTTGGCAAAGCTAAGCTCACCCAAGGTTGGCGAGCTTGGGCCTCGCCATAAGTTGACAAGGCATGACCTCATCGAATTCTGGTAAGCTTGAGCCTCGCTAGTCTGGGGCAAGGTCGGAGCTCGCCTATGGTCAATTGCTAGTCGCCGTAGTTGGCGACCGGCCAAGGCCAAGGAAGAAGAAGAAGAAGAAAAAAGAAAGAAAAGAAAAAAAGAAAAGGTCAAGGAAGAAGAAGAAAGAAAAAAAAGGAAAACATTTAAAAACTAAAAAATTTGATTTTAAAAAATAAAATAAATTATTGAAAGTGAGTACATGCAGGAAAATATTTTCCTTACCGAACGGCGGAAAATATTTTCTAATTTATTTTTAAATTTCAAGAAAAAATTATTATTTTTCTGAAAAATGACTTTTGAAAAATAATTTCCGAAAACGTCATATTTTTCGTAAAACGAATGTAGCTTAAGAAAAAGGGAAAAGATCTTTAGGTTGGAGGACAAAAAATTGATTACTCCATAAATATTTTAAATGGTTAGGAAGGGTAATGATGGACGTGGTCCTGCATTAGCATGGAAGCCCAGGGCATGCTAACTGGTTCACTTGCGGAAATTAGCTGTTGTCCATTATTTATCATGCCACTTGCAGAAAGGCGATGGAACAAAATAAAAGCAAAAGCAGCACATGTTGTTGTGGTTTGTAACTGCAACATTCTTAAATTAACTCATATAAATTTCGTTGTGTAATTTGGTTCATCCTTGCCCCCTTCATCATCCTAGAAAGTTAAGAGGAGCCACTCCTTGGCTGAACCCCTGGGCCCAATGACCACTTTCTGCTCTTGTTGAATCGAGTCGTTACAGTAACTGTGGTCAAATAAATCTGTTGCTATAAGTCCTCTACTATTTATTCTAATTGTGCTGTTCTATGATGTATTTGTAGCTCGAACTGAGCTTCTTGGCTCCTTTTCGAATTAACTCAGTATGTTGCTTACTTACCCATATTTGGGAGTCTACTCATGCTTGGTCAAAGAAGGGGTCTAGTGCTAATTCTAATGTATGTATATCAGTCTGCTGTTTTCACTGCTGATAACATGGGCAAGGAACTATGGCAAGAGTGCAATAGAAATTGAAGTTCACAATCATTGAATGTGCTTATTGTGTCAAAAAGGTGCTGATTTTTCCACCGATATCAATATGCAACTAGGCTAAAAGTTTCCAAATCAATTGCCAATCGAGATATGAAGTGGAACATCTGTTCTGATTAGTAAAACCAGAGTGCTTCACAAATTCACATTACCACTGAGACCATTAATACATGCTATATGCTCAAAACAGTCGCATGATTGAAGAGGAATGTGTTGCATCACATACAAAATCAAGGCTGAAATTGCAACAGATGAACTACTGTCCTAGCATGATAATCATTTTATTGCAGAAGATGGACTATGTCACTAGACTGGGCTGTTTCTGGGAATTCTTTCAATTGTAATGCTTCGTCAACTAATTATACGCAGCTCATCACCATAACAGAAAGCATAAACATCTCTGTCCAGTCGAAGCCCAAGGAAATGCAGGTATATAACTTGAGTCTCTCAGCTGTCATGTTTTCGCAGTGCAATAAATAGTATGCATCGCATGCAACGAGAGAGAGAGAGAGAGAGTTTCAAATTTCCATCTTTACAGTATCCTTTTCAGTTTTAGATAGGGAGATCATGATACAGACTTTCTCGACATTGAAATTCCATTTGGCAGCAGCAGTTCTTCCTCATAATCAATTTAGGACCGTACTTACAACACATGATTTCTCTCCTTCAGTTCTTGTACTTCATTGTTGCCTTTTCGAACCCGATTGTAGGGAATTGCTTTGCATACTCCTCAACATCATGGCGAACTTTAGCAATCTCCGATTGGAAGTGAGGCGAAGACTGCATTGTGGACAGGAAGTCCTTCAACTTTGTTCCTGTTAGACAAAATTTTCCAGCATTCAACAATGAATAGACAATGGAATAAGTTAAAGGAAAAAGGCTTGAACCAAAAAGAGGAAGCAGCAGAGAAGAAGCATTAAGCATGCTTGATTGCAAGAGGTGGTTTGAACCAAGTATAGTTAGCAGAGAGAAAAATGAATTTGGTAGAACCATTCACCTTTGGTTTCGGCCTTGATTTTCACTGCCAAACCCACGGCAGCATCAAAGAACTCAGCTACTTTCACGAAGTCCTCTTCGATAAATCCTCTTGAAGTAAGAGCAGGGGTACCTGAGTTAGATGAAGTTCATAAGTAACCAACATATAGACCCTACACCTAAAAGTACAATTAGTCCATAAGAAGCCTCTACCCATTCTAATGCCACCAGGAACCATGGCAGATACATCTCCTGGAACAGTGTTTTTGTTGGCAGCAATATGAACAGATTCCATCACCTTCTCAACTCTGGAGCCATCAATTCCCTGCAGAGATAAGAAAGAAAAAGGATGGACAAATTAATTCCTTTTTTGACGGGTCATGACTAGTATGATGAAGTTCCTCTCTTAGATGAACTAGAATGTTTGTGTAAGTTCTTCAAGCCATATCAATAGCACGTTCATAGAAAGGAGAGAATGTGAAGTTCCTGCATTACCTTATTCTTCAAATTCACTAAAACCAAATGATTTTCAGTTCCCCCAGATACAAGTTCGTAGCCCTTTTCAGTGAGTGTCTGCACATGAAGTAATTAGTGGAAGATTATAACAAAGAAGTGGCCAAGATGCAGAAGAAAACTATCTCCTCTGATTGAACGATAATAGACATAAGTAACACTAAAAGGTCAAGAGCGACCATTAGCTCAAAGCCATTGATCAAGTCAAAGGGCATTAAGGGATACCTGTGCAAACTTTGCACAGTTACTGAGAACTTGCTCTTGATAGGCTCTGTATTCTGGAGTTGTAGCCTACAATTACAAAAGGTCATTATACTTTTGAGATCTCAAGGAGGATATGAATCAATGGTCTGAAAAAGCATATACAAATCTATCAAATTGTTTACCATAGACGATGCTGTTCTATAGTATTTTGGATTTTTTTACAAGCTTAGCCTTCGAATTTTAATTGTTAAATGTACTTCAAGATGAGTCAAATTACATCATGTCTCTTAATATATCTAGCAAAGCCAATCACAAGATAAACTTGAGCTTCTCTAGAACCATCTACTTTGCAACAAAGAAGAATAAATGAATAGAACTATAGCAATGAAGGACCAAGACTGGAAAGCGTTACTTAACCAAACAGGACCTAGACACTGACCGATGAAATATCTAGTTAAGTAAGCTAGAAGCAAGGATTCCTGCCCATAGCTGAAGGGATTCCAAGATGAGACATAGTTTTCTAGCTATGATCGGATCATTTCAATGACTACCGAGATCAACATGAGTTGCACTCTCACAGAAAACAAATTGTAATTGATGTTACTCTTGCAATGTAATCCCCTCACAGCAGAGATCTGGTCAGAAAAGCACACCTGCTTCAATGCAACAGCCAAACCAGCTATAGTGTGGTTGTGTGGTCCTCCTTGAAGACCAGGAAAGACGGCCTGATTGATTTTGTCTTCCAAGTCATACAACACCTGTCCATAAATCAAGATTTAGTACACTGCTTTACATGAGAAGAGTCTCATCTGTCTTCACCTTTGTGGCAAAGGGGAGAGCAAAAGTAGGATTTGAAAGGTAGACAAAATGGCTGAGGAAAACGAATAATCTGAAGTATCTACAAACCTCTTTCCCTTGCTTGTTGATCTCTTTTACACCCTTCCTGAAGAAGATCATGGCTCCACGTGGACCACGAAGTGACTTGTGAGTTGTGGTCGTAACAACATCAGCATATTCGAAGGGTGATGGAACCACACCAGCAGCAACTAAGCCACTGATATGTGCCATATCTGCTAACAGGATAGCCTTTTGCTTGTCACATACCTGTTGCATACATCAGGAACCTTACATTGGATTTCCAGATTACAAGGTAAGGTTCGTTCCCAACTTTGAACAGTAACTAAACTTAATTGCTGCAAGAAAAAACCTTTTGAGTTTACCTTACGAATACGAGCATAATCATAGAGACGTGCATAAGCACTGGCACCAGCCACAATTAGTTTTGGCCTGAAGAGTGTGGCACTTTTTTCCATCTGCAATGTTGAAGTGAGAAACAAAGTGAAACCATCAAGAGATTACAGAGCATTTACGATTCATACTACAATATACTCTAAGCCACTCTGGATATTCCTAAATAACATTCTGGCTATGGGTAAGAATATTAAATTTCAGCTAGAATTAGTTCCAAAGAATCACAGTTTAAACACCCATTGTAAACACAACCAGCTACGTTCTTCCCTTTCATATTACACCCACGACTATAGATGTTTCTGCTGTGTTAATTGCATAAAGTGATGATTTTCCATGACGGATTAAGATCTCTCCTCATGACTAGAATCCTAGAGAGTTTCAACAAGACCTACCTGGTCGTAATCAATGTAGCCCGTGCTCTCATTCAATCTATATGGCATTGTCTCGAAAAATATGGACACTGCAGATATTTTTTTAGTATCAGTCTGCAAAAGAACAGAAAAAGTTATTAGAATCTCCATATCAAGATCAATAACTTCCATCAATTAAGAATGTAAGGTGCCTTGTCATAAGTTGTATATAGATTTCCCAAGGTATGTGATAGTATAATAGCCCAGATTAAACTAGATACTGCATTTATCAGCTGGATATGCATCTCTCATCTTCTTCTGTACGGAATTAAAGCATTTGACATTGAGATTGTTAACTAATTTTTTAATATCTACTAATATATCCAAAAACATGGAGAACATGAATGAACAAGCTTCAAGAACATGGACCCGATGATCAATGGATGTTTCCCTAAATTAAATGAGAAATCAAAAGAATTTCTGAAATGGTCAGAAAATATCCCATTACAAGATCACCAAATCAGACGGAACATCAAATGCTTCGTGAATAGAAGAGTCGAGCGTTCACATCAGCAGAGAAAAATAGATAACCAAAGGAATTGCCTATTTTTTATAGCCTCTGACCAAAGATGATTTGATCACCTCTCCCTAACAAATATGAAGGACTGTGCAATTACAGTAATTCTCTGCTGAAAAAGTCCGACTCTCTCATTCCAATTTAGTTGAATTTTGAGCTAAGCAATGAAATCTCTTCCATGAAAAGAATAGGCAACAATACTTGCCCCTGTAATTGATGCTGCACAATTTACTACTTGGATTGACCAAGAGGCAGAGATCCTTTAAAGCAAGAAAATCTGACCACTGAAACAGCTTGAAATAAGACTCTGATGCACAATAGTTGGAAACAACTGCATTATATCATTAATTGCTGTGGATACGATTCCACTCAATTTTTCACCTTGCTACAGGACGAGTTTCTAGTAGAGAATTATGATGTACGCCATCTCTAGTGAAGAAGAAGCAACTTTTATGGTTAAAGTAAAAAGTTCTTCTGACAAACAGATTCACAAAAAAGTAAAAAGCTCTTGATTGCAACATGAAGCACCTGATAACCATGAGAAAGATGTCCGCCATGAGGAAGATCGAGTGCCATAATCCTGTCGTGAGGTTTTAGAAGTGCAGTATATACTTGGAAATTGGCAGGAGACCCAGATAGAGACTGCACATTGACTGCAAAACAAAAGGATACTTAGAAATCTGCTGGTAATACAGAGTTTCTGGCAAGCATATCAAATAATTTTACAAATTGGTGAATGGAAACTAGTTCCTAACTGAACCATTAACTAAACCGATTTCCCTTGGCTTGTCATATTTGAGTGGAGAATTAAAAACAAGGTTCTGAACAAAATGCGTTCGACAACATTATCATATCAATTATATGTACCATAATATTGTGTACTGAGTGGTAACTGGCCCCAACTACCAAGACATGAATATGATTAGAAATTCAAAGGTGAAAAAGGTTGAGTCTGACATATAAACATTGAACTTCCAGATGTAAGGAAACAAATGAGAATGAGAATGGCAGAAGAACAAGCAAAGAGAATGCAGAAGTTACTGCAGTAGCAGTGAAAGTATCATATAAGCTACCTCCCCACTTGGCGGGATCCAACCGGAATGCTTCCAAAGCACGCTTCTGGCATAAGGATTCGGCCATATCAATATACCTGAACAAACAGACTGCCAGTTTCACCACCAATCAAATTTTACCAGGTTAAGAATAAATACCAGGACGATGGAATCGAGTGAGCAGAAACCACAGCGGCAAATAAGTACAAAGTTCTTTTACAAGATATGCATATTTTGAAAGTGCTCAAACATACTCATTTCCTCCGTAATATCTTGCACCGGGATATCCTTCACTATATTTGTTTGTCATTACCGATCCAACAGCTTGCATCACCGAGACAGAAGTGAAATTCTCTGATGGAATGAGCTCCAGCCCCTTGGTAAGCACAAAAACCCCGACATAACCATTAATAAGCGATCATCAGAAATCAGATATGATTGATGACAGAGAAGGATTTAATCTTCATGATAAAATGGAGCTACATCCACAATCATTTTCATTCTCCATTACGCATAGAATGAGAAGCTCAAGAATCGTTTCTCCTCCAGTAAAAGAAAAAGGGTGGGTGGACCCTGTAATTTGTTGCATGATTTTGCTTGCACCGGTCAAATAACGAGCAAAGTAGCTGCTATTAACACAGGACTCTCGAAAATACTATTGGCCTAACAGTGAAACTAATTGGAAATGAAGTTCACTCGCCAATGAACGGATGAGTACCAACACAGCAATATGAGAAGCTTTGTGAGGACAAAAAACAGACAGCCGGTTGATACCTTCCATTGCCTGGCTTTCTCGAGCTCAATGATGTCAGCAACCTCAGGATCAACGGCCTCGAGCGGAGCGTTAAGCTGCTTCGGCCACTGCAAACACATACCGTGCATGAGGGACATACATGAATTCAAAGCAACAAAAGTAGAATCATTTCAAAGCCAAACAAGCGACGACTTATACGGCGACCGCTGCGAACAGCTCACACCCATATCGTCAAAACATAAGCAAGTTGGATGGAGGAGTATGAACGTGAGGACGCTTACAGCGACGCCATTTTTCTCCTTCTCGTAGACGGCTTCATTCGGCAAAGACGCCTGCAAGAACCGAGCGGGACAACAAAAATCAGAACCGGTCGATGCTTACTTAAGCCGAAGGAGAAGAAGAAGAGGAGGAAGAGAAGGAAGGGAGGGAGGAGAAGGGAAGGGAATGGGGACCATGTAGCAGACGGAGCCACCGCCATTGATGAGAGGACGGAGGGGCTTCTCGATGGAGGAGGAGAGGCGTCGGAGTGCCATCGCCATGGCCATTCTTGCTCTCCTTTGTGGTTGACGAGAGAAGTGCGTGAGTTTCCTGTTTATGGTTATGGCTGACTTAGATTGAGCAAAATTGGTGGTTGAAGGGAGCCGTTTGAAAGGGAAAAAAAAAATAAGCAGAAAAAAAATGAGTAAAAAATAAAAAGAAATGAGAGGGAGGATTTTAGTTTTTGGGGTGATTTGTTGGTGTATGTGTTGTCTTTTGGGTTGGTTTGTGTGTGATCTCTTTCAGGCCACACATGGATAAGAGTAGCGTTAAGTGATGGATTTGTGGACCCCAGCAGCTATTTTTGTAAATTTTATCTGCTTAACTAGTCCAACTCTACTATTAACAAAAAATGCATTGGAGCCCCAATCTAAAGATGACACGAAGTTAAAAGAAAAAAAAACGATTGATGCCCATAAATATCTCAACTTGATATCATACGAAATATGTATCCCGAATTGCTTTTTGTCTAACAAAAAGTCCCAAATCAATAATGCTATTTACGCCAAAAAAAAAAAAATTCGTTTCACGGAAAATCCAAATGCAATAATCCTTCATTAAAATTCTTACATAACATGAAGATTTTATGTCAAATCCATCTTGTAATTGTCCGTTACGCATGCTGATACGTGTGTACATAAAAAGGGATATAGGATGGGATGCTAACTGAGTATAGATTTGGGTCAATAGTACCACTTTTGAGAATTTTTGTGAGATCCACATTAGTTTTAGTTTAAGGAATGTATAATGAGACACTGATTTTGAGATTTCTAATTTTAATAGCCTTGAATAATATTACACTGGAGATCCTAGGTTTTACATTCGGAATCCATTAAACCGTTCAATAGGTTCCATTAAATATATATTTAATTTCAATAAGTACAATCAAATATATTACAATGAGTAGTAGTACTGATTATTGCTAACTAAGTGGCAATCTTCGTTAGGATTGATTGCATTAATGAAAAGCTTCAGAATTTAATTAAATTTTGTTTATAAGATTTAGACTCTATTTATTTCGAGAAAAATAAATTATTCTTGAAAAAATTCCTAAAATAATCACTTATATCGCTTAAAATACTTAGTCGATAGTAAATGTTTCCATCATCGATAATAATTTATACTTAAACATTTTTTTTGTGGACAATGAAAACTTTTTTCATTCATTTATTCTTGTAATCGATACAAATAATTATTTTAAAAAAATAAACATTTTTCAAATCATTCATTTTATACTAAACATACAAAATCTTAAACTCATGCAATACAAATTCCTTGAAAAATTAAAGGCAGTTTTGGTTTACTCATGAGATTTCGTGCAGGATTTTAAATGAAGGTATCAAAATAAAATGGTTGGTAAATAGACATAATTAGTTACTCTAAATATCCGTTTTAGTGCCCCTGTTATGTTATAGGTTATGTATGTCCTCCACTTTACCTTCTAGACACGTGATGTATATTCTATGCTCAATAAAAAGGTGCCACGTCATTTTGTAATTCTGTTTTATAGACCATTCTTGATAACATAATCAGCAAAATTCAATCTCTAATCTCTCTCGGTTATCAACAATCACATTTCATGTGCTTGCAATTGTTGATTAGAAATTGGTCCCACGTGTTCTAATGAATTTTCAGTTTTTTTTTTCTTAATCTAAATATTGTGTTAGATGCATTTTCATTTTCTCTTGATCCGAAACATCTAAAATTTTCACAACATAGAAATGTCAACATATAAATTCACATATAATTTTCTACATTATTTTTTTATTTTAAATTTTGTCGAGGAAGCAAAAAGTTGCAGTCCAGAGATCGTAACCAAACAGGCCTGCTTCCCAAATTGCAAATTTCCCATGTTCATTCATCAAGCTTGCTTTTTTACCTCATGTTGGGAAATTCAAAAAAAGGATTTTTACCAGGAGCTACAAAAAAGAAAGCCGATTTATTGTGGAGAAATTAACATGATCTATTTTTCTTTTTTCTGTTCAAAAGTCCTTCATCCTTAATTAATATTGGAGAAAAAAGATAAAAAAAAATATGGGCAAACAAGCAAATCCGACCATACAAGCCCTATCTAAAACCGCATCGATTCTAAACCACAGAAGGAGGGGTGGAGAGGATATGTCTTTTATCCTTGATAGGAGTGCGGTGCTTTGTGAGAAGAATTTGGCCACCGACGCCTTACGGACAATTTTTGTCGATTGGACTCGGTCACTTTCTCAGATGTCGTTCCCGCTTTGGGGTATGTTCATCTCATGTGCATTGATTTTTTGTTTCTCATTTTTAAGTCTATAAATTTTCAATCAGGCAAAGACAAATCCACACCCGATAACCCGCCAAACCTACTCTGAAAAATAAGCATCGAATGCACTTTTTTTTCAACTAGTAAAAAGGATGAGGCCAACCTAATCCGAACTCGAAAATTTTGAAGTTGGGTCAGGTTGGGTCAATTTGATTTGAGATGAGATGAGATGTAAGTGATTTTTTGGATTTGTTTTTTTTTTCAATGCTTAAGTCATAGATGAAATATTAGAATAACCAAAATTACACAGTAGTTAGTCTTATTGATAAAAATATATGCAACATCCTAGAGGAATATATAGCTTGCATAATTTCCTTTTATGTATGGATAATCAAAATAATTTGAATGATGGTGATCATACTTAGACTCGTCTACAAAGGTGCACTCATTCAAATTATGATCACCCAACTCAGACTTCTTGCACTCTCATATAACGGTCAACATTAAAAGTGTAATGTATAATCAGTAGATAAAGATTACGAGCTCTTTCTGTTGATTGAAATCATCACTACTTGGGCCTGAATTGGGATTGTTGGTTCGGCCCAAGTTGTATTAAGTTCGGGCTTGGGATTGAATTGGACTTGACAAATAATTTACCTTTGCTTAGTAAGAATTAAACTTAATACGTGATGAAACTTGATCAAGTCGGTTAAAAAATTACCAGCCAGATCACGATGGACTACGTAGTTCATCAATTAGGAAATAGAATTTTAGCAAGAAGAAATCCGAATCTCCTCACATTCCATGGGATTCCGGAGGAGATCCTAGTACGATTGCCCATCGCGTCTCATGTTCGATTCAAGTCCGTGTGCTAGCAGTGGATGTCCTTGAGATTGAGCCCTCAGTTCGCGAAATCCCACTTTGACGGCGCGAAATCCAATGGATCGGGCAGTAGTGACGAGCATAATTGGAGGTATGGAGAAGTCGGATTGCACTGGGATCCTCTTTCCCATCGTGCATCTTGGTGTTGGACCTCTCGGGTCTGGGGCTCATTTAACAGTTTGCTGTTCATAGTGGGTTTTTTGGGCGACTTCATCAATCAGCAAGTTCAAGAAGACTCGTGAAGTTATGGGTCACGACACATTTATTTTATCAGGGCTTGGTTTTGATTCAAGCTTGAACGGCTGCAAAGTCATGAGGGCGGCTCATGTTTGCAGCCCAGCACACCGGTGAGTACTTGGAATTGGACATTCTTTTATGTGGTCGCTCTCGTGGATCTTGTGGAAGCGCATGAACAGTGGTAATTTCCCTTTTACTCTCGGTTGGGATCGAACCGGCAACTGTGCTCCAGGGAATCCTGCATTGGATCACAACCTGCCCAGTGTCGCCGGGCAACCGCATCGTCACTTTCGAGACCAAGACGGAGAAGTTTAAGGAACTGCACCTACCAAATTTGGTCCTTAAGCACGGAGGACTAGAGCTAGGGTTACATGGACGTCACTTGTGCGTGGGTCGTACTTATGTTGGCATCGGCAATGTTGAGGTGTGGACATTGAAGGACTATGGCTGCCTCATGAAGTATCTTCATTAATCAAATGCAGAAAATTCGGGCGCAAATTCCATGGCTCACATATTAGATTAGACCGTCGACACTCCCACCCAACATATTGGCAATTCATTCGCGTATTTTGGGTGTTCCTGTGGGGAGCTCAGAAAATCGACAACGACAAACATGGAATTTTTTTTTTTTTCCTAATTTTCCTAGATGCAAATTGAAAATTGGTAGTGTTGGATTTTAAGTCGGCGGAAGACGACTTACATTTATTTGATGCGCAAACAATAATTAACCCCGGATCGAACGTTGAATTTGTGGATGAATCACGAACAAAAATACTTCACGTTGGTCTGAATGCAATCACGAGGAAAGCACCCGATTTCCACAGCGTAAATGCCGATTGTTCTTGTAAAGAAGAAATGGAACGCCTTCTCTTTTGATGGAAATGAGACAAGAAAAGGAGGGAATTTCTGAGCGTATGTTCTGCCAACCGTTCCAACGGTTGTTTTCAGGAAACTCTTATACATCTCCATTCATACCCTTTCAAGTGGTGTCTTTCCATCGTAGCGTATCAAGATGAAACGGTGCGTCCTCATCGCACCCCATTATGGACGTTCTCATCGTACCCTTTCAAGTGGTGTCTTTCCATTCATGACCGCTAGTAACATGCTAAAGTAGCAACATTGATCTTTCACTTTGAGAACATAGTCAGAAGTAACATAGGGCACAAATTATGCACCTGTTAGGGATGACATAATGGCTACAACCCAGAAAAGAAATAAACAATCGATATCTCATAGTGCCCCAGACATATTTTGTTAGATCAATCCAAGTATACATATCCCTTAAATGCTATACTTGACTATTTTCATAACACAATGTATTTACAATTATATCCGTAACCACATAATGCGATATAATTGGTCGACCAGTAAATACATGTGATAGATCTAAAATAACAATAGTCTTCCTTCGCACTCATGTCTCTCTCCATTTTAGAACAATTGCTTTCCTAGACAAGTCCCATAAGGCCATATCCATTCATGACCACTGGTAACATGCTAAAGTAGCAATATTGATATTTCACTTCAAGAATATAGTCAGAAGTAACATAGGGCACAAATTAAGGTAAATTATAAATTACCTCAAGGGCTCACACGATGAACAAATAGGGATAATTTTACTCACATTCCCTTGTCGGTTGTACAATGCACATGTAGTATGAATTACATGCTATAGTGGATTTCTCTTTCTATAAGAGCGTATGTCATTTATTAAATATATCCACTATATGGATCTTAGCCTAAACATAGTCATGTGCTCCTCATGTACTCATGTTTAGCTCGAGTGCTATATCAGCTCGCTTTCTACGGTGCCTAATTAAGTACTCGCATCCGGCAACTTTCAGGCATACTTGATTGTGGGACTACCATGTTCGGTCTTATTATAAACAAATCAGACCTCATCTTGACTCCAATCAAGGCGACATCTTATTTTATGTACTAAACTTGCTCTTCAACATTCATTTGTACATAACGTCTCATCTCAACATGCTAACTATAGCACTTGAGGTGATTGCTCGTGTGAGTGAGCCAATCATTGCTTGCTGATATACTTTTCAATAATATATGTGTGTATGTGCTAGTCTCATAATAGATTTGTACTTATTGATAAAACATCAAGTCATTAATAAATAAACACGTACAATACATATGTCTACATATACATAAACCAATGATCCTCTACAATAACACATATAACATTCTACGCAATCCTAGTGACATCCTGTGGGTCAAGAATATGTCTCTAGGAATAGCCTTCATAAATGGATCAGCAACCATTATATTGGTTGAAATGTATTGTAGGATCACTTCTTTCTGAGCTATAATATCTCTTATGAAGTTGTTCTTTATGTCAATGTGTTTCGTCCTTCCATGATACTTGGGATCTTTCACATAGGCAATGGCTGCTTGACTATCGCAATAAACTATCACCGGTCTTGGAACCTCAGCAACAGTGGCTAAATTTTCCAAGAAACGTTTTAGCCATACTGCTTCTTGCACTGCGGCAGAACATGCAATAAATTCAGCCTCCATAGTAGACTGTGACATCCCGAATTTCCAATTCTATTTTTAATAAATTGAAATGGGCATTTCATCCGCACGCATATAGTTCTTTTCCCTGAACTGATCACTTATGGGATAACTAGTCTACTAGGTGAAGCCGTTAAGAAATTCTAATGCATCGGACTCGAGAATTTGACTAGGAAACGACTTTTCGACCGAGTCAATCTGCAAGGGTCATTACGGCACAGTTAAAAATCGATTAGAGACTGGAGATAGGTCGACTTGATAGAGGCATGTGATCGAATGTGAGTGATTCCACCAAATCGCACAATTCTTGTTGATCGGCACTGGACTGGCTTTTCTGTCATTTGGGTACCCTGTGTCCGTGTTTGAAACCTTAAGATTATCCCGACAACCGAGAGTCGCCAATGTGTCGAAGATGTATATTGTGGCTTGAATTGATTAACCACAGGTCAAATGCACGAAAATTTCTAAAAGCTAACCAGTAGATTATGACATGCTAATATCGTGCCAGAGTGAAATTAACCGTGAATTGGGATCGAATTCAGAAATTGGAAGTCCTGGTGTGTCACAAATCATTTTAGGAACATTGGCTCATCCTCGGAAGATTTTTCATGTAAACCGAGTTTTTCAGCAAAATAATCAAATTATGGCTAATTTGGTTCGAAAAATTGGTAGGCCCGCTTTTGGTTGTACTTTTGAGATCTAAGATGGTTCTATGGTCAAGTGATTATGTGAATTGAAGTGTAGTGACATTGGATTAATTTTATGGACTTTAATTTGACTCAATTGGAAGAGAATTGAAAGGAATTGAAGAAATTATTGTACAAGATTTTATGCCCTGGCTGAAAAAGAAATTGCAACCATTGGAATAAAGTTGTGGGAGATAGTGGAGTATGACACCACCAAGTGATGTTATGGTGTGGGGCAAGAGTGGCTATGATGTTGACAAGTGGAGGGTGAGGATTTGTTCTTCAAAAGATGGGATGTCACTTCCAACTAATCAACATCATCTTCAAGCTTGGGAAGAGAGAGAGAGAGAGAGAGAGAGAGAGAGAGAGAGAGAGAGAGAGGAGGGAGGAGCTGCTCGGTTCGAACCAGGCCAGCCGCACGCCCGACCGGCCGCCTGCTTCGTCGCCGGAGTCCATCGCCGTCGCCGCCGTTTGCGAGCGCAGCTGCGCGCCCGCTCGCCGCCTGCCAGCTCGCCGTTTCGCCTCAGCCCGGGTGTCCCCGAGCCTCCGCCCGTTTGTCCGACTGTCGTCTGTCGCTAGTAGCTACTCGCCGTTTACCAAAGCCTCCATCGCCGCCGTTCGTTGCCGCTAACCATCGCACGAGCTGCTGCCGCCCATCCCCGCCGATTTCGCACCCGAACTGCCGTCGGACAGCCCTCCGTCGGCCTCAACCAGCAGCCAAGAAAAATGGGTATGGCAGCGGACGTTTGGCCCGTTTTGGCCGGCTTCCCGGCCTTGAAGGTTAGGTCCGCCTTTGGAAAAGTCGATCCCCTCGACGCCCTCGTCGTTTTGGTCCGCTCAGCTCACTAATCGGGTGAGTTTAGCTCACTAAATCTTGATTAGATGGTTATTGATGCCCTAAGTGTGCTTAGTCTAAATTAAGTAAGTTTAGGTGGTTAGATTAGTTTAATTTGTTGAGGATTAGATTATGGTGTTTAATTAAGTTAAAGTGTGTTTAGTTTAAAGTTAAGTAGGTTTATTTTAATATAAGCCTTGATGTGACATAATAGGTTTTATTTTTGATTTACTTAAATGGTTCGAAATTCTAGAAATTTAATAATATATTATATTCCGAAATTATTAAAATAATATTATTTATTAAAAAAAATTTCGAAAAATTATTTATGACCTCAATTGCTTAGAATTTCGTGCTGATCGTTGTTGTGCATTTAGAATTTGAATTTGATGAATGGATGTGGCGAATTGAGTGTTGATTGTGATAAATATGGATTTTATTCATAAAAACCCAAGTGTTGGGTTTTGATGCAAAAATTGGATTTTTAAGGATTACTATTATAATTAGAGTATATGAATGAAATGCGGAGTGTCCGGGGTTAGTATTGATTTGTCATGTCTTTGGTTGAAAGACTCGGGTCGCGATAGAGGCTAGGCCAACTAGACCGTATTCCTTTTGAATCGTCGTCAACAAAGTGACGAGGCTCAGTCGCAGAGAGGCTAGGCCAACCTGGACTGTATTTCTTTTGAATTGCCATCAACATAGTGACGAGGCTCGAGTCGCAGTAGAGGCTAGGCCAATTGGACCTATGTTCCTTCGGGAATGCCGTCGACGTAGTGACGAAGCCGCGCTCCAAGGGGGGAGGTGATGCCTGGCATTAATGTCAGTGGATAGCCGAACTGCGAGTAAGTTATGCCCTTGTGTGGCAGTGAATAATAATTGGAATGCGTGCTGAGTACGATTGTGGTTTCTATGAAAGTGATGTCGTTCCAATTGTTTGAATTCTTATTACTACCTGAGATTGTGTGATACAAATTGTGCTAACCTGCAGGAAGGAATTAAGACGAGGTAAGTCTCCTATGTGATGTAGCTAGGCCACCTGGGGTGTATTTTCTTTCTAATAAGGGTTTAGGGGGTTGAACTTGCTGAGACAATGTCTCACCCTGTTGTGGGCCAAAATTTCAGGTCCTTAGATGGCGGTCGTGGAGACCCGAAGCCCTAAGTCTGGAAAGGTGGAAACTGAAGGATCGGTGAACGTGTCTTGCTAGTTGGTCTTAGGATAGTTCCCCTTTTGTCGAGCTGGTCTATTTTGTAGACAGTCCAGTGTTGTATTTAAACCTATGTGTTTATAAATGAGTGTTTGATATTGTGATTGATTGCCTGCTTTTCTATCCCAAGTTAAATGTTGTCAGGGGATTTGTTTTGCTTCTGCATGCGTAATAAATTGAATGGATCGGCGACGTATCCGTGATGTCGCATATTTGATCGATCGGTGGGATGTGCGCACGCTTGGGGTTCAGCGCGTGACATAGACAATGCCGTGCATGTCTGTTTCTTGTTATTCCAAGAAATTGCACCTCCATTAAGCAAGAACACATATCCAGAAGCCGATTTACGCTCATCCAAGTCTCCACCCCAATTAGCATCTAAATAGCCTAATAGGCGTAAATCATTCCCTTGGTAACAAAGTTGATAGTCCATGGTGCCTTTCTAGTATCTCGGGATTCTCTTCACTGCTTTCCAGTGTGCTTGATCGGGATTTGATTGATATCGGCTCACCAATCCCACGGCATAACATATGTCGGGTTGAGTACACATCATATCATACATCAAACTTTAGACCGCACTAGCGTAAGGAACAATTTTCATCATTTTAATTTCTTTTGGAGTCTTAGGACACATGATATATCTTAGTACTTAGGCCTTCACCTTGCATGACAGGGGTATCAATGGGATTACAGTGCTGCATATTGAAACGTTCAAGAATCTTCATAATATAAGACTCTTGTGATAAAGTAAGCAGTTTCCTTGATCGATCTCTTTCGATCTTAACTCCTAATATATAAGCAGCTTCTCCCATGTCCTTCATTTCAAAATTGGAGGACAACCATTCTTTTATGGTGAAAACCAAAACCTTGTTATTTCCACCCAATAGAATATCGTCCACATAAAGTGATAAAATTACAAATTTATCTTCGAACCACTTGACATATACACTGTGATATTTTTCGATTATCGTGAAACCAAAAGTTGTATGGCTCGATGAAAACGAAGATACCACTGTCTAGATGATTGCTTAAAGTCATATATTGAGCGATGAAGTTTGCAAACTTTATGCTCTTAACCTTTAGCTATGAAACCTATTGGTTGTTTCCTATATATTTCCTCATCTAGTTCTCCATTGAGAGATGCCGTCTTTACATCCATTTGATGTAATTTAAGGTCCAAATGTGCAACGATAGCTAGAATAAGGTGTATTGAGACAAACCTTACAACTGGTGAAAATGTTTCCTCATAGTCTATACCATCTTGTTGAGTATAACATTTCGTCACAAGACGAGCCTTATACTTTTCAATGGATCCATCTGCCATTCGCTTAATCTTAAAGACCCATTTGTTTCCAATGGCCTTATAATTGGGTGGTAGATCAACCAAGTCCTAGACATAATTTGCCCTCATTGACTCCATTTCATCTTCCAAATCTTTTCTCTATTCTTCCTTATTAGAGGATGAGAGAGCCTATTGAACAGTCTTAGCCTCGGCATCGTCTTTCTAAGCAATCATAAATGCTTCCCCTTCAATCTCAAAACGACAACATAGAATACTTCTACGATTACTTTTACGCAATTGAATTTCTCTTGAATTCAATTCGTCAGGCAATGTAACACTCCAACTAAATCTTGTGTGTTGAGGTAAATCTTCATTTCCCTCTACAACATTAGTGGGCGTGTTATTTGGATATTCCATCTCATATAATTGGAAATTCTTATCAACCTCACCTCTACTAGGAAAATCGTTCTCTAAGAACGTGACATTTCGTGACTCTATTTCGGTCACACTTCCATCAACTTGTTCACCTATGAACACGTACCCTTTGGAGTGTTCGAATATCTTATAAAGATACATTTTTTCCCTCTAGGACCTAATTTGTCATATTTATGAGAAGAATCATGAACATAAGCTGCACATCCCCATTGATATAGACTACTTAAGTCTGGTTTTCTACCAGTTCATAATTCATCATGGGTGGAAGTGACCAATTTTGAGGGCACTCGGTTAAGTACATAGGCGGCAGTCAATAATGCATCTCCCCAATAGGAGATGTGTAAATTTGCTTGCACCATCCTAGACCTAACAATTTCCAATAGGGTTCTATTCCTTCTCTCAGCTACCCCATTTTGTTGTGAAGTACCAGGAATAGTCAATTGTCTTACAATTCCATTTTCATCACAAAGAGCCTTGAATTGCTCCGATAGATATTCATGTTTGCGATCGGTTCTCAATGCCTTTATTGTTTTGTTCAACTGATTCTCTACCATCGTTATATATCGTCTAAAGCAATTTAATGCTTATGACTTATGGGAGATTAGAAAGACATAATCAAAACACGTTAAGTTATCTATGAAAGTGATGAAATATGAGACTCCATGCCTCGCCCTCACATTCAAAGGACCACAAATGTCAGAATGAATGAGTTGCAATGGAAATTCGGCTTTAGTCCCTTTACCGAATGGTTTTCTAGTTGCTTTTCCCGCTAGACAATGTTCACATACGGGTAAATTAACATTAGTGAGTAACCTTAAAATGCCTTCTCTAGCTAATCTTTGCATTATTTGCAACCCAATGTGACCTAATCTAGCATGTCAAGTACTTGCATCAATTTCAATATTACTAGAAGATGCAATTAAAGAAAAACAACCATCGACATTAATATTGTACTGATCATAGTCAATGTCTAACACCATAAAACCATTTGATACATGACCTAAACCATAATAAACTGTTCCATACAAAATGTCAACACAATCACCATGAAAGTTCAATACATAACCTAGGCTAAGAAGAACAACTACGGAGACCAAGTTCCGTCGAATATCCGGAGCATAGAGGACATCACGTAAGAATAGGCTTCGACCATCACGTGAAATTAATTTACATGTACCGATACTCTTCACTTCAACTCTTGAATGATTCCCAACATATATCCATCTTCTTCCATGCTGTATCCGACGATACTCCACAAATGCTTCTCGGTCTCTAGCTACATGGTCTATTATTTCTGAGTCTACAGTCCACATTGGATGAGATTCAGCAAGCATTACAGTGCTAGAAACAAAAACATTACTTAAAGTGATGGAGTGATAGGGTACCTCTTTTGGCTCAGTGCATTAACGAGCAAAGTGACCCATCTTGCCACAATTGTAGCACTTCATCTTGGCCTTGTCCTTCTTCCCACCACGCTTCTTGCGTTGGAAGGTCTTAGCCCTCTTAGCGCCGATCGTCTTCTTCCCTTTGTTGTTGAATTGAGAATTCCTTTTGCGCTTTAAGCCCGAAGCTTTGCACCAACTCGATTCAGCAACATAAGCATGGGTAGAGGATCTCGCAGCCTCTAGGCGCTCATCCTCTAATTCCAAATGACGTGTTATATCGTCAAAAGTGACAATATTCTCATTATGCGTCATATTGATCTTCATATACTCCCAATCGTCAGGAAGAGACTTTATAACATTTTGAACTTGCTATTCATTAGTAAGGGAGTGACCTGCCGATTTCAGCTCACGAATCATATTTGACATCTCTTGAAGATGCTGCCTCATCGTTACATTTGGGCGCTTTCGGTATGTGTCAAACTTGATGATGAGTCTCTTCAGCTTAGTGGCAGATGTACCCCTAAACTTATCTTTCAAGGCAACTCACATTGTTTGAACTTTATCATGACTTTCAAACTCACACATGAGATCATCTTGCATACAGCTCAGCAATGTGATGCGAGCAATGATATTCTTCTTTTTCCAAGTTTGATAAGCTTCTAGATCTATCCGTGTTGAGCTGAAGTTCCATGCTCAGGTTCATCCATGGTGTGGTTGAAGGTTTCCAAAACCTCTTGCTCCTCAAGGATGTACTGAACCTTTCGGTGTCAAATATCATAATTGTCACCGTTCAGCTTCTCACCCTTATTGAGATCAGCCACAATAGTCTTGGATGCCGAAGCCATAATCAATTGCTATAACAAATTGACATAATAAACGCAGAATCAATACTAGCACACTTTTTAGAGTAACACACATATTTAATTTGCAACAAAGACAAACTAAATTAATGATAATTCAACAAAAGATACAGAAACGAAAGTTCACTATGTTCCTAATTAGCTCCTATGTATGATTGTTCTATTATCATTAATTAGTTTAATTTGCGCAAATTTTAAGTTCTAGGTGAGAACTCCTTCGAATTTTACCAACCTACGAACTCTCACTAGGAAAAATAATTACATGACTTTATGTAATTTTTACATTTTTCCATTAACACAAAAGCATAGCATGGTGTGAATCAACATATAAATAATAATCATGCTGTAACTACAATCAAAACCGCAATTCAACATGTAATGGAAAAACAAGGATTTCCTACCATTGTTCGAATTTTCTTAGAACTAGAAAATTACAAGTATATTAAATTATATACATGCTACCATCAAACCAAGCTCTACATAGCATATATGACATCATTTTCATATAGGCAAGCTACTATATTTTCAAAACCACAAGAAAATACAGGTCAAAAGGAATAAATAGTGCATTTAAACCCCCAAAATCGCGTACTTAGGGTTCCCTACACATTTTCATACCTTTAAAAAATTCAAAAATAAAAAATAATTACACACACGGTGTAGAGTACATTCATACGAACCAAAAGCCGCGACCACGTCCCAATCCAACGTCTCATGCACCCACACGCGCCGCCTGAGTGTGCGGCGCATGAGGCGCACGCGCCAATGATCCTAAGGACTCCTGGCTGGTCTGACCAGTTTGACTGGTCCGATCGGTCCATCCGGTAACCGGTTTGACCGGTTGACCGGTCAACGATCGGGTCAACGGGTCGGGTGATTGGCCGGCCAACCGCCGCCGTCAATGACGCCATCGATGACGTCATCCGGTGGTTACAGACTGTTGGATGACGTCATTGATGACGTCATCCGTGATGTCATCACGCGTTGGTTCGCCAACGAGCGCGTGACGCGCACTCGTTGGCTTTCCTAGCGCGTCATGCCCACGCGCCGCAGCTTCTGACCGCGCGTGTGGACGCGTCTAGCCTCCTCCGGCGGTGCTCAACCCACCGTTGGACTCGTCTCGGCGAGTACTTTCACCCTGCATATTTCAAAATTGATTTTGGCCGAAAAAATATTTCAAAAAATGGCCAAAACATACGGGTGTATGCGGCCCCCGAACCCGTTCTTTGCTTCGGTTCGTTTTCAACGATTCAGATTGCAATTCCGAGCGATAAACTTCCAAACAGTGTAGATTTCATTCTCTGGATCTCGATATCAAGTAGTAAATGAGAAAATTCGATGAAAACAAGGCATAAATCATGACCCGGCTCTGATACTAATGTTGGATTTCAAGTTAGTAGAAGACGACTTACCTTTATTTGATGCGCAAACAACAATTAACCCCGGATCGAACATTGAATTTGCGGATGAATCACGAACAAAAATACTTCACGTTGGTCTGAATGCAATCACGAGGAAAGCACCCGATTTCCATAGCGTAAATGCCGATTGTTCTTGTAAAGAAGAAATGAAACGCCTTCTCTTTTGATGGAAATGAGACAAGAAAAGGAGAGAATTTCTGAGTGTATGTTTTGCCAACCGTTCCAACGGTTGTCTTCAGGAAACTCTTATACATCTCCCTTCATACCCTTTCAAGTGGTGTCTTTCCATCGTAGCGTATTAAGATGAAACGGTGCGTCCTCATCGCACCCCATCATGGACGTCTGATTTAGTACAACAGGTAGCTTCAAACTAAAACTTGGCAAATACAAATAAAAATAATCACAATATCGATTATCAAACTTGGTATGCGGTTAATGATCGAAAGCTGCTCAAGCTTTTATCGAGCTGTGGAGCGAAGGAGATTTGGAACTCGCGACCATGATTGCTCATGCTTCATCGACCACTATGGCAACTGGCGCTTCGTCGAGCTTCCTCCTTGTAAGTGACATTCCAAATCACGCCTTCCCTGTGCAATTGAGCCGCTGGAGAACCTGAAGAGCAGCCCGACAATCGGCAAGGTCTTGCCTTTTTTTTTTTAGTTATACTTTTTAATTCCTACCTTTTCTTCTTTTTTAATTTTATTTTTAAAAGAATACTTCTTCCTTTTTTTTTCTTTTCTTTTTTCCAAACTTATTCTGGGTGCTTAATGAGCACCACCTCAATGCCATGTGTCTTAAGGAAGCAATAGAAAAAGTCATGTCAGCATATTTCATTAGCCAAATTAGATGAAATTAATTATGGGACTTGATTATACCATTTTAACAAGTTTCGAAATTGCATTGCACTTTTTGAAAGTTAAATAACTTTATTATACTTAGCAAAAAAATTAGGCATGCAGTAGGCATTACATCTACCTTTACTCATCCCGGGCGCATGTGGCCACTATACCAGACTACCCGATGGTAGCCGAGCTGAAGCTTTGACGTGGTGTCTTACCTTCATCACCGTAAAGCCCCCAAAGTCCAACCTTTAGTTTTTTTCTTCCCGAAGAGGAGGGAATAGGAGGTGACATTGCGGGGTCTCCCACCCCATGGTAGATCTCTTGCCTGTTTCTTAGAAAGGACTTTATTCTACTTTTTGCAAAATTTTTTAGGAGTTTTGGTACACTTACCACATTTTATTTTAAAAAACTAATTCCCCTTTTTTAAAAGAGTTTTGACAAAAAAAAATGACAAACACTTTGATCATACATAAATTTTCCTCCCCATGTCCAATTGACTTAATTTTTACATTTATGGAAAGCTTATTAGTTGAACTTTGAAAAAACACAGCATCTTAGGCTCAATTTGTTTCGCGAAAATCAACTTTCATGAAAGGGTTTTATGGCATTTGGTTCACAAAAAAAACAAAGTGAAGAAAAATATTTTTTGTCAATGGAAAGAATATACCTTTAAAAGTGGAGAAAATGATTTATTCTTTTCCCTCCTCAATCTTTCACTCCTCAATCTTTCATCTAGTTCAACTCTTTCACCTAGATCAGTTCTCCGTCCACTCGTTTCAATATTATTTATTTTTTAATCAAAATTTTTATTTTTTTATTTTTTTCCTTTCTCTCTTTCCTTCTTCCTTGGTGACAGCTGGCCACGGTGATGGCTAGCGACTAGCCAAAGGCGAGGGACAAGTTCACCCAAGAACCGGCGAGGCTTGAGCTCGCCAAATTCGGTGAGTCAAGTCTTATCAGTCTTGGGCGGGCGAGGTTCGAGCTCGAGCCTCACCCGAATATGGCTAGAAGGCCTCGCTAGAGGTTGGCAAGTCACGCAAGTACCGGTGAGCTCGAGGCCTAGCAAGTTGCGGTGAGCTTGACCTCCACGACCTCCGGCGAACTCGAAGCTCGCTAGCCTCACTTTCGCTTCGTCAAGGTCCATGACCTCAATCGGCACGCTCTACACCATAGTTTGCGAACAATCAATGAGGCATTTGTCTTATTCGATCCGAACTTGAATTAGGTCATCATTGTCGTGCCACAATGGGGGAACCGGCCTTGGTGGCCGGATCGATCGAGGGCATCCTTCTCGAAGAGCTGTTGGAGGAGCCGGATGAAGAGGGAGCTGTCCTCGTTGAGTGGCTTGGGAGGCGGTGGCTTTTGGCGGGAAAGGGGGAGGAGGAGGAGGAGGTGGCGGTCTGCGGGAGCGAGGCGGCGGAGGCGGGAGAAGGTCTGCTTGCGGTTCTGGCGGATTCATTGAAGACGGAGCGATCGATCTTGAGGATGAGGATGCCATGTCGTGGAGAGAGAAGGCGGTGGAACAAGGAAAGATTAAAAAAAAAATAAAAAATAAATAAAAATAAGTAAAATAAAAGAGGAGGGAAAAAATAATTCTAATATTTTAGTAATTTTTTTGAGGAAAATCAATTTCTAATTTTTCAGTCAAACACCGAAAAATATTATCATTTTTCTAGGGAATGAATTTCTAGAAAATATTTTCTAACAATGTCACATATTTCATATGAAAACAAAACCTTAATTGAAAATTCCTTGGGAGATCACTTTTTTTGGAGAATTAGGTCTAACGCATAGTCATGGTGAAAAGTTGTGATATTTTAATCGTTAGGACTACAATCAACATAAATCTTGAGGTAACGATAAGCTTTGGTTTGGGTTTACACAAATATACCATCTTATTGGATTAAAATTCATTTTGATACCCTCATGGTCATATATATCTTTTGATTTGGCTGCCGAATATGGACAAATTGAACTACATGCTTGAAATTCCTCAAAAAAGGTACATCCAAACTTTCAAAAGGTACACTTAAATGTCACTTTTTTGAAAATTACATAGTGCCAACTTCAGCTAGACTTGCTGGAAATCCGACATGATATTAATTTATTAATAAAAATGTCTACGTGGCTTGTCGGAATGTCCCAAAATGACGTCGTTTTGTCTCCAAATTTGATTTTCAATATACATATTCATTAAATTAAAATTGAAAAGACTAAATTAAAAAAAAAAAGGGGATATTAGTCGGGGTCTCCGTGCCCTCCCCGTAGGGCTGAAGGTCGATGACTCTTGCCCGATTTGGGGGAGGGCAGTGACCCCTCGCCCCAATGCCCTCGGCCATAGTTGGCTAGGGTCGCCGGCCTTTAGTCGAGACTCAACGGCCTTGACTGATCCTCGCGCAACCGTCGTTGGCCCTTTTTAGCAATGGTGAGGTGGTGGTGGCAAGGGCCGTGGAGATCCTCGCTAATTTTACTTTTTTTTAACTAATTAAATTAATTAATATTTATATTAAAAATCAATTTTGGACCAAAACGATGTCATTGTGGGGCTTATCTAGCCACATCAGCGCCACGTAAATAATTTTTTTTAAAGAAATGTTACATCATTTAAAATTTTCACCAAAAAATGTCATCTCGGTTGTTTGGCCGAAAATTCTTGTTGTTGGTATTCAAGTGTCCCTTTCTTCTCTAATTTTTACACTTAATGTATCTTTTGAAAGTTTTGACACTTATGTATCTACTTGTGCCAGTTTTGGCACTCGAGGTGTCTGCACCTCCTAATTCCTCCTATATGAACTATTCTCAAGTATAATCTAGAAGCTTAGCTTTTTCCAATCTAAGCTATTGAAATGTTCGATCAATAATTGAAATGTTTTCTATATCTCCATTAGAGGATCGAGTAACCTAAGCTGATCTCTTCAGGTTGCATGATAGAGATAAAGCTTCGAGCATTTATAACTAGTCCATCTTTTAGAGTTGTATTTTCATGCCCCTTGATAGAGTTGTATTTTTATCCAAGAGCTATTTGATAAAAGTGCTGAAAAAAAATATAAAAGAATGGCACAACAAAATAGAAAGAATTATGTATTGCCTTAGCAGTCAAAATAAGAGATTGTAGGCAATTCATCAATATCCTGCCTTTTAGTAATCAAATTTTCAAATTTCTTTGTGGCATTCAAGGCATCCTCATAAAAAGTGCATTTATCACTTCAAAAAAATAAAATAAAAAATTCTCCTTTTAAAAAAAAAATTTCAACAAAAAATGACCTAGATTTGATCATACATAATTTCTTCATCCAACACCCAATTGACTCAATTTTTTACATCTACGGAATGATTATTTGCAAAACTTTGAAAAAAGATGTTGTACCTTTGTTAAAATTCATTGGGATTTCAGTTTTTCAAGATTTAGGTCAAACAGACGGTCGTCGAGAAAACCTATGATGTTTTCTTCATTATAACTACAATCAACAAGGTTCTTGAAGTGACAGTAAGCTCATATAAGGGTGCGCATGGTAAAATTTCTTGGCTGGGAAAGAGTTTTTTTTTTTTTTTTTTTTTTTTTTTTTTTTTTTTTTTTTCAGAAATAGTTCTTTTCTATTTCTATTCCGAGGACAAATTTGAGTAAAAGAACCGGTTTGGTAACTACACAAAATTTCTACTCTTGGAATAGAAAAAGAATAGAAATGTGTTTGGTAACACAATTCTTTTTTGTATTTATTCATTTTTTATTTTTGCTCACGGATCGTCGGTGGCGGCGGGCGGCGGTCACGGTGGCTCGGGCGGTTGGAGGTGGCCGCGGCAAGAGAGAAATAAAACAAAAATAAAAAAGAAAATTTACTTATTTCTAGAAATTGTTCCGGGACAAGAAGCATTTTTTTTTGTTTCTCGTTTTATTCCCGGGCTAACTTTTCTATTCCGGGGAATAGAAATCAACTTGGCGTTATCAAACGGGTTTCTGTTCTTTTTTGTTTAGGGGGAACAAAAGAACGGAAATTCTTAGGAATAGAAATGTTCTCCTGCAGCCCCTAAGAGTCTACGTGAACGTACCACCCTATTGAAGTAAAATTCATTTTGATACCCTCAAGTCATATAGTCATTGTTAATAATTGTTATATCTATTATATCTTTGATCGATCATGGAATTTGGACATATGCGAGTAGGTTCAGCTCCAAATCTTCCTTCTATATAAACTTTTCTATATTTTCTCCAAATTATAATCTAGAAGCTTTGCTTTTTACAATATAATTTGGTCAATAATGAACTGTTGTCTATATCTCCGCTAGAGGCTCGAGCAACATTTGCACAATAGATTTCCTTCTATAAAGCTTTGTTTTGAGCATGTCGCATGATAGAGATAAAGCTTGGAGCATCCAAAGTGATCATCCAGGGTTCATCTTTTGAAGTTGCATTTTCATGTCATTTATATATGACAAAAAATGATGAAAGAATGATCGGTCAAATAGGCTCTTGGATAAAGAGTACTGAAAAAAAAAATGCAATAATGACACCACAAAATAGAAGATATTTTGTATTATCTTAGACAATGCTGTTTGTGCAACCAAGCCAAGAGCCGCAGGTGGTCATTTTTCAAATTTGTCTTACTAATAATCAAATTTTTAAAATTTTTTGTGGCACCCAAGACATTCTCATGGGACTTTTGGTGCACTTGTCTCATTTTTTAAAACAAATTATCAATATTTGATGTACAATTTTTTTATCCAACGTTGAATTGACTCAATTTTTACATCTATAGAAAGCTTATTATTCGAACTTTAAAAAAAATAGGGTATCTTGCTTGAAAATTCATTGGCAGTTTACTTTTTAGAGAATGGTCAAATGGATGGTTTCGTTGAAAAGTTGTGATACTTTATTTGTTAGAACTACAATTAACACGATTCTTAATGCAATAGAAAGCTTATGTTTGGGTCTACATGAATGTAATACATTTTCACTAGAATTCTTTTTTTATTCCCTCAACATCATGTGGTCGAGCTTAATAATTGTCATATCTTTTAATCTGTTGTCAAAGAGTTTGAACAAATTGAACTACATTAAGCTCCAAATCTTCCTCTTATCTAAACTTTTATGTATTTTCTCCAAAATATAACATAGAAAGTTAGGTTTTTCCAATCTCAGATTCAAGATTTGGTCAATAATTAAATGGTTGTCTATATCTCTACTAGGTCCGAGTAACATAAGCACATCATAGTAAAACTCTATTTTAAGCCCTGTAATAGAGGGACAATGAACAACACAAAGAGAGCATGAGGTGAGCAATGACGCGTCCGTGGGAGAATGCTGAAGGGTTTTCCCTCGTAAACGTTTGGCCAAAAGGGCTGAGGGCATCACAAAGGGAGAGGGAGACCGAACGCAGTAGGGTGGACGCCAAGATGATTCACTAGAAAAGGAAATTGGGGAATTGATGGTAGAATTATAAAAAAAAAAGTCATGAACTTATTGTAATTGTATTAATTCAATCATAAACTTTTTTTTAACCGATCGAATCCTACACCTTTTGAATTTGTGTCAATTCAGTACATGTGACCAACTTTGACCGCTAGCGCTAACATGGTATGGCGGCGTTGATGTAGATTTTTTTAAAAATATCTTAATATTTTATTTCGAAATTTTAAATTTTTTATGTTTTATTTTTTTTTTCCATTTTTTCTCTTCTTCCTTTGGCAAGTTGTCTTGGTTTGGCTATTGGCTAGAGGAAGAAAGAAGAGGAAAAAAATAAAGAGAAAGAAAGGAAAAGATGAAAAAAAGAAAAATAATAAAAAATATGAAAATAATATTTCAATATTATTAATTTGTCTATATTAAGACCGATCGTATTATGTAAGCACCGGTCATGCTACGTTAGTGCCGGCCAATCAAATTTGGCTAGATGGAATAAATTGACAAAAAAATAAAATAAAATTGAATTAGTATAATTATAATAGATTTGTGATTTTTTTTTTTTGATAATTTTCTTCAATTCTCTCTTTCTCTCTTTCTTGGTCGTCTGTCAATTATGGCTATCGAAAGAGAAGCCTCCGCAAATGCATGCGTGATGGGTCCTTTATATTGGGGACAACTAGGGCTTTTCAAAGAAAAGAACATAATATATTTTCATCCCCTTCCCCTCTTGAGCCTTGTGTATTCGCGTATGTTTCTTGGACACTATTATGGGCTTTTCAATATTCTGAGAAAATATTGGCTACAGCTTTGAGGCCAACTTAGCAACAAACAGGTCTATTTATTTTGCAACATGTACCGTACACGACCCCACAAGTCAGTTTCTATCTCCACTTCTCCATCTCTCACCCTCTCTTCTCTCTCTTCATATCTACCTCTTTTTCTCTCTTCTCCGCCTAACCCTTTTTCCCTTCTCTGACCTTGACCTTGAGGCTAACCTCAGACACATCGCCATTGCTTTCGGCACATTGCCTCCATTTATGCCTCCATCTTTGGCCGCTTTTTGTTTGACCTCCAGCGCCATCGCCTCCTGTTCAACTCCTCCCGCGTCCTTTGCATTTGCACCTACGTCGACCGGGAGGTCGAGGTGCTACGCGTGACAATGAACCATGCCGTTGCCTCCACCTTGCTATTGCCTAAACCAACCCTGGTGGACCTTGAATCAACCTAGATTTGAGGTCGAGCTGAGCTCTAAATCACAAATTTAGAGCTCACTCGACCATAGATCCTAAACCTGAGGCTCCAGTTCTCCGGCCAAGCTCAAGCTTGACGATGGAGGACTGAGATGGTGATGAGGTGGTGGACTAAGACGCTGGCGAGGAGGTGATCATTACGTCTATGGTCGTCCACGTTGGAGTGAAAGGAGGAAGAAAATAAAAATGAAAAAAACAAAAAAGAAGAGAAAAGGGGTAGGCGGAGGAAAAGAGAGAGGAAGACGTGAAGAGGAAGAGAGGGTGAGGGAGGGAAGATAGAGACTGACTTGTAGGACCGTGTATGACATGTGTCGCAAGATCAATGGACTTATTTTTTGCTAAGTTGGCCTTTTTTGCTAAGTTGGCCTCAAAGCTAGAGCCAATATTTTCTCCAATATTTTGCCGATCTCCCCTTACCCATGTGTTTTCAATTTCTTCATGTCCATGGGCTTGGCCAAAATTCTATACTCCTATGGGCTCGGTCCATCATATTAAATTCAGAACCATCCCTCACCGATTGAATTTTAATGCTATTTTTTGAACTCATGCATTAATAAAACATGCTCCTAAAAACTATGTGATTTGCAATTATAATATTTTTGGTTTAGGGGCTAAAGGTTAGTCCATAATTATGTTTGTAATTTGTCATTAAGTGAGTAGTTAAAGTTTAGGTGTCAACAAAAATGAGTAGCGTAAATTGAATAATTCATTCTCATTTTCAGGTGGGTATTCACTAAACTCCTGATAGTATCTAATACCACGATTTGGAGAGATGATCCCACTTTAGATTCCATAATGAGCATCGACAAGATACTATTTCTGTACAAGTCATAATTTAATTTTATCGCTAACATACTAAACTCAATTCAAACATTGTGTGGAACTCCATTTTCTAATCTCTAGGAATGATCAATCCATTCGGCTTTGAAAATGCATCAAATCAAATGCATAAATCATGGGTAGTGCCCTCCGAACTAGCTAATACATAATAAAATCTCAAGCAAATGTGACAGCAACTAATACTTTGTGTTGTTCCCTAATTTTCTTTGAATTTTAAGAGGAATTTATGAAACTTTTCAATCAAAATACGTAGATTTTTGTTCCAAATTTCATACCTTAATATATGGATAAAACCTTCAATTTTCACTTATTTTTGGAGGAGTAGAATCTCTTGGCTCTTTCACCACTTGTTTGTATAATTTTAAAATTGCTTGCAAGACAATTTTGAAATATCTATAACTCTAAACCTCACATCATGTCCATTGATATGGCAAAATACTTGAAGTTGCTCCCTAATAAAAATGAATACCGTAGAATGCAACATTTTCCTTGCACTGAGTGTTTTACAGAGTTCTTAAAAAGCATTTGGTGTCATCCATATTTAGTTTATGCAATGAGTATCTCCACCGTATAGGATTCAATTCATATAAAACTCTCTCTCTTGATCTCAATTCACACGAGAATCTCTTAGTATATAGTTCTCAAAATCATTACAATCATTCATAACTAGTGTGACAACATTCATGACTGCTGCAATCACACCCGCTACTGTCACTTGGATCTTATCATTATCCATCTACATATGAAATATTCTAGCGCACTGGTCATGAAAAGCAAAATGCAGGTGAAGTACTAGAAGGGTAATCCATTGGGTACCCAGATTTTCTTCTTGTAAGAAAAGTAAGAGAAATGTTGGACCACGCTGATCATCCAATACCCTATTCCTTTCTCTTGTTATGAGGAACACCTACTCCTATATCTCCGATTTGCACTTCGCTATCCCGAAAGGTGGTCCCTATAGATATCCAGCCTCTTGTTTGGTCTGGCGTTCTATTTCCTTCACAAATGGTATGGCTTCTAATCTTTCTTTAAGTCACTTTAGAGCAATCTCCACCAACGCCTTGCAATGCCCTCATCTAGTCCTTGCCCTCTAAAGCACCAATACACTTCAACGATCATCCTCTTCACCTCTCACTCCACTCAAAGACAACCCACCAGGATCCTTTCTTCCATGAAGTACATTTGCGGACAATATCCACCAATGACTTTATTTCTTTGTTCCTATCCTAATTAACTTTTAGACCATGAATTTCATATTAATTAGGAAAAAAAGATGGTTTTGATCCCGATGAGATTTTCATATTACAGTCGAATTGGCCGTTTGAACTCATAATAAATTCGGATTAAGCAAAAAAAAAAAAACAAGAAAAAGAAAAGGCATAGCAACTCCGAATAAGCACAAAGCTTGCAATCCTCTCGGCTTCACTGAAAATCACATTTTTTTTTTCTCACACAAGTAATCAAAACTACACCACAATGAAAATCAAAATCTCCATCATTTGCTCCAGTAATGACCTTAAACGCCCAACAAACATGAGCAGCTCATTTTTTCCCGATTGAGATACTAGAGGGTTTATCTTATTAGCAGTAGAAGTGGAATTTATTTGTTGCTCTTCGTGCGTTTCCAATTGATGCCATGAAAGGGAGAAGTGTACAATTCCTTTTGTAATTTGATAAGTAAAATCGATTATTGTTCTCATTCATGGCCCGTAAACCTATATCATCTCAATATTGAATAGATTTAGTTAAAAAGTATCCCTCTAATTAAGTAAATAAATAAGGAAATATTACAATTTTTAATGTACTAATTGACATCATAAAATGAACTTATTTAGTATACATTAGATTCGTATAGTTTAAAAATCAATAAATTATTGCAGTAAGTAAATCTCAAACCATGACAGAACATAAAGTTACAATTCTACATGTAGACTATTGCGCAAGTTAATGCGTAAACCAAATGCACTGTATGTATGCATGGGTGAGCTTCATATTCTCTGTTGGACTAATTTAAGGTATAAAGGTCGTGTAAATGTTTTTCTTTCATAAGCTATCTTTTTTTATCATAAATTTGGATATAGTCATAGTGATGGATTGTTAAAAAAGTTTCGCCGTCTATGTATCGGAAATATTTCCATCGCTTATATACTTCTTATTAATTCAAGCGACACCTAAGGCAAGTTATTAGCGAGAGAAATCTTTGAAAATAGTTAATTACACTTCTGGAAATAATGCAATATGAACCATCCTAATTTAGGGCTTTTGTAGGAAAACCTTCGGAATCGGCATGGCTGAGTGGATCCAGGATCTGTAGTAAAAGTCAAGGACTAGGTTCCAGTTTCTAAAAATTCGAAATGGTGAGTATAAATTTTTTCCACGGAATAAGGTCATATGCACAAGGTCCCCATCCTTTATTGTTTACCTATTTAGGGTTACGTTACATAAAGATACAAGATACCCTATAAAATATCTTTAAAAAGACATATATGTAGCAATAGATATTATAATTTTATTTGTTATTTATGATTTTATATCATTTCTTTCACAAAATCATGATTGAAAAACGATCCATACAGTAATATTGTGAGGTGGAAAGCATAAATTCACTTGTACTTTACTAATTTTAATATAAACGTGCATCCTACTAATTCATAATTATTTGTTGTTCATGTAAATGGAATAGCTGACGGAAATGCAATAATTTTTATTTATGAAAAAAAATTATAAATATGGAGTTCCCGGCACAAAAGTAACGAACTTTACATATGTAATTGCAGATATCTCATTTATTTCCTTATAATTTGACAGTATAATCCAACATGTTACTAGCTCTAATTTGCTAGGATTTGTTCTAAGATTGACTGTGGCATCCAATATTGAATCAAATGATTTTCTTATAAACCACAAGTCACAAGCTCTTTGACGCATCCATCATCAATGTAAAAAGACAGATAATTGGAAAAGTTCACTCGGATATGTCTATTTTTCTAATTTGGCGTAGAGGTTTGCCGATCTGCCCAAAATGACAAATCAATTTTCTTCTTGAGCCTGATCTATCAAGTTAGGTCTTCCTAGGCCCAATCAATTCTATATTGAAAATTCGATAGATAGGATATGCATATGATTCACTTACACACATTTAGGCTGCATATATCATTCGGCTTGCCTCTTGATTAGGTATCAAGCACAATGTCTTCGATAAATATACATGGATACATATAATGATGAAGGGCTTCAATACATGTAGATGTACAGATGTTGCACCTATACCATGACAACCCCATCATGAGAGTACCTCTTCATGAAATTAGAGCCAATCCAGTTGCTCCCAATCCCAAATTGGGTCTTCCAAACTTGCCATCTCCCATTGATGTGAACTTCCTGCATTGGCCGCTACTGCTTCTGATGACGATGGATCTGCACATCCACCACCTTCGTGCCCGCCTTCGCTGCTAGCAGGGTTGTCGCTACCTTGGATTGTTGTCTCTCTAGCCACCGCTTCCAGTCGCCGACGATCAAATGCTCGAGACCTCCCGGACACCACATACACTCGGCACAATGCGAATTCACGCCTTAGCTGTAAGTACATTATTTCCAGAAAATCAAACACAGAGAAAAATGTTTATTGCATTTTTTTGTGAAAGTCCAAGTAAGAACTAAAGTAGAGACGGAAATTTAATAGTCTGCAACTGCACGGCACCGATAAAGTACATGACAGAAAACCAGTACAAGAAAGATTATTCAAAGTCAAAATTAGATAACCTAGGTGTCATGCACGCGAAGTTATTTTATCCTTTCTATGTTTGGAAAAGTTGAAATAAAGGTCCGAATTTCTTGATACGATCACCTTAGGAATGGAAATATTACTGCTCGTAGAATCAAGATTGGTCGGCGAGAGTTCAATGGCCCTGTACTCGTTCAATTTCCAGTGGGTCTTTCTTCCTGTGGGAGGTTTTCCCATGTAGAAAATCATTGACTTCTTCACGCCGATCACCTTGTTGTCCGACGAGTAGACGTAGCCGGGAGATCCGGTGGCTTTCCAGTAGCCGGTGGCCATGCTCCGGCTGGGCCGCCCTCCTCTCGCCTCCCTCTCCTGCAGGGGCGCGAAGAAGAACCACTGCTCTCTGTCTTCTCTGCACAGCTCTCCTGCAAGCTCTGCAACACAAATTCACCAAAGAAAATGTAGGGAAAAGAAAGTTCACTGGTAATGGGCATCTGTAATTTTCAAGAACCCATTTTTAGTGCACAGTTCAATCAATGTAGGGGATGTGAAAGAATCGCAAGCAGGCACGCGGACTGTGTCTTACGTGGGAGATTCCATGGCTCAGTGTCGAAAATGTCGAGGACAGGGATGACACGATGAAGCTCATCTTGCTTAAGGCCACCAAGTTGGTTATGCAAATAGAACGAAATGAGCTCCTCCTCAGTTGGATAGAACCTGAAACCTGTCGGGTACTTCTCCATATCTGGTTGTTTTGGGTCCTAAGGTTTCGAGATGGATCGGTAGATAAAGATTCTGTGTTGTTGAACACTACGATGAGGTAAAGCTTTAGTTGGGCGCTGATTTGAGTTAGCAATTCAATTACGTATATATAGGGATCGCGAGCAGGAGGAGAGTGTGTTGAGATGATCTAGGGTTTCTGAAGGAAAGAATGCAGGAGGCAGGAGACCAAAACGAGTGAAGGGACGACGTGTCAATTGCGTCCTCTTGCACATGATAACATCAACGCGTTTGTGTCAAGGATTAGACATGAAGTGACAAGAGAAACGAGCAGTGGCCGGCGCTTCACCGCCTTGGTTCTTCCACAACGATTGTAGCTGTCAAGAGGGAGGTATTGGCCTCTGGTACTGATACTCTCAGAATACTTATTCGATATAATTTAACAAGGAATATTTGGTTTTTCAAAACAATGATTACAAATAACTCGAGTGAACGTATTATATAAAATACAGTATGTTTTTTCTTATTAGGTTGATTAACAAGCTTCTTAAGTATGCTCCCTCTTAGTTTTTATTTATTTATTTAAGCATAATTGCTTTTTAATTAAAATATACTTTTAGATTGATTTAATAGCTCATGTGATGTGCGCCATATGTTTTGCTTTTCTGCGTCCACATGGAGGTTTACTAAAATTATCTCGGTTCGTACGAACCCAGCCACAAGAAATCTTACTTTTTTGGCATCGACAAAAAGATACATGATTAGATCCATTGAATCAGAATGCATAAGTGATGTTACTTACCCATGTGAACTTAATGCACTATTGTCACAGTTTGTCATACTAGGTCAAGCTAGTGACATATCAAAAGTGATAGATTTTTGCTGTATCTTGGATCCACAAAAGAAGATTCACTCCTAAGATTGTTTCACGTTGGGGTCATTCTAATGATCACATAAGTCTATATAATATTTTCTTGAATCGAAGGAGAACATGATCTCAAGCGGCCATTCTTCTTGAAAATTAAGTTACTTCAATCGGCCTAGAAGCATCTCTTCAAATCTCGAATTGAGGCATCGATTTGTCCCTCTATGCATAGAATCCTTGACCAATGTCAATTGCAGCTTCAAAAGAAGGAAACTGTTTGTACTATATCACAGAGTTTTGCTTAAACACATCTAGGGTTGTTAGTTGTTACAATACTAAATCAAATCATCAAAAGTTTTTTCATTACCACTAAGCGAAGCGTCACCCATCGCTGTCATGCTAGCGGTTCCAAGCTGAATACCATGCAATCTCAACATATCTAGTGCTGAAAAGTAAGATTTACTTGAAGCATCGTGGATGGTTGTAGTTTGCTCTGGATCAATACGCTTTTAGTTTGCTTCCAAGTCAGCTAAATGAAAACAATAAATCAAACTAAAGTAACGTATAATTTGGTTTGAACGGAGGAAATTCTGCATCTAGATTAAGAATAACATGTATTGTTAGTCAATTTTCCAGAATGAAACTTCCGAAATGTTTCTTGCCCATCCCACCGGAACTGAAGCATTTGAATTTCTCTCTAAACTGAAAACTAAAGGCAGAATTAGAACCGACGGCATTTGTTTCATTTAGTTTACCTTTCTTGTGGCTACTTGACTTCCATTGATTGACTAGCAAACCATTTGAGATCCATCATTTTCTAAACTTCTTAAGAAAGCCGCTACGCACTCAAACTTGAGAACTTCCTCAGTTTTTACTTTATCCTTCATTTCTTTTCACCGTTCCATAATACATAGCTTTCGGTGCCTCCAATATCACCAAGGTCAAGAAATTGTTTGACTAACCATTATTATTGGGTGACATAGTGCGTGATTATCGAATGAAACGTTTCATCTAAATAATACACTCATTTGGCTCAATATATCTTACCGACTCTTTCTTTATTTCAATATAATAGAGCTTGAGATATAAAATAAAAAAGAGGAACTGCTTATCTTATGCATATGCCAAAAGATTTAGATTAAGTAAAAAAAGGTAAAATTGTAAAAATCAATTCAGATACATCCAATAGATTTACTAAAACTGTGAAAAAACAAAAGGGAAAAACAAGAGGAACAAAGAAAAGATGCACTTACATTTTCCTCTTGCATCCATTCACCATGATTTTCTCACCAAGCAGCAAGCAAGGCGGGGACCCCCAGATTAGAAGTACTGTTTATCATGATTAACTACTGCAAACATTCCATACTTCCTATGATTCCTTTCTTGCTCTGTTTTTCTTTCCACGGATGATTAAAATTCAAACTTCCACTTTCTTAGACAAAAAAAAAAAGTTCCACTTTCGGTGTATGGCTCCATCATGATTTTATTGGCAGGCATGTCGATGATATTTGTGACATTTTAACCATGTCTACATCAACCCCAAATAGCGCTCAGTGCCTCGTACAAAGGATATTCTACCCTTTTATGCTACTCATCTCCAAAAATCACCATTCGATTATAAAAAAAGAAAAACAATACGAACATTAAAAATGCAATTGGGGATTAAGAAATATATAGTCACGACGTACACTCGTGCATTCTTTTTCTTGTTCGGACAACAGATATGCTTATGTTGTTCTTATTGTTAAAGTATCCGCATTATTTATTTATGGGGTTTTCTCTCTCTCTCTATATATATTTGATCTTCTTCCATCTATCAGTTTAAAATATTGGGTTGGCCATTATTATATAATAGAGAAGTCGGATTCTATCTAGTTTATTTCACTAATGTGGCCACCCAATGGACATTTTAACAGTCCTTGCACAAAATTCAAATGACTAGCTTGAGGAAGTAATATCAAAGATAAGTAACATATTCTTTGGTCAAATATCAGGATTTCCTTTTAAAATACCCGGGGAAGACAGTGGAAAGAACATATGAGGAATCTTTTGAATTGTTCTTGAACTTGGAGAAAAAAGGGGATCATGCTCTAATTTGCTATTCTTGATGGCCCATCTTTTACGGTCAAGAGCATGTCATGACACAAATCCAACAAGTGATGTTCAACACTTAAAGCACTTTAGGCTAAGATTTGCATTTTCCTTTTGGCAATTTTATTATCATCCTTCAAGTTCGTTCAACATTATTTTTGATAGATCTAATTTAAATGCAAACATGGGACGAAGACACTTAAGTGAATTGACGCCTTGTTTTGATCTTTCATTAAAAACAGAGTTACTCAAGGAATGAGAATCATACCACCATAATTTTCATGTCCGCAAAATTGAATTCCAAGATATTCTATTATCACTTTTGTTTGTCAGCTAATTTGATTTCAAATCGAATCAAACGAGACTTGAAGTAGAAAGAGAAGTTAGGAAAATTTGTCGTCGTCAATCTGAGATAGTACGAGGAGCTATTTCAGGTGAAAATGCTCAAGAGTGATTGGGAAATACTATTCAATGGGATCACTTACATGCACGAAATCAAATGTGGTAAACGTTTGCACCTAATCATTCAACAAATACAATACTTGGCTTTAGTGGGGGGTGGCGTCTGTGGCCCCTCTCAACTTTGAAATCTGAATCCATCCTGCAGACCTTTTGAAAAGACAATTGTGGTCGGAGTTCTAATTTGACTAATTAGAATTGGCTCCGACTAGAAAAAAAAAAGGATAACCCTCGTTGACGAAGACCACTGTGCTTGCAGCCATTTGGGAAAGTACATATGTATATGCTTTGGGAGGTATAGGTTACTTGTATCACAGTTCTACTAAATCTCTCGACATTCGTATTTATTGGTTCATTCCATAGTCTAATCAATACCCACATTTTAATTTCCTTCATTTTAATCATATTATTGATTTGATGCGATGCTATAAATAGTTGTTACCTTGTCGGCATGTAACTGACATTGCCTGTATGGAGAGAACATATCTTATTGCGAGCTTGGTAGCTTATGAATTCACATAGGACCACTCGGGTCAAATAGGCCAAAAGAGCTCCTTTGGGTGAGCTTGAGCACGGTTACTTAGTTTTAAAGCTTAATATGACATGGTAGGTCTTGAGCTAATCTAGCTCGATCTGGGCATACCTATAATATGTCCAAAACTATCAAAAGCTATACATAAAAAATTCATTACAAAATATAAAAAAGCTCAAAAAGGAAACCCAAGGAAGGTAAGAATCTCTTCTAACTCTCTCAATGTGTGCAATCCTATCCTTTTGTTATCGATAATCAATTAATTTGTCACATTGTTGACTTTGCATTGTTCTACCAACATAATTTACGGGGATAGTTTGAATAATTAGATAATACTTTATAGACGAAAAGAATCACTCTTGAAATTAATATAAAATGATATAGGGTGGTAATCCTAAAAACTATATGATATAATTAACTCAAACATAACATGTAGAGGATCAACGAGTGTGGTAGCCTAGTGATAAAGAAGTTGCATTGTCTTTTATGAAGTTATGAAATTGAGTCATGGCGTGAGTGAACCACCAGCCAACTTATGTCTTGGGCATTTTCTAGCACTGGGGATGTGGGAGCTAGTGATTGACTCATCAATCTCAAGCATTCATGTTGTATAGCTAAGGTTAACTGAACATTGCACCACAAGTGGAATGCGTAGAAGTGGTAGTCGAGTTTTGTTGCTCCTCCTTGACTTATATCTTTGACATGTTTGCTTGTGTGAAGAGATATTCAATAAAGTCAACATCAAATAATATGGAGCGATAATTATGGCAAGATCGAGAAAGTGAAAGAGTAAGGCAAAAAATTTAAAAGTAATTGAAAGAAAACATTAGAATAGTTTATGAACATGACTATTTCAATGTAAACATTATTCGATAGTTTTTTTTATCAACCTGATTTTTGTGACACAATTTAAATTGTCATTATTAAAAATATCTTGTAAGTATATTGTAATGCTCTTGAAAAAGAATCTGAAAAGAAAATGAGATGGCGTAGCCACTTTATCCGGTGCAGCCATTATTGATGATAACCCTAGCTTAGCTGTAATGAGTAAGCGTAACCAATCAATCTTGTAGAAGAGATAGTCAGAGTTTTATTGCTCCTCTTTGACTTATATCTATGACACGTTTGCTTGTGTGAAGAGGTATTCAATAAAGTCAACATCAAATAATATGGAGCGACAATTATGACATGATTGAGAAAGTGAGATGAGTAAGGAAAATTTTTAAAGTAAATTTAAAAGAAAACGTTTATATAGTTTATGAACATGACTATTTCAGTGTAAACATTATTCGATAGTTGTCTTATCAATCTAATTTTTGTGACACAATTCAAAATTTTATTCATTAAAAATATTATGTGGGTAAATTATAATTCTCTTGAATAGAATTTGCAAAGAAATTGAGATGGCGTAGCCACTTCATTTGGTGCAGCCATTATTGATGATAACCCTAGCTTAGCTGTACTGAGTGAGCGTAATCGATCAATCTCGTTATCCATCTTTTATGCATTCCTATCGACTTCTACATTTAAATCTCGAAACTCTACTTTCTTATGTGCGGATTTCTCCATATTCATCATCTATTGTGACCGCCTTGTGAGATACTAGGACGACCAGGTATGGGCTAAAGTGCATACAATGATTGGGGCTTCTACGGATCAGACCGAAAAGATATGGGTTGTCTCGATGTTGTACCCTTTTCTTTATTTTATTGTATTTGAATTTGTCCGAACTTTGTCTAGTAGTTGAGAATTACCTTCAATTCGGACACGTGGAGATTTCCTCGGTTTTCAGCTTACGGTCGGCGTTCGCCCTTCCTATGCTTCACGTCCTTTCAAGGACGAGAACAGCGAAACACCCTTTTCTAGAGCGTTGCTGCTTGACGACAATTGAGAGTCATTCATTGAGCCCACAGAAAACCCTAAAAAGTCTCGGACATCAATCACTTCAGTAAATGAGCCGTGTTCGCTGGTCTTGTCCCCATGGGTTTTGCCTTCAAAGCCTTGACTAATGGTTCAACGTAATTCGCGTTCGGAGCAACAGGGATTTGCACTTTTACATCGTTTTAGGCAGACTCCAAGCTTGTACGTCATGTGAATAACGAAGCTTCAGTTGCGGACAGCTAGTAAGGAGGGGCTTTAGCCGCATATAAAGACCGACCGATTACATATGCTTCCATTTCCCAGCAATGTCTCAGATATCCCACAAATTAAGATGGATATATGCAACAAAAAGAGAGATATTTAAGGAGGAGGGAGAATATTCAACATGCATCTGGTGAACGCTCGCGTCACATTTGACATCATACGATGTCGTAGTTGAATAAGGAGAGTTTCAGGGCATCAACATCGATCAATCCATAAAGAGCACTGTACTGTGTTGCAAGAAACAGCTTGGATTCACACAGCCAGCACCATTACCACTAATCCGATCCAAAGGTACGGTTTCGGAATTTCCATGTGCAAAGTGAACATCCGCACTTCCTAGAACATGCATCTGACTAGTTGGGCAATGCGTACCCAACCAGTAAATGGAATATCATGCCTCGCCCTGCTCGCACTCCACCGTCCTTCCATCCTATCTTAACTAGTTACTTTGAATTTCATTTCCATTACGAAGATGGTACTAAGTGGATTGCCCAGTAACAAACAACAGCCATCAAATTACAAAACTTCATCATTGAAAACAAAACCCAATCAATCTAAAGATGAACGTGAGTTGTGTGTGTGTGTGTGTGTGTGTGTGTGTGTGTGTGAGAGAGAGAGGTCTTTTGTCAATTTCTAGTTCGACAAACATTGTCCAAAAATCACATGACGCTGGCTGTTGGCAAAGAAACTGACAATTGAGAAGGGCCAAGAGAAAGGTGTGGTCCATTTAACTAAAAATATGGGTGTCTGAAATAGTCATCGGAATTAGTTGACTGTTAATTTGCATTATGTGGTTCAATTCAATTCAGTTTTTGTTAGGTCAATTGTTAATCTCCTGAATTGCGAGTGAATCTGTCGCTTGTGGATCTACGATTCTCTACGTACGTATCAATTCAAGTGATTCTCTCTTTTTTTTTTGGCAGGTTTACCTATAATCTAATGTAAATCTTGTTGCCTTTTAGTCTGCAGGCTATATTTTGATAGTAACAAAATAATTGAATATACGCTTTGCACTTAACAATAAAAGACTAAATATAATGACAGAAATTTGTTATCTACATTTGAGTGTAATCCTTATGTTAATTAGAGAGAGACTCTATGGTCAAGATAAAGAGATAAATCGACATGAAAATGCACGCGTAAAGGATATCAATGATCATGATAAAAGGATGTACAATCCACTTAAAAATGCAACGGAATTCTGAACATCATGCAGCTATCTTAATGGCCCCATCGACAGGGCATTGACAAATTTGACGTGTAATCTGCATTTTGGGAGCAGATCATAGATCAAAGATTTGAAAGCAGCCTCCACAAAAGTTACCGTCCACTAAAGATAGAATGGCAGTAACTAGTAAGCTACCACATGATATGAGCAATTAACAACGTGAACCCAAGCACATGGCTACAACGTGAATGTAAACAGGACAAATTTACCTACAAAAGCAACTTCAATCATTTATAGCTGTGTTACCGAATGATCTTTCTCCAGAAATGCTTCAGTTATGAGTACGCGCAATAGTATCAGCAGTTGCATATCCGAAAGGAGGGAAAAAAAGGCAAAGCAAAAGTGTCGGTCGGGGCGACGACATCACCGATGTGCTGTTGCTTTAGGTAAGCAATCTTCTGCCTAGTCATGAACATGTTCATTTAAATTACTCAAGCATCAATTGAAATTGAAGTCGCCTCTGCGTGGTCAACAAACACTATCCTACACAAAGAAAAAGAGTCCATGGACACCGCGGAGGTAATTGTCCATCGGAGAAAGTACATCGTACATTGTATTTGTTGACATTTCAAGGCGTAGTAACATGGTCAACCAACCAATCAAGTGTTCTCGCTTTCATGATCCATTGCATTTGTTGTCATTCTACGCCCGAAATTACAATGACCAAAAACATTTGATTGGTTACATGGTATTATTGTTACACGTAACAAAAAAAATTCTGTGCTTCGTTCCACGAAAAGCAAGAAAAGTGAAATCAACTGGATGATAGTATCACAAATCAGAAAATTACGTTGAACAGATGCAATCAAAAGGACAAGCTACCACAGAACGAAAGCCAAACAAAAATATTAAACCATCGCCAATAACAGGACAAATCTCTTCAACATCCTATCACAACAAGAAATTGCGCTGAAAAGTAGCAAAACTAAGAGCAATCTCGTTCTATGGGGTCAAATGTCGATCAGACATATAGAATCTTGATTATTATTCACATGAGTGTTGACACCTAAATTTTAGTCTTTTTACTTAGAATTTAATTGCGTAGAAAATTAGGAGTTTTTTTTTTTTCTGGAAAGGATTTTTTTTTTTTTTTTGGTAAGGAGTAGAAAATTAGGAGTTAATCTCTAAAAAAACAAAGAAGCAAAGCAAAAAAAAAAAAAAAAAGGTTTTCATTAAAAGGTATAGAGAAATTGCACTGCATATTAACATTAGGAATATTTGCATTACTAATGGTAATTTTTAAATTTTTCCAAAAAGAAAAAAAAGGAAAAAGAAAGATTGGATGGGGCAAAGTGAGGGCTGGGCTTACCCACTATTGACACCTAACTTTTAGTCGACGCATTGAAAAAGATTAAAAATCGAGATTTGGGTTTTTGATTGCGACTGAGCCTATTTCTTCTGCAAAGAAATATCATTTTTCATTTCATTCTTTTGCATTGTCGTTTTTAAGAAATTTCAAAATCATTTTTAAGAAAAATCAGAAAAGTCAAACAATTGACTTTCTAGTTGACTTTTTTGTCAACCATTTGATCACAAGTCAACATTGGCTCAAAACTTGACTTTTTACTCAAAAAGATGCCAGTTAGCTTTAATTTCACTTTTGTCAGACAAATTTCTCAAACACTCAAAGATTTGACCAAAAAAATTAACATTTTAGGAAAAATCAACTAAATGGTTGACTTTTAATCAAACCTTTGACAAAAAAATTTGAAAATAAAAATAAAAAATGTACAAATACATTTCTTTTAATGTCGATTTGACTTTTGTGTTGAATATTTTACAAAAATTGATTAAGAACCTTCTTTTCCGAATTTTTTGGTTTGGTCTTAAATCGGTCAAAAATCAAATTGCTTTCGATATAGTTATAATTAGGTATAGTTCATTCTTCGACATTTGGTTTAGGGACTATATGAAATCCGCTCATGCATTCAATTTCACAATATACCGAGTTAAAATGCGAATTGCCGTTTTGAGTCCTAATTAGGGACCACGGACCAAAATCGATCCTTCATAACTTGTAAACGGATGATTGTTTCTCACTCATCTACTTAAGTTAAGTCCAAATTCAAAATTGATTTTGAGAAATTGACACAAGCACTTATCAATTTGAAGAAAATTTTATCCTTCCGAGCATAAGAAAGTCAAGCAACTAAGTAAATAAAAGGTAGAAGCTACCAACACCTCTTGCAAAGAGTGTGACATTTTTTCCAATATTGATATGTATATTCCATAAAAAAAACCTTTTTATTTTTAATTAATTCTTTATAATTCACATGCTGATCATTCTTTGATTTAAAGAATTATCCCATCTCAATTGAAAACGTAAATACCTTTTTAGGAAAAAAATCAAGCTCTGCTTCCATGTTGCTCTTATATTGTCTTTTTATTTCTACGTTTTTTCATGTCGGAGCTTGCATAATCTTCTCCAATATATTTTTCTTGGTTTGAGAGAAGTGATCCAAGATTTGCTTGATTTTGTGCATCTGATTCAAGATTATCTCGAATTGTAGATTCTTTAATTTCGACAAAAGGCCCACACCCAAGTTCCATAGCCTTAGGTTATCCGATCTTATCCATTGTTCCATTTTTTTTCGAATAAATCATATCTAGGATAGTATTAAAGATCTCATCGAAAACTTACAGCATCTCGCTAAACAAAGGCTACGAGAAAAAAGAAAAGGGGTATTACTTGCATAAAATCCATGATTGGATTTAAAAAAGTGTAGAACTTAGGCGATTTGGCTAAGAAAAAACTACTTGAATAAATATTGGAATGAAGACAGATACAAATCAAACTAAAGATATTAAGCATAACACATATTTTTTTTTCTTGGACTTGGAGATAATTGTATTTTGATTGAGTTATTGTAATTGATAATTGATATTCCTCCAAAAAGATATCAAAACGGATCATTAATCTAACACCAAAGTAATATTTGGAGGAATCTTCGGAGGACTCTTTTGACCAAACAAAAAATATGGAATTGTCAGCCAAGTTGTTTCTTTTTTTCTTTTCTAAAAGTCCAAATAATTCTACTTACTTTATACATTATACATTACATAGGCCATCGATTCATCATTGGCTAAAAAAAAAAAAAAAAAGAGTGTGATCCTTTTTCTAATAAAGGTTTCAAATAATTTCATTGACATGAGTGTTCTCTATCGAAGAAAAAATTTCAATTATTGGTTTTCAAACCCTTATGTATTAAATTAACATAGTAGTAGAAAAAATACCATGCTACGTTTAAACTTCAAACGATTTAGCTTTAACCACATTAATGGTCCCACATTATTGGTTAATTGAGAATCAAAGTGCATTTACCAATGAATCACAAAATTGTATGGTTCTTAAATATTATTTATTAATTTATTCACTTAATTTATTCAAAAGTAATTCGCGGGATCATGCATCTTTTACTTTTTACTAGTTATAATGAAAAAAAGTGCAGTTGGCTTAGTCCAACCAATTCTTGAAATAAACAACTCACACACACCCCTTTCCAAAAAGGATCAATACACCAAGGACTACACTTAGATTTATTGGATTTGTTGCTAAAATATTGGTATTAAATCCGAAACTCCGCGATGGCCAGTGACCTAAGGAAATGAAAGAATCGGTTACATTTTTCATACAATCTCCTCTTATAGATGAAAAAAAAAAAACGAATAGAGTTTTGTTGACAAATTGCCAAAAAATATAAATTTGTATCAAATTCGAACTAGTAACTAATCCCAACTTGGAAGTATTGAAAAAACTCATATAAGCATAAAATCTCAAATATCCTTGATCATGAGACATATAATTGTCACTATGAAAAAGAACCAAAATTCCAACAGTAGTATTTAATATTAACATAATAGAAGTAAGTTGATCTATTAAGTGACCGAACTCTAAAGAAAAATCATTATTAATGGTCCAAGACCATACATATTGATAGATAAAACTTCTATTTATTTGTTGAATAGATAGATAGACCTAAAGTATCACAACTATACTTAACAAGAAAATACTTGGAAAAGCCCACATATGGCGAAGATTTTTTGTTGCCGTTAAAAAGGAGAAGTTTCACTCCTATTAACATAGGAATTGGAAGACGAATGAAGGGGATAATCCATGAATATTGATATGTATATTCCATAAAAAACCTTTTTATTTTTAATTAATTCTTTATAATTCACTGGCTGATCAATCTTTGATTTAAAGAATCATCCCATCTCAATTGAAAATGTAAATACCTTTTTTAAGGAAAAAAAAATCAAGCTCTGCTTCCGTGTTGCTCTTATATTATTTTTTTTCTTTCTACTTTTTTTTTTTATATCGGAGCTTGCATAATCTTCTCCAATATCTTTTTCTTGGTTTGAGAGAAGTGATCCAAGATTTGCTTGATTTTGTGCATCTTATTCAAGATTATCTCGAATTGCAGATTCTTTAATTTCAACAAAAGACCCACACCCAAGTTCCATAGCCTTGGGTTATCCGATCTTATCCATTGTTCCATTTTTTTTCCAGAATAAATCATGTCTAGGATAGTGAGTATTGATACTAGGTATCAAAAAAAATGAAGAAGTAATAAATAGAAATGAATAATGAAATAGTGGATTCCATCATTTCTATGGTTATGTCTTAAACGGTGAGGTCCTCTATATATACCGGAGTCCCTTACTTCATTTAATCAATGCTATTAGCAAGTTGTACGATTTACATTCTTTGGCTCTATCCATGAATTATCTAGTAATAGGTCTTTCTCGTACAACGAGATCTACCTATACAAAGAACGATATTTAGTTACAAAGATTGGTTGGGGTAGTGACTCTCTTAGTTCGTTTTGCAAGAGTATAGGCATAAGATTTTGAATGATTCAATAATATTATTCCATTACTTGAATTCGGAGTTGTTAGTTATTTCGTCTGGATCAATCTTAGTGATGGAATAATTAAGTCATAATTCATTGGGTGAATGTATCATTAACTATTTTTTTTTGTGAGGAAATTATCACAAATCCAATGATTTCTCGCCTCTTTCGTTATTGCTGCTGGTTAGTTGTCGGGCTAGCTTCTATTTGACCTGGAGTTGGTCAAGGTACTATTGCAGGCCAAGCTGTAGAAGGTATTGCAAGATAGCCCGAGGTGGAGGGAAAAATACGAGGTACTTTATTGCTTAGTTTTGCTTTTATGGAAGCTTTAACAATTTAAAGAGGCATTAACTCATTTCGATGATTTACTTCACAGGCGAGGTCTCTCGTTCAAGTCTAGGATGGCCCAGTTGCGCCAAAGAAAAGAAAATTTGATTATTTTTACGAATTTGATATTGGAAATCTGCGAATCTAGAAATTCATTCGGGACAATTGAACCTTCTCAAACTATTTCTTCTTAAGAACATATGATTTTACACTTATCGACAAATATAACCTCTTTCATTATTTTAAGTGGTTATTCTATTCTGGGTAATGAAGAACTTGCTATTCTTAACTCTTAGATTCAACATCTCTTATGTCAATGGACACCAAAGGGATATTAAATGAATGGCATTGTGATATGGATGGAATATAATGAAATAGAGCCACTTTAAGGTTCCCAATGAAATGAGGCATGTAACGAAGCCACTACAAAGAAGCTTCGGGAGCTACGAAGGAAACTTCAAGCTCATATTGCTTATGAGTTGAGAACGAGAATTGAACTCTATGAGATAGAATCTCCCATTGTTCCTTAGTAGCTCGGTGGTAGAGCGATCGGGCTGTTAATCGGCGGTCGTAGGTTAAATGAATCAAATCTCCCTAAGTAGGATTCGATTTCTTCCTTGGCCTACCTAAGCTCTTGCAAGAAGAGGATGCCATTGTCCATCACTTCGCTGACTTGTTCGAAGATGGTTTAGTTGGCTTTGCTGGTGAAGATGAAGAGCTTGCGAGATCCCACTATGTAAGGGATGTTTCTAGTTTCTGCATTTCATTTTAGTTGTATTCCGTTCATTTCTCTTTTGCGAGGGAATTCCATTTGTTTACACTTGTAATAATTTGGATCACAAACTCTATGGATCCAAGGTGATATACATTGTAATGTAGTTTTTACATATCAATAAAATTCACATTTTGTTAATAGATGTGTGAGGTTTCCCAAACCAGACCTATGATAATGCTTTGAGATTTGGACCTTCGCGCAATCTATAGTTTCAAAATGTTTTGATGGAATAAGGATGTCCGAAGACATGAGGGCGAGTTCCTAATAAATTTTTCGAAAATTGAAATTCGAAAACAAGTTTTTCATGGCATTTGCATGCATTGCATTCATTTATATATATATACTAACCATTTTTTATTGCGTCTCAAGCATGACATTTCACATCATGATAGTCATTTGCATGGCTCGAATTTGCATTCAAGAGACTTTGGTGAACTCAATTATTCCAACTTAGAGAATGAGGATGGCCCTCAAGTTATTGAAAGGGAATGACTCAGACATGAATAGTCCAAACCTCCTACCATCGAGCAACCAATAACCGTGAACTTTGGAGATTCAGATAACCCCAAAGAAACCAAGATTGGGGCAAGTTTCTCTCAAACGAATGCCAATAAATTAATTGGACTTTTGAAGGAATGCCAAGATATTTTTGCTTGGTCATATACTGACATGTAGGGTTTAGATCCCAAGATAGTGGAACACACGTTACTACTCAATACTAATATTATGTCCAAGAAGCAAAAGCTCAGAAGGACAAAACCTGAGTTGTCTAAAAAGATCGAAGAAGAAGTCACGAAGCTCCTAAACGTTGGTTTCATCGAAGTCACCCATTATACTGATTGGATTGCTAATATAGTCCCGGTTATAAAGAAGGATGGACGAGTTCAAGTCTGCGTTGATTACCGTGACCTGAATAAGGTAAGCCTTAAGGATGATTTTCCTTTGCCACATATTAATGTCTTAGTTGATAGTACTGCTGGTTTCGAACTATTCTCCTTCAAGGATGGATTTTCCGATTATAACCAAATTTGGATGATAGAGGAAGACATGATTAAAACATCTTACATGGGGAACATTTTGCCACAAAGTTATGTCCTTTGACTTGAAGAGTGCAGGGGCAACATATTAAAATGACATGATGCATAAGGAGATTGGAGTCTATGTCGATGATATGATTGCAAAATCAAGACAAGGTGAAGACCATGTTGAAGTCTTAAAAAAATTATTTGATCGATTGAGAAAGTTTAAGTTGAGGCTTAACCTGGCAAAATGCATATTTGGGGCAAAGTCTTGGAAGTTTCTTGAATTTCTGGTTAGTAACAAGGGTATTGAGATTGGTCCCTCTAAAGTAAATGCCATATGCGAGCTAAAACCTCTTTCTACTGTTAAGGAAGTCCGAAACTTGTTGGGAAGATTAAATTATGTTGCGAGATTCATTTCCTAATTGTCAGAAACTGCAAAGCCATTCTTTAAGTTGTTAAAGAAGAACACAAAGGTCACCTGGGATGAAGAATGTCAAAAATGCTTTGAAGAGCTTAAGCAATATCTTTTGCAATCTCCTGTACTAGTACCGTTTATCCAAGGCGTGCCTTTGGTCTTGTATCTCACCATTCACGAAGAGTTTTTAGGAGTCATATTGGCATAAAAGGACCAAAGTATGGAATAGAACGTGTCATATACTACCTCAATAAGAAGTTTACTACATTCAAGATCTGATATCCCGAAGTGGAAAAAGCCCGTGTAGCATTGATTTGGGTCTTACATCGATCGAGGTAATATACTTTTCACCACCATATCCTACTGGTGATTGAGAATGACCCGATTAAATATCTTTTGAAGAAGTTTGCATTGGTTGGAAGGCTCGCTAAATGGAATTCCAAGCATGGCACAAAAGTCCGTCAAAGGGAGAGTCATAGCTGATATATTAGTTGAAAATCCCGAAAAGTCTTTATAACTAGGATGAAGTTGATGAAATGATTTATCTAATCTCGCATGATAAATGGACCACGTATTTTGATGGTGTTGTTAACTTTTCTGTTTCCGGCACTGGGGCAGTTTTAATATCCCCAAAAGGTCAACATTACCTAATAGTTGCAAAGTTGGTATTCGGTTATACCAACAATATTTCTGAATATGAAGCTTGTATCTTTTGTCTGTAGTTGGACATTGATATGAAAGTTAGAAAGCTTCAAGTTTATGGTGATTCTACACTCATCATCCTTCAGACGGGAGGCGAATGGCAAACTCAATACGTAAAGTTAATTCCTTACCATGAATATCTCGAAGACCTGGTCAAGGAATTTGATGAAATATCTTTTGATTATATACCAAGATCACAAAATCAATTTGTTGATGCCCTAGCAATCTTTTCATTAATGTTGCAAGTAATCGATGGTTTGAACATTGATCATTTGCAAATTGACATCTTGAAGAAGCTTGCTCATTGCACGATGATTGAAAAAGAACTTGTTAGTCAACCTTGGTATTATGACATCATGAATCACCTTCAAGAAGATAAATTTGCCCAAGGAAGTCAAACCAATGATCGAAAATACTCGATAAAGTTACAATCCAAATTCTTCTTTAGTGGAGGAACCCTTTATAAAAAGGTCGTTCGATTTAGTTTTACTGAATTGTGTGGATGCACAAGAAGCCAAACTATTGATGAAAGAGATACGTGAAGGAGAGTGTGGCCCTTATATGAATGGCCATCTCCTAGCAAGAAAAAACATGAGGCTTGGTTACTATTGGTTGACCATGAAAGCTGATTGTATTCAACATGTAAGGTGCTGTCACCAATGCCAAGTCTATGGAGACAAAAACGCTCCTCCTAATGAATTGCATCAAATGTCCGAATCCTGGCCTTTCTCAATGTAGGGAATCAACATCATCAGACTAATTAATCCTATAGCATTGAATGGACACTATTTTATTTTAGTGTCTTTTGATTACTTCACTAAATGGATTGAAGTCAATTTTTATGCCCACGTCATTGTAAAAAGTGTGGTAAGGTTTATTCGTCATGATATCATTGCTCGATATGGAGTTTTTGAAGTGATCATCATAAACAATGGATCAAACTTGAACAACAAGATAGTGGATGAATTACTTAGAGAATTTCACATTCGCCACTTAAATTTTTCTCCTTACAGCCCACAAATGAAGGGAACTATGGAAGCGCCAAATAAGAACATTAAGAAAATTTTAGCCAAAATGGCTGAAAATTATCATGATTGGCATGATCGGTTGCCATATGCTTTGCTTGCTTACCGAGCTTCAATTCGCACTTCAATTCAGGCAACACCATTCTCATTGTTCTATAGAATGGTGGCTGTGCTATCCATGGAAATGAAAATCCCTTCACTAAAAGTACTTTCTCAAGTCAACATCTTTGAAGCTGAATAGGTTCAACAAAGGTTTGAACAACTCAATATGATTGATGAAAAAAGGGCAAAAGCCCTATACCATAGACAAAGCTATTAGAAGAGAGTAGCCAAGTCGTTCAATCGTAAAGTCAGGCCAAGACATTTTGAGATCAACGATCTCGTATTGAGAAAGGTCTTGCCTATCATTCTAGATTCTTGTAGGAAGTTTACTCCGAACCACGAAGGCCCATACATTGTAACGAAAGTGCTACCTGGTGGAGCACTGATTCTTGTAGAAATGGATGGTCAAGAATTGCCAAGGCCTATAAATGCCGATGCTGTCAAGAAGTATTATCCATGAATAAAGTGAAAGGCCTTCTAAACAGCTTTTGGATTGAATCCGAGCTCCTTTAAGATATTTCCATCATGCATTTCATGCATACATATCGCATCCACATTTTTGTTCATTTTGCAAGATCTCTGAAGAAGATTCTATTTATCTACATGAGATTGATCTCAGGAATGCAAAATCTCCAAAAAGTGACCATCTTCATAAAAGCTTAGAAGTGGCTCTGTCCCTTAGAATGCCGAAAGAGTCAGTCAGAACTCTAGAAGTGAACCCTTATGCTAAGCAAAGCCTGTTTTGTTCACAAATTTTATTCAACATTGTTTCCAAAAGTCACCCCAGTAGGGTCAAAGGAACATGTTCTTTCAAAAAAAATTTGATACATTCTCATTCCCTAGGGAGTGGAATTTAGCCAAAATGTGTTTTAAAAAACCATAAAAGGATTGTTAAATATACCAAGTGATAGTGCCTAAAATGATGAGAAGTAACCCTTTGCAAACACGTCCTTATACACTCTTCGAGAGAATTTAGTGAAAAGAACCATATCTTGGGGCTTAGGATTCATTCATAGTAAATATATGGTTTGAGATGATAAATGCATTTTCTTCTCAATCCCAAACAATATTGATATCTCTTGCAAACCACTTTGAGCCAAATTGGGAGCATTTCCAAATTAATCTTGTCAAGAACAACCCCACATTGGGGCAAAATAGGGGGTCTTGGTTGAACATTATGAAGCAAAAGATCGAGAAAGATTTTATTGCTTTCACTTGCATCAATCTTTTTGTACTAGCTTCAGGTGATTTCTTATCGAAGCTTGAAGCATTCCGAAGTGACGAAGAGCATTCCATTCACTACCCTAAATACAATTATTCTTTGCTTAACCAATTTGAGTCTTATGCAATTCTTTCGTAACTCCAAGTGATGATTATCTCCCCACATTGAGATAAGGCATGTGATTTACTAACAAAATTGAGAATGTTGGTTATGTTTGTAAATACCACTTGAGAGTCCTAGATGCTCAAAAGAGAGCGAAAACTATGGGGCATAAAAAAGTAGAATGCATGGTAAAAGTAAGGTCAATGCCCATGAAAAACGCAAAGAAAAGCAAAAATGCAAAGAAAAACAAAATCAATAGTTATGCAAAAGACCATTTAAAAAACAAAAGAAAAAGCTTTGCAAAACATGTATTGCAAGTAATGTCAATAGAAAAGAGAGCGAAGATCTCATGTCTCAAGACAAATAGTCAAAAGGACTCTCAAGATAGGTTAATTTCAAGAGTCAGATTTCTGAAAAGTTGTGTGATGCTAATGATGTCAAGATAATCACTCACTTTTAATCCCTTAATATTTAAAATTTTTTCAAGCCTTTTTAAGCCTCATTTGAACTAACATTACAACCCCTGTCCGAAGTCTCTTCTGATTGGGATGGTTCAAGTTGAAATAAGAATCTCACACGGGAGCTACCGCTAGAAGGAGTGTAAGCAATCCTATCTTATTTTATCTTTGATGTTCTTGACTTGTAAACCTGATAAGGATATTATTTGAATATTTGCTTCTTGACCTCAAAGTGCATACCCTTTGTATAAGCCCATAACCAAGCCATCATTACAACCCTTTTAAAAGACCTTTTTGATCAATGAATTGTATTAACTGTAAATGTTTCTAAAAGCCTTAGACATAGGTTGAGTGAGACAACTCCAGTGAGATTTAAGTAGTTTTCCTACATTAATGATTGGGAATAAAAACATTTTTTGAGAGCTAGTGTGAAAGACCTTTTTTGATTATGTTATTTCCACTTGGCATATTTGACTTAACCCTTAAGTGGTTAATCAAATTTCATTTTGTTAAAATCCTTTTCAAAGGGATTTGACAATTGGTATCGTTTATCAAGATATGCTTGCAAGATTGGCTCTTGAGCAATCTCGAAACCCCTTGTTTTCGGTCTTTAGTAATCATAAACCATACTCTTGTTTCCGGATTAAAAACAAGTTTTTGGTAACCCTAAACTATACCTTTGTTTTTGGTTTTGGTAATCCTAAACTATACATTTGTTTTTGGTTTTTGGTAATCTTAAATCATACTTCTTGTTTTTAGTTCTTGGGCAACATTAAACCTCGTTCATTGGGTTCCTAGTCAACTTTAAACCTCGTTCCTTGGGTTCTTAGTCAACCTTAAACCTCGTCCCTTAGGTTCTTGGTTAACCTTAAACTTCCTCATTTAGGTTCCTAGTCAACCTTAAACCGTGTCTTTAGGTTCTAGGTTATCCTCATAAACCTTGTCTTTAGGTTCTAGGTTATCATTAAATCTTGTCTTTTAGGTTCTAGGTTATCCTTAAACCTTATCTTTTAGGTACTAAGTTATTCCTAAATCTTGTTTTTTAGGTTCTAGGTTATTCTTAAACTTTGTCTTTAAGTTATAGATTATTCTCATAACCTTGTCTATAGGTTTTAGGTGGTCCTTAAACCTTGTTGTTAGGTTAATGGTCATCCTTAAACCATTCCATTTTTTTTCCTTAATGACTTTATTTCCTTCATTCCGTTTCATGAGAGAGACGAAGAGAAAAAAATCCCTAACATGAGTCTATATACCTCAGGGAGCAAAGGTAAGAATCCAGATATATTCCTAACCAAATGTTATTTTCTGTGTTATTTTTCATTTCCCAAAATGGAGTTGACTAAAAATTACAGATATCAATTTCGTTTTTTAGCGGAACCTCTTCGAACTCCAACTCAAAGATTGGCAGTTGTTGACACCTAATTTTTAGTCGACGCGTAAAAAAATGTTAAAAATCTAGATTTGAGTTTTTGATCCCGACTGAGCCCGTTTCTCAATCAAAAAATATCTTTTTTCATTTCTTTCTTTTGCATTGTTATTTTTAAACAATTTCAAAATCATTTTTAAGAAAAACCCGAAAAGTCAAACGGTTGACTTTCGAGTTTCCTGTCAAAAATTGACTTTTTACCTAAAAAGATACCATTTAGTTTTAATTTTACTTTTGTCAAACCAATTTCTCAAAAACTCAAAGATTGGACAAAAAAAAAATTAACCTTTTTGAAAAAGTCAACTAAATGGTTGATTTTTGGTCAAACATTTGACAAAAAAATTGAAAAAAAATCTAAAAATGCACAAATACATTTCTTTTAATATCAATTTGAATTTTTTGTCAAAAATTTTACGAAAATCGATTAGGAACCTTATTTTTCGAAATTTTTGGCTTCGGGTCTTAAATAGATCAAAAATCAAATGACTTTCAATATAGTTATAATTAGGTGTAGTTTTTTCTTCGACATTTGGTTTAAGGACTATTTGAAATCCGCTCGTGCATTCAATTTTGTGATTTACTGAGTCAAATTGTGAATTGCCATTTTGAGCCATTATTAGGGGACCAAAATCGATTCTTTATAATTTGTGAATGGACGATTGTTTCTCACCCATCTCCTTGAGATAAGTTCAAATTCGAAATCAATTTTGTGAAATTCACACTAGAACTTATCAATTTGAAGAATTTTATTTTCTCGAGCATAAAAAGTCTAGGCCTGCGTTTGAGTCTTGATTGAGGCAAAAATCTCGTGTTTCTTCAGTGCACACCGTATGCTTGATAAAGTGCGTAGGCTAGATGCCCATATTTGGTCTTTGTTTGTGTCCGATGCTTGCTATTCTCTAGTTCATACTGAGTATAATTAGTTGTTTTCGTGCTGAAGTCGAACCTCACTCGCTGATTTTGGTCTGACTTCACGTCTCTAATAAATATGGAGCTTCCAATTAGCCAACACACTGCATGTTCAACAAAATGGCTGACCGAAGTACTCACATCTATTCTTAGTCCTCCGTGTGTTTCCGGGCTCTTAGCTTGTCAAATAGGTTTTAATAGGCCCCGCTGCCACCCTCAATTTCGTATGTTCTTGTTTCAACGTTTTCGTCTGACAGCACGTTTCAGGATAACCATTTCTTGACTGGTGAATTTGAAAGTTGATGTTTGTGGCCGTGAATGGTAGTTGCAAGGTAGACTGACGTAGTTTGCAAGAAGTTTAAAACATTTTAATAAAGCTTAGATTCTTTTGGTGCTTTGAATCGTTAAATGTTAATTTTTTTGGGTTATCAAAGAAGCAAGATTGGTGCGTTTTGGCTTTTAAGGACCTGCGGTTTCATTGAAGGAGGGGCGAGAGGTTGAAGACGATGCTGGGTTGAAGGAGTGCTGGAGAAAAGGTCAAAGTAAGGAAAAGACAAAGGAGAAAAAGAAAGAAAAATAGAAAAATCATTAAGGAACAAAAAAATTCAAAAATTTCATTCCTTCCTTAACCCGACTACGTTGGACCTGTCTTTGGATTGGGTCAATGGGTCCGATCGAGTTTATGGTTCGAACCTATTTTCTCGAATATAATAATATTAAATATTAAAAAATCAAAAATTAAAAAATTTTCACAAAAGTGAAAAAAAAAAGATAAAAATTCAAAAAAAAAATTCTGAATATTGAAAAACTCTCAAAGGACATTAAAAAATTCAAAAAAAAAATTAAGAAAATTTTTAAAAATTCGAATTTTTAGAAAAATTCAAAAATATTAAAAATAAGAGAAAATCAAAAAATTTTAGAAAATTCCTAAATTCAGAAAATGTCTAAAAATTTCAGTAATAATTAGAAAAAAATTCAAAAAGATTAAAAAATCCATAAGTTTTTTTGGTGTGGCATCCTAAAATTTCATAGCGACCTTTAGATGCATTGCGATCTATGGAAAGGTGATGGAAGTGCCATTGGATTATGTTATGGCCTTTAGACCAATGAATTACAATAGAACAAGGCCGAACATTGAATGGACAATTATTTGGTTGGAATATATCCTATGTCCATGAGTGATTAAGGATTTGTATTAAAGGATAAATTGATAGGAAAATTTTTATTCTTGGCCATGTACTTTATAAGTTGGATTTTTATTTATTTATATTACAAAATTTTATGGCCATGTGAGTATTTGAGATTATGAAATTAAGTGGGGATTAAAGTAAATTGTTGAGAGCAACTATGGGCTTATTTAGTATTATTTTTGGGTCATTTAAAAAGTTGGATTTTTGGCCCAAGAGTGTTGGGCCCAAAGTAGGCCAAGAGGCCCGGCCCATGAAGCCATAGGGCCATCGACCCAAGAAGGAGGGAGGAGCTGGATTTGCATGCCCCACACCACTTGTCTTCATGGTGAGGACACTTGTCTTCCTCTTGGAGCCAAGTGTCAATCTTCATGCAAATCAAATAATTACCTAGCTAATCATGAAGGGGAAAGAAAGAGAGGGAGAGTGGGCCGATTGAGAGAGAGTGACCGTCCGAGAGAGAAAGAGAGAATTCGAGAAAGGGAGAGCGAGCGTGCGAGAGGAAGGAGGAGGTCCGTTCACCGCCGTTCGTTCGCCGCTTCGCCCGCTATTTTGTCGATGTTTTGTGCTTAAATTTGAGGCAAGTGAAGTCCTAAAACCTACCCTTTGCATTGCTGTGTGTATGTGTAGTAGATGGCAATTCTTGGTTGTGGTAGATGGGATGAAATTTCGGAGCTTTGGAGAGAGATTCGTTGGCCATGCATGCTGTTTCTGGAAAGACCAGTCCGACCATCCATGAGTTTGTGTATTGCATGTGACTTTTTAGTCGGAATGTTGCTTCAATTTCTTCATGAAAGTTGTAGAGAACACCTTGAAAAACAACATACTAAAATATGAGGCAAAACGAACAAGAAATGGTCAGTGAAATGATTTTCTTTGGAGAGACTAGATCTGGAATTCGTTGTGCTGACCTTCAGTGGTTTCGTGGTCTATAAAGTAACCTTCTTGTGAAAATCTCACTTTGATCTCTTAAAAAAAGCTATAGTATACTTCTTGAGGTATAACATATAAAAAATTTAGAGGAAATGAACAAAAATAGGTCGGTGAAATCGTTGTCTTTTGAAGAAACTGGATCTGGGAAAAACGCTGCTTCGACCTAGTATGATTTCGGGATTTTTATAAAATCGTACAGTTAAAATTTGATCGTGTGTCCTTCATTAAAGTTGTAGGTAATATTCTGACGAACAACATAATGAAATTTCAGAGTAAATGGACCAGTAATGACTAAGGAAACGATTTTTCTTCAACACGGGTAGATCTGGAAAACGATACCGAGAATAGGAAAAGTAAATCGATTTTATATTTTAATCCAGAGCGAATTGGACTACGATTTCTTCATGAAACTTGTACTTCTAGGTATTAAATACAGTGTGTCCAAATTTCAGAACTTTCTGAGTTTATTTAAGGGTTTAATCGAAATTGTTTTCAAAACTGTGCATGGATGATGTTAAAATCCGTTTTCGGTGATGCATGGACCTGTACGTATTCTGTGAAGCCTTGTTTGATATGGTGTTCTTCATGAAATGTGTTTTCTTGGATCTTATCTACAATGTGTTAAACTTTCAGAATTAATTTCCATCGTTTACTAATTTTCCAGAATTTTTCATAATCAGCACGCATTCTGTTTAAGCTGAAAAACTGTTCTATTTACAGGTTATTGATTTGCTATATAAATTGTGATATCTTGGATTATCATTCGTGCAATGATGTGGTGACATTCATGCATATCATATGACATCAAAATATTTATGGATTTTCATGAATTCAATGAAGTTTCTCAAAACCATTGCATCAAATAATATTTTTCCCAATGCATATTATATGATTTTAAAAAGGCCGATTCCAATCATTGGCATTATTGCATCAAATGCCATGTTGAAATTGAGATACATGTGTGAATATAAATTGTGATAATAACAAGACCGTCGGAGGTGTGAGCCGACGATGCCCCGGGAGTGTTGGGATGCTCGGAATGTGGGGGTGCTGGATGCCCGGTGGCCCAGTGGCGTAATTCTGGAGGGTCCTCGGGAGTTTCGAGATGCCCGGTGGTATACGGTACGTAATTCCAAGGGGAATGCCTGGTGGTATGTCGGTACATAATCTCGGAAGCCCTGGAGGTGTGTGCTGGGGGAATTCCTCGTGATGCCAGTTGGGGTACGAGATGCCCGGAGGTGTGTGCCGGAGGCTCCTCGCGATGCCAGGTTGGATGTGAGCGATAAATGAGGGATGCAAACATTGGTCCCTAGAAAGAAAAACTGATGAGATCCTTGTGAAAGATAAGAATTGAAAATAAATCATGTGCATGGGTGTATGCATATGGCATGATTCATGATCTGCTTATGAAAGTAAATTAATGTTATTTGATATTGAAAATGCGATCGTGAAGGCATGAATGGATCTCATGGTGATGTATGCTTGATAGCATGGATGATTTGAATCATGGTGGTATATGCACGATGGCATGATGAGATATGCATGACTGCATGGAGGTATATGCACATATGGCATGGTGATATATGCATGAATGCTTGATGATGAGTGCATGATAGTATATGCACATATGGTATGATGACATATGCATGACTGCAAGGTAAGTTATGCTCGAATGCATGAATGATATGTGCTTTGTTATGATGCCTTGATTGTTCTGTGTGACGCAATGAGTAGTTTGGTGAATCTTTACTGCTGAGTGGTTGTACTCACCCCTTTTGGGGATTAACATTTTAGACTAGATAAGATTCCTCTGCTGCCACTGCCACCAGTAGATGGATCAAGTGGTTGGATATGATCGCGAGGAGGAGGATAGCAAAGGAATGACCTTTTGGACGCCGACATTGATCGATGGACTTTAAGTATACGACTGTTGGAGGAGATGTCGGTCATCTTTTGAAGTATAGCCGAGTATAGAAAACTACGGCATTTTGATGTACCGATGAATGATGTCCATCTGGTTTAAGTAAATAAAAGTGTTCGGCTTTTACCTATAAATGTTTAGTTGGTGTGCATCGTTTTCTGAATATAGGGAAGGGAGTTGTTGGATATGTTTCCGCCATATGAATTGCGCAAGGGACCGATCTAAAAGATGTAAACCCCCAAGATTGATAGACCTTTAGGTCAAGCAAGAGAATGGTAAGCGAACTGTGGCGACCCTAACGGATCGGGGGCCGTCAAGGGGTGTCACATTTGGAAAATTCGAAAATTCAATTTTTCCAAAAACTCCGAAAAATTCTTAAAATATTAAAAATTAAAAATCCTCAAAAAGGTTAAAATTAATCTTTTGGGTTATTTTTTCCTAAAAAGTGGAAGTTTTTCAATTTAGAATTATACCTAAGGTTGACCAAACCCTTAGGGCTCTATCTAGGGGTTTCAATTATCCTTAGACATAAATGTCATTGGTTGCGCAATATTGATATGTTGATTTTAGTTTCCTTTTAGTTTAGCTAGGATTAGTATTTATCTTTTCTTTAGTCTTAAGTCTTTGCTATCCCATGAAATGTATTTACTATTTTCCTTTATTATTAATTGTTACATTAATCATTATGCACCTACATGATTACCTCAAATGTTAGTGGATAGGTATAAAATCAATCTACACTATCAGGCAAAACGTCTTTTTTTTTTTAAATAAACAAGATTAGGTACCGAAAGAATACTAATTGGTCAATTAGTGTAATCAAGTGTCCGATCCTAAATTCTCTAGTTGCATAGGAAATGAGGTACATTCCCATAGCTTACTTGATTTCTAACCAACCACAATAGGCTAGTAGCGACTCTTTATTAAAAAATTCTCTTGAACACCTCAATGTCATGCAAGGTATGGGCTTGGGAGAGCCTACATCTAGATGATGGGTTGTAGGCCTGTCTTTTAGGCAATACCCCTAAACTTATTCCCTCCCCCGAGGGGTAGGTCGCGAAAATGAGAAAGCATTATCTGCATTGAATTCAAAAGCTTTAAGAGAAGATGCTATTTGGTAGCGATGTCTTGTTTACAAGGAGTTTGCATCCTGCAGAATCTATTAATAGGCTGCCCATGAAAATCTAGTAATAATCAACTCAGTTTCACATGGAAGACGAAATCTTCAATTAAATTCTATTTGTTGGGCCAGAGAATCCAACCGCTCCATCTAGTCTAGATTCTCTATAAATGGAAACTATTTCCAGGGTTTCAGAGAGGAATCGATGGTGTTTCCACACTTTCATGAACATCCACAAACACAAATCTTGCCCAAAGAAAATAGTACGACATAAATCTCCTGATAAATGAAAATGAACGAGAACTCTTAATCAGTGTAACAACTACATGGATATAACTATCTGCGAAAGTCCTCCACATAAACCACACTGGAACTACACGTCTCCAATCTCCATATATTGCAGCAATAATCCAGCCACCCCATATCAAAAAGCATCATAGATGTTGAGAAAACCTCCTAAATAGATTTTGAAGCTAACAAACCTTCCTTCCTAAGTTATTGTGAATTTGAAAAACTTGGCATTTCATTCTCTATTTGGCCCGCCTCAAACAAAATGAAAAAAAAAAGGAGAGGCCTATTGATTCGAAGTCACTACGGTCAATAGCAACCCTCTTTCTTTCCCGGGTCTCCTTTCGAAGTAAAGGCCTTCGCATTCCTAATCCGGTAGGGTCGGACGCCTTTCTGTTCTGGAAATGACAAGTGTTGAGGGCAAAATAATAAGGTCTAAATAGAAACTTGACCCCTAAGTATTTTTCTTACTGAAATTTTCCTTGAAGAAAAAGATTATTCAAATTCAACTTATTGATGGTTGAGCATTGCGGCCAAGAAGAGTCTAAATCATGAAATGATTCAGATTCTTTCTAATGTTGTTCAAAATATCACGGATAAAGATAACCATGGACTGTAGCCCAATCAATTATATGGATATTGATGAAAATTGAAGTGTTACATTACTTTAGAGTTAACCATCTATTATGGCTAGCAATCTTGCACCAGGCATCTTTGAATGACAAAGCAATATACTTCAATCGAAAAGATTACAGCATATGGTAAAAAAGCTGAAGGCTTTTCTTATATTCATAGATCCTCTGATGTGGGAAGTTGTTCCAAATGGAATGAAACCCATAGCGACTGCCACTTCATCAATAATTGATGAGATGAATGAAAACAGAACCCCTCCAGCGACAATCTCTTCCACTGAGTCAAACAAAAGAGAAGTAGATGTAAAAACTCTCTTTATTGTGCCTTATCTTGTGCTAGATATAGCCAAGTGTCATCTTGTGAGAAAACAAAAGAGCTATGGACAGTTTTCCTGTCACCTTCGAAGGAACTATCAGAGTCATAGAAATCAAAATTAATATTATTATTGGTTAACATGAATCCTTCAAGGCAAAGCAAGATGAATCTATTTCTGAAATATTCAATAGATTCATAGACATTGTGAATAGACTCACATGTCAAGGAAATTTGGTTTTTAGCTTTGTTAGGAAATAGTAACGATAGGAGTAGAATAGTCGATAGTTATTTTATATTGAAAGAGTTTCCCTTATATATTATGTGTATTCCTGTAATCATTTTGATGAAGATGATACAATACGATCTTTTATCTCCTTCAACATGGTATCGGAGCAAAAAAAAAAAAAAAAAAATCCTAATTTTCAACCTTACCACCACCACCACAGCCACCTTTACCATCGCCAGAACCCTTATCATCGCTAGAACCATCACCTCACACTACCACAGCCATCTAGCCATTAGATGTGTATAGAACTAGCCACCATCATTGTTGTCCAGCTACCATCATCATCATCCAACCATTATCATCGTCATCGGAGCCCAAGCACTAGATCTAGATAGAACTAGCGACCAACCTCACTATTGCAGGCATGTCCTAAACCAGCATCGATCACTGGAGTCTATCATTTGTATGTGCTTAGCCTTCTTTCATGATAAAAATTTAGATGAACGGTGAGTAGATATGGTGTTTTTATGTCTGGAGATTTGAGTAGTGCTTGATACGGCTAAGGAGGTTTGAGACGTTTGATTGCTAGGGTTTCCTTAAAAAAAGAAAAAGAAAAAAAGAAATGGAAACAATAATAGGGATAGTAGAGGATGTTGTCTAGTAGCCTTATATGATGTTGTATTACAACATATTGTTCATTGAAGTGTTGGTTGATATGCACATAGTATTCTTTGGAGTGTTGGATGGTTTACAGTAATCTTTCAAGTGTCAGATGGCTTACAGTAGTTGTTTGATACTGAGTAGATGATTTTATGATCTCTCGGTATATTATAATGACTCGGTGGTGAACTTATTGAACCCTCATTTGTATTTATTATATTGTGGTTTATTGCACAACTGAAGTTAAGTGCTTGATTGTTGTGACATTACCCCTAGGTCAATTGTATCTTGTGTTCAACCTATTTGGCTGATTATGTTACTAGAGTTTAGGGAAGTTAATACCAATAGCTACTAGGTCTGGATCATCTACTAGTTTGACTTATTTTCAATTAACATATGTCGAGCTAGATGGAACCAATTATTCATCTTGATCTAAAACTGTAGAAGTTTATTTTACTGCCACAAGACATAATGACTATGTTACGCCTACAATCCGCTTATATAAGAGTAAGATAGATGATTGGGTTGCAAGATATGCAATGGTCCATACACTGTTATCGAATAGTATGGATCCTAAAACCAATCCTCATTTCATTTAGTGTAATTCTGCTAAGGAAGTTTGGGAGAAATATGCTTTACTTTACTTTGGTTAGAATAATATGACATGAGTGTGTGACTTATGGGAGGCCCTATTTGATCTTCAGCATGGAGATCATTCTCTATTTGAATATTATGCTTGTTTCACTACACTTTGCCTACAACTGATAAGATATCAACTACAACATTAGAGACAAGTGCCATGATTACTCATGGCTCTAGTGGACATGGAGCTCGTGGTTGTGGTTATTTAGGTCTTGGATGTAGGTTTGTTTAGTGCGGAAGTCGTGGCGGTCATGATAGAGTTAGTGGTAGTCGTGGCTCTTGTTATTGTACTCATTGTCTAAGGGCTGGACATACATAAGCTTACGGTTGCACGCTTCATCTGAGCTTTGACCTACACTTGCTGCATTTGCCGAGGTGAAAGATTCTTCATCACCAACTCAATCATATCCTACTAATATGTAGAATACAAGATACTCTGTTACTTTGACACATACTTAGTATGATGCTTGGATTCGATCCCAACAGGTGATAAGAACTTTAACTCCCACTGCAAATTTAGCATATACCTCTAAAGGTAGTTCATTCTATTTACTTTCTACTATGTCGACTCTTGCTTTATAGATTTTGGAGCTACTCACCATATAGTTGGTAACTCTAAATTACTGTCTCATTACATTTCACACCTTATGTGGTGTCCAACTCTATTATATTAGTTGATGGTTCAATTTCCCAAATTGTTGGTATTGGAGATGTTCATTTGAGTTTCCTCTCTTTCATTATCATTTGTTCTTCATCTCAAATCTCCACACAATTTGATTTTTGTTAGTTCATTAAATAAAGAACTAAATTGTTCAATAACCTTTTATTCTTCCCATTGTGTCTTTTAGGATCTAAGGACTACACGGATGATTGGTGGAGGACATGAATTAAATGGCATACACTATCTTGACAAGAAGGTGATAGCTACAACAGTTGTGAAGCACACATCCCCTAATGTGTATTAGATGCATTGTCGTGTTGGTCACCCACCATCGAACATTATTTGACATTTGTTTCCTGAGTCTAACTTTGTGAGTACTTTTGGGTGTGAAGCTCGTCAGTTTTCTAAACACCATAGAACTTCTTTGTTGGGATTTTACGAAACATGTATAGGCTAAACAAACATAAACACAGCGGAAGCAAAGATAAAATTCTACTATACATGTATCCAAAGGCGTTGTTCGTGCGTTTTAATAAAAAATCAGAATATTAAAGGGGGTTATATGGATTACCTCTTGAAGCATGCTTTAAACAACTTGATTAAGATGTTCTTCAATTCGAGCCCCACAAACATCGGGACTCTAGTTCAAACACACCACCAATGCACCTCAAACGAAAGAGAGCTCGTAGGTAATTGCCACTATAATTGTGTTAGCAATCTTGTGGAGACAATCCTCTGCACGTGGTTAGCAACCATAAAGTTCTCTCTCTCTTTTTCTCTTTTTCTTAACTTAACCCACTCACCCTCTCTTTGCTCTGCGTGCTAGATTTCAAGGGAAGTTGGGAAGAACAACTTCATCTTGTCGAATTCACCTACAACAACAGTTATCAGCAGAGCATTTAGATGGCTCCTTTCGAAGTGTTGTATGGCAGAGCGTGCAGAATGCTCGTGTGTTGGGATGAAGTCGGGAAAAGAAAGATCACAGGCCTAGAGTTGGTTCAACAGTCAATGAATACAGTTGCAGTGATCAAAGACAGATTAAAAACTGCTCAGAGCCGGCAGAAAAGCTACACAGATAAGCACCGAAGACCATTGAAATTCCAAGTTGGTCATCACATTTTTCTGAAAGTGTCCCCAATGAGGGGTACTTTGTGCTTTGGCAAGAAAGGAAAATTGAGTCCGAGGTACGTAGGTCCATTTGAGATTCTAAAGAGAATTGGGATCCTAGCATATCGTCTTGTATTACCGCCGAGACTAGCGCAAGTGCATGACGTCTTTCACGTGTCGATGTTGAGGAAGTATGAGCCTGACCCGACCCACGTGCTTAATTTCGAGGAATTGGACGTGGATGACAGAGTGTCATACGTTGAAAGCCCGGTTCAGATCGTGGATCGAAAGGATCAAATTCTACGTACAAAGACCATCCCATTGGTCAAAGTGGTTTGGCAACACCACGGCACTGAAGGAGCAACCTGGGTGAGTGAAGAGTCAATGAGACAATTGTACCCTCACCTTTTTGCTTAAAGTATTGTGATGGCTTAAATTTCGAGGACAAAATTTTTATAAGAGGGGAAGAGTTGTGACATCCTAGATTTTTCAGTTCTACTTTTCATCGACGCGCCTATAGTGCTATTCTTAGAGCTAATCACTTCTGAGATAACTAGACTATCTGGAGAAGTCATTAAGGAATTTTAATCTAATAGACTTGAGAATGTGACCGACTACTCGACCGTGTTCATCTGCAGAAATCATTTCGGCACAGTAAATACCGATTAAAAATTAGAAATAGGTCGGTTCGACTAAGATGTGTGGTTAAACGTGGGTAATTCCACCAAATTGAAAAATTCTCATTGACTGGCACTAGACTGATTTTTCTATCGTTTTGGTACCCTTTGTCCGTATTTGAATCCTCGAGATTTTCACGACAATCGAGAGTCGCCAATGTGTCGAAGAGGTTCATTGTGGCTCAAAGAAAATCGACCATGGGTCATTTGCACTAAAAATTTCTGAAAGCTACCCCGTAGCCTAGGTCACGCTAAAATCGCACCGAATTGAAATTAACCGCGAATTTGAATACGATTTCAGAAATTGAAAGTTCTGACAAGTCACAAGTCATTTTAGGAACGTCGACTCAATCTCCAAAGATTTTTCTGTAAACCGGGATTTTTGGCAAAAAGTCGAGGTAGGGCCATTTTCAACCGGAAAATTCAAAGGATCGTTTTTTATCGTGAAATTGGGATGCAAGTGGGTTCTATTAGCAAGGGAAAATGCCAATTTGATCGATGACTCGATAATGGAATTTTAGAGGCCGATTTGAGTTGATTCAAGGAGGATTTGGATGGAAATTAAGCCAAATGTTGTGCAAATTCGTATACTCCCTTTGGACCCAACATTTGGACCCTTTCCTTAGCTTGTTGAGGAAGCTTGAGGCTGGAAATTGGACTAAAGAAGCCAGCTAGGTGGTGGACCACACCAAGGGGACAAGAAGATAAAGAGAAGGCCTTGGTGGCCCCCTCCAAAGCAAACCGGTCCCCCTCCCTCCTCTATTGCCGTTGACCAGCCTCCACTAAAGACCCAAGAAGCTTCAAAAAAACTTGTGGAGAGAAACTAGCAAGCCAGTAGCCCCGCCCAAGCCACCGCGTTGCCGCCGTCGCACCCTGGAGCCCGTCCGTCGTCCGCCTGCTTGCGCGCCAGATCAGCGCATCCCAGGCTGCCGTTCCACCTCCGTTGTGACCCCGGGACGTCTCTCGGAGCGGGCCGCAACTCCCCCACCATCGCTGGAGTCGCCGAACCACCCGCCTGTCACCGTGAAGCCTCACTGCATCCGTCCGCCTCTCCCCTGCTCGATTCCGCCTCAACCGAGCCACCGGTCCCACTTTTCTCGACCCCAACCAAAACTGAACAGCCGTGGGTTTCCAACCACTGTTTGGCCCGTTTTTGTGGCTTTCCCGACCTTGAGAGGCGGTCCCTCTTCGGAGTTTCTCGACCCTCTCCGCCTTGCCGTCGTTTTGATCCGAGCGGATCGTCAATCAAGTGAGTTTAACTTACAAATCCTTACTTAGTAAGTTAATGATGTTTAAGGGTTGATTAGTTTAAGTAAAGCTTGGATTAGGTGGTTAGTTAGAATGGATTAGGGAATTAGTTGATCGATATTGCATGTTAGGTGGTTAGTTTAGTGCAATTAGAGCCTAGACAAGCTCTAGTATTTATCTAGAATGGTTTGGAAATTTTTTGGGCATGTCTCAGCTTTTAATTAGGCTTTACGGGCCTAAGTCCTATTTATTTACATTTAAAAATTAATTTCCGTATTTATTTATTTATTTTCGGAAAATTGGACCGGAATAGCCGGTGACCGGAATTTTATGCTGATTACAGTGGTGTGATCTGTTTATTTAATTGACTATTATTTTGTGCAAATTGAGTGTGATTTGTAATTTTTGGTATTTATCCCAAAATTTATTATTTCATTAATTAATTAGAAAATCATCGGGTGTCGATTTACAACGCCAAAAATGTTTTTATGGATCAGTGAAATTAATGGGATTTTCAAGAGGAAAATATTATATTTTGGCTGAGGCCGATCGTGTACCCACACACAATTATTTTTACCGGATATCTTTAACACGAGAAAAATAGGCCAATGTATTATTTTAACTGAGGAATTTAAGTGTAGAATACCACGTTCTTGGCCATGGGTGAATAATCGTGTGATGGTTTATAGTCATAGTAAGATGACTATTGAAAGTTGAGGTGACGCATGTTGTGCGTGATGTTATGAGTTAGACCAAGAAAACCACCGAAGTATGGATGTGCCCATTAGGCCGTAATCAACCGTGAAAGTATAGCTGTGCCCATTGGGCCGTAATCAACCGCCGAAGTATGGCTGTGCCCATTAGACCGTAATCAACCGCCAAAGTATGGTTGTGCCCATTGGGCCGTAATTTACCGTTGAACTTGGAAACAGGCTGTGCCCATTGGGCCGTAATTCACCGCTGAATGTTTAGTAGGCCGTGCCCGAGTGTGGTCGTAATTAATAGTTGGAATGAGTAATTGAATGGAATGACCGGGTAATAGTCTTGTGGACATCAATCAACTGGGTCGACTGATCGGTGATTTGATCGGATGTGATGATTTGGTTTATTGATGTGATTCGATGGATTGTATTGACTTGCAAGAAAGAACATACTTGAGACTTTGATGGTCAGTGAAGATCTGGAATCTTTCTCAACACAAATAATGTCTCCAAATCTTCAGAGCAAAAATGATTGCTGCGAGTTCTAAGTCGTGCGTCGGGTAATTCAGCTCATGAGGTCTCAACTGACGGGAGGCGTATGCAACAATCCTGCCATGTTGTATTAACACGCAACCCAGTCCTCTAAACGACGCATCACTATAGATCTCGTACCCTCCAGGAACAGATGGAATGGTCAGCACAAGTGCGGTAGTCAGCTTTTGCTTAGGCTCTCGGAAACTACGCTCGCACTTGTCTATCCAAATAAACTTCTCTTCTTTCTTTAAGAGTCGAGTCAACGGCGACACCAAAGCCAAAATTCCTTCCACGAACCTTCTGTAATAACTTGCCAAATTCAGAAAACTTCAGATCTCTGTCATTGTAGCTGGTCTTGGCCAGTTGATCACTGCTTCAATCTTAGCTAGGTCCACGGAGATTCCTTCGCCTGAAATCACGCGACCTAAAAAAGCAACACAAGTTAACCAAAGCTCACACTTGCCGAACTTGGCATACAGTTCGTGAATCCGTAGAGTTTGAAGTACCAATCTCAGATGACTCTCATGTTCCTCATCACTCCTTGAACATACCAAAATATTATCGATGAACACGATCACAAACTGATCCAGGTATTTTTTGAACATCCGGTTCATCATATCCATAAAAGCAGCTGAAGCTTTTGTCAAACCAAACGGCATTACAGTGAATTCATAATGGCCGTATCAAGTACGAAATGCTGACTTTGGGATGTCCTCTTTCCTGGTCCTCAGCTGATGATATCCTGTCCTCAAGTCGATTTTTGAAAATATCGACGCTCTTTATAACTAATCAAACAAGTTGTCAATCCTTGGTAATGGATACTTGTTCTTGATCGTCACCTGATTGAGTTGACGATAGTCGATGCACAGATGCAACAGACCATCTTTCTTTTTCACGAACAAAATTGGTGCTCCCCAAGGTGATGCACTAGGACGTATAAATCCCTTATCCAACAACTCCTACATCTGCACCTTCAGTTCTTTCAACTCATACAACGCCATCTGGTAAGGAGCCTTAGAGATTGGCTCTGTCCCGGGTGCTAACTCAATCACAAACTCGATCTCTCTCTCTAGCAGTAAACCTAGCAATTCCTTTGGAAATACATCTGAAAATTCTTGCACCACTGAGATATCTTCAATCTTCAGCTCCTCAACTGTCGTATCCACGTCAGTTGCCAGGTAAATTTGACAACCCTCGTCTAACCAACGGGTTGCTTCAAGCAACGAGATCAATGTAATCAAGGGCCTTCCTCGACTTCCAACAAACTCGAAACTCTCACCCTCTAACGGGTCAAACTGAATCGCTTTACGATAACAGTCCATCTTAGCTCATTGCTTGGTGAGCCAGTCCATGTCAATTATCAAATCAAAATCATACATGGCTAGGACTAATAAATCTATCATCCTCTCTCGCTCACCAATCCCTAACTTGCAACTAGAACAACCCAATGCAGATAACACATTATCTTTTAACGGTGTAGATATGCTAATCACTGACTCCAGTAACTCAGGACTTAATCCTATCAGCCTAACATATTGCTCGGCAATAAAAGAATGAGTCGCTCTAGGGTCGAATAAAGGATAAGCAACATGGTTGTTCAATGAAACCGTACCTGTGATCACATCAGGCGCGTCCTCAGCCTGACCTCTAGTAATGGCATAAATTGTCCCTTGAGCTAGGGGTTTGATCTGTCCACCATGTGGTGCGTTCTACGGTGCGTATCCTTTGATCTAATCTATCAGTGGCGGCAGTGGTAACTACTGTTGTCCTCTCAGTCTTCTAGGACAATCTCTAGCCATGTGACCTTATTGGCCACATTCGAAACAAACGCCCAGCCTTCGAGTGCACGGGGCTGTACCATCTCGCCTTCTGTAGAAACGACACACACCATTCTGACTTGGCCCTGGTTTGCCACCTCCACCTTTCCTATTGGGCGGGACTTGATGTGGCACCCCCGATCCACTAGGGTCGCCACAGGTACTTATCACTTATCCTACTACAAACCAATCTAATACCTTTCTAATTAAGGTGAAACCATAGTTCATAGGGATTGCTCAATTTAATTTTTTTTTGAAAAGGTTTTAGCGCAGCTCACCAATGGAAGCGTAAACGAGTCTCACCATCCCTTACTCCAATAACAATAATGCAATGCACACCGATTACGCACCAAATGAAAAGACAAAGCCGAGTCACTTTTATTTACATTTTCAAGATGGACATCTCGGGTTGGTACAGCAAAAAGGCCAAGATTTTTAACTATACTTGGCTATGACTCAAAAGAGAACATCGACCCTACAATAAGAAGTGTCGGCTATCCCAAAAAGTGTAAGCTCCCATCATTCATACGTGCCATCACACCCAACCCGGTGCATCGGGCGGCGGTGGCGGCAGCATCCCCAGCATCACTCCATTGCGTCGAACATGGATCGACAGAAACTCTTGAACAACAGGGCCCCCAGCCAGGCCTACGTCATACATAACCAGCACACAAACTCAAAGAAACACCAAATCAGGAACACAAACACATGTGTGCTCCACGCACTCAACCTCAGTGTCAGAAGGTATACCGTAGAAGGTACCATGCACGACCGGTGGTAACGGCATCTTTTAATTTGAAATGTTAGTTCCCAAAGGGGTGAGTTCAACCACTCAGCAGTAAAGATCCATTAATCTACACATTGCAGCAAGCAGAACAATCAAGATGCCACAAGTATAGTGCATATCATTCATGCGATCGAGCATACATCACCATGCAATCATACAATCATCCCCGTGCAATCATGCATATATCACCAAGCCATATGCACATACCTATGCACATGATTCACTCTTCAAAATTTCAGGGGATCTCATTTTATTATCTTTCCAGGGATCAATGTTTGCATCCCTCTTTTATCGCTCGTACCCAACCTGGCATCACGAGGAACCTCCAGCACACACCTCCGGGCATCCGGCACCCACACTCTGGGCATCTCGAAACTCTCGAGGACATCCAGCTCACACACTTCGGGCATCCCGACATTCCCGGGGCATCGTCGGCTCACACCTCCAACGATATACTCATCATCATAATTTATTTTCATATATGCACCACATTATCCACATGACGTATGATGTGATGGTAACAAGGGTCTATTTCAACTTTTGACAATATTTACCATTCCATATGACACCACATATGCAACATAATCCATCACACATGACATTACATCACATAGAACCAATTCTTTTATTTTCGAAAATACATCAATGTTCGGGTGAATCAGTATACGCAGTTCTGAAGATAATTTTGATTAAATACCCAAACGAACTCCAAAAATTATGAGATTTTGATATGTTATAAACAACACCTGAAGGTAAATATCTCATGAAGAACACTATACCAAAAGAACTTCACACAATTTAAAACGGTCCAAGCATCACAGCTTTCAAAATCTCAGCATCACAGTTTGCACGGTTTCAAAAATAATTTTGATTAAATATCCAAACGGATTCCAAAAATTCTGAAACTTTACCAAGTTATATTCAACACCGAGAGGTAAATATCTTATGAAAAAATCTGAATCCAATTCGTTCTAGGTTAATAGCTACAGAAGATCTATTTCCTCCTATTCTTGGTGCCGTTTCTCCAGATTAAGTCCTTTCAAAGAAAATTCGATTCACCAAACTTCTCATGTCCATTTCTCCTAAATTTTTAATATGTTATTCCTCAGAATGTCTTCTATAATTTTCGTTTAGGGCACATGATCAAATTTCAACTGTACGATTTTATAAAAATCACGAAATCATACTAGGTTGAGGTAACATTTATCCAGATCCAGTTTCTTCAAGGAGAGACGACTTCACCTACCTAAAATTATTCATTCCCTCTCAATTTTTGATATGTTATACTTCAAGAAGTCCTCTACCACTTTTATTAAGAAGTTGGGGTGAGATTTCCACTTGAAAGTTACATGCAGCTCACGAATTCATGGAGGGTTGAACTGGTTTTCCCAGAAAACAGCATGCAAAGGCAATGTACTTCTCCCTATTGCTTCTAAATCTATTTACCTCTACCACATCCAACATTTTCCTCCGACATACACACATCACAGCTAGCAAAAGGGTAGAGAAACGGACTCTACTTGCCTCTAGTCCGAGCATAACACAGCAAGCAAGGACGGCGGCTCGACGGCGGGACACGGCGGCTCGACGGCGACGACGAACCTCCTCCTCTTCTCTTGCACGCTCGCTCTCCCTCTCTCGAACGGTCACTCTCTCTCTCGGATGATCCTCTCTCTCAATCTGCCCACTCTCCCTCTCTTTCTTCCCTTCATCATTTGCAATCATTTGGCTTGCATGGCTAATGCCACTTGGCCCTAGGGGAAAGACACTTGGCATTTTTCCCATGCACTTGATGGGCTAGAAGATGGGCCGGGCCTTCTCCCCTTGGTCGACGGCAGCACCCTTCCTTTGGGCTTTCGCGGGCCAGGCCAAAAGGGCCGAATGGTGGGGCTGGTCTTGGGCCTAAAAGTTCAACCCACTTTTCTCTAATTCTTCCTTTTTAATTATCACCTAATCACCCATCATATAATTACCTAAATACACTTATTCACTTGGCCATAAAACTTGCAACATAAATTAATAAATTCCAACCTATAAATCACATAGCCAAGAATAGAATTTTCTTTTCCCATCAAATAATTATCCATTGAAAAGTTTGGCCTTAATCTTATTGCAAATCATGGATCAAATGGCTACAATACAACTTGATGGTGCTTCCATCACCTATCCATGGTTCATAGCACATCTAGGGATTGACATGAAATTCTAGGATGCCACACTTGAAATCTTCCTCAGGTCATGGGCTTCTTCCCATACCGATTCCCATCTCGAATTGATCCAAACCGCGACCCAGATGTGGCGGCTCTTTCATCCTGATCTCTCTCTATCATCTAGACCCGCTCGTACATGTTGTTTTAATTCCTCAGGTTGAGCAATATCAGCAAACTCCTCAATTCCAGCCTGAGTCCGTCTCTGAATCTCCTAACTCGATTTGTTGGATTCTCGACCAGTTTAGGAGTGTTACTGCGATAGTTCAGCGAACTTCGCCTCATATTGATTTACCGTCATTGAGCCTTGGCAAAGACGCTAGAATTCTGCCATCTTCAGTTCTCTAGCAATCTCAGAAAAGTATTTATTGTTGAAGACCTCAACAAAGGCATTCCACTCTGGGGCTACACCTTCAGGGAACATCGTGCCTCTGGTGGCTTTCCACCAGGTGTTAGCGTTGCCCTGCAGTTGGTAGGTTACAAGGACAACCTTCTCCGTCTCTATGCACACTAGTGGTGCAAAGGCTTTCTCCAAGCCTTGAATCCATAAGGTTGTGGCTTCGGGTCTCCTTCCCCAGAAAATTTCGGTGGGTTCAATCTCAAAAATTGTTCCACCAATTTGTGTATCGGTCTCCCAGCGACTACATTCCCTAGTGGAACCTCGGCAAGTGCGGCGGCAGGTGCGGCGACAGTAGCAGTAGTAGCAGCATCTGTGGCGGCATTCGCGGCAGCTGTAGTAGCGGTGGCACTAACGGCTTGAATTTGTGCTTGCTGATCCATTCTGTTCCCCAGCATCTCGAGTGCTTGCATGATGCCAGTAAACCTTGGATCCTCAGGGGCTACTACCCCAGTAGTAATTGGAGGCGGTGCTACTCCACTCGTGCTAGCCTGAGCTTGCGTTCTACCACGGCCTCCTTGAGTACCGACCCTCATTGGCATCCTACCCCGAGTAATAGGCCCTATAGTCCTCTTCCTAGGAGTCCTTTGCTCCTGATCGCTCATACCGCAAGTCTTTTACTAAAACCTGCCTTCCAATTCCACATAGAATTAAAAGTTGAGCGATCCACACAAACAAACAATTTTCTACCAATCAACTATCACAGACATGCACCAGCATGAAATAAAGGCCAATCCTACTAACCATCCCATAAACTTATCTCACCTTATCACTCCAATCACTAAACTTCGCTCTGATACCACTTAAACAAGGATGTCATGCCCCAATTCTCCGAGCACGTGCCCATCCTTCTATGGTCGATTAAATAGCGACGTCCCAGGACGCATCGCAGACCCATTCATTTTAATGTACATACAGAAACAAATAATTAATCCCCAGACAACAACAAGATGGATAGAAAAGTAGGGCCATAATTTTTCGAACTAAAAATCATAACACACTTATATACATATATCAAATTATGTCATACACAATACAAGCCGATATATAGATACAAGGTCAGCAAAACAGGGGGGCTCACAAAACTACAGATCCTACTCCTCATCCTCATTGGAGCCTTTAGCTGAATACTCCGGAGACTCAGGCTTCGACAGGTTTGGGTCCACCACAGAACCACCTGGAGGATCTGTCGTACCCTTTCCAAAAGCAACCTCCAGCACATAAAAATGAACCTCGGACTCCGATATAGGCCCCTCTCTCTGTCCATTCCGCTTCTGGCGATACTATGATCTGTATTGGCATCGACCTAGATCACGGACTTCACCAACTCATATACCCATCCCTTTGGGTCACTATGAAGCGGAATGAAACACTTATGCTTAGTGACTTTCTTTGGCTGTCAAAAATGCTTGGGAGGAGCTGCCATCTAGGGACCTGAAATTGTTATCCCACAACGGGGTGAGACAACGTCTCAGCAAGTTCACCCCCTAAGACCCAACTAAGAAGAAAATACTCCCAAGGGCTGCCTAAGCACAAGCATAAGTTAGAGTACTTACCTTTGCCTCAGTCCCTTCCTACAAGTCAGTATAATTCAAATAACCATCCAATCATTTCAACCAAACAGATCGAACCATTGATCAATTGACTCAGTCTATTTCATGTCATCAAGACCATCTCATGGTCCACTCATTCAATACTGTCTATCCATTTCGATCACATCAAGAACTGCTCACCCTAAGCTGAAGATAGATAGTATAGCTCACCCAAAACTGATAACATAGTATACTGCTCACCCAAAGCTGATATATCAAGGCCTGTAGGCTGATATAGTATACTCACAATGCTCACCAAAAGATGATAAGGTATACTGCTCATTGAAAGCTAGTATATCAAAGCCCGCAAGCTGATATAGTATACCGATATACTACTCACCCAAAGTTGATATATCAAAGCCTGTAGGCTGATATAATATACCTATGATGCTCACTCTAAGCCGATAAAGTATACTGCTCACCAAAGCTGACATATCAAAGCCCGTAAGTTGATATAGTATACTTGTTCCCACCAACTAAGAATGCCACCATTTTTATCATTCTCGATAAAAATACTTGTGTTTGGGTACGCAGTCGGCCTTAGCCAAAATACAATTTTCTCCCACTTGAAAATCCCACTATTTATTATAGTGCATGAAAACATTTTTGGCGTTAAAAACCGACGCCTTGTATTTTCCGATGAAATACTGAAATTATTAAATTTTAGGATAAATACCCAAAATTGCGAATCACACTCAATTTGCACCATCCAGCACTCAATTAAATAAACAGATCACATCACTGCAATCAGCATAGAATTCCGATCACCGGTTATCCCAGTCTAATTTCTGGAAAATAATAATTAATTAAATAATTTCGAAAATTAATTATTAAATACCCAAAAATGCAATTAGGCCGGAAAAACCTAATTAAATTTTGAAATGGGCCCGGAAAATTTCCAAACATGTTTAAATAAATACTAAGCTTGTCTAATCGCTAATTGCACTATTCTAACCACCTAACATGCAATATCGAACGATTAAATTGCTAATCTATTCTAACTATCCACCTTAACCATACTTAACTTAAACTAATCAACACTTAAGTATAATTAACTTCCTAAGCAGGGATTAGTGAGTAAAATCACTTGATTAGTGATCCAACGGGCTCACTTCGACGGGGACATGGAGATGATCGACAATCTCCAAAGCGACGACACCAAGCAGGGTCGGGAAAGGCTCGGAAACGGGTCTCGAAGAGGAGCACGAAAGGCATTTGAGGATGGTGCTTCAGACACTGAGGAATCATGAATTGTACACCAAGTTCAACAAGTGTGAGTTTTGGTTTACTCGTGTTGCTTTCCTAGGTCACGTGATTTCAGGTGAAAGAATCTCCGTGAACCTAACCAAGATTGAAGCAGTTATCAATTGGCTAAGACCAACAATCGTGACAGAGATCAGAAGCTTCCTAGGTTTAGCAGAGTATTACAGAAGGTTTGTGGAAGGGCTTTTAGTGTTAGCCTCGCCATTGACTCGATTAGTGAATAAGGAAGAGAAGTTCGTATGGACAGATAAGTGCGAGCGTAGTTTCCAAGAACTTAAGCAGAAGCTGACTACCGCACCTGTGCTGACTATACCATCTGGTCCCTGAGGATATGAGATCTATAGTGATGCGTCATTTAGGGGACTAGGTTGCGTGTTAATGTAGCATGGTAGGGTTGTTGCATACGCGTCCCATTAGTTGAGACCTCATGAATTGAACTACTCAACACATGACTTAGAACTCGTAGCTATCATCTTCGCTCTGAAGATTTGGAGACATTATTTGTGCGAGGAAAGATTCCAGATCTTCACAGACCATTAAAGTCTCAAGTACCTATTCTCTCAGAAGGAGTTGAATATGAGACAGCGTCGCTGGATGGAACTCCTGAAGGACTATGATTGTGACATCCTGCATCATCCTAGAAAGGCTAATAAGGTCGCAGATGCATTGAGTCGGAAATCTTCAATTGCACAAATGATGGTTAAGGAGTGGATTTTACTCGAGAGAGCTCGAGATTCGGTTTTCAAATTTAAGGTAGGCCACCTTTCAAACTTTATGGCCACCCTCAGAATTGAACCGGAAGTGCAGATCAAGATCAAGGCACTTCAGTTGACAAACCTAGATATTCAGAAGATTGTGCAAGAGGATACTGAAAAAAGAAATGCTGATTTCCAGATTTCTGATAACGGAACGCTAAGGTTTTGTGGACGATTGTGTGTACCTGACGATGCAGAACTTAAGGAAGAGATCTTGTCATAAGCTCATTGTAGCAGTTACAGCATTTATCCAGGTAGTACAAAGATGTATCAGAATCTGTGTCAACACTATTGGTGGACTGGTATGAAGGCGGATATCGTCAAGCATGTCGCCAAGTGTCTAACTATCAGCAAGTGAAGGCACGGCATCGTAAGCCGAGAGGACTTTTGCAACCTCTCGAGATCCCGAGTGGAAGTGGGAATATATCACGATGGATTTTGTGACTGGCTTACCAAGGAGTCAGAGGGGTAATGATTACATTTGGGTTGTGGTCGACAGACTGACGAAGTCGGCCCACTTTATCCCCGTACGGAAGGACCTTACATTGGACAGATATGCAGAATTGTATGTGCATTAGATTGTTCGTCTACATGGAGTGCCAGTGACGATTACATTTGATAGAGACCCAAGATTTACAACTGCCTTTTGGAAAAGCTTGCATATTGCCTTGAGACCGAAGCTGTAGTACAGTATGGCGTACCATCCATAGATAGATGGTCAGTCTAAGAGGACAATTCAGACTCTCGAGGACATGTTGAGAGTGTGTGTGTTAGACTTTAAAGAAAGCTGGGAGGAACAACTTCATCTCATCGAGTTCGCCTACAATAGCTACCAGCAGAGTATTCGGATGGCACCTTTTGAAGCGTTGTATGGTAGAGCGTGCAGAACGCCAGTGTGTTGGGATAAAGTCGGAGAACAAAAGATCACAGGCCCAGAGTTGGTTCAGCAGTCAGTGGATGCAGTTGCCATCATCAGGGACAGATTAAAGACCGCTCAGAGCCGCCGGAAAAGCTACGCAGATAAGCGTCGGAGACAATTGGAATTCCAAGTTGGTGAGCACGTCTTTCTAAAGGTGTCATCGATGAGGGGTACTTCGCGCTTCGGAAAGAAAGGGAAACTGAGTCCGAAGTACGTAGGTCCCTTTGAGATTCTGGAAAGGATATGGACCCTAGTGTATCGTCTTGCATTACCGTCAAGACTGTTGCAAGTGCATGACGTCTTCCACGTGTCAATGTTGAGAAAGTATGAACCTGACCCGACTCACGTACTGAATTTTGAAGAGTTAGACATGGACGATAAAGTGTCGTACGTGGAGAGACCGGTTCAGATTGTAGATCAGAAGGAGCAGGTTCTGCACACCAACATAATCGCGTTGGTTAAAATGGTCTGGCAACACCACCGCATAGAATGAGTAACCTGGGAAAGTGAAGATTCAATGAGACGACAATACCTCCACCTTTTTGTTTAAAGATTTGTAATGGTTTAAATTTCGAGGACGAAATTTTTATAAGAAGCGAAGAGTTGTGACATCCTAATTTTCCAATTCTGCTTTGAATTAAATGAGTTGGGCTTTTCATCAACATGCCTATAGTTCTTTTCTCTGAGCTGATCACTCACGAAATAACTAGTCTACCTGGTAAAGTTGTTAAAGGATTTTAACTCAATAAACTTGAAATTTCGATCAGAAATTGACTGTTCGATTGTGCTAATCTACAAGGGTCAATATGGCACTGTCAAAATTGATCAGAGGTCGGAGATAGGTCGGTTCGACTGAGGCATTTGATTAAAGTGTGGTGATTCCACCTAATTGCAAAATTCTCGTCGAACGGCACTAGACCGATTTTTCTATTATTTATGTGCCCTATGCCCGTATTTAAAATCTCGAGATTTTCACGACAATAGAGAGTCGGCAATGAGTCGAAGATGTATAATGTGGCTCGAAAATAATCGACCATGGGTCAATTACACTAAAAATTCCTAAAAGCTACTCGGTAGGTTAGGTCACGCTAAAATCATGCCTGGTTGAAATTAACCACAAATTTCAACTTGATTTCAGAAATAGAAAATTTTGTCATGTCACAATTCATTTTAGGAACGTCAATTCATCCTCCGAAGATTTTTCTGCAAACCCGAGATTTCGGCGAAAAATCAAAGTAAGGTTATTTTGGACCGGGAAAATTAGAGGGTCGTTTTTAATCACATTTTTTGCTGTCAAGTTGGTTCAATTGACGAGGAAAAATCATGAGATGGACGATAGCACATTGGCTGAATTTTTGGGCATCAATTTGAGCTTAATTGGAGAAGATTTGAGATTAATTTAGAGGGAAATGGTCCAAAATTCGTAGGACCAAGGGGCAGCCACTTTTGGACCACTTGGATGGCTTGCTAAGGAAGCTTGGATGCTACAAATTGGCTGAGAATGACATCCATGGTTGGTGGGGGCAAGCAATGAGCAAAATGAGATATTTTGGTTGACGTGGCCCCCCCCCTTCAGCCCAGCACTCCTTCTCCCTCCTTGTTGCTACTTTCCCCATTATTAAGACCATTTGAGAGCTTGAGAGAACTAGAGAACTAGCTAGCAGCCTCCCTTTGCCCGTCGACCGCCGCCCAAAGTCGCCGGACCCGTCGCACACCTCTCACGAGCTGTCTGCACGTCCCTCGCACCCGCGTGCTCGTCCCGCCTCCTGCTCGCGTCCTGGCCACTGTTGAGATTGCCTAGCCACCATCTGTCGCCATCCAGCCATCGTTGAGCACCGTCGTCGCCCGCTGCAACCTCCACCAACCCACCTGGCCTGTTTCAACCTAAGTCGAGCCCTGACCAGCCTTCTCAGCCCAAGAAGTATAAGCCGAACCTCCGTTGTGGGCTGAGACTTCTAGGCCTGTTTTTAGGCCCATCCGGACCTCCACTATGTCGCCGCAGGCTCAAGTGTCGCTCACCTCCGCATCCCCGTCGTCATGGACTCATCGGCCCGCTAAGCCAGAGAGTTTACTTGCTAAACTCTGCTTAGGGAGTTAATGACACTTAGTAGATAATTAGTTTTGGCTAAGTGTGGATTAGGTGGTTAGTTAGTTTAGATTAGTGATTTAATTGTTTAATTATGCATGATAGGTGGTTAGAATAGACTAATTAAGAGCTAGATAGATTGTACTATTTATCTAGATAGGTACGGAAATTTTCTAGGCCTGTTTAGGTGTTTGGATTAGCATTTCCGGTCTAGGTTAGTATTTATTGGATTTATTTGTATTTATTTAATTAATTTGTTATTTATTAAATTATTTAATATTTTCTGCAAATTATACCAGGATAACCGGCGACCGAAATTTCGTGCTGATTGTAGTGGTGTGCTTAGTTTATGCGATTGATTGCTAAATTGTACAATTGAGTGGTGATTGCTAATTTTGAGCATTTATTTCAAAATTAGGGAATTTTGGTAATTAATCAGAAATTACCGAGTGTCGGGTTTTGACACCGAAAATATTTTTATATACTATATCAAATAGTGCGATTTTAAAAGGAATGATATCAATTTTTAAAATTCGATTTGACCGTGTACCCACACACAATTATTTTCATCGGTTGTTTTTAATACAAAAAAAATAGGCTAGGCACATTATCTTAATTGAAGCTTGTGAGTGTAAAGCGCAATGTCGTGGGTCGGAATTGATTGATCGTGTGATGGTTAAGGGAACCCGTCCTCGATATGCATCGGGTGGACGTTGCCCCTATATGGGATGCCTTAGCAATGGATGCCGGATCACTGTAAAGGCCGGATTGATGCTCCTTTGGGAATGCCGTCACCGATGTGTGTTGGGTGGACATTGCCACGCTCAAGGGATGAGGCGAAGCTTGGCTACGCCAGGGGACTGATGTGCATCGAGTAAAACTGCCTGTGCGGGTAGTAATCAATTGGAACGTGTGATTGATTCAGATAGATGCGCCGAATTATGGGACGAAATTGTATGGCACAGAATGAGACGTGTCATAATGATTTGGCCTTATAATCAAGACCCCTGTAATTGATTGAGACGTTCCAATTGATGTGTGAAATTGCTATATGCATCTGTGATATGAACTATGCTGACATGCAGGGAGGATCCGATACGAGGTGTGACATCCTGAAATTTTCAATCTCGTTTTCAATTAAATAAATCGGGCCTATCATCGACGCGCCTATAGTGCTATTCTCAGAGCTGATCACTCCTGAGATAATTAGACTATCTGGAGAAGTCATTAAGGAATTTTAACACAACAGACTTAAGAATTCGACTAGGAATCGACTACTCAACCATGCTCATCTGCAGAGATCATTTCAGCACAGTAAAGATCGATTAGAAATCAAAGATAGGTCAGTTCGACTAAGATGTGTGGTTAAATGTGGGTGATTCCACCAAATTTAAAAATTCTCGTCAATCGGCACTAAATTGATTTTTCTGTCGTTTTGGTACCCTGTGTCCACATTTGAAATCTCGAGATTTTCACGACAACCGAGAGTCACCAATGTGTCGAAGAGGTTCATTGTGACTCGAAGAAAATCGACCACGGGTCATTTGCACTAAAAATTTTTGAAAGCTACCCGGTAGCCTAAGTCATGCTAAAATCGCGCCATTTAAATCCGATTTCAGAAATTGAAAGTTCTGTCATGTCACGAGTCATTTCAGGAATGTGGACTCACCCTGCGAAGATTTTTCTGCAAATCAAGATTTTGGCGAAAAAAGTTGATATAAGGCCGTTTTCGATCAGGAAATTCAGAGGGCCGTTTTTTATTGCTAAATTGGGAGGCAAGTAGGTTCTATTGGCAAGGAAAAATGTCAATTTGATCGAGGTTACATCGGTTGAATTTATGGGAGCCGAATCGATTTGATTCAAGAGAGATTTTGGTTCAATAAGAGGGAAATAACACCAAAATTCGTAGCCCCCATTGGACACCACTTTTGGACCACTTCCAAAGCTTCTAGAGGAAGTAAAGGGGCTGAAAAATGCAGAGGATAGGGTTGTGACATAGTGAGACCAAGTTGAGTGGGACAAAGAGATAGAACAAGACCAAGTGGTCCCCCTCCAAGTTGTAGTTCCCCCCCCTTTCTTCTTCTTCACCGTTGACCCCCCTCCTTGTTCAGCAGCTTGAACTCCAAAGAACCAGAGAGCTGACCAAACCAGTTCCTTCCTAGGTTGCACGCCTGCCGAAGCTCGAGCGCCGCCTGTCCGCCCATCGCAAGCCGCACCATCACTGCTCGTGTCCCGCTGCTCGCGGTGCGTCCCCGGCCGCCGACCCGCCTAGCTCGCGAGTCCAGCAGATTGCCAAACCGCTGTCTGTAGCCGACGTGGTCGCCGAAAGCCTCGCCGTCGCCCCTATCCAACCGTCCGAGCCACCGGTCGTCCTCCTTTTCAGTTTCGGCCATAACCGGTCGTTGATTCCAGCTGCTCGGTCCAAACACGAGCATAAACTGATCAAGATATTCTTTGAACACTCGGTTAATCAAATCCATGAAAGTAGCTAGGGCGTTCGTCAAACCAAATGGCATTACAATGAACTCATAATGGTTGTATCGTGTACGAAACGCTGATTTCGGTATGTCCTCTTCTCTGATCCTCAACTGATGATATCCTGTCCTCGGGTCGATCTTAGGGAATATCGACGCTCCTCGCAACTAGTCAAACAAGTCATCGATCCTTGGCAGCGAGTACTTATTCTTGATCGTCACCTAATTAAGTTGACGATAGTCAATGCACAGACGCAACGAACCATCTTTCATCTTCACGAACAAAACTAGTACTCTCTAAGGTGATGCACTGGGACGTATGAATCCCTTATCCAACAAATCCTGCATCTGCACCTTCAGTTTTTTCAACTCTGACAACGCCATGTGGTAGGGAGCCTTAGAGATTGACTCCCTCCCGGGGGCCAACTCGATCACGAACTCAATCTCCCTTTCTGGTGGCAAACCTTGCAATTCCTTTGAAAACACGTCTGGAAACTCCTGAACCACTGCGATATCTTCGATCTTCAATTCCTCAACTGTCGTATCCACGATAGTCGCCAAGTAACCTTGACAACCCTCATTTAACAAACGGGTTGCCTCAAGCGACGATATTAAGGTAATTGAGGGTCCTCCTCAACTCCCAATAAACTCGAAACTTTCACCCGCTAACGGGTTAAATTGAATTGCTTCGCGATAGCAATTCATCTTAGCTCGTTGCTTGGTGAGCCAGTCCATGCCGATTATTATGTCAAAATCATACATGGCTAGAACTATTAAATCTATCCTCCCCTCTCGCTTACCAATCACTAACTTGCAACCAGGATAGCCCATCGTAGACAAAACATTATCCTTTAACGGTGTAGATATACTAATCACAAACTCCAACATTTCAGGACTCAATCCTACCAGCTTAACAAATTGCTCAGCTATAAACGAATGGGTTGCGCCAGGGTCAAATAAAGCATAAGCAGCATGGTCATTCAACGAGACCGTACCTATGATCACATCAAGCGAGTCTTCAGCCTATCTTTTATTAACAGCGTACACTCTCCCATGTGCTAGAGGTCTGATCAGTCCACCCTACTGAGCATTCTATGGCGCGAATCCCCTATTCTGACCCATCGGCGCCGGTGGCGACAACTGTTGTGGTCCCCTCGGCTTTCTAGGACAGTCTCTGGCCAAGTGACCCTATTGGCCACACTCATAGCACGCACCTGTTCTAAAAGGGCACAGGGCCGATCCATGTTTCCTTCCACAGGAGCGACATACTCCACTGAAGCTTGGCGCTGACTTACCTACCTCACCTTTCCTGTTAGGTGGGACAGGATACCTTCCTCTTGTCATAGGTTTCTTCCCAAACCTATTCCCATCTCTATTCGAACTGAACCTTGGTCCGAATGCAACTACTTGCTTGATCAGGTACCTCTCTATTAACTGGGCTCGACCATATAACTCGTTGTAATCCTTCAGGTTGAATGACACCAACGGATTCTTCAGCTCCGGTTGGAGGCCGTTCCTATATCTCTAAGCTCTGTCTTCAGGATCTTCCACCAGTCTCGGGGCATATTGTGACAGCTCAGCGAATTTGGCCTCATACTGATCCGCGGTCATCATCCCTTGACGGAGACACTAGAATTTCTCAATCTTCTGCTCTCGAGCATTACCGGAAAAGTACTTGCCATTGAACACAGCAACGAAGGCGTTCCACTTCGGAGCCACACCTTCTAGGAACACTACTCCTCTGGTGGCCCTCCACCAAGTACTTGTGTTTCCCTACAGCTGGTAGACTGCAAGGACAACATTTTCCGCTTCAGTGCACATCAACAGTGCAAAGGTCTTCTCCAAGTCTTGAACCCAAAGTGCTGCAACTTCGGGATCTCTTGAACAAGTGAACCTCGGCGGGTTCAGCTTCAGGAACTGTTCCACCAGCTTGTGCATAGGCCTCATGGCGATCACGTTCCCAGGTGGAACTTCGGCAGGTGCGGCTACGGCAACAACGGCGGCAGTAGCAGCGGCAGTAGCGGCGGCGGTAGTGGTGGCAGCTTGATTCTGGGCCTACTGCCCCATCAAAGCTCCTAGCGTCTCAAGCGCCTGAACGATCCCATCTATCCTAGGATCGCCAGGGGCTGCTACCCCAGCACCGACTAGAGGTGGTGCTACTCAACTTGCACTGGCTTGAGCCGGTGCTTTACCACGACCTCCTCGGGTACCGACCCTTGTCGATGTCCTACAGTCCTTTTTCTAGGGGTCCTCTACTCTGAGTCACTCATCTTGCAAATTCTTTACAGAGACCTGCTTTCCAATTCCACACAAAGTTAGAAATTGAGCGACCACACGAACAAGCTACCAAACAGCTATCATTCACATGCATCAGCCTAATAAAAAGGCATTTCTTACTAACTATCCCATAAACCCATCACACCTTATCACTCCAACAACCGAACTTCTTTGATACCACTTCGGGCGGGGATGTCACGCCCCGAACCTCGAGCGTGCGCACATCCCTCGGTGGTCGATGAAATTGCGACGTCTCAAGATGCGTTGATGACCCTTTTCATTTTAATGCACATGCGAAAGCAAATGAACAAATCCCCTGATAGCAAACAGCATGGGATAGAAAAGCAGGACAACAATTTCATAAACAAACACTTTTATAAATACACTGGTTTATATACAAAGCTAGTCTAAAACCAAAAGACACTAAAAAGAGAAGAGCTAATAAGCCATCTAGGCACACGAATCCCCATCCGAAATCTCCGAGGTCTCCAGGGGTTCTGGGTCCTCCACAGCACCATCAGGAGGGTTAGTTGCACCCTCGCCTGGAGCGGCATCAACTACCACGACAGGGATCTCAAAACCCTGGAGGGGACTAACTTTATTTCCATTGAGCCCACGGTGAAACCACGCCCTAAATCGATGAGGTACCCTCTGAGGTAGGCTCTCATCGACCCAAACGGTGGTCACTATGAGCTTGTAGACCCAATGACCCCTGGGAACAGGAAAGTCAGTAATTAGCTCAGTAACCCTCCTAGGCTGGCAATAACGTACTAAAGGGACCGCCATCTAAGGACCTGAAAAGAATGACCCACGACGGGGTGAGACATCGTCTCAGCAAGTTCACCCCCTAAACCCTAACTAGGAAGGAAATACGCCTTCATGCAACCTAACCATACAACCACACAATCATAAAGACTTACCTCGTCTCAATCCTCCCTACATGTTAGCACAATTCATATCTCAGATGCATATAGTAATTTCACACATCAATTGGAACATCTCAATCAATCATAGGGGTCCTAATTATAGGGCTAAATTATTATGACACGTCCCATTCCGTATCACACAATTTCGTCCCATGATTCGGCGCATTTATCTCAATCAATCACATGTTCCAATTGATTACTACCCTTACAGGCAGTTTTACCTTACGCACATCGGTCCTCTGGCGTAGCCAGGCTTCTCCTCATCCCTAGAGCGGGGCAACGTCCACCTGTCACACATCGGTGACGGCATTCCCGAAGGAGCATCGGTCCAACCTCTACCGCAATCCGGCATCCATTGCTAGGGCATCCCATATAGGGACAACGTCCACCCGACGCACATCAGGGACGGATTCCCTTAACCATCACACGATCAATCAATCCCGGTCCAGGACATTGTGCTTTACACTCACAAGCCTCAATTAAGATCATGTGTTTGGCCTATTTTCTTCGTATTAAAAACACCCAATGAAAATAATCGTGTGTGGGTACACAGTCAGATCGAACTTTAAAAACCGATATCATTCCTTTTAAAATCCCACTATTTGATGTAGTATATAAAAACATTTTCGGTGTCAAAACTTGAAACCTGATAATTTCTAATTAATTACCAAAATTCCATAATTTTGAAATATATGCTCAAAATTAGCAATCACAACTCAATTGCACAATTTAGCAATCAATCACATAAATTGAGCACACCACTACAATCAACACGAAATTCCGGTCACTGGCTATCTCGGTATAATTTCCGGAAAATATTAAATAATTAAATAAATACAAATAAATCCAATTAATACTAAGCTAGGCCGGAAATGTTAATCTAACCACCTAAACGGGCCTAGAAAATTTCCGCACCTATCTAGATAAATAGTACAATCTATCTAACCCTTAATTAGTCTATTCTAACCACCTAACATACATAATTAAACAATTAAATCACTAATATAAACTAACTAACCACCTAATCCACACTTAGCCTAAACTAATTATCTACTAAGCGTCATTAACTCCATAAGCAGAGTTTAGCAAGTAAACTCACCGATTAGCGAGCCGGTGAGTCAACGACGACGGGGATGCGGAGGCGAGCGACACTCGAGCCTACGGCGACACCAACAGAGGTCCGGACGAGCCTAAAAACGGGCCTAGAAGCCTCAACCCACAACTGAGGTTCGGCTTTTGTTTCTTGGGCCGAGAAGGCTGGTCAAGGCTCGGCTTGGGCTAAAACAGGCTAGGCAGGTTGGTGGAGGCTGCAGCAGGCAACGACGGTGCTCGATGGTGGCTGGATGGCGAAGAACAGCGGCCACGCGATCTCAACGGCGGCTAGGGTAGCTTGAGACAGCGGGCCGGGCGTGAGCAGGAGGCGGTTGAAGCACACGGGCACGAGGGATGCATGGACGGCTCGCAGGCGGCGTGCGACTGGTCCAGCAGCTTCGAGCGATGGTCGACGGGCAAGGGGAGGCTGCTGGCTAGTTCTCTAGTTCTCTCAAGCTCTCAAATGGTCTCAACAATGGGGAAAGCAGTAGCATGGAGGGAGAAGGAGTGCTGGTTGAGGGGGGGCCACCATTTGGTCTTTAAGTCAACCAAAATATCTCATTTTGCTCATTGCTTGCCCCCACCAGCCTTGGCTGTCATCCTCAGCCAATTGCAGCATCCAAGCTTCCTTAGCAAACCATCCAAGTGGTCCAATGGTGGCTGCCCCTTGGTCCTACGAATTTTGGACCATTTCCTTCCAAATTGATCTCAAATCTTCTCCAATTAAGCTCAAATTGATGCCCAAAAATTCAGCCAATGTGCCATCGTCCATCTCATGATTTCTCCTCTGGTTCTTCTTTGAATAGAAGTAGTCAGATGTCGCGACCAAATTTTCGAGTGTGAACCACTTAGGGTTTGGCTAATGGATTGTTAAGCTTAGACTTAACTCGGGCTCTCCCAAGCCCATACTAATTCGCGACTTTAGGTTCAAGTTTTTTAACATGCAAATGGATTTTATCTAGGAGTCGCCACTAATCTATTTTTGGTGGGTCGATTAGACACCCAAGTAAAGTAATGAGAGATTTACTTTACTCCTACGAATTAGAGATTTATGAGTTCGGGGACTTGGTTACGCTAGATTTCTCTAACGCCCTTTCGGTACCTTTCTCTTCTATTTTGGAAAAATGTTTTCCAGGCAACTTGAATTAATTTTAAGCTATCTCCCTAACATGTGAAGCGATCATGCAAATGCGCAAACCACCAATTTAACACCCAAATAAAACAATGAATAAATTGCAAGACTTACCTCAGAGCAACGAAAGCATCTGCGTTGTTAGTTAAGAATTCACATCATCGATCCTAGATATGATTTCTAATTAACACGCAATTTCTTTTGTTTTCACTTTATTTAATGAGAATCAAATCTATATGCAATGCAATGTTACTATTTTAACATGAAACGATATGGCATGACAATATGACCTAAACTATATGAATGAGTAAAGTAATTTTTTTTTTGTTTCTTAATGAACATGCAATAATTAAATATGCAATCTAAATTAACCAAAATTACCTAATCCTAATGACGGGCAATTTCTAATTAAATGAACTTAGCAACAATCACTAAATGACGTGCATTTCATGAACCTAATTCTATATGATGTGCACATGATTTTTATTTTCTTAATAAGTATGCAGTCTACCCTAATATGCAATGACGTGCAAAGAATGCCCTAATTCTAATTCTTTTTCTTTTTCTTTTATGAAATTCGAAATTAAAATTGCCAAATAATTAAACGTGCAATTCAAATTTAAAACTAATACCCTAAATGCATGCATTTTTTTTTTTTTAACAAATTCAAAATAAAATCCCTATTCTAAATATGCAAGATAACAAGAGATATTCTAAAACCAACCCGATCCTAATTCAAATATTTTTTGGATTTTTCCTTTTACAAAAATAAAATTGATTCAACCAACATGACAGCAAATCAGATAAGATATGATTGATATCCACAAATTGGCGAACCATATCTCGCGCATGAGATCGGGTTGGCCAATTTCTAAATAAATCGCGAATCGAATCTCGAGCGTGAGATCGGATTGGCGATTTTCCGTGCGATTGCGAGTCGGATTTCGGCGCGAAAATCGAACTGTCAATCGTATGCACGTTGTGAAATTAGGGAAATTTCCTAATTCATAAGGATTCAAAAGATTTTTTGGATATGACAGTAACGAACAAATATTCAAACAAGGTCGCGATCCCATGAATTAAGCAATAAAATGTGAGAAAATTGAATTAATCAAGAATCTTACCTAGCTCTCGATATCGTGTGGATAAGGTTTTCCAAATCGGAATCCGTAAACAACGAGCTCGGATGATGATGGGCGATGGAGCCGGCGGCGCTTGACGAACGTCCGTGAATCTGCATGAAAGAATAAAGCGGATTGCAAGGCACGAACAAAGCAAAACCTTGAAGCTGACGGACTTTCTTTGATGGTCCCTAAATTCCACGAGAATAGACCAAAGATTCTCCTTTCCTCAATGTGCACTGGACAGAGATATTTTAGTTGAATCTCCCTTTGACCGCTAAAGGAAAACCACCCTCGCTTTAGCCCCTCTCTTGTCGTTCCGAATTTCCACCAAGGCTCTTTGACCACCGCTTGGATTTTTCTTTTGATTAAAGATCCGACCTTCCTTGCGTGGCCTTCGACAGCTACGCACGATGATGCTTGGGTGGATGATGGACGAGATAGATGCAGCAAGGAGCAGCAACGCTTGGATCGTCGCTGCCGGCGGGATGCTTCGAGATATCCACCAAAAACATAAATAGCTACAACAATTGTTGATGACAGTGCGAGGACCAGCGGCGTCGACGCAGCAAGAGGGAGAGGTAGCGTGGGATCGCGTAACTGGCAGTGAGGGTGCGTTGGCGTGGCGTAGTGGCAGCGCGCATTAATAGCTTTGCCTCAATGGCACGATGGCAGTCTCGGCCAAGGCTTGGTCGAGAGACTCCTCTCTTTTCCTTCTCTCCCCTTACTTTTTCACCTTTTTGCTCTTTCTTTGTGCTTTTTTCACCCAACCGAAAGAACCCCCTCAATTTACCGTACATGACCCCTTTTATAAGCCAAAAAATCGTATCTTGGGGATATATTTCATTTCTAATTTTGCTTGAGCAAGATACCCCTAAATATATCGCTGAAATATTTTCCGCATATTCCATCAAGAAAATTCCCCTTTTGTGCAAAAGTGCATCTCCCAATGTATATTACCTAAATATGTGAAAAAAATCTTAACGAAATATAACAAAATAAAATAAAATTTTCCTAAACTATATGCCATGTGATTATGATTTTTATTATTTTTTATTTAGCGAAAAAATAACCCCAAAAATTTAGGTGTCAACATCAGAACTCTTTGTAAGTCTCATCAGCCCCAAATGACACGTGACAGTGGTCAATCATACCTTCTCTCTTCTTGGTTTGCCATGAGCGATGGAGGGAGAGAGAGGTTTTTACGTGAGGGAATGAAAAAGACACAACACTTTTCGAATATTCAAGTAAATAGCAGGCAAAATCAGAATGTAAATGAGGCTTTTGTGTGCTTAGGCAACTGCACTTTCAATGTAGGTCTAACACACTACTTGCATTTCCATACTTAGAAGAACTCGAAGGTGCAACCTCTTACGGAATTCATACCTCAAATTTGGAAAAGAAGACTGTATGGCTAAGGTTGTTTCTTGTTGTAATGTCTTCATTGGAGAGACCAAAGCTTATGTGTATATGGAACATGCACAGCATGTGCATGACGGATGCACGAAAGTAGCACGGCAATGCAGAACACACTTATGGCACATGTGCAAGGAAATTTCGGCAAGATTGTCGTTCTTGGATTTGCAATGAACCGTTAGAGTAGTTCTAGTCAGAAATTTCAATTACACTCAATGATTCTTCTTCAGCAAAGGCACAATATCTCTCTCTACAAACGTTCACACCCAAGGAAGAAGATGAGCAAGCCGCAGCAGAAGGTAGGAGCACATGCCAACATTGATGATGAGGTGGTCAAGTAAAAGGGAGAAGAAGTTGGGTACAATGATCATAAGGAGGGTCTCGACGAAGGAGAAAGCCACTACCAACACAATCTTGTGGCAGCTACCCATTCGGTTCGAGATCCACCTCGCCAATGCCCATATGAGAAGGGAGGACAATTTAAAAATGCCCATCAGGAAATCATCATGCTCGTCACTCATTTATAGGTCTTCCTTTATGTATGTCGTTGCCTCGCTTATCCCTCCCGTGTCTGCCAAAATTTAAAAAGGAAATATTATTTGTGAATTTAATGTTCCCAAGTAAATCTAACCATACACAAGAAATCGGAAACATAAAAATTGAAAAAAAAAAAAATATGTGCCCTATTCTCCTCCATATTATATGATTACAAGATAAGAATGATGTAATAAGTACTCTCGACTTTATCCGAAATTAACTTGCTTAGCTAAAAACGAAGAAAAAATTGGATGATGTTATTCAAAATTGAGCATCTTTTTTTTGCATTTCATGCATTAAAAAATGGACCTTTGGCAATAGATTTATAATTTTTATCATTAATAAATCTAGACAAGAAAAAAAGTGCACTGACTAAGATATAACCAAATTATTGTTGTCTTTTTTTTTTTTTTTTTTTTTTTTTTTGGCAACGGATTGACTCGCTTTTTTGAAAATTTGATTCGCAAAGATATATTGTGGGTTCCAAACTTGATGGATGAAGTCCGGGGCGAGTGTTCTCATACTTCATAATATTGGACACATCACTAGAGAGAGAGGACTAACTTAAACCTCGCAAGATGCAGACAATAGAGGCCGCGATGACATAGCCGAACGCATACTTGTTTTAGCAAGGGTTTGCTTCCTCAACTAGATTCATTTGGACTTGTTGTTGACTTCAGAACCATTGTCTTATAATTCCTGCAAAGTAAGTCAATTGGCACATCATGTAAGCCAATCAATTACGTAAAGCTGCAAGAGAAACCGTTTAGAGAGCCCTTGCATAATTACCAAGAAGAAATTCTTTTGTCCAACCAAAGAGATAACTCATAGCATCGAAATCAAGAAAAAAAAAAAGGACTCGTAAAAAGTGAATCTATTGGAAACTTTAGTTGAGAGGTTTACAAACAATGACAAGTAAGCATACCCTAGCCGGTTTATTGCTCATTGCTTCTTCTTCTATCTTGGCAAGTTGTGCCAAGGCATCTAACCCCTCCTTTAGTTCTTCTTTGAACAGAAGCAGCAAGAACTCCTTGTAAGTCTCCTCATCCCCAAATGGCACATGACAAAGGTCAACCATGCCTTCTCTCTTCTTGGTCTACAGAGAGAGAGGCTTTTACAGGCTTAGATAATAGCACTTTCAATGCCGGTCTAGCATACTACTTGCATTTCCATGCTTAGAAAAACTCAAGGGTGCAACCTCTTAAGGAATTCACACCTAAAATTTAAAAGGGGATGGCATGGCTAAGGTTGTTTTTTTGCTGCAATGTCTTCATTAGAGAGACCGAAACTTACATATATGGAACATGCATGACATGTGCATGATGAATGCTCGAAACTAGCACAGTAATGCACGACACACTTATGGCACGTGCGCAAGGAAATTTCAGTGAGATCGTCGTTCTTGGATTTCCAATGAATCGTTAGAGTAGTTCTAGTCAGAAATTTCAACCACATTCAGTGGTTCTTCTTCAGTAAAGGCACAAGCTCTACAAATGTTTGCACCTAGGGAAAGAGTTGAGCAAGTCGAGATAGAAGGTAGGAGATATCTCAGAGATGTAGATAGGAGCAATAGTGAGGGTCACATAATTAATAAAATAAGTACTCTAGAGAGGACTGCTTCGAGGTGACCACCCTATACAAAATCATAAACTTCATAGATAGGAGACTGCTTGCCAGTTGGCCCACGGTGACGCCAATTACACACCCCTACACACACAATCTCATAAGGAAGACCTTCGAGCTATATAATAATGCGATTGGCCACATCCTAATAGAGAAGGAGGTCATGTAGCATAGCAACGAGAGGATGCATATGGTACTCGCCCACTTCACCTCTCCATGGCTGTGGTGGATGATAGTGAGGCACACATCGACGAGGCAACTGACAAAATCATCCTACCAATGTTGGTGAGCAAGAATGCTCGCTGCTTGATCCGGTCAAGGTGGAAGGTAGTGACAAGGGTGAACATTGTCTTCACAAGATTGACTGTTATGGGCAGGAGGAGCTCTCCGGTGCAACAGACAACGCCAGCCTCCTCAAAAATGTGAGAGCTATAGAGGAGGATGGTGTCAATTCCAAAAGTTTGTCGGGAGAGGTAGATCCCAATGACAAGGGTGAGCATGTGTAGGACGGATGAGGCTAAGTGAAGGAGAGCCTACCACATGCCCTCCCCATTGCTCTAACCAGTGACCTCGATAATGTCGTCATTGCTCTCTTTAGGGATGCCAGCAGCCTTCTTGATCTCAGTGAGCCAAAGTGCAACCTCTTCTTTTGAGTCGGAGATCCAGATGAGGATACACCTCGCATCGCCCAAGCAGCCCTGCATGACGAGCCAGATTATAGCATGGCGAAACCGCAAAAGCAAAGCAACCTCGCCCAAAGGCATTCCTCCCACACAGAGTAGGTAACGTCGCCCAAGGTCAAAGCGCATCCTAGAGAAGAAATAGTGGGAGATTTAGTCAAGGACATAGCCCTATTCATGAACACTTGAACCACCAAAACACGTATAGAAAAGCAATCACCTTTTTCAACTTAAATTTTCTAACCTTAATTTTTTCCCATCCAAAAATTAATGATAAATTAAAAATATATATATGCTACAAAATAGCAAAAGAAAGGGAAAAAAAAAAGAGTACCTTAGGAAAGAAGGTGAGCAAGTCACGATGGAAGGTGAGAGATATCTCGATGATGTAGATAGGAGAGATAGTGAGGGCATAGCCCAAGCCAATATTGATGACGAGGCAACCGAGCATGAGGGAGAAGCAGTTAGGATAATGATCATGAGGAGGTCCCCAGGGAAGAAAATGGTCGTTGCCAACACAGTTTTAAAGCGGATACCAATTCAGTTGGAGGTCCACCTTGCCAATGCCGACCCGAGAAGGGAGGATAGTTTAGAAATCCCCATTAGGAAATCATCATGCTCGTCACTCATTTGTAGGCTCACCTTTATGTATGCTGTTGGCTTGCTTGTCACTCCTATGCCTGCTAGAATTTCAAAAGAAAATCTTATCTATCCTAATATTCCCAAGTAAATCTAACCATATACGAGAAATTGGAAACATAAAAATGAAAAAAAAAAAAAAAAACATATATTTTTTGTGTCTTATTTTCCTCTACAATATATGATTACAAGATAAAATGATGTCATATAATAATACTCTTGACTTTGTCCAAAATTAATTCGGTTGGCCAAAAAAGAAGGGGAAAAAAGTTAATGATGTTATCCAAAATTAAGTTTTTTTTTTCTTTTTAATGCATAAAAAAAACGACCTTTGGCAATAGATTTATCATTTTTATCAGTAATAAAGCTACAAAAAAAAAAGTGCACTGACTAAGATATAACCAAATTATTATTATCAATTTTTTTTTTTTTGCAACATAACTAAGTCGCAAGGAATTGATTTGATGTATGGAAAATTGATTTGCAAAGATACATTGTGGGTTGCAAACTTGATGGATGACCACCAAGGTGAATCTTTCAATGCTTCATAATATTGGACACCGCGCTCAAGAAAGAGGACTAACCAAAACCTAGTAAGATGTAGACGATGGAGGCCGTGATGGCATAGCCAGAGATAGTAGATATCATCAAAAAAGGACAAGTAAAAAATGAACATTTTGGAAACTATAGTTAAGAGAATTACAAACAGTAACAAGGAAGCCTGCCCCAGACGGTTCATCAATCATTGCTTCTTCTTCTATCATGGCAGACTATGCCAAGGCATCTAAGCCCTCCTCTGGTTCTTCTCTGAATTGAAGCAGTAAGAACTCCTATAAGTCTCGTCATCTCCAAAAGGCACATGATGGTGGTCAACCATGCCTTCTCTCTTCTTGGTTTGCCATGAGAGAGAGAGGCTTTTACGTGAGGGAATGAAAAAGACACAACACTTTTAGAAATTTCAAGTAAACAGCCAGCCAAATCAAAATGTAAATGAGGCTTTTATGTGCTCAGATAACAGCACTTTCAATTGAGGTCTAATAGACTACTTGCATTTCCAGCTTAGAAGAACTCGAGGGTGGAACCTCTTAAGGAATTCACACCTGAAATTTAGAAAGGAAACCACATGGCTAAGGTTGTTTCTTGTTGCAATGTCTTCATTGGAGAGACCGAAACTTACATATATGGAACATGCATGACATGTGCATGATGGATGCACGAAGCTAGCACGATAGTTGCACAGTAATGCACGATACACTTATAGCACATGAGCAAGGAAATTTCGGTGAGATCGTTGCTCTTGGATTTGCAATGAATCGATAAAGCAGTTCTAGTCAAATTTCAACCACATTCGATGATTCTACAAATGTTTGCACCTAGGGAAAGAGGTGAGCAAGTTGAGGTAGAAGGTAGGAGATATCTCGGCAATGTAGATAGGAGCAATGGTGAGGGCAACATAATTGATATAATAAACTCGAGAGAGGACCCTTCAAGGTGACGCTATGTACAAAATCATAAACTTCCTAGATAGGAGACCGCTTGCTAGTTGGCACACGGTGACGCCAATTACGCACCCTTACGCACACAATCTCATAGGGAAGACCTTCGAGCTATATAATAATGCGATTGGCAAGAAGGAGGCCACGTAGCATAGCAATGAGAGGATGTATATGTCACTCACCATATGCATATGGCACTTTACCTCTCCATGGCACTCACCCACTTTACCTCTCCATGGCTGTGGTGGATGATAGTGAGGCACACATTGACAAAGACAAGTGACAAAATCATCCCGCCAATGTTGATGAGTAACAACGGTCGCTACTTGACCTGGTCAAGGTGAAAGGCAACGATGACAATGAACATGTCATGGGCATGAGGAGCTCTTTGGTGTAGCAGACAATGCTAGCCTCCTTGAAAATGTGACGACTGTAGAGGAAGATACTATCAATCCCAGAAGTTTGTCGAAAGAGGTAGATCCCAATGACAAGGGCGAGCATGTGTTGGACGGACGTGACCAAGTGGAAGAGAGCCTGCTACATGCCCTTCACATTGCTTTGACTGGTGACCTCGATAATGTCGCCATTGCTCTCTATAGGGATCCGACAGCCTTCTTGATCTTGGTAAGCCAAAGTGCAACCTCTTCCTTGGAGTCAGAGATCCAAGCGAGGATATGCCTTGCATCACCCAGGCAGCCCTACATGACGAGCCACTAGAGAGATTCTAGCATAGTGAGAACACTAAAAGCAACCTGGCCCAAAGGTATTCCTCCCACGCAAAGCAAGTAACGCCGCCCAAGGTTAGAGCGCATCCTAGAGAAGAAATAGTGGGAGATTTAGTCGAGGAGATAGCCTTGTTCATGAACACCTGAACCACAAAAACACGTATAGAAAAGCAATCACCTTCTTCAACTTAAATTTTTTAACCTTAATTTTTCCCTTGACAAAAATTAATGATAAATTTAAAAAAAAAATGCTACAAAATTAGGAAAAAAAAAAATGAGTACCTTCTCAAGCCATGGTAGAAGGTAGGAGATATCTTAGTGATGTAGACATGAGCGATAGTGAGGGCATAACCCATGCCAATATTGAAGACAAGGTGGCTAAGCATGAGGGAGAAGAAGTTGGGCACAAAGATCTTAAGGAGGCCCCAACGAAGAAGAAGGCCGCTGCCAACACAATTTTAAAGCGATTACCAATTCGGTTAGAGGCCACCCTGCCAATGCCAACCCAAGAAGGGTGGACGGTTTAGAAATCCCTATTAGGAAATCATCTTGCTTGTTGCTTATTTGAGATTCGTCTTTATGTATGTCGTTGCCTTACTTATCACTTCTGCGTCTGCCAAAATTTAAAAAGAGAATCTTATTTATTATCCTAATGTTTCCATGTAAATCTAATCACATACGAGAAATTGAAAACATAAAAATGAAAAAAAAAATTGTGCCTTATTTTCCTCTATAATATATGATTACAAGATAAGAATGATGTCATATAATAAGTGCTCTCAACTTTATCCGAAATTAACTTTGTTGGCTAAAAAAGAAGGAAAAAAAGTGGATAATGTTATCCAAAATTGAGTTTTTTTTTTCTTTTGCTTTTTTATGCATTACAAAAAACAACTTTTGGCAATAGATTTATCAATTTTATCAGTAATAAAGTACACTAAAAAAAAAGTGCACCAACTAAGATTTAACCAAATTATTATTATTTTTTTTTTTTTGCAACATAATTAAGTTGCAAGGAATTGATCTGCTATATGGAAAATTGATTTGCAAAGATACATTGTGGGTTCTAAACTTGATGGATGACCACTAGGGAAAATCTTCCGATGCTTCATAATATTGGACACACTACTCAAGAAAGAGGACTAACCAAAAGCTAACAAGATGCAGACGATGGAGGCCACGATGGCATAGCCGGAGGTAGTAGATATCATGAAGAAAAAGACACATAAAAAAAAATGAACATTTTGGAAACTTTAATTAATAGAATTACAAACAGTGACAAGTAAGCATGCCCGGACGATTCATTAGTCATTGCTTCTTCTTCTATCATGGTAGACTATGCCAAGTCATCTAAGCCCTCCTCTGGTTCTCCTCTAAATGGAAGTAGTAAGAACTCTTATAAGTCTCGTTATCTCCAAATGGCACATGACGGTGGTTAGCCATGCCGAGAGAGAGAGACAGAGAGAGGCGCTTTTATGTGAGGGAATGAAAAAGACACAACAATTTTAGAATTTTCAAGTAAATAGCCAGCCAAATCAAATTGTAAATGAGGCTTCTACGTGCTTAGATAACAGCACTTTCAATTGCAGCTTTAACATACTATTAGTATTTCCATACTTAGAAGAACTTTGAGGGTGCAGTCTATAAGGAAATCACACCTAAAATTTATAAAGGAGACTGAATGGCTAAAGTTGTTTCTTGTTGCAATGTCTTCATTGGAGAGACCAAAACTTAAGTGTATATGGAACATGCATGACGGATGCACAAAACTGGCACGACAATTGTATGACAATGCACAAAACACTTATGGTACATACGCAAGGAAATTTCGACAAGATCATTGTTCTTGGATTTGCGATAAACCGTTAGAGTAGTTCTAGTCAAAAATTTCAAACACACTAATGATTGTTCTTCAGTTGAGGCACAATCTCTCTCTCTAGTCTGTACAAATGTTCGCACCCAATCGCCGAGGCCAATGGAGACAAACTTTGCTAGCTATTGAATCTATGCATAAGGTTTGCGAAAAATTAAGCTGAGAGTGGAGCTTTATTATGCTGATAAGACTACTTTGGTTAGTGGAAACCTCCAAACTTTCTTGAATATGTTAAGTTTGCATTTTTTAGTGGGTCTTGGAGATTGCTCACCATCAATTGTCGCTGCTAGCCTTAGATGTGAAGGGACATTAGAGATATTCTGCCCTCCCTTGCTTCCCAATAGAGAACCATGAATCGTAGCTTTTGTCTTGTCCCATTTAGCAATTAAGAAATTTTGAAAGTCTGACCTTACTTGAAGCTTCTAATCGTCAATGCTGTTTTTGTTTGTGGACAAACACCCAAATTATCTTCCTCGATTCAATCAATTGTCGTCTAATTAATGCCCTTTTAATACTTATAACTCAGTGGAATTGTTCATCTAAGTGATTGCACGGTTTTTTACCCATTTTATTATCCCATGCCACTAAATGATGTCCACACATGAATGTACAATCAAGGAAAAATGGACAATTACAATCAATGCGATAAAAAGTAAAATGTAGGAAAGTAAGCTCCACAAAGCACCAAGTAATGGCCTTGTTATTAAACCTCAGGATAGTAACCCTCATGAGGTAAGTTCAAATTAAGTTCAATTTCTTGTTCAGAAGATGTATCCTGAACTACATCAAAGGGAGTCAATAAAACCTCTAAACTAGATGTATGCTAACTAGATAAAGCAAAGCAAAGCTAGATAAAACAAAGCTATATTTATCAGTAAAATAAAACAACCTAATCAAGACCTGCTTCTAAGCTATTTTCTAATTTTTTAATTTTTAAAAAAAAAAGATTATCATATTTTTTTTAAATTCCGAATATGGGCTATCGTGGACTTTCGGGTCTGGGCCAGGGACGCAAAGACTACAGGGCTCTCCGTATTAGGGTGCTTCAATTAAAAAACGCCTTGGGCTCAACTCATAGAATTAAGCCCATTTTTTTGTAGAAGTAACTCAAACCCAACTTTAATAGAACACATTCAGCCCAAACCTAATTACCCCGTAACGCAAACGACCATCTATATTAAACTAGAAATCACACAAATTATCATTGACGACCATCACCAATCTTGGGAACATGACTTGCCATCGTCGCCACGCCAGATAATCACCGGATTCGTCAGCTACCACCATCATTCCACCTTTCTCAATTTCCAGTAATTCAACAACCCCGTTCACAGAGCTCGAAATGCACAGCTCGTGTATGGAAAGACAAACCAGTGCAAACGAGATTTGAGCCTGACACTCGAGCCGTAATTATTGGGTCGTTTCCTTGCCGATGAGGACCGCATAAGCAGCGAAGCAAAATCTGGAAAATAAAAGAGACGGGGGGGGGGGGGGGGGGCGCACTTGCGATCAACAAGTAAACGTCCAAAATATCATATTTGTTTATGACCAATGAATCAACCAGGTACATCCAATCTCACATATATTTCATTGAGACATTTCGTCAAACATCTGATGAGCATCTCGGTGAGGGTTCTATCTGCAGCGTCATTTTGATATTTGGATCTAACAACATCTTCTCGATAAAGATTCAGACTAAATGATTAACGAAAGCTTCAATATCAGTCAGATTTCATTGCGAACATTACCATGACATTAGTTTTTGTTTTGAACCATAGATGAACTCAGACAACAAGTTTTTGAATCTTACCTCAACGAGAACGAATTCCAACCGCGACTACTTGTCAGTCTTACCCGAGGAAATTTCGGACAGTGTTGACAACCAAAAATCAGAATTGTCATAAGGAAACGTCTATGGCGATTGGTGTCGACAAAAAGGCTTGAACAATTACTCGAACCTCGCGGACGCCTCAAAGGTAATACAGAGTATGGGAAGGGATTTTTTAACACCAGTAGAGACACGATCAATGATGAATTCTTGACAGCAGTACAGAGCGGAACAGAGTACGCTTCCGCTATGCGGCTGGTGAAGTTGGTGGTGTGTTGTGATGGAGGTAGAAGCACAGCAGGGTAATGGGTTGTCTAGCTCTAGGAGTTGTCGCTCGTGGGCAACGAAATCCAGGTTCTCTCCCTCTCACACACGCACGCATACATAGTGATGATTGAACTGCGAAGAGTTGAGACAGGAGATGGAAGGGCAGGGCAATACATTAAAAAAAAGGGTGAATTGTCTGTACTCTCACGTTTAGGAAAAAAGAAGCATCTTGGTCTTTCTCTCCTCTGGGCACGGTCGCCATTGAAGCCCCCACGCAAAACCTCGAAGCCACAGCCGATCGACGTCGTCCGCCACCTCCAGAACATCGTCCGCCCGCTGCCGTACGTCATCACCGTCCCTGACCTCGGTAGAGTCGACCGAAGCCAGACACAAGTTTGGAGTCGCTGTTCTCAACCTTCACTGCCGGCGATGCCCGCGGCTTGCGGCCGCCGAGCCAGCAGGGCCCCCCGCGATTGAGTGCTTGTTCCTTCCTTTTTTTTTTTTTTTTTTTTTTTTTTTTTTTTTTTTTTTTTTTTTTTTTGAGCAATGCTCGATTTGTTTAGTCCTCACTCGCGTCGGACCTGAATGAGTCTGTTTCTCTTAAGTTTGAACGTTGCGCTCGTTGATTTCTCTTAAGTTTGGGTGCGAGCTCCAGCTCCGAGTAGGTCTATATTCGCTGTCCAACTTGCTGCCCACTAATGTTCGAAGAAATGCCTGAACAGAGTTCTTCCAATTTAGTCTCATCGAGATTGTGACTTGTTTAAGGAGCATTCGAATTTGTTCTGTTCAGTGCAAGATTGCTCTTGATTGTTGAGTGCGTTTTCAGTCGAAAATTTCATTTCCATCGAGTCTGAATCTCTTGAAACTTTCAGTTGCCTTTGCTTGCTGCTTTGATATTGTCCTTGTGAATACTCTTAGAATTGTGATCGCAATGTTCGAAGAAATGCCCAAACAGAGTTCGTCCAATTTAGTCTCAGATTTTGACTTGTTTAAGGGGCATTCGAATTTGTTCTGTTCAGTGCAAGATTTCTAGCTTCCAACATATATCTGTCTTTCATGACAACAATAATAAGGAGTTATTCTCGGTGAACGAGAAATGTTTTAGAGAAATTATGCTCAATGACTACGAATCAGTCAATAGCATGGAGATTTAACCAATCAAATTTAGATAATTGTAGAGGACCGGCTGACCACTTCAAATTGACAATCTCCTCCTTTATCTAGCTTGCGCTTAGACTCGATATATTGTTCATGCTTTTACTATACTCATGAGTTAGCAAATCCATATCATGGACTAAAGTCCAATAGTTCATCCTTGTCAAAATAAGGTCAAATTAATCTCACTTTTTCAGATAGGGCATTAAGCACCCGAGAAAGAACTTATTACAAGTGTGTATTGCACGTACAGGAGTTTTTCCAGTTTTATACGCTAGACCCAAACCTGGTAATGACAAGCTTCAAAACGTAAGCTGGGATAATGGGCTTTGGGATGACATCCCCAGAGACGTCCATATATAGCATCTCCACCTATAAGATTAAGGGGTTGCGCAGCAAGTTCATCCCCTTCTTCAGCAACAGCCAGTAACACTTGATGTCCCATTTTCGATCCCATGTCATGAAAATACTCTCCCGTCAAGTAAGGGCTGCCCCACCTAAATGAACATAAGCAACAAGACATCATCGACTTATGCTTCGTATTCATATGAAGATGTCTTCAAATATACATTACAAGCAGGCCAAACAATATAGAATTCTGAATTCTGCGAAGGAAAGAAAAAAGCAATCACTGAGCCCATACTAGTTACGAGCAGTGTTCCTGTAGAAAGTGTAGAAAGAATCCCAGTGCTTGGCCTGCAGAGACGGTAAAAACCAAGAAGCTCAAGTTGTCCATGTTTCACAAAGTATTTTCCATATAGAAAACAAATTTTCTTGCTCACATTAAAACCCACAGTAAATGGATACGAGTCCACATTAACTTCAATAAAGGACCTAGTTTCTCATTTTCCTCTCGTCTTTTCCTTTTATTCATTCTTTTATCACCTTTTCTTGCTACCATCGTCTTCTTCCCAGCAATCCAGATACTTATGCCAGTTGAACATAAATCTCTGAACACTAAAACCTCAACAACAGACCATATCTCCCCTTCATAAACCGGGAATGATACAGTTCGCCATCAACCACCTTTAATCGCTGGACCACCATCTATCTTCATCCATCGATGGCCTTTAGCCTTTACGTTCCAGTGACTATCTCCAGTCACTACCATCACAATCAGTCCACAACAAGCACGTATACACGGGAAGAGTAGAAATGCCAGGGTCTAAAACCGAAAAAGCAGACCATGAACATCACCGGCACATCACATTTTCCATCAACTACCGTCGCAGACCATTGTAGGAACATAAAAACAGCAAAGAACAGTGAAGTCAGAGCAACGAATCTCAAAGGAAAACTTCAATAAACACAATCTACTTTAACCAATAGTTGACGACATGATTTCTAGCTTCCAACACATATCTATGCGTCTCTGACTCTGACAATCTACTTTTTCTCCCCCCTCCGTTCGTTTCGAGTCTTCCTCGGGATGAAAGATACGCGGCGCGGTAGGAGGAGGGCGGGCGCCATTTGTGCCGCAACAGAACAACAAATCTGCCAGCGCACACCTTAAGGGTATTATATTCTTTCTTTGCCCTTTCTACCTCCAAGGCTAACTTAGTAGTAGGAATAACTAACAGGGGAAATGTTAGTGATTCGTGCTAATTTAGAAGGATAATATCCCAAAGAAGTTAATAAATGTAAAGAGTTACAAACCAAAACATTTTAAAGTTGTAATTCAATACAAAAAAAAATGGTAAAGTATAATTGAAGCGATTAAGCGTTGGTACTTAACATAAACAAAAGCTTGTAACGCACATAAAATTGATAACTTAATTTGATAAAAGTTCAGTAGGTCACTTTAATTCAAGTTAATCTTATCATACAAGAGGTCATAAATTTGAACTATTAGTGTCACAATGTTTAACCTTGGCATATCTCGTGTACCGAAATATTTGAATTGCTAACATCTCGGTCGCTACGGTGACGATCTCATCAATCTTGTACCTTACTTGAACATTCGATACTGAGATGTGAGACCTTTGTAGTGACTCTTAAAGGAGATTTCCATCACTAGCCGCACCTCGTCCGCCATTTTAGTCACATATAAAAGAAGATCAAACAGTGTAATGGAACTTTCTGTCACTTTGTGTTCCGATCCTGCATTGCTCATCTGTTCTTGTGGTTGCGAGATTATGTGATATTATATGATGGGTCGAATTGGTATACTTTTGGGTTAAGAGAAATACTAAAAATCTACCGAGGCTGATTGACTAAATTAATTTATAAAACGATACGCCATACTGTTATTGATCCGATCGTCAAAAAGTCAAACAAAAAGACAAAAATCGAAAAAGGAAAACCAAAAGAAGGGCGTCTGATGGGGAAAATCAGTGGGACCCACATCATGCCATGGCCATACCGGCTGAGCTGATGCTAGGTCGCTTGGATCCGAACACAAGAATGTTACATAGAATAGAGTAGATTATTGGACTAATCATCATCATGAATCCAAACATCAAAAACTATGAGCTACTCTTCTGTCTTTATTAGAAATCAAATTTTCCCAACAATCTTAAAATATTATTATCATGGAGATGGAGATAGGGTGCGTTTGGAACTGCTTTGGAAAGGGCTTTGGGGGGCTAAAGGCCTTTGAGCCAAAATTGAGATGTTTGGGAACTACTTTCGAAGGGGCTTATGGAGGAAGCCCGGCATTTGCAAGGCCGAAAGCCCAAGGCAGTCCTAGGTGCCTTGGGCAAAGATTCTCGGAATGCCCAAGGTACTGTTCATGGTACTATTCATCGTCTTCCTTCTCCAGCCACGCCGCTGATCAGAGACGAGCTCGAGAGGCCGGCGAGGTCATGGCTAAGGTCGGCGAGGTCGCGGCGACCGTCACCGGCCAGTCGCGCGACCCCGGCGAGTCGCGGCGACCGCCCGCGAGTAGCGTGACCCGACCGGTCGCGTCGCCGCGACCTCCGCGCGACCGGATCGGCCGCGGCGAGGTCTCGCGACCTCCGGCGACCTAGATTTGGGTCGCCGCGAGGTCTTGCGACCTCCCGGAGACCCTAGATCGGGTCGAGCGACCCTCGCCGGAGGTCGCCCGACCCCGAGGCCGCCGGCGAAATTTTTTTTTTTTGATAATTTTTTTTATTAATCACTAAAGTTGTTTTTTTTATTTTTTTTGATATTTTTTTATTAATCACTAAAGTTGTTTTTCTATTTTTTTATATTTTTGATATTTTTTTTATATTTTTTGATATTTTTTTGATATTTTTTATTAATCACTAAAGTTGTTTTTTTTTTTTTTTTTTGGTAAAGGTTAATCACTAAAGTTGTTTGTAAATGTAATTTCCCCAAACACCATTTTACTCAAAGGTACTTACAAAGGGCTTTCAAACTATAATTTACCAAACACAGTTTGCATTTTGGAAAACACCTTTAACTCAAAGGTCTTTGCATTTTCCTAAAGGCTTTCCCCAAAAGTCTTCCCAAACGCACTCATAGTGGCTAAATCAAGTGCTTGCAATCTTGATAGATAAGTATTATTGAAACTTGTTTTTGTTTATACAATTGAGTCATCTTCCTTGTGGCATAATAGATTATATCATCTGAGCCATAATAATTTGAAATTTACGAATAAAAGTAGTATGATATCATGTGATAATCTAGATAAAAAATATTGTGAAATTTGTTTACAAGTAAAGAAGACTTAGAAATCATTTTCGGAGGTGGAAAGATCTATCAATGCAATTGAATTGATGTATCATGATATTTTTTAATTGAATCGTATTGTAACTAGCGGTGGAAACCGTTATTTTATTAAATTTATTGATGATTACTCTAAATATATTCATGTATACCTTATGAAATCAAAAGGTGAAGCATTTGATGTGTTCAAGGTATATAAGGCTATAATTAAAAATCAAAAGAATGTAAAAGAAGAAAAAATTCAAAGTATGAGAAGCGATCAGGGATGAAAATACTTCTTATTAGATTTTTCTGCATTTTGTGAAGAAAATAGTATTATGCACCAACCAAGTGCACCTTATACACCACAATAAAAAAGACTGGCAAGAAGAAAGAATCTAATTTTGGTAGATATGGTTAATTCCATGATCGTATGAGCAAAAGTGCCAATCAATTTGTGGAGAGAAGCACTTCTTACTACATGTCATGATTTCTCTGTATGAATTATGAAAAGGAAGGGTACCGAATATCTAATACTTTAAAGTATGGGAATGCCTTGTGTATGATAAAAAAATTTAGATATGCTGAAAATTCTAAAATTTATCCATTATTGAATGTTAAATTTCTCGAACAAAAATTTCTTAAAGGTGATGACATATTCACAAACAACAATTGACGCAAGCAACCTTTCATCAAGTAATAGAAAGCTATTTGATTCTCCAAGTGAGCTAAGGAGAGGTCAAAAAGTGAAGAAAATAAAAATTTCGGTTTTGATTTTGTAATTCTCATTGTAGAAAGAGAAAAGGAAAATGTTATGAATACGTTATCCATGTTACTTCACTTTGATGAAGATTCAAGAACGTTTAGTGAGACAATGACATCTAGAGATGCATAGTTTTGAAAAGAAGCAACTGATGATTAAAGAAGATGCCAAGGAAAAATTCTCAATTCTCTATAGGATCGTCTATAGAAATTCTCAATTGATGATTAAGCAATTGATGTCAACACAATCACCATGGAAATTCAATACATATCCTAAGCTAAGAAGAACAACTACGGAGACTAAGTTTCGTCGAATATCTGGAGTATCGAGAACATCATGTAGGAATAGGTTTCGACCACCACATAAAATTAATTTATATGTGCCAATACCCTTCACTTCAATTCTTGAATTATTCCCAACATATATCCATCTTCTTCCAAGCTGTATCCGACGATACTCCACAAATGCTTCCCGGTCTCTAGTTACGTGATCTATTGCTCCTGAGTCTACAGTCTACATTGGATGAGATTCAGCAAGCATCATAGTACTAGAAACAAAATCATTACATAAAGTAATGGAGTAATAGAGTATCTCTTTTGGCTTAGTGCATTCACGAGTAAAGTGACCCATTTTGCCACAATTGTAGCACTTTATCTTGGCCTTGTCCTTCTTCCCACCACGCTTCTTGCGTCGGAAGGTCTTAGCCCTTTTAGGTGCCTGATCAGTCTTCTTCCCTTTGTTGTTGAATTGATGATTCCTTTTGCACTTGAAGCTCGAAACTTTGCGCGAACTCAATTCAGCAACATAAGCATGAGTAGAGGATCTCGCAACCTCTAGGCGCTCATCCTCTAATTCCAAATTACGCGCTATATCATCAAAAGTGACAATATTCTCATTATGTGTCATATTGATTTTCTTATGCTCCCAATTATTGGGAAGATACCTTATAATAGCTTGAACTTGTTGTTCATTAGTAAGGAAGTGACCTGCCGACCTCAGCTCACGAATCATATTTGACATCTCCCGAAGATGCTGTCTCATCGTTACATTTGGGCGCTTTCGGTATGTGTCAAACTTGATGGTGATTCTCCTCAGCTTAGTGGTAGATGTACCCCCAAACTTATCTTTCAAAGCAACCCACATTGCTTGACTTTTGTCATAACTTTCAAACTCACACATGAAATCATCTTGCATATAGCTCGGCAACGTGATGCGAGCAATGCTATATATTTTTTTAAGCTTAATAAGCTTATAGATTTCTCCTGTTTTGAGCTGAAGTTCCATGCTCAGATTCATCCATGGTGTGGTTGAGGGTTTCCAAAACCTCTTGCTCCTCAAGGATGTACTGAACCTTTCGGTGCGAAATATCATAATTGTCACCATTCAGCTTCTCACCCTTATTGAGGTCAGCCACAATGGTCTTGGATGCCGAAGCCATAATCAATTGCTATAACAAATTGACATAATAAACGCAGGATCAATACTAGCACACTTTTCAGAGTAACACACATATTTAATTTGCAGCAAAGATAAACTAAATTAATGATAATTCAACAAAAGACATAGAAATGAAAGTTCATAATGTTCCCAATCAGCTCCCATGCATGATTGTTCTATTATCATTAATTAGTTTAATATGCGCAAATTTTAAGTTCTAAGTGAGAATTCCTTCGACTTCTACCAACCTACGAACTCCCACTAGGAAAAAAAATAATTACATGAGCTCATGTAATTTTTACATTTTTCTATTAACACAAAAGCATAGCATGATGTAAACCAACATACAAAAAACAATCATGCTGCAACTATAATCAAAACCGTAATTCAACATGTAATGGAAAAACAAGAATTTCCTACCATTGTTCGAATTTTCTTGGAACTAGAAAATTGCAAGTATATTAAACTATATACATATTATCATCGAATCAAGCTCTACACAGCATATATGATACCATTTTCATATAGGCTAACTACTGTATTTCCTAAAACATAAGAAAATACAAGCTAAAAATGAATAAACCATGCATTAAACCCCTAAAAATCGCGTACTTAGGGTTCCCTACACATTTTCATACCTTTAAAAAATTCAACAATAAAAAATAATTACACCACAGTATAGAGCACATCCATACGAACCAAACGCCGCCAACCACGCTCCAATCGGAGCTTGCACGCGCCTACACACGCCGCCTCAATGCGCGGCGCATGTGGCGCACGCGCCAGCGAGCCTAAGAGCTCCTGGTCGGTTTGACCGGTCCGACCGATCCACCGATGATCGATCTAACCGGTTTGATCGCGGACCGGTTGACCAGTCCGACCCGTTGACCAATCAACGGTTGGGTCGAGTCCAGTCGCGGGTCAGCCTTGGGTTGGGTCACCGATCGCCGGTCAGGTTGTCGGCCGGCCAACTGCCGCCGGTGGTGACGTCATTGATGACGTCATCTGGTGGTTACCGACGGTTGGATGACGTCAACATGCGTCGATTCGCCGACACACGCGTGACACTCATGCGCTGGCTTTCCCAGCGCGTTGAGCGCGTGGCGCCCACAAGTTGCGGCTTCTGGCCGCGCGTGTTGGCGCTTCCGGCCTCCTCCGGTGATGCTCGACCCACCGTTGGACTCGTCTCGACGAGTACTTTCACCATGCGTATTTCAAAATTGATTTTGGTCGAAAAAATATTTCGAAAAATGGCCAAAACCATACGAGTGTACGCATCCCCGATCCCGTTCTTCACTTCGATTTGTTTTCGACGATTCATATTGCAATTTCGAGCGATAAACTTCCAAACAGTGTAGATTTCATACTCTTAATCTCGATATTAAATGGTAAACGAGAAAATTCGATGAAAAACAAGGCATAAATCACGACCAGGCTCTGATACCAATGTTGGAATTCAAGTCGGCGGAAGACGACTTACTTTTATCCGATGCGCAAACAACAATTAACCCGGGAACGAACGTTGAATTGCGGATGAATCATGAACAATATTACTTCACGTCGGTCTGAATGCAATCACGAGGAAAGCATCCGATTTCCACAGTGTAAATGCCAATTTTTCTTGTAAAGGAGCAATGGAATGCCTTCTTTCTTTTGATGGAAATGGGGACGAGAAATGGAGAGAAATTTCTTAGCGTATATTCTGCTAACCATATCAACGGTTATCATCAGGAGTCTTTTATATGACTCCCTCACACCCTTTCAAAGGGTGTCTTTCCATTGTAGCATATCAAGACGAAACAGTGCGTTTTCATCGCACCTCATCATGGACGTACTGATTAAGTACAACACCCAAGACAAACATTACTCTCACCTTGTCTGCAATAGCGAGAAGAGCTTCGCTCGGGCTCGGGCTTGGTCTTGGGCTAGAGCCCACACAACTCCAACAATCTTTCAACAATATGGGCTGGAGCCCATTTAGATCTTTGATCACTTCTCGGTCATGAAAAGGTCTTAAGTCGTCCGGGTCAATGCAAGTGGGGTCTCCTCCGGACTTGTGAATGGGCGCCCACGATTTCATGAAGTGACTGAAGGATCTCCCGGTTGTCGCCACGTGGAGGAACCGAACCCCGATACCTAACCAAATAAGCAAGCTTAGGACTCCCTCCTAGGTGATATGGGACAAGAAACGTGCCCCATCGCTACACACGTCACCCTCTTATTAAGAATGATGTGGATCACACAATTCAAAATCCCATTTGTTTGACTACTTCTCAGGAATTACAAATCACAACCTGAAACAAAGGGATATATAGTTCGCAAACTATATACTTGAATTTCTATCTCATCGTAATGGGAACCATAATAGTTACAATGTTTTAACTTATTACGAAAATATGAGAAACAAGGGATCAGTAAATATGTATCAATCCTGCGTTGATAACCAATGTAAAATGCATGTCTCAACAGTTGTGGAGTCCGACCTTGAAAGCAAGCCTAAGCTGACGATAAAATCTTCATTTTCTTGCAGTCACAGATAAAGGGAAGAGCAACATTTCAACCATGAGGTTTGACAATCTTGAACGAGCGTAAGAGCAAAAATGCTTACTCGGAGTCACATCGCGAAAAAACACATGCCAAGATAATGATCGAGCATGAGAAGTGTTAGTGATCATTGAAAAATATCAAAAAAATTTCCATCTCTTCCTTAATTTTCCATATCTCTCGGGATTGTGCAACAAATATTACAAAATAGTGAGATCCACCCATAATGGGACTAGAAGATGGTCCCCAAATGTTAGATTGAAATAGATCATAGAGAGCATAAGAGACCGATTCATGAAGAACAAATGGTAAAACTTGATGTTTTCCCCACTTACATGGCAAGAAATCAAATTTTATTGTCAACAAAATCTAAATGACAACTTGAAATTGGAGGACCTAATATAGAGAAAGAAGCATGACCTAATCAAGAATGTCAAGTTTTAGATCATATTGTGGCAGCACAACCAGCAAAAGAGTTCAAAAGCTTTAAGCAAATAAGCTGGAAAAGGGTCCCACTTTACGGCATGTCCCACTTGTCTATCCCATCTGTAGATTTTGGGCACAACAACATTTAAGAAAGAGGTGAATGTTGGGACCAAATTTGCATAATTGTCCAACGGAAATCAATATAAAGACAGTTTTAAGGAAAAAAAAAAGTATCAGGTGTCGAAAAGTATCAAATGTACGAGTAATAGGCGCTTGTAAAGCGAATGACTTTGACTTAAACAAATTGGATTGGAAGTCATGCGACTACAATAGATGGAATCAAAGAACCATCAATCAAAAGTATCTAAAGTGACAAATAGAGTAGAAGTGTATGAGACAAAGGAACTAGAAGTACTAGATTCTCGGAAAAAAAGAATGAAAATTCTCTAGAGTAATAGACAAGCATTTGGGCGAATTCTCAATGGCAGTAGCTGGTGGATCCGCATTCAAGTGGAGCTCTATATCGAGATCGATTATTTGTCCCATTGGTTTCATAGAGTTGAAAGGGCACAGTAAAAGGCCGATACTTTCACCTAGAAAGATAGCCAAGAAGGAGGCCAAGTTTGAGCTTGAGTCCATCAACATATCTAATTAAATCAACTTTTACTCAAAAATTTAAGCCTACCTTTAATACTAGTTGTTGCAGAAAATAAGCGATCAAACAATAAGACAAACGGGACAAGAAAATAAATCGGATATCAAATTTACACGGTTCGGTCATAGTGACCTACGTAAACGGGGCGAGCAACCAAGAATTCCACTATAGATCAAGCGAGATAATGAAAATTACACACTCGAGTCACTTAAACACTTTCGGTATTTCTCAAGCCCCAATTACACCCAATAACTCACATAGTATTTAGCCTCGCGATTTCTCATAAAATAATCTCTTAATCTCATGAAAATTTACCATAAGATTTCATAGTTATAAAGTCTTCCTTGGATGTAACTTCATGAACAAGAACAACGAGCCCACTTTCAAGCACTCAATATACAACGCTGCAAGACTCTTAGATATCTTCATGGCATAATTCACAAGCAAAAACTCCTCTTTGATGCACTTCACAATGAACATCCCCTTCTTATAGATAGACAAGAATCAAATCCAAAATAAGAAACATCTTTTGAGGAAACATTCTCCAACTGGAAAATAATTCAATTATGAAATCTATTCTAAACAGAAAACATACTTGAATTAGTAAACTCTCCTTTTTTCGAGGTCAAATTGGAGACACATTTTAACCCATAGGTTGTTAGTTAATAGAAATTGGATGCGAAATGACCATATCGGTGATAATACATAAAGTAGCATTCGCATGATGAGGAAGAAGCGGAAGCAACAAGCACAACGTCTATAGAAGTGGACAAAATAGTGCGTTATGCCTTCAAAATAGCAACTCATGTCTCCTCAATCAACAACACTGAGAGAACTATCTCGAGATGAGGTAACGTGTCTGGATGCATAGGTGAAGATTGCACAACGAGAGAAGCTTGAGATCGGCTCTTCAACAAATGAAAGATCACTGGGAATTCAAGCTCTGACGAGTACAGGAAATCACTTGGAAATGTGTTCTTGGTGAATCAGATTGCTGAACGTCCGGATCAACGAATCGTTCAAGATTCATATTGGCAAATTGGGTTTATAGTAAAGGGCATAATTGTCATTGTATTGTTTTAGCCCTAAACCCTATGTATATATTGTAAATTACTTCATCAATGCAAGTAAGTTCGCCCAATCTCTACATGGTATCAGAGCAAGGTTCTTGGAGCCGTCTCTCACGTCTCTCTTTGTCGTCTATAGGGAATCTTCTTGCATGGTGTGCACTTTCGGTGAGGGCGCTTCCGGGACAGTGATGGAATGCCGCTCAGTTGTGGAAGGGCTGCGTGCTATAAACCATCGAGGTCGGGGATTGATCAAAGTAGTGTTCGGTCAGACGGCAGGATGGTGAAAAAAACTTGCTGAGGACGTTGCCGGTTGTCTCGTGCTCGCTGGATTCGGATGAAATTCAGTGACAAATCTGGGTCTCGCTGAGCAGTGCTTGGACTTTGCTGGAAGTTGCTCACCGGCCTGAAATTGCTGGAGATTTTGGTTTCGCTGCAAGAAAGGGGATTCTTATTTGTACAAATGGTACTTCGAACTTGGAACGAGCATGTTCCCTGAATCAAATAAATTCTTAAAGAAAAAATTTCGATAACTAACTGACAAACCAAGCCAAAAATCACCGCTTCAGCCACTTGCTCCGCAAAATTTCCACCGATTTTTGTCACCAAGTAGATTGTGGTGCTTCAGTGGGGTTCTCCACAAATCATGGCAACCGAGTCTCAAAACTCTTCAGCCACCGTTCCCGCACATGAGCGGGTGGGTAGCCCTTATTTTTTGCATCATTTTGATAACCCGAGATCTAATCTCGTTGGCATGGTCCTTACGGGTGACAATTACAACAATTGGTCTCGTGCCATGGAGATTGCCCTTTCCGCCAAGAACAAGATGGTGTTTGTTACTAGAGACATAAAAAAAGCCAATTGCAACAGATCCTGCCTATGCGTCTTGGATTCGTGTGAACAATATGATTCTATCTTGGATCCTTAATTCCATCCATCCAGATTGGTGCCAACGGTTCTCTACACAGAGTCAGTTGTGGATGTTTGGGCCGACCTTCGTGAACATTTTTCACCATCGAATGGTCCTAGGATTTTTCATCTCGAGCAAAAGATATGCACTCTTGCTCAATGTGACAATGCTGTGACTAAGTACTACAACAATTTGCGAAGTGGCTGGGATGAATTGAATAATTTGGATCCGTTACCGCAATGCTCTTGTTCGGCTCATTCCATCATCACTACACAACAAGAGAATCGGCGGTTGTTTCAATTTCTCATGGGTCTCAATCTGAGGTACGCTAATGTTATTAGTCAGATTTTACTAAATCCGTTACCTAGTGTTGCACGTGCATATGCGCTAGTTCTTCAAGATGAGTCACATCGCCATATCCAATTGGACCACCCACCATCCGACCAAACCAGCACTTTGCTTAGCGCTCACGGAAATAATGCTCCACGGTCATACATGAATTCCTCATACCATGGACAGCCTAGCTCTCTCGGTGCCCCCGCTCCGTCTACTAACCTAGCTAAACGGACGAACACGTCTCGCAGCCGAGAAAGATGTGCCCACTGTGGCATCCCGGGACATACGCGGGATGTGTGTTATCGACTTCATGGCTTCCCTCCTAACCACAAGCAACGCCGTGGACAGCCATCTACTTCCTCCCAGCTCGCAGATAACAAGTCCAGTCATACTTCTGATGCGGCACCTCCACCATTCACAAATGATCAGTATAAGCAACTGATGCGCTTGTTGCAAGAGGTAAACATCCCAAAAGCCAACTCCTCAGGTAATGTTCTCGGCTTAACTTCGAATTCATTTAATTCCAATACTTGGGTCATTGACACTAGCGCCACCAATCACATCACATTTGAACCTCATTACCTTACAAACCCGACATACTATTCCTCTCCACATCCCACCGTTGGAATTCGGAATGGTGTTGGTGTCCCCATGACATCACATGGTTCAGCCCCCCTTACCTCAACTATCTCCCTTGATAATGTCCTTTGCGCTCCCTCTTTCAAATACAACTTATTGTCAATCTCCAAACTCACTCAAACTTTAAACTGCTCAGTCATTTTTTTTTCCTAACTATTGCCTTTTTCAGGACCTCTTGACGAAGAAGATCATTGGTCGGGGCCATGAGCGTGGTGGTCTCTATTATCTGGAGATTCCTACCGAACCTGTCGTTCTTTCTACTACAACCTCTTCATCTCATCTTTGGCATGCCCGCTTAGGACATCCATCTGAGTTAGTTTTATCTACTTTGCAACAAACTTTATGTTTTAGTCCAGCAAAACAATTCAGTCCATGTGATGCTTGTCATTTATCCAAGCAAACGCGTCTGTCTTTTGCGTCTAGCACTATTACTACATCACGTCCTTTTGAGCTTATTCATGTTGACATTTTGGGACATTATTCTCATTTTACACATAAGACATGTCGTTATTTTTTATCTATTGTTGATGACTATTCACGCTATACTTGGATTTTTTGCTTACTTTTAAGTCTAATGCAATTGACTCTATGATTCGCTTCTTGACTTTTGTTGAGACTCAATATCACACCAAAGTCCAAAATGTTCAATCTAATAACGGGACTGAATTCCTTTCCTCTCGCTTACAAGAGTTTTTTTGCGCACATGGTGTTCACCACCAACGTAGTTGCCCTCACACTCCTCAACAAAATGGAGTTGTTGAGCATAAGCATCGTCACTTGCTCAATGTTGCTTGTGCATTGCGTTTTCATTCTAGCATACCTCTTCACTTTTGGGGGGATTGTGTCTTAACTGCTACTCATCTCATTAATAGACTACCTAGTCCTCTCCTACACAATAAAACTCTGTATGAACTTCTGTATGGCAGACCACCTTCCTATTCTCATCTTCGTGTCTTTGGCTCATTATGCTATGCTTCCATCGGTCATCTTCACTCCGATAAATTTGGTCCCCAATCTCGCCAATGTGTTCAAATTGGTTATCCCACAAACCACAAAGGTTACCGTCTCTATGACCTTCAAGACCAAACAATTTTTACCAGTCGCGACGTCATTTTCTATGAACAATATTTTCCTTTCCGTCAAACCATCAAACACACCACAACCAAACAGACCTCAGTACTTCCATTACCCATACCTAACCTTGGTGAAACGTACCCACCTCCCTCCACCCCAGTCCTTGCACCGACTTCAACTCCTCAACCTCTTGCACCCACGATCGCACCATCACCAACTGAACCCGAAGCCATGCCTCGGCCATCTCGGCAACGCCACCCACCCGAATATCTTCGGGACTACTACTGCGCTATTGTGGCCTCCGATCAATCCTTTTCGGACTCTAAGGTAGCTGAATCAGGTACTCCTTACCCTTTATCCAACTATTTATCATACTCGCATTTTTCACCCACTCACCGTGCTTTTTTAGCCTCCATATCCTCTGAACAGGAACCTGAAACTTATTACACTGCGTGTCAATCTCCCAAGTGGCGGGAGGCAATGTCTTCTGAGATACAGGCTCTTGAACAAAATGGCACTTGGGACATTGTTCATCTTCCTCCTAACAAACATCCCATTGGATGTAAATGGGTTTACCGAATCAAATAAAATTATGATGGCACCATTGAGCGTTACAAGGCTCGGCTCGTTGCAAAGGATTACACTCAAACAGAGGGGATTGATTACCATGACACATTTGTGCCTATTGCTAAAATGGTAATTGTTTGCACTTTATTAGCTTTTACTTCAATTCGTCATTGGCCTCTCTACCAATTAGATGTGAATAACGCTTTTCTGCATGGTGATCTCGATGAAGAGGTCTACATGAGGTTTCCACCGGGTTTTCATACTAAGGGGGAGAATTTAGTTTGTCGACTTAAGAAATCATTCTATGGCCTTAAACAAGCATCGAGGCAATGGTTTGCTAAATTCTATTATGCACTATTTGATGTTGGTTTTCAAGAGTCAAAAGCGGACTATTCACTTTTTACATTAGTCCGTGGCTCTCTCTTTCACTTTTTACATTAGTCCGTGGCTCTCTCTTGACCATTGTCCTTGTTTATGTTGATGATTTGGTTATAACAGGTGATGATGAAGTAATGATTCAACTTCTCAAGCGATTTCTCGACACACAATTTCGTATTAAGGACTTGGGCGCTCTCAAATATTTCTTGGGCATTGAAGTTTCTCGTTCCAAGTCTGGGATTTTCTTATCACAAAGGAAATACGCTCTTGATATGTTGTCTGATGTTGGTCCTCTTGGTGGACGTCCTATTGATACTTCGATGGAACCCAATATACAATTTCTGGACTGCTCTCCAACTCTTAAGGATTCAGGTTCATATCGACGACTTATTGGTAGATTATTATATCTTATAGTAACTCGTCTAGATTTACTCTTTGCAGTGCAACATCTCAGTCAATTTATGCACTCTCCTCATGAAGACCATTGGAATGCTGCCCTTCGCATTGTGCGGTATCTCAAGCATGATCCTAGCACTGGTTTATTTTTCCCATCCAATTCAACTCTCCAACTTAATGGTTATACATATTCAGATTGGGCATCCTGTTCTACATCCCGACGATCTATTTCTGGCTACTACATGTTTCTTGGTTCTTGTCCTATCTCATGGCGTTCCAAAAAACAAACCATTGTTGCCCGTTCCTCAGCAAAAGCCGAATATCGTGCTATGGCGTATGCCGCATACGAAATCACATGGCTTCACATGCTTCTCTCGGATCTCCATGTCAACACTACCATTGCCAATCTTTTTTGTGATAATAAAGCAGCCATCCACATCGCCACTAATCCTGTCTTCCACGAACGAACCAAACACATCGAGATTGACTGTCACTTGGTTCGTGAAAAAATTCAAGATGGCATTTTGCGTACTCTTTATGTTCCCAGTCACTCCCAACCTATGTTGCACGGACACGTTATACAGGCTTCCGTGTCGTGCCCGACACGTGTCGGAGCGTGTCGGACAAGTCAACACGCTCGGACACGCTCAAACACGCGTTGACCACGTGTCAGATTTGTCGACACGTGGTCAACTTTTGTCGACATGCTCGGACACGTGTGTCCAAAAGAGAATGGAGGGTGGAGGCGAGGGCGAGGGAGCAGAGACGAGGCCGCGAGTGAAGGCGAGCCCGTGACGGCGAGAGACGGCCAAAGAAAGAGAAGAGACTGAGGCGAGGGCCGTGAGGAGGAACTTCACAAGGGAGGCGCGCGTGGGGGAGGGCGGCGTCGTCGAGTTGGGCGGCGGCGGCGGCGGCGGCAAGGGGGAGGAGGAGGAGGAGGAGGAGTTTACGGCGGTGTGCGGCCTCTCGGCGCACAGGGACCGCCCATTCCATCCCTAGCAAGCAGAGATCGAGAGGAAGAGGAAGAGGAGAGGAAGCGTGTGCTGCGGCGAGGAGGAGGAGAAGAAGGCGCTGGTAGGGTTAGGGTTTTGAGAATGAAAATAAAAGAATAAAAAAGGGAGGGGGAAGTGACGCACAGAGGGAAAAGAAAGTGAAAAAAAGTGGGGCGAGGGAAAAGAGACGAGGGAAGGGGGGACTTTTTATTCGATTTATTAAATGAAATTAAAAATGGAAGGGGAAGTGACATTGACAGGAGAAAGGGGAAGTGACGGGCTTCGCATGGAGGGAAAAGAAAGTGAAAAAAATTGGGGGTGGGGAAAGAGACGAGGGAAGAGGGGGGTTTTTATTCGATTTATTAAATGAAATTAAAGAGTAATTTCGAAAAATAAAAGTACTGTATGTATGTTGAGTGATTAGTGTAAATCCATTGTAGGTTCTTTTTTAATAAATTTGAATCAAATTAATTAAAAATAAAAATATACATTTAATATATAACGTGTCGGCGTGTCGAGAATTTTTAATTTTTGAAAAATGACGTGTCGTTGCGTGTTGGTGCAACCTAGCTCCCAACTCGCGGACTTGTTCACGAAACTGGTCGCACGTGATTTATTTTGTAATTTTAAGAACAAGTTGTTGACATGTTTACATTCACCAACTTGAGGGGGAGTATTGGCAAATTGGGTTTATAGTAAAGGGCATAATTGTCATTGTATTATTTTAGCACTAAACCCTATGTATATATTGTAAATTACTTCATCAATGCAAGTAATTCGCCCAATTTCTACCATTCACTTCAAGCAAACGCGCTCCTTTCGCCGTCTGATCCAAAAATTAGAGATGTTGACTGAAGCCGAGAGAGATTTCTTTTAAAAACAGCGCGAAAAACTTCGAGCTCCCACAGAGGTGAGAAGCCGCGAGGGAGGACAGAAAAAGGCGCGGGAGATCGTCGCGCTGGCTCGTTGCCATTTCTCGCACGGGTTCGTTGGCGAGATTCGACAAAGGAGGACGCTTTTAAGGGAACTTTCCCTCGCTTTTCTCGTGGTCGGCATTCATCGACAGTCGTGGGTTCTCTCACAAGGGCGAGATCTTTATCAATTACTGAGGTCATGATACGGATGCCTGGTACGGCTCGAATGAACATAAAACACGGTTGAAGTAAGGATAATGTCCGAATTGCGAGCGGGAAGATCGCTCATCCGAACGCGCCAAGGGCGAGTCGGCAGGAGCCACAAAGAAAATAAGATGGGAACTTGCGCTTTAGTCAATAGGAGATGATGGCGAAAGCCGCCATTAGTTATGGAAACAATATTATGCGGAGGACTTTAGCTTACGGGTGTGTTTTTTAGTGTGGCCATAACTACTGAATAATTGTATAATTTTGTTTTTTGGGTGGAGGAAAAGATTGGATGATTTGGTAGAACAACAGAAAATTAAAAAGTGACGTGCCGTTTGTGATGTGACTCAATTCATATCTCCATTACCTGCCATAATCTACGTAGGGGAGTGGGTTTGGGAACCTTTATCTTGTCCTTCCAACTTGCATCTCAACTGGTTGTATGACTAGTATTTAGCTTATTACAGGTATAGTTTTGTTTGATGTGGCAAATTAGGCCGTGGAGCCATGTATCAACTCATATTTTAGTGGGTCGGGCGACGTATAGTTTCCCTGATATTTAAAATAAAAGTTTGTCATGGGTCTTATATAATAAAGCCCAAATAATAAGGCGTTCTAGTGGGTTTGAAAGAACGTCTTTTAACCTATTTAATCAAAGCGCAATGTTAAGGATCACCATCAACAACTGTGGACCCATAGTCCTCACTGATCCAATTCAAATTGCCTCAAGAAATCCCAAATTGAGGGGAAAATTTGCTAAGAATTAGCGCTTAGGTTGAATTGGGTCTAAATTGCTAAAACTATGTTGCTATAAATGGGTTAATGTAGATTAAATTGATCAATTTGGATCAAACCTATCCTTTACCAATCTAACTTAAACCCAACTTGATCCCCAATTGGACAAGTTTACCTAAAACTAACGGTTTTGTATTTTGTTTTGTAGGAATACTTTCACCCTTTTAACAAGAGTTAATTTCACATTCAAATTAAGTGCACTTATATCCAACTTATAATAGAAAGGGAAGGGTATATTGACAAGGAAAAAGTAAAGATAAGAAAGAATTCCCTCTTGTATTATATTTATGTGATTTTTGTTTATTCTTTCTTTTTCTGCCAAATATGTATGATTTTCTTTCTAAAATATTTAAATACACGTTCATCCTCTTCCGCAAACATTTTGAAAAATTTGTACCAAAAAAAAAAAAAAAACAGACACGTTTCTCTTCACATATTCTCTGCGGACAAAATTGACAGCTTAAAAAAGGAAAAAAAAATTGAATTCATCAATCACTTCCTTTTCTTTTCCTAATTCGTTGCGATAATTAAATTATATTAGATTTGGAAAGAGGTTGAAATATGACGTCAAAATATCACAGTTGACCAGGAAAATTTTAAAATTAGAAAAAGGAGCAGGTACAAGACCAAACTCCATCTTCATTAGCCGATCTACATCGCTTCCTTCCCTTCTGCAGTTCCCATCTACCTCCCGAAGAGATGATGAAGATCAAGATCCTTCACCGGTGCGATGTCTCGCCGCCGGCGAACTCAGTCCCGACAACCGCTCTCCCACTCACCTTCTTCGACATCCCATGGCTTCTCTGCCGCCCCATGCAACGCCTCTTCTTCTATGACTTCCCTCAATCCCCTCCCTCCTTCGCCCAGACCACCCTGCCTCTCCTCGTCCGCTCTCTCTCCCTCTGTCTCCGCCACTTCTTTCCCTTCGCTGGCAGCCTCGTCCTCCCCCTAGCGCCGCCGGAGAAGCCCCACATGCTCTACTCCGACGGCGACTCTCTCTCCCTGACTGTCGCCGAGTCGTCCGCGGACTTCGCTGAGCTCATCTGCGACGAGGTGCGCGATGCTGCGCTGATACACCCTCTGGTGCCTCAGCTCCCACTGCCACATGCGTCCGATGACTCACATCTGTGGCCCCTTATGGCAATTCAGGTCAGTTGGCGATGGTTTATTCGGCAAATAAATTCAGTATAATCATGCTATGCTATGCTACGCTGTAACTAGAGCTCATTTGGCAACGACATATGCTTGGTAGTTTAGAACAAGTAATAAGATAAATAAATAAAAAATTGAAAGAGGAGTAATTTTATGAAGGGAGCTCGCCGTTTAAAGTAGGATCTTATTGTCTAGATTTAATACATATGACGAGAAATATAGGTCATTAATCATGCTGGCGTGCACAAATTGACATTGAAATTTTGAGTCGAATGTCAAATTTTCAGTTGAAATGACAAATGATTTAGGTGACCCTATTGCCAAACAAGGGCATTTGCATTGGGGTCCAATTCCTCCACGTGGCGGCAGATGGGAGGTCCTTCAACCATTTCATGAAATCATGGGCGTCCATTCACAGGTCCGGAGGAGACTCGGCTTGCATTGACCTGGACGGCCCAAGTCCTTTCTACAACCGAGAAGTGATCAGAGATCCGAAGGGGCTCGAGCCCATATTGTTAAAAGACTGGTGGAGTTGTGTGGGCTCTAGCCCAAGCACAAGCCCAAGTGAAGCTCTTATCACTATCGCTGACAAGGTTAGAGCAACGTTTGTCCTGGGAAAAGCTCACATTGACGGGCTAAAAGTGCAGATCTTAAGCCAACTCAAGAACGATGATGACGGCAACTCAGAGTCGGAGCCAATCCATTTGTCGACTTTCGTCGTGACATGCGCATTCATATGGGTATGCATGATCAAATCGAAAGAGAAAGAACACGAGCGTCACAATCAATTGTTGTCAAATAGCAGCAAAGACAAGCTTTACTCTTTCTGCTTTGTGGCTGATTGTAGGGACCGACTTGAATACTCGATACCCTCGACATACTTTGGGAACTATTTGGGCATATATTTTCTCTCGGAGAAGAGAAATACGCTCTTGGGCGAAAGTGGAATTTCACATGCCGCGAGGGCAATAGGTAGGAGAGTCAAGGATGTGGAGAAAGGGGGAGGGTTGAGAGAGGCGGATGGATGGATCAAGGATTGGAAAGTATTTGACAATGGGGACTTAGTGACGGTGGCCGGATCGCCGAGACTGAAGGTGTACGACACAAACTTTGGGTGGGGGAGGCCGATAAAGAGCCATGTGGTACAGATCGACGTATCGGGGGCCATTGCTCTTGCGGAGAGTAGGAACAGGGATGGTGGCATGGAGGTCGGGTTGGCATTGACTAGGGATTGCATGGAGAGGTTTGTTTGTTTGTTTGAGAAGGGATCAAAATCATTTATGTCACTTTAGTGTACATATCATCCATATAATCCCATGTCGATTTTAATTTAGTCCTTACATTTTGGGTGTGACAACATTGGCCCATGTACTAATGTAAGGACTTCCAACCAAGTTTCGAGTCAAGTTTTATGGGCCGAAATGAAACAAATACTTGTCGGTTCCGTCTCCCTCTCTCTTCGCTGCTTCTCCCCGTTTGCTGCCAGCCTCCTGCTCTCTCCCACGCCGCCCCCAGAAGCTCCTACATCCTCTTCTCCGATGGCGACTTCCTCGCTTTGACTATGGCGGAGTCCATCGTCGACTTCGACCAGCTAGCTTGTGGGCGATGGGGCTCAGGATGTGACGCCTTTACACCCGTTCATGCCTGCTTGGCCGCTACTGCGGATGGTGGATGGTTCACAAGAGGCTTCGGTCAAGGCAATTCAAGTAGGAGTGCCTACTCATATTCACAAGTTAAAACTTCATTTACGAACTTAGGTCATTTGTATCATTGTAATATGCTATATGGTTTTTAAAAATACTAAAAGAGATTGTTTTTTTTTTTTTTTTTGGGGGGGGGGGGGGCGCTAAACACCAAATGACATAAACGATCGGTTTGTTTCAAATTGTGTCCTTCGATATTTATTCCCAATCACGTGTGAATTGGCCGTTGTGCATTTATCTCCTAGATAATGTCTAAATTTAGTAGTGTGATTATCATAAAAATAAACAATTTATCTAAATCTGGGAGCATAGTGATTTTCTTAATTTATATTACATGAGAACATATTAATCTTCTTGATACACATGTTCATATTCATATTAACCTTCAATATGAAAGTTAAAAGCTACAAATATGAATGCTTTTTAATCTCAAAACTCGAGAAAAATTACCAAAATTATCCTAAACCTATTGCGCTTATGTTAATTTAGTCATTAAGATTTCAATTGTACAATTGAGTCTCAAACCTCTTCACATTTTCCCAATTAAGTTCATTTGACCAATTTTAGTTGAAAATTGCCGACGTGAATGACAGTGGTGCCCCACAGGACGGTCAACATTGATATAGATTTTTTTAAATAATTTTTTTAAAATTAAATTTTCACCAATTGCAAACAGGGGCCAATGAGGGTTGGCCATTGACCTTCGCTGAGCTTGGAAGAAAAAAAGGAAAAGAAAGAAAAAGAAAATAAATTAAAAATATTAATAAATTTCTAAATTTAAAATATATTATATATTTAAATTGTTTACGTCAGTGACAATTGTGCCATGTAGTATGGCCAATGTCAACATAAACAATTTCCAACTAAAATTAATCAAATAAACTCAATTGGCAAAATATGATAATATTAAAAATTTAATTGGCACAATTGGAAAATTTATGATTGATTGGCATAAGCGCAATGGATTTAGAGCTTTTCTCGTGATCTTCCCGAAAACCCATTGTGGTTTACTTGTGAAATATTCTTCTTGAAATGTTGGGCTTAAGCGAAGCTTCCATACGAAGATAATACCAAAACTATATTACATTTGTGGTTTATGTTGTAGATAAAAGAAGTGATCGAATAGAATGCACGTAATAAATAAATAAATTAAGGTTCAATCAATGTAACCCATGTTTATGGGAAGATTAGCACAAAATTCTATTATATATGTGATACAATAAATGTTACAATTAACTCTAAGTAACTTAAATATTCTTACTTCAATTGAATCGAATATTTCATATATTGTATAACTCTCATAATTCTCTCAAAAGAAATCTCTCAATCTCGTAAAATGAATTACACAAATATATAAAGTTTAATAACTAAATCACTCGGATGTAATTTACAGCGAGCAAACTCACGTGAAGAACACTCCCCTAAACCACTCTCTCTTCTTTGGTGCTCCAAGAAATTGTCAAGGACAATAGTTCTCCTCTATTTATGTATAACCAAGAGAAGCCTCCCATTCTCGCATACCATCGTCGCCTCTGGCTGTAAAAGGAGCCTATTACAATCATTTTTTTTTTCGCTTATTTACTTGGCCAACCAATAAAGTGGCCCGCATCACACGCTCTCCAAGGTGGAAAAGCAGAGCAACAAGACATAAATAAGGGCACCTAAATCATCTTCCGAGTAGAGAAGTCCATCTCGCGGCTTGAAAGAAACGAAAGAGAGGGAAGCTCCATACAGATCTCAAGACAAAATCCACGCATCAGAGCTCCGTAAATGAGCTCCACCTGCTCCATTAAATGAGTCAACATTGAATGCTTGTAATTTTCTTCCACAATGAACGAGACGTTGGTTTGCATCTGCTTCCAAGTCTAAATCACGCTTAAATTTCGTCATATCAGTCTACATTTTTATCTACTCCATGAGGGTTTTTTAATAGAACCTTCTCTACCGACAAAAAAAAAAAATAAAAATACAACGATGATAAAAGTAAAACCAACGGAGAATTCATATTTATCAAGAGATCAAATACGCATATTATTAAATTCAGCAATTACAATGGTGGTTGAATTCAACTGTTGTTAAGACCGTTAGTTTGAGAGTGGATATAGGCTTAAATATAAAGCTGAATTATTATAAATCGTTATGTTATTTTCACTTTGATTTATGGTGCGTTTGTTTGTGTTTCTGTTCTTTTTTTGTTCCAAGGAACAGAAATATAAAAAATTATTTCTGTTCCGGGGAACAGTTTTTGAACAAAAGAACGCGTTTGGTAAACTTGTTCCTGGAATAAAAAAAGAACAGAAACATGTTTGGTAAATTTGTGTTCCTTTTTTGTTTCTTTTAATTTTTTAATATTTTTATTTTATTTTTCATTTTTTTCTTTCTTTTTTCTTTTTTCTTTTTTTCTTCTTTTGGCCGATCGCCGGCCTTGGTCATGGCCGACGACCCGGCCCGACGAGGGCCGCCGAGCGGCCGAGCGAGGACGGCGGCCTCGCCATGGCGAGGCCTCACCCGGAGGTCGGGCCATGGTTAGGGCGAGGCTCGCGAGTCGCCGGCCCTCGGCGGCGTCGCCGGCCCTCGACGCCGGTCGTCGGCCATGGGCGAGGCCGGCGACCAAAGAAAAAAGAAGAAGAAGAAAAAGAAGAAAAGAAAAGAGTAAAGAGAGAAAATTTGTTTTCAAAAGTTGTTAAAACAATAAATAATTTTTTTTTTTTGTTTTGTTTTTTTTTTTTATTAACAAAAAAACATATTTGGAATAAAAGCGCAAACAAACGCGTTTTTGTTCTTTTTTTTATTTTCAGAAACAAAAAAACAGAATTTTTGTTCAAAAACAGAAACGGGAACAGAAACAAACACTACCTTACTTACTAGCATCATAGTGTTATTCAGCTCGAAAACCAGAAAAGTCCAGCTTTGATGTCAGGACCTCCCAGAAAAGGACACAAGCTTTTGATCGATTGAAAGCACCCCACTTTCAGAAGTAGCTCAATTTAATTATTATCTCCATTATATGCGCATCCACCAATCTACGGAAGCGGGTCTACATCGCTTTCAAAGAGAGACAAAACCAAACCTCAGCCTCTCTACCACTTCCTTCTCTCAGACAATACCCCTTCCCCCTCGGACGAGATGATGAAGGTCAAGATCCTCCATCGCTACAATGTCTCGCCGCCCGCGAACTCAGTCCCAGCCACCGCTCTCCCTCTCACCTTCTTCGACATCCCATTCTTTCACTGCTGCCCCATGCAACGCCTCTTCTTCTACGACTTCCCTCAGTCCCCTCCCTCTCCTCGTCCGCTCTCTCTCCCTCTGTCTCCGCCACTTCTTCCCCTTCGCCGCCAACCTCATCCTCCCTCTGGCCCCGCCCGAGAAGCCCCACATCCTCTACACCGATGGCGACTCACTCTCCTTGATCGTTGCCGATTCCGCCGCCGACTTTGCCGACCTCGTCAGCGACGAGGTGCATGACGCGACATTGATACACTCTCTGGTGCCTCAGCTCCCGCCGCCGCGTGAGTCTGACGGCGCACTCGTGTGGCCACTTATGGCGATTCAGGTCAGTTGGTGGTTGGTGGTGGTTTGGCTCTCCCATGACATTTGCTCGTTCTTAATTCTTCTGATTTAATATTAATATTATTATTTTTTTTGGAAGTTTTGTTTGATATATTTATGAATTCAGTATAATAACTCTATGCTATAGGCAGATTTGGGTTTAAGAATACAATACGTGCGAGAAATTTATGTCATACAGATATAAATATGAGGCAGATATTGGATTTAAGAGTAATTTAAAAAGAAAACGAACGAGAAGTAATTATACGAAGATAGTCTAAGGTTTAAAGAAAATCCACACGAAATTAAGTATAATGTTGATGTGTGCAAATTAACATTAAAACGTGGTGTCGTATTCGAGATTTTGGTCGAAATGATACTTAGAGATGGAAACGGTTGTCCTGACCCAAGTTTGAGGCAATTGAAAGAGTCACTTCGTTTGGCCCAAAAAGAGATTGAAATTGTGAAATTAGAAATTGAGAATGAGTGATGTGCTCACGAGAACCAACGTCATATAAAACAGATTTTCAATACATTATCTTCCTCGATTTTGTGAAATCAATATGCAAGGGTGATAAACAAACAACTAACTCGAAGTAGCAGTTGTATATATAAAAATTAAACTCGAAACTTATCGTCAATTTTGTTGGATAATGATCTAGGTGACTTTGTTCCCAAACAAGGGCATTTGCATTGGAGTCCAATTCCTCCATGTGGCGGCAGATGGGAGGTCCCTCGCTCACTTCATGAAATCGTGGGCATCCATTCATAGGTCTGGAGGGGACCCCAATTGCATTGAGTCAGATGACTTGCGTCCTTTCCACAACCGAGGAGTGATCAAGGACCCGAATGAGCTCGAGCTCATTTTCTTGAATGACTGGTGGAGTTGTGTGGGCCAGAGCCCGAGCCCGAGCCCGAGCCCGACTCTAAGCACAGCTCCTCTGGCTGTTGGGGAAAAGGTGAGAGCAACATTTGTCTTTAAAAAGGCTCACATCGACGGGCTAAAAGGGCAAATCTTGAGTCAACTCAAGAACGATACCGTCTATTTAGAGTCGGATTCAATCAACTTGTCGACATTTGCGGTGACATGCGCGTTCGTATGGGTGTGCATCATCAGATCAAAAGACAAAGAATGTCAGTGTCACAACCAATCGTCATCAGAGAGCGATAGAGACGAACTTCGTTATTTCGTCTTTCTCGCAGATTGTAGGGACCGGCTTGAATACTCCATACCTTCAACATATTTTGGGAATTGTTTGAGCGTATGCTTTCTCTCGGAGAAGAGAAGTACGCTCCTAGGCAAAAGTGGACTTCCGCTTGCCGCAAGGGCTATAGCAAGGAGAGTCAAGGAGATAAGGACGGGTGGGGCATTGAGAGGGCTGGAGGGATGGATGAATGGCTTTAATATAGTTGATAGCACAGACTTAGTGACGGTGGCCGGGTCACCAAGACACAAAGTGTACGACACAAACTTTGGGTGGGGGAGGCCGAGGAAGAGCCACATGGTGCACATCGATCAATCAGCGGCGATCTCTCTCACAGAGAGTAGGGATGGGGATGGTGGTGTGGAGGTCGGGTTGACATTGACTAGGGTCTATATGGAGAAGTTCATTTCTTTGTTTGAACATGGATTGAAATCGTTTATGCCACTTTAAAATACATTGATCCATATAGTGCCATGTCAATTTCAATTTAGTCCTTATGTACTGGGCTTGACAACATAGGTTTATGTTGATTTATTGAAAAATGTAAGGACTTCCAACCACACTTAGCACAAAAAAAGGCGGGAATCTCAAGAATTCATCATTAGGCCAAGAAGACATCAGTACTTTGTTAGAATGTTGCCCGTCTTTTGCGGCTACAAGCAAAATTAAGTAAGAATTTCAGACCTCACTTCGGCAAATCAATTGTATGTTTCGAGAATAAACTCCTCAAAACGAGGCAAAAGAATAAAAAACGTTAACTCTTGCAAACTTATGGGATCATAAATCTGACCCAAAAAAAAAAAAAAATCATCTCAACTTGCTATAATCGTCTACTAATTTAAGTTAAAATGACGGTATCCTCAATACCAACAATCATGGCTCAAGCATGTACCTAGTTAATAATCTAAATAATTGCAATAGGATTTTTTTTAGAAATAACAAATCAGTTTCTATATTTTGACATGAACTGAAAAATGAACGTAAATTTGGTAAGACTAAGGGTGTGTTTGTTTAATGGAATACATTTTTAGGGATAACATTTTTCTCATTTTCCAGCATTTAATTCGTTTAGGAAAATGAGTCAGTGGAAAATATCTTCCTAAAATAAAAAAAAATAAAAAAATCCTACCAAAGTTTAAATTCAGGAAAATGATTTCCCATTTGAAAGAACCGGAAAACATTCTCTGAATCTACCAAAGGTTAGATTTTGTGCTTGGTTTACAAAAAATTATTCTTATAAAAAAATATTTTAAAAAAATCGAATTTCCTTTTTTTTTTTGTTTTTTAAAAATCGATTATTTATTTTATTTATTTTTATTTTCTTCCTTTTCTTTTCTTTGCTTTTTCTTTTTGCTTCTTCTCCACCTATCACCGGCCATGGAGATGGTTGGTGAGCTCTGGTCTCACCAGATTGGGTGAGCTCATAGCCTTCGATGGCGAGGCTCAAGCTCACTCGAGGCCGCCAAGCCTCAAGCCTCACCATATCGAGCAAGCTCATGGACTCTTATGACGAGTCTTAAGCCTCGCCAAATTGGGTGAGCTCGCAACCTCTGTCTGCGAGCTGGTGAGGCTCGAGCCTTGCCGCCAGAGGCCGACGAGCCTAGGGCCTTGCCAGATCAAGCGAGCTCATAGCCTTGGGTGGTGAGGCTCGAGCTCGCCCAACACTAGCGAGCTCACGGCCTTGGTGGCAAGCCTCGAGCCTTGCCCAATAGGCAAGCTCGCGGCCTCTAGCAACAACTCGAGCTTGCCCCTCATAAGCTAGTTAGGGACAAACCGCCACGGGAAGCAGAAGGAATGGTGTGAGGAAGCAGAGGAGCGAAGGAGAAGAAGAAGGAGGAGGAAAAGAGAAAGAGAAAAAAGAAAAAAAAAGAAACAAATATAAAATAAATTATAATTTTTAATTATAATTTTTTTTTTGTTGAGATAAAGTGTGAATTATTTCCTAATGGGATCCAAACAACGGGAAAATTTTTCAATTATACATTACCAAACAAAGGAAAACAAATCGTATTCATGAAAAATGCTTTCTAGGAAAACATTTTCCTTTATTATTGAATTTTCTACGAAACAAACGCATCCTAAAAAATCATAATCGATAAATAATTTTTTTTTTTTTTTTTGTGATGCATGAACTCAAAAGTAGCATTTGAAAATGTCTTAAATTTAAATGCATTGGAAAATAAAACAATGGTTGAATTTGAAGAAGAGGTAAATTAATTTGCCATCTTTTTGGAAGACATTGTAAGGCCGATGCAATTACAGCTTTTAGAAAGATGAATGCGTGTTATTTCCTCCCATACGAAGACATCACCATAATTAATACACAAAGTAGTTTTACATATGAAAATTAGATGTGAAGGTCCTCCACGATCACTAGGGGTGCAAATAATAATTATTCTATCACTGAGAACAATTTCTGGCTACAAATAGACTTTTTTTAAAAAAAAAAATCTATTATTTGGATGAGTTTCTGAGCAAAGATGTACATTTGATAACGATACAAATTTTTTGTTTGCTAAGCAGAAATTCGTTTGATAGGCCTTCTTAAATATCTCCCTCCCAAGCTCTTTTCACTTCATTGTGCTTTAGTCTTTCGTGAGATAAAACATCCTCAATAAATTGAGTTGAAAGCGTCAATGTAGAAATCGTACATCGATGGCAGCGAGGGCGAGTAATGAGAAGAGTTGTAATTTCTGTTTCTTTTCCATAAGTAGAAAAATAGAAAATTTTCACCTCTCATTTCTGTTTCAAAACTATTTCTAAGCTAATTTTTTCTCGAAAATAGAAAAATTAAAATGTATCACCATATGGATTTCTATTTCAAATCTATTCTCGACAACAGAAAAAAAAAATAGAGAAACAAAATGATTATCATGCGCAGCCTAAGTGTTCCCCTCCGGCTCACCTTTTTTAATGTCCACTAGCTTTCCTTTTGACACCGAACAACCTTCCTTCCTCCGCTAGCTCCCTCACCTTCCCTCCCTCCCTCCCTCCCTCCCTCTCCCTGCTGCTTCTTCCCGTTCGTCGCTAGCCTCCTCCTCACTCCAGAACTGCCCCGGAAGCATTACATCCTCTTTCCCGACAGCGACTCCCTCACTTTGACTGTAACAGAGTTCATCGTGGACTTCAACCAGCTAGCCTATGAGCTAGTGGCTCAAGATGCGAGGCCTTTACATCCGTTCATGCCTCCTTTGCCGCCACCACAGGTGGCGGGTGGTTCACAAGTGGCTTTGGTCATGGCAATTTAAGTAGGAATGCCAATTCATTTTCACAAGTTAAGCTTCATTTATGAGCTTAGGTCACTCGTATCACAATTCATATTGCCTATCCCCCCTTCTATCCATAGGAGAGAAAGATAAATTCGAATGGATAGCAAAAAAGTCAAGAATTTATTCAGTCAAAAGCGAGCATAATCAAACTCTGAAAATGTGATAACAACACAACTCAACAAGTATCATCCTCTTACCAAAAACCCCGACCTCTAAGGTGTAAAGTGTGCAATTTGCCACTATCCAAAATCAGATTATTTATATGGAATCTATGACAAAATGCTCTGCCTACCAAGGGAAACTTATGCAAATGGAGGGTTAGACCCGGCCTGATTTGCCCTTCATGCAAAATGAGCCTGGAAATGGCGGAATAACTGGTTTTTCTTTGTCCCTAGACAATCGAAGTCTGGTCAGACCAAATCTACGCATCCAGATCTAGAGTAGACTTACAGGCATAGATCAATGGGTATTAACCTGCAGAAGCGACTTACTTTACACACCCGCCCTGAGCTTGTAGCTAAAGTGCATTGGATCATATGGTAAAAAAGAAATGACGCAATATTCTGAGTCAAACCACAAGATCCACAAGGAGTTGTAGCTGAAGCACTTGCATTGCATGGAAATTTTAAAACTTGGAACTCAAATCAGAAAGAAAATCTAGGGAGAGGTCTCATCTTACTCTCGATTTGGATCCCCCGTCCTTGGGGTCTCTCAAGATTAATTTAGATAGTTCTTTTAATGCCAAAACAACCAACAGAGCTGTAGCCGGAGTGTGCAAAGTCTTTTTTGATATGCTGCTTGAAGGTTTAGCCTGTGCGGTGAAGGCACAATCTGTACTCCGTGCGGAAACCCTAGCTGTTATTGAGGGTTTGAGATTTGTGAGTGAATGATCAAAAAGGAGAGAGACTGAGTCTTGACCGTGGAGTTTGGCAACTTACTTCAGTTCTATTAATCTGGGGTGCAAATTATGTTCCATGGGATGTCGTTTTGCTTATGAAAGAGAGCCGAGCCTTGCTCTCCAATTTTTCACAATTGCGTTTGACCCACTACTCCAGAGCCCTGGGTCGTTAAGGCCCAACCATGTGATTCCCTCCCTTTGAGCTGGGTTTCAAGCCCTCGTCAACCTCTTTTGGATCTTCTTTATTCTAAAGCTCACCTAGGTTACTCTTCTACTTTATTGACATGAAATGATATGAGCTTTTTTTGACCCGACAAAAAAGTGAAAATGAGTAAGGATGTCGACCTCAGTTTCACAAATCAATGGCGTGTATCGAGTTTTAATTCCTACAAAACAAGGCAAAAGGAAGATAAGCACTAAGAATTAAAAATTCCAAAAAAAAGAAAAGAAAAAATCTTTCCAACCAACTTGCCATTATATATTTCAAATATGAGAAAATTACACTTCTTTCAATTCGGTCGAAAGTGGTTTAGGCGTGTACTTAATTTTATAATATAAACCAAATAATTGTGATAAGAAAGTTTCTGGAAATAACTAATCAATTTCTATTTATTGACATGCTTAAAAATGAATGCAGATACTTTGAGATTGAACGGACATAATCCATAAGCCAAGTATCTTTGCCATGCATGAATTCAAAAATAGCATTTGAAAGTGTCTAAAACCAAGTGCACAGAAAAAATAATTATGATTGAATTTGAAGAAGAGACAAATTAATTTCTATCTTTTCAAATTTGGCGTGAATAAAAAAGTGACGTTGATTCAGGGAGATTAAAACAATCAAAATCGACGAATCAAGTTTCTTTGCCAAGTATGGGCCCGAACAACCGAGGCTCGCGAGGAACACGAGTTTGGTGACAAAGGCGACAGGCCAACCACGAGCTCTCGATCGATTAAAAAACCAGAAAGGGACACAAGCTCTTGATTGATTGAAAGCACCCCCATTTTCTGACGTAAACTCAATCATGACCTCCATTATCGGTTTTAACGGGGACCAAAACTAATCATTAGCCTCTCATATATAAGCTTCCTTCCCTCATGAAAAATTTTCCTTCACCGTCGGACGAGATGGTAAAGGTCAAGATCCTCCACTGTCATGATATCTCGCCGCCTGTGAACTCGGTCTCGGGAACCGTGCTCCCTCTCACCTTCTTCGATATCCCGTGGCTTCTCTGTTGCCCCCATACAACGCCTCTTCTTCTATTACTTCCCTCGATCCCTTTGAAAGAATAGAGTGGACAAATAAATTTCTGTATATTTTAATGTATATAATACTGATGATACAAGAGCCTATTTATACGCCGTTCTAGACAACGATCTAAAATAATAAAATATTACAATATCAAAATCAAATCAATTATAATCAATTGGGAAAATAAATATCTCTAATATCCTAAGATAAATATCTCTAACATCCCCCCTCAAACTCAAGGTGAGATAGAAGAGGTCAACTGGAGTTTCGAGAAAAGATATTTAAAATGCCCAAGTGGATGTGTCTTCGTGAAAACATCAGCCGTCTGATCAATTGAGGAGGTGGGAACAAGACGAACATCGCCACGAAGCACATGAGAGCATATGAAATGACAATCTATTTAATATGTTTGGTACGCTCATAAAAAATATCATTATGAGCTATTTGAATGGCACTTTGGTTATCACAATGAATGACCGTTCCACCATTATGATGAACGCCCATATCTTCTAATAACCACCGCAACCATAATAGTTCCGAAGTTGTATCGGCAAGGGCACGATATTCTGCTTCCGTACTCGATCGAGCAATAGTAGTTTGTTTCTTCCTCCGCTAGGAAATAAGGGACTTCCCTAAGAAAAAGCAATAGCCTGTAGTAGAGCGACGATCAAAAGGATTACCAGCCCAAAATAAGCTGTTAACTCTAAGGATGAGTTAGCAAAAAAGTGAAGACCATGAAATAAGGTACCCTTGATATAGCGAAGAACCCAAAGAACAGCAGCAAAGTGAGTCGTCCGCGGCGCAATCATGAATTGACTCACAATGTGAACAGTATAAGCGATGTCAGGGCGGGTAACAGTGAGATAAACCAAACTGCCAACTAACTGTCGATAAAGTGTAGGGTTTGGAAGATGAGTCCCATCTTTTTCATCAAATTTGGCATTATTCATAATGGGAGTAGTAGCAGTCTTGTTATCAGTAAGTTCAGCTCAAGAAAGAAGATCAGTGGCATATTTCGCTTGAGAAAGATAATAGCCAAAGGAATCTGAAGCAACCTCCAATCCTAGAAAATAACTAAGCCATCCAAGATCTTTCATTTTAAACTGTTGACTCAAATACATTTGTAGTTTTGTAATGCCTTCGTGATCATCGCTAGTAATAACCATGTCATCCACATATAACAGTAGCAAAATACTTCCATGAGATGCTCATTGAATAAATAGAGCATTATCATAGGGACTGTATGCAAATCCAAGGCGTTCCATAGTAGAACTAAACCTGGAATACCATGCACGAGGAGCCTGTTTTAGTCCATATAATGCTTGACGTAGACGACACACTTTACCAAGAGTATGAGTATATCCAGGAGGTGGCTCCATATATACTTCTTCAGTGAGATCTCCATTAAAGAATGCATTTTTGACATCCATTTGAAATAGAGGCCATCGCTTACTAGCAGCGACAACAAGAAGGCTACGAACAGAAGTAAGACATGCAACTGGAGCAAACGTCTCATCATAATCAATGCCATACTTCTGGGTAAAGCCTTTTGCTACTAGTCGAGCTTTATAGCGTTCCAATGTACCATTTGCCCTAGTTTTGATTTTGTACATCCATTTACAACTTATAGTCGACTTGTTAGGAGGTAAATCAATCAAATCCCAGGTATGAGAGTGTTCTAATGCTTGCAACTCATCTGTCATTGCTTGCTGCCAAAGAGGATTAGTACGAGCTTCTATATATGTTCGAGGCTCATGAAAAGAGGCAATTGTGGAATAATAGTGAAAATCATGAAGCCGAATAGAAGGTTGACTTACATGGGTGGAGCGATGAATAGAAGAAGAAGGAACATCCAAAGGTGGATCTACGGATGGCACAAACATATCAGAAGCTGTTGAAGTGAGATTTCCAAAGATACCTGCATCAAGATTTGGAGAGGGCAATTCTAAAGAGGAAGATGTAGGAGTGTCATCTTCAGGTAACAGTTCGACAAAAGGATTTGTGAAGAAACATTTGGAACAATGGGACAAGATGCAAAAGAATGTAAAGATGAGAACATTTTATGTTCCCAGAAAGTAACATGATGAGACACACGAAGTCGATTGGATATAGGGTCCCAACATCTATATCCTTTATGCTCAATGCCATAACCAAGGAAACAACATAGATGAGCATGAGGTTCTAATTTCGTGCGTTCATTTGGAAGAAGATGCACAAAACACGCACTACCTAAAACTCGAAGTAGACTGTAATTAGGAATACTATCATACAAGCGCTCATATGGAGAAATGTTACCTATAATAGGTGACGGAATATGATTAATAGTGTAGACAGCAGTATGACAGGCCTCCCCCCAAAATTGTTCTGGACAAGATGCGTACAATATCTAAGATATGTCTGTGTTTACGCTTTGCTCGACCATTTTGTTGGGAAGTTCCTGGACAAGAACGATGAATAATAGTACCGTTCTGAGAAAGAATTTTAAGAAACTCTCTGTCCTTATATTCCATGGCATTATTAGTACGAAAAACCTTGATATCTCGAGAAAATTGTGTTTTGATCATGGCAACAAAATTGCCATAGATATGGGTAAGTTCAGATCGATTTTTCATGTGATAAAGCCATGTATAACGTGAATAGTCATCAACAAAAATCACAAAATAACGAGAGCCTCCCATAGTGGGAGTAGGAGATGGTCCCAAATATTCGAATGAATTAGATCAAAGGGAGCATAAGAGACAAATTCACTAATATTGAATGGTAAAGCATGATGTTTTCCTAACTTACAAGGTAGACAATCAAAGGTCTTATTGTCAACGGAACCTATATGACCACTTGAAAGCAAATGACTTAAACGAGAAAAAGAAAGATGACCTAAATGAGAATGCCAAGTTTCAGATGAAACTGTGGCAGCACAACCAATGAAGGAGTTGGGAAGCTTTAAGGAAACAAGCTCAAACAAATGTCCCACTTTACAGCCTATCCCAATTGTTTGTCCCATCCGTGGATCCTGCACACGACAACCATTCGAAGAGAAATGAATATCAAAACCAAGCTCACATAGTTGACCCACAGATATCAAGTTTAAAGAGAGTTTGGGAACCATAAAAGTATCGGGTAAGGACAAGGTGGGCATTGAAACATTCCCTGTATGACTAACTATTGTTGACACCTAAATTTTTGCATAAAATATTGGTTAATTTTTACCCCAAAAAAATAAAATTGCATAGCATGTAGTTTTAGGTATATTTATTTTTAATTTGCATTTATGGTGGGCCAGTGACAAATGAGTTCGAATTGATGGTTCAAAACTTTAATTTGATGAGTTGGGCTAAGCCCACGAAGGGAGTAAATCGGCCTAAGCCCGTATTCTCGGGGAGATTTTACAGATTTATCTTTGTGAGATTTCAATTAAAAAAAAAATATTGCATTCGGAAAAGCAAATATTGCATTTGGAAAAGATATTTTCGTGGATATCGATTTGGAAAATTTAAAACCCTAATCTGTGGCCTATAAATAGAATAAAACGCGTAGGGTTTTGGGGGAGCCACAAATTGAATATACGGCCACAATATAGAGAGACATATACGTGAGAGAGAAAAGAGAGGGACCTCTCTCTGCCGAACCAAGGAACCCATTCATTCACAAAAAGGGGAGAAGTGGGGGTCTTCAAGCGTGAAGCTCGGTGCCTGCAATTTCGACGCCCGCGGCTGCCGATCCATCGTTGACTGCCACCTGCCGCTACCCCAACTACCGCGACAGTCTACTGCTTTCCAGAGCCACCGCGATGAAGCTGTTGCTGCTGTGATCTGCTCCTGCCCATCGACGACCAGATCACGTGCTGAAATTTTGGGCTGAGTTTAAGACCACCTTCGGTCAACATAGACGGGCACAGACTCATGGAAAATTTAATGCACAGCCACAATTCACATGAGAAAAGGAGAGTGTTGCCGCAGCTCTTACAGGGAGAGAGAACAATAGAGAGGTCCACGTCCTCAACACCTCACGTTGTTGCAACCTCCGCAGGCTGTAATGCACGGTCTGCTTGATCCTCGTGACACCTCAATATCCTTGCGACGCCCGAAGCTCCTGTCCCGACATTGCTACTCCCCTTTGACGACATCCCTGCTTTGCCGATCCGAGAAGGCCTTGCATCGCCATTGGGCCTGGCAAAGACGTCCCCAGCAAGCCCGCGGCTCGCATCTCTCTGTTTTGCATATCATTGGAGATTTTCTGGCAAGACACCTAAAACCACCATCTTTGCTGGATTTTTCTGACAATCCCTTCCTAGTCGCCGATGCTGTCTACAATTCCCTCCATCATCGAGAAACCGATTCATCCACGTCGAGGGTTGAAGACCGCGAGTCTAAGAGGTGGGTTTTGTCCTTTTCCATCACATCTTGCTAACCCAAGTCAATAATAAATTGTCAGAGAAAACCACAGCCGTGAGTTCAAGAAATAAAAGACAATCGGAAGGGAAGTGGCAATTGAGGACTTCGGCTGGCAAGCCCCACGATATCCACATTCGAGAAGAAGTCCATTGCCAAGCTCAGCCGATTCAACTGCTCCTCATTGTCATGAATTCTCATTCCGGCGAGATACTTGGTTGAACCATCGTCATACCCATGCTACCGTGAATCACCGTTCACGAGCCGCCAACAAATTTAAATTGGGAAGCAATATCCGTACAATATTCAAATTAGGTAAAATTTCTTATCCAAAATAATTTGAATATTTTATTTCCTACTTGCTGCATCTTGATATTCAATCAAATCTTCTCAAGTAATAGGCACAATTTCCATGAGGGTTTATTGCCTAGTTCGCATCCGCACACCGATTTCTTTTATTTCATCTATAAGGCTTTAGATGGAATAATTAATCACGTGGGAATAAAATTGATATCTTGATCTTTAAGGCTTAAGATCAATTTATCGATTTTATTAGCGAAATAATCAAGTTTGATTTAGATATTGTTTCCTAATTCGGACGACGTGCGATATCTTCAATGATTTTGAATGATTCGGTGCTTATCTTTTAATTGCTTTATTTATCCCCAAAATACAAAAAAAGATTGCATTTGCATTCCATGTAGATTAGGATTGATTGCATGATAGGTTAGTTTTTTTAAAATGCATGTTTAGAAGGCATTTAGAATAGATAGCATTTCACTTTAGTTTTAACTTTAGTGAGATTTTTATTTTTAGTAATTTTAATTACGAATTTTCATAAAAAAATACAAAAAAATACGCATGTCAAGTAGGATTAATTTCATGAAATGCCCGTCATCTAGTGATTGTTGCTAGGTGCATTTAGTTAGAAATTGCTCGTCATTAGAATTAGGTCATTTGGTTAATTTAGATTGCATATTTAATTGTTGCATTTCTTTAATTTCGAATTTCATGAAAAAGGAAAAAAAGAAAACTTAGAGTTAGGGCATTCTTTGCACGTCATTGCATACTAGGGTAGGAATGCATGTTTAATTTTATTTTCTACTTAGTTATAGTTTAAGATAATTTCCTTTGGGATAGACTACATGCTTATTTATGTCATATAGCTTAGGTCATATTGCCATGCCATATCACTTCATGTTAGATTAGTAGCATACCATTGCATATAGATTAGATTCTCGTTAATTAAGTGAAAAAAGAAAAAAGAAATTGCGTGTTAATTAGAAATCATATCTAGGACTGTTGATGTGAATTTTGATTTAACAACGCAGATGTATTTGTTGCTATGAGGTAAGTCCTGCATTTTTTTTATTTGCTTTCTTGAGTGTTAAATTGGTGGTTTACGCACCCGCATGATAACCTCACATGTTAGGTAGATAAATTAAAATCAATTCAAGCTGCTTGCCAAACATTTTTTCAAAATAAAAGAGAAATGTATTGAAAGGGCGTTAGAGAAATCTAGCGTAATCAAGTCTCCGAACTCACAATCTCTGGTTCATAGGAGTAAAGTAAATCTCCCGTTACTTTACTTGGGTTTCTAATTGACCCACCAAAAATAGATTAGTGGCGAATCTTGATTAAAAATCAATTGCATGTTAAGAACTTGAACTTAAGTCGCGAATTGGTATGGGCTTGAGAGAGCCCGAGCTAAGTTTTGGCTTAGTAATCCATTAGCCAAATCCTAGGTGGTTTACTCGAAAATTTTGGTCGCGACAACTATCATCCGAGAGTTATCAGCCGTGTGAATAATAGGTGTTTGTGAATTATATGATTTTGACTTAAATAAATTGGAATGGGAAGTCATGTGATTACAACACGCAGAATCAAAGAACCATGAATCATGAGCACCTGGAGTGATCGATAGAACAAAGGACTAGAAGTACCAGTTTCTTGAAGAATGGAATGAACTGTGGATCGAAGATCATCTAAAGATAGTGTGACAGATGAACTATCAGAAGAATCCTCTATGACAGAAGCAGCAGTGGATGGGCGGCGTGCAGCTGAACCTCTAAAATGGGATCGATTGTTTGTTCTTGTAGGTTGCTTGGATTGTAATTGATAACAGTTTGATGAATGATGACCAGGTCAACGATAGTGCATACAATAAGGTTTGCGCCATGAGGATGAGCTAGAAGTGGCAAACATTGCATCTGTAGGAGTGGAAACCAGTGGAGTAGCATGTTGTGCTTTTAAAGTCGCAAGGCGAGTTTCCTCAATTAATAACTCCGAAACAACTACCTCAAGATGAGGTAAAGGATCCCAATGCAAAAGTGAGGCTCGCACAGGTTCATACTCATCATTTAGAGCCATCAGAAATTGCATAACCCGCATACGATCACAATATTCATCAAACTTACAAGCATCAATAGTCGAATCCCATGTTGGTTCAAATAAAATGAGCTGGTCCCATATAGCATGCATTGAAGAAAGAAAGTCATTAATAGATTGACCCGTCTCCTGACGCATGCAATACAAGTTCCCTAACAGTTGATATTGATGAGCAATGTCTGATGTGGAATAACGACCAGCAAGAAGATCCTAGGCTTCCTTTGTTGTATTTAGACGACCGAATTGAGGTCTGATAGATGGAATCAAAGTATTTCGAAACCATGTGAATATATGGTGATTCTTGCTCTCCCACTCCTCCATCATTCAGTAAATGTATCATCATCCTCTTCGACGGCCTGACAAGGCTCGCGAAGACTTCTAGTGACATAACGTCAAAGCTTATCTTTTTTCAAACTAAGCTTAAAGATTTGGTCAATAACAAGTGTTGTAAGTATCTCAAGTAAATGAAGCATGGTAGATCTCCTCACATAAAACTCTCTTTTGCAAATGTTGCATGACAAAAATAAAGCTTGAAGCATAGAGGTGATCGCTAAGGTCAATCTTCTGGAGTTGCATTTTCATACCCATTGAACATGACAAAAAATAATGAAAGTGAAAGACCAAATAGGCACTTGGATAAAGAGTGCTGAAAAAAATATAAAAGAATGACATAACCAAATAGAACATATCGTGCATTTATCTTAACACCGTTGTTTGTGCAACAAACCCAAGAGCTGCATGATGCAATCCTTAAATATCCTTCTTAACTGATTAAGTTTTTGAATTTTTTTGCGATTCATTTTTATGGGACTTGTGTTGCACTTATCCAATTTAATTCAAAAAACTAAGTTCCATTTTTAAAAAGATTTTTGGCAAAAATGAATCATATTTGAATGTACATAATTTTTCCATCCAACGTCCGATTGACTTGATTTTCATATCTACAGAAATCTTATTAGCCAAACTTTAAAAAAAAAAAATGATCCTTTTGATGGAAACCAAGTTTGTAAGTATCTCAAGTAAAGGAAGCATGGTAGATCTCCTTGCATAAAACTCTCTTTTGCAAATGTTGCATGACAAAAATCAAGCTTGAAGCATATAAGTGATCACTAAGGTCCATCTTCTGAGTTGAATTTTCATGCCCATTGAACATGACAAAAAATAATGAAAGTGAAAGACCAAATAGGCTCTTGGATAAAGAGTGCTGAAAAAAATAATAAAAGAATGACATAACCAAATAGAACTTATTGTGTATTTACCTTCACACCGTTGTTTGTGCCACCAAGCCAAGAGCTGCAGGATGCAATCCTTTACTATCCTTCTTAAGTGATTAAGTTTTTGAATTTCTTTGTGATTCATTTTTATGGGACTTTTGTTGCACATATCCAATTTAGTTTAAAAAACTAAGTTCCATTTTTAAAAAGATTTTTGACAGAAATGAATCATATTTGAATGTACATAATTTTTCCATTCAACGTCTGATTGACTCGATTTTTTTTTTTTTTTTTTTTTTGTAAAGGTAAGAAATGTATAGATTTTGACGACAAAAAATACAAGGAAGGATGCCCGGTACCTACATGGGACAAACACTCAAAAAGACAATCAAGTCAAAGAGAGTGTAAGGGTGCCGTGGTTCCCAAGGAAAACCAAAAGGTACAAAGAAGCCAACAGAGGGACAAGACCACAACAAAACCAAGGCAACCTAATCAATCAAAAATAGAAGGATGTAGATCCTAGCTTAGTTGTAGTCTCCTATTCTTGGGCGTGCCTAAAACATGATTGACTCGATTTTCATATCTAAAAAAACCTTATTAGCCAAACTTTTTAAAAAAATATGATCCTTTCGATGGAAACCAAGTGTGGTAAGTATCTCAAGTAAAGGAAGCATGGTAGATCTCCTCATATAAAAATCTCATTTGCAAATGTTGCATGACAAAAATAAAGATTGAAGCATAGAGCTGATCACTAAGGTCCATCTTCTGGAGTTGCATTTTTATGCCCATAGACATAACAAAAAATAATGAAAGTGAAAGACCAAATAGGCTCTTGGATAAAGAGTGTCGAAAAAAAATATAAATGAATGACATAACCAAATAGAACCTATCATGTATTTACCTTAACACCGTTGTTTCTGTAACCAAGCCAAGAGTTGCAGGATGCAATCCTTTAATATCCTTCTTAAGTGATTAAGTTTTTTAATTTCTTTGCGATTCATTTTTGTGGGAATTTTGTTGCACTTATCCAATTTAGTTTAAAAAACTAAATTCCATTTTTTAGAAGATTTTCAACAAAAATGAATCATATTTGAATGTACATAATTTTTCCATCCAATGTCCGATTGACTCAATTTTTTTTTTTTTTTTGGTAAATGTAAGAAATGTATAGATTTTGCTGACAAAAAATACAAGGAATGAGGCCCGACAACTACATGGGAGAGACACTAAAAAAGACAATCTAGTCAAAGCGAGTGTAAGGGTGCCATGGTTCCCAAGGAAAACCAAAAGGTACAAAGAAGCCAACAGAGGGACAAGACCACAACAAAAATAGGGCAACCTAATCAATCAAAAATAGAAGGATGTAGATCCTAGATTTGTTGTAGTCTCCTATTCTTGGGCATGCCTGAAACATGATTGACTCGATTTTCATATCTACAAAAACCTTATTAGCCAAACTTTTCAAAAAAATATGATCCTTTCGATGGAAACCAAGTGTTGTAAGTATCTCAAGTAAAGGAAGCATGGTAGATCTCCTCGCATAAAAATCTCTTTTGCAAATGTTGCATGACAAAAATAAAGCTTGAAGCATAGAGCTTATCACTAAGGTCCATCTTCTGGAGTTGCATTTTTATGCCCATTGAACATGACAAAAAATAATGTAAGTGAAAGACCAAATAGATTCTTGGATAAAGAGTGCTTAAAAAAATATAAAAGAATGACATAACTAAATAGAACCTATCGTGTATTTTCCTGAACACTGTTGTTTGTGCAACCAAGCCAAGAGCTGCATTGTCACGCCTCGATCTTCGAGCGTGCACACATCCCACTACGGTCGATACAATTGCGACTTCCTTGGACTAGTTGCCAACCCTTTCATTTTTATGCACATGCGGAAGCGACACAATAACCCCTGACAACAAACAACATGTGATAGGAGAGCAGGACAACATTTCACAAAAACACACTTTTATAAATGACTTGGTTTATATACAAAAATAGTCTAGGTAAAAGCCTACAAAATGATCGACTCTCAAAAGAAGCTATCCTACAACATACTAGTAGGACATAGACACCGATCTTTCAGACTCCACCTTCACCGACTCCGGGGCTTCGGTCCTCCACCAACACCATCTAAGGACCTAAAAATGGTTATACAATAACCAGGGAGACAATGTCTCTACAAGGCCACCCCCTAAACTCCTAGTAGGAAGGAAATACGTCTCAGGGCGCTCTAGCCACACAACCACACAATTAGAATAGGGGACTCACCTCTCCTCAGTTCCTTCCTGCATGTCAACACAGTTCATATCCCAATTGCATATAATTAATGCACATAACAATTGTAACGTCTCACCAGCTCAATCAATTATAAGCATTCCAATTGTTAAATTTGCCCCTTAAGGGTACCACCTACTCATAAGTTCGGTGTCTACCGGCATAGCCAGGCATCGTCTTACTGCCATTGAGCACGACGATGTCCATATCTTAATAGACGGCTTCCCTGAAGGGGGTAGGTCCAGAATTTACTGCGACTCGAGTCCCAATGAATGGGTATTTCATGTAGGGTAACGTCCGGCTTAAAAGCTTGTGATAAGTTCTCATTAACCAACACACGACCAATCAATCTCGGCCCAGGACACCATACATTGCACTCAAATGCCTCCATTAAAATGATGATCCTGGCCTATTTTTTTCATATTAAAAATACTCTGTGAAAATAGTCATTTGTGGGTACACGGTTAGATCGAGCCCAAAAAATTCATAACCTCCAATTTAAAATCTTATTGTTTTATATAGTATATAAAAGCATTTTCGGTGTTAAAACTCGACGCCCAGGATTTTTTAATAGAGGTGATTGGTTCCCGGTTCTATCCGGTTCCACCTTGGAACCGAGAACCGGACCAGGAGCACCGGTTCCCAAAATTGCGAACCATGGATCCGACCGTTTGGTCCTAGGACCGGGAACCAGACCAAACCATCAATTCCAATCTGGTCTGGTCCGGTCCAACAAAATCGGCTCTACTTTTTTGCACTAAAGAGTGACCACTCTCTGAACCGATCAATCCAATTCAGTTCTCAAGCGATTCAACAAAACTAATCACACATGTTTGCACGTGCAAAATATTCAAACTTAACTTGTGTTATTCACACTTCGTATGTTTCACACTTAACTTTAACCATGAAGGCCATAAACAATTTGGCTAAAGGTTGTGCTTGGCTTAGATTTTATAGACAATCTCTCTTCTGCTCTTTGAATTTTTAGTCGATGTGGGACTCTTGGAGGCTTGAAGTGCCTTGTGGGTCTCTTGGAGCCTTAGTCTCACATCGAGTAGAAGATGAAACTAACAAAGAGATTTTTTCTATAAATAAAATCTCTTGGCCACATAAGATGTTGCTACCTCAAATTGCAATTTTGATTGCAATAAATTATCATGTTTATATATTTTATTAATTCTATGTCTATAAATTATATATAAAAAAATTTGGTCCGGTCCAGTCCGGTTCCCACCTTGGAACCGGAAACCGGATCGCCGACCTTGGGAACCACCCAAACCGGCGGTCCGGCCGGTTCCTAGTTCGAGTGGTTCCCATTGCACACCCCTATTTTATGAATAAATATTGAAATTCAAAATTTTTAGAATAAATTACCAAAAATCCAATCAGCACTTAATTTGCACAAATTAACATCCAATTGCATAAACCGAACACATCATTACAATCAAGATGAAATTCTGGTCCTTTGGCTATCCCGGTCTAATTTCCGGAAAATATTTAATAATTAAATAACTATCAAAATTATTAAATAATTCAATTTAAATGCCAAAATTGCTAACCTAGGCCGGAATTGCCTAATTAAATACCGAGATGGTCCCGAAAAATTCCCGAATCAATCTAGATAATTAATACAACCAATCTAGGCCTTAATTAATCTAGTCTAACAACCTAACATGCAAAATTGGATAATTAAATCACTAATCTAATCTAACTAATCACCTAAACCTTAATTAACTTAAACTAATTACCCCTAAGCATAATTAACCTCCTAAGCGATTAGTGAGCTAACTCACTGGATTTGCGAGCCAGTGAGTTCAAGGCAATGGCGGCGCGACGGCGAGCGATAAATCCCAAAGCGGCGATGTCAACAAGGCATAGATCGGGCCCGAACAATGGCTCGCAAGTCACGGCCAAGGGCTAGAAAAACCGTCACCGCTCAGTTCGGCTTTGGTGGAGTCAACTTCAGGGAGGGGTTGCCGCTCGGTTGACTTGGTGGACAGATGGATGGCAGCTGCAACAGCTTCGGTCGCTACTTCAGTCAAAAGGAGGAGGAGCTAGCTTCAAGAAACTGATGAAGGGCAACTGGCAAAAGGATGGGCTGCAAGGGTCAACAACAAGGTTTTGTTGGGTGTTGAAGTTGACCAGTGGAGACAAACGAAGGCGGCTGGTAGAAGCGGTGGAGAGAGAACTCGGTGGGGCGTGTGGCAGCTGCACGAAGAGGATGGGCAAACTGGCAGGCGATGGAATTGTGAGCGGTGAGGGATGAGAAAAGATGATCGAACAAAGCAAAAGAAGAAAAATGAAAAAGGAGCCGCAGAGGGGGAGGTCGGCGAAGCTGGCGAGAGAAACCGGTGAAGGCGTGCCGAGGAAGATTGAGAAGGGGGGAGAATAGTCAACAAAACATATTCATGAATTAAATGCTTGGTGCCCCTATTACTTTCTTGCAAAGTAAATTCCACAAATTATCCAAATTTGATGCCAAAATGCTACCCTCAACCATAGTTCCGAATTTCACACTTTTGAGACTTCAATTTCTTCGACAAATTCCCCAATTTGATGTCTAATTTTGATGAAGAAAAAGCCCACATAATTTGTACAATTCCCTTTCACCAAGTAGCTCGGTTTGCAAGTCAAAATCCCTTCAATTCGGCCAATCCAAATTTCCGTTCTTTTCTGAAACGTCCGAATCAATTTTCCTTCAAAATCTCGGAATCGTCGAAAATTCTTCGAAGGATGAGTAGACGTTCCTAAAATAAGTCATGACATGTCAGAACTTTCAATTTCTGAAATCAGGTTCAAATTCGCAGTTAATTTCAATCTGACGCGATTTCAGCGTGACCTAACCTACCGGGCAGCTTTTAGAAATTCTTTTAGTGCAATTGACCCATGGTCGATTATTTTTGAACTACAATGTACATCTTCAACACATTGGCAACTCTTGGTTGTCGTGAAAATCCCGAGGTTTCAGTTACGGACAAAGGGTACCCAAAACGATAGAAATTCGATCTAGTGCCGATCGACGAGAATTTTGCAATCAAGTGGAATCACCTATACTTAATTACACACCTCTATCGAATCGACCTATTTCCGGTCTCTAATCAATTTTTAGTTGTACCGTAATGACCTTTGCAGATTAGTACGGTCGAGCAGTCGATTCCTAGTCGAATTCTCAAGTCCATTGCGTTAAAACTCCTAAATGACTTCCCTAGATAGACTAGTTATCTCATGAGTAATTGACTTAGAGAATAGCACTATAGGCGTGTCGATGAAATGCCCGATTTATTCAATTGAAAACAAGATTGAAAATTCAGGATGTCACATGCAGGATGCAATCCTTTAATATCCTTCTTAAGTGATTAAGTTATTGAACTTCTTTGTGATTCATTTTTATGGGACTTTTGTTGCACTTATCCAATTTAATTCAAAAAACTAAGTTTCATTTTTGAAAAGATTTTTGACGAAAATGAATCATATTTGAATGTACATAATTTTTCCATCCAACGTCCGATTGACTCGATTTTCATATCTACAGAAACCTTATTAGCCAAACTTTTTTAAAAAATATGATCCTTTTGATGGAAACCAAGTGTTGTAAGTATCTCAAGTAAAGGAATCATGGTAGATCTCCTTGCATAAAACTCTCTTTTGCAAATGTTGCATGACAAAAATAAAGCTTGAAGCATATAGATGATCACTGAGGTCCATCTTCTGAGTTGAATTTTCATGCCCATTGAACATGACAAAAAATAATGAAAGTGAAAGACCAAATAGGCTCTTGGATAAAGAGTGCTGAAAAAAATATAAAAGAATGACGTAACCAAATAGAACCTATCGTGTATTTACCTTAACACCGTTGTTTGTGCAACCAAGCTAATAGCGCAAAACCGTGAGTTTATCCTCTAAACCTCGCTTAGCAAGTTAATCATGCTTAAGGGGTGGATGCAATCCTTTAATATCCTTCTTAAGTGATTAAGTTTATGAATTTCTTTGTGATTCATTTTATGGGACTTTTGTTGCACTTATCCAATTTAGTTTAAAAAACTAAGTTCCATTTTTAAAAAGATTTTTGACCAAAATGAATCATATTTGAATGTACGTAATTTTTCCATCCAACGTCCGATTGACTCGATTTTCATATCTACACAAACCTTATTAGCCAAACTTTTTTTAAAAATATGATCCTTTTGATAGAAATTTGTGGGGAGTTGCTTCTTCAAGAGTTAGGTGAAATAGATGGTCATGCTGAAAAGTCATGATGTTTTCTTCAATAGAGCTACAATTGAAATGATTCTTGTCGCGACCCGATCTCTCTACCATCTAGCCCTAGAAGAAAGGACGGAGAGAAATGTCGAATTGAGGAATATTTGACCACAAGAACTCTGTCATGATTCTCATCCATAGAGGCATCATTACCTCGCCCCTCGGGTGAACCTTTTATGAGTTCAATTGATCGGAGTCACGAGCTCTCCCAAACTCGTATCCTGCGTGACGGTGGAATGTGTCATGACCCTACCCTAGCGTCACCGCACGTCTTGATCGATGATTTTACGGTCGAAAGGAAACCAGACGTAAGAGTGAGTTTAAGGGTATTTTTACGATCATGATAGCCCTCTCAAGGAGTACATCGACCAAAGATAGTATCACTTCATCTTTATCAGCTTTACCATCTTGAGTATGCTAAATCACAACCATAAACCTTTTTCAAAGGTTCATACCCTTCACGACGAGTTTATTAAATGATCTAGTTATTTAGGACAATCTAGTAATAAGGTAGGAGTCACCCTAAAGAACCCAATTGAGGGTCGGTAGTATTCCCTCCATTCATAAGCAACTAGGGGTGCGCATGACAACGCTTCTTGGCTGGGGAAGAGTTTTTTTTTTTTTTTTTTTTTTTTTTTTTTTTTTTTTTTTTTTTTTTTTTTTTTTTTTTTTCTATTTCTATTCCGGGGAACAATTTCTGAGTAAAAGAACGCATTTGGTAACTACACAAAATTTCTACTCTTGGAATAGAAAAAAGAATAGAAATGTGTTTGGTAACGCAACAGATTCTTTTTTGTATTTATTTGTTTTTTATTCTTGCTCACAGATCGTCGACCACCAACCGCCGCTACCCGCTGCCGCCCGCCTTGCTGCACATGCCGATCGCTCGGCCGTCGACCGTCACCGCAGCCGCACAACCCATCGGCCAGTCCCTCCGCGGCCGCCCATCCGCCGCCGCCCGTCGGCCGGCGGGGGGGTTGGCGCGGCGGCGGCGGGCGGGCCAGCGGCGGTGGCGACCGGCGGTTGGCGGCGGTGAGCGGCGGCGGCCAGCGGTTGGCGGCTCCGGCGGTTGAAGGTGACCGCGGCAAGAGAGAAGAATAAAAGAAAAAAAAGACTTATTTCTAGAAATTGTTCCTGGGAATAGAAGCAATTTTTTTGTTTCTCATTTCTGCTCCAAATCTATTCCTGGACTAACTTTCTATTCCTCGGAATAGAAAAACAACTTGGCATTACCAAACAGGTTTCTGTTCTTTTTTTGTTCCGGGGAACAAAAGAACAGAAATTGGGAGAAACATAAACGTTATCATACGCAGCCTAAAGGTATGTCGTGTTACATAAGGTGTCCATGTATTTCTTTTTACTTTTTAGGGATCATTTATCCTAAACTAAGTGATCATGTGTGGGTGATCATTTTCGTGCCATTCTATTTTTAAGAAAAATAAAAGAGGACATTCAATTGAATTTAAAGTACAAAATGGTAAGTAAATTAAAGGAAAGTAGTAAATCTATCATGCAATACTAAAAAAGAAATAAACTCAAAAGATAAGCAAAAAAGAAGAACCCGCAACTCGTTGGATATTTATACAAATGAGAAAACCGAGACATATATTGGGGATGAATCATACAAGATTATGATCGAGATGGACATTGACCTTCCAAAGTCTTCTTGTCTCTCTATCTTCGGGATCCTAATCTAAACCTAATCTAATAACTATGGCTAGGTACATACATTGGAAAGAAACAATCAATCAAAAGCACAACATAAGGCAAAGATCAATTAATTAAGTGAAGCAAGGTTTGAAATCAACCAAATTTGGGCCTAAGGGTTGGCCTTTGTAATTAATATGTAGGTTCCTCTAGAAATCTACCCAATTCAATTTTCATGACTTATAGCCATTATTGACCACTTGTGTTCGTGCATGGCCAATAACATTTGTAAGTCCCTAAGAAGGTGTTTTAAATGACTTCCTAAGATTTTTTCTCAGTATCATGCATCATGCCTAACATACATCTAGAATCCACATGCACAAGCATGAATTAAACACATAGGCATGCTTTTTAGACTTTATTTCTCAATCAATTAATCAAGTGAGTGAGCCGTCGATGAGTCACTTATTACCAAAGCATGCGCCAATCACGAGCACAAACATTTCTAATGAATAACGTGATTATATGCATGGATGGTACATATGATGTTTCAAAAACGAAATTTGAAATCATCGATAATGTAAAGTAAAGTTTTTGAGACAAAGTGATGTCTCAACTATGGAAGACATTTAATTGCTAAGGCTAGCCCAGGGCTTGTATAAATGCACTCACAAGCATTAGATCCAAACCATGAATTTTATAATGTCAAATCAAGATTAAAAAAAAAAAATTGAAGACATTTTGGACTAAGGAATGCATTTAATTGCCAAGACTAGCCTGAGACTCACATAAATGCACTCACAAGCATCGCAGATATTTTAAATATGGTCCAAATGATGACTTTTTCTAAGTCGAATCAAGTGTAAAAAGATCTTTTAAAGGTTTACTTTTGAAAACATTACATGTACTAAAGCCATGTTCAAGGTGCAATTTGATAAATCAATTCATTGAAAACTTTTTGACAACGAAGATTAAAGGATTTGAAACAAATTTTATGAGGATGTCATGTCCTAATACCATATACGAACTAACCTAAAAGGTCTAGCTAAGCAATCACAACCAAGGGCTTATAACAGGAATTTTCAAACCAAGCATAGCAAATCAGCGAAATTGGATGGTACCCATTGATGATCTACTTATGAAAAAATTACCTAACATGCATAACATTATATAGAACAAATTTTATATAGATTTTTTTCCCAAAAAGAGCTAAGCATGATTTTATAAAAATCAACAAATGAGCGATAATGCATCAGGAAATTGCCAAATCAGCAGGATACCAAGTCAAATCAACCAAGATTTACCCTACCAAATGAAGTCTAAAAATCGTGAAATTTCACCATAACATAGATAAAAGGATAATAAACAAACTTTATTAAGGGTCCAACTTAAGAATCCCTACCGAAAAATTGGTACAAAAATGGCAAGAGTCTATTTAAACAGGAGTAAAAACAAGGGTCCGAATTTGATCCAAAGTCTGAATTCTAGTCTAAATTAGGAAAAATGGAAAATATGTCTAATGATGAGTAATTCGGATAAAATAGATGGCATTTGAAAGGTCTAGGCATGCTTTACAACTTCCTGGAAAGGCCCGGGTCCAATCGAGGCCAATTTGATGCTCTAAGGTTAAGGTTTGTGAAAATGTGCACGTCATGTGACATCCTAGATTTTCAATCATGTTTTCAGTTGAATAAATCGGACATTTCATCGACGCGCCTATAGTGCTATTCTCAGAACTGATCACTTTTGAGACAACTAGACTATCTGGGGAAGTTATTAGGAGATTTTAAAGGCAAATAGACTTGAGGATTCGACTAGGAATCGGTTGCTCAACCGTGCTTATCTGTCGAGATCATTACGGCACAGATATAAATTGATTAGAGATCAAAGATAGGTCGGTTTGACTGAGATGAGTGGTTAAACGTGGGTGATCCCATTAAATTTCAAAATTCTTATTGATCGGCACTAGTTTGATTTTTCTATCGTTTTGGTACCTTATGTTCATAATCGAAACCTTGAGATTTTCACGACAACTGATAATCGCCAATGTGTTGAATGGGTTCATTGTGGCTCGAAGAAAATCGATCACGGGTCATTTGCACAAAAAAATTTCTAAAAGCTACTCGGTAGGTTAAGTCATGCTAAAATCGCGTTTGATTGAAATTAACCGCGATTTTGAACCCGATTTTCATGTTATGTCATAGGTCATTTTAGGAACGTTGACTCATTTTTTGAGGAATTTTCGGTGAGTTCGGGATTTTTACGGAAAATCGTTGCGGACGATTTGGAAAATGAACAGAAATTCGGATTGGCCAATTTGAAGGGATTTTTGGCATCTGGTGTGAGTGTATTCGTGAATGGAAGTTGTTTGGGCTTTCTCTGCATTCAAATTGGACCTCAACCGGATTTATTTGTTTAGAAAATCGGATTTCGAAAAAAATGAATTAGAATTTGGAATTGAAGGAAATTGCCACTTTTGTTGCCCGAGATTTATTGTTCGAGGGAAATTTTGTGCAAGAAAGCAAGTGAGGATCAATTGCTTTAGCATGTGAATTTTTTGGGATCAAATTGGACTAAACAAAAGCAAGTGGGACAAGGATTTTTGGATTATAGGAAATCCTTTTAATTTTCTTTATTTTCTTCCCTATTTCTTGTTCCCCCCTAGCTGCGCACGTCCCCCTCTCCTTTTTCTTCTCTCTCTCTCTCTCCTCGTGCGATTCCCCCACCCCCCCCCCCCACCGATGTCTTTCTCCTCTACCGTGTTCCATTTTCCCTCTCTCTCCCATTATCTTGACTTTTAGTAAAGTTTATCCACCCCCTCTCTCTCTCTTTTTGGCCGACTCACCCTCAATCTCTCTCGGTTCTCCCTTTCACGCGTTCGCTGCCCCATTTTCTGCGAGTTTCGCTGATGTCCAGCGACCCACCGAAGTAGATCGCATGGAGCCAAAGCCACGCCGCCGGCTCACCTTCCTCCTTCGTTCGTGAGAAGTCCCGTCCGTGGTCGAGCTCGGTGTCCCGCACGAACTCAGCCGCGCAAATCAGCCCATCAGCCGAGGAACCCGAGCAGAAACTGTGAGGTTTTGTGGGCCAATTTTTGGCCTCGATACGTGCCCCGTTGGTGTTGCTGCTTTGGAGCTTTTCGTTCCTCGTCGCGTCCTCGTTGTTTTGATCCGAGCAGATCATTAATCAAGTGAATTTAATTCACTAATCCTCGCTTAGTTTGCTAATGATGCTTAGGGGTTGATTAGATTTAATTAAGTGCAGTTAGGTGGATAGATTAGATTAGAATAATTAAATTAGGGATTTACCTATGCATGTTAGGCAAATGGTTAGTGTAGTTAGCGAGTAGATAGGTCCTAGTAATTATTGAATGAGTCTTGGAATTTTTACGGGCCCGTTTCAGCTTCCAATTAGGCATTACAGGCCTAAATTGGATTTATTGCTATTTAATAATTAATTTTCGTAATTATTTAATTATTTATTTATTTTCCGGAAATTAGACCGGGATAGCCGATGACCGGAATTTTATGTTGATTATCGTGGTGTAGTCTATTTATTTATTTGAATGCTAATTGGTGGTGAATTGATTTATTTGTGATTTTAGGATTTATTTCCTAAATTAAATGAATTTGGTAATTAATTGAAAAATAACCGGGCATCAGTTGATAATGCCAAAAATGTTTTGGTGGACTACAGAAAATGGTGGGATTTATAGAAAGGAAATTATTATATTTTGGCTAAGGCCGACCGTATACCCCACACACAATATTTTATCGAGTATGATAAAAGATGAGAAGATATGCTGTATGATGTAGCTCGGTGATTGGATATCGCCTTAAAGAATGCATGTGACTCGTTGATTAGATCCATCACCTCAGAGAATGCACATGGCTCGGTGACTGTACATCACCTCGGAGAATGCACGTGGCTCGGTGATTGGGTATGTCATCTCGGAGAATGCGCGTGGCTCGGTGACTAAGTATGTCGCCTCAGAGAATGCACGTGGCTCGATGACTAGATATATTGTCATGGAAAGTATATGGTATCAATTAAATGACCGGGAAATGGTCTGATTGACATGTAATCGACGAGATCGATTGATCGATGTTTCGATTTGTAGTAGTTGATTGGGTGTCTATTTGAACTGTGCTGACTTGCAAGTGGAATCTGAGGCCAAGGTAAGTCCTCTGACCCGTGTGTGCTTAGGCAGCCCATAGTGTATTGGTTTCCTAATCGGGTCTTAGAAGGGTAGAACTGCTGAGACGTAATCTCATCCCATTGTGGGATAACATTTCAGGCCCTTAGATGGTAGCACCTCCACCTCCTCGTCCTCCTATGCATTTTGGCATCCCTGAAGAGGTTACAGAGTTAGGATGTTATTTCCATATACACAACCACCTCGAGGGACTAGAGTACGTGTTGATCAAGTCCACTGTCTAGGTTGACGTGGGTAAGGATGCCTTGAGGCCCCACGAATATTGATCATGGTATCGTCACTACCATGATGGGCGAAGAGAGATCCCATCTTAGAAAGTGATGCACCTTTGTACATACTGGAAGAGGCATTCGGTGAAGGGACGGCTGATCCTAAGGATGGGTTAGTAGTGGATGCTAAGGATCCAAAGCTTGACGACCCTGAATCTCCTGTATACTCTAACGTGGACTCCAGCTGGGGTGTCGAAGAAGGAGTGGACGTCGAAGATGAGGAACCTAAGGACGAGCCTGAGGATGAGCTTGAGGAGGAGCCGGAAGAAGAACAAGAAGAAGAAGAAGAAGAAGAAGAAGAAGAGGAGGAGGAGGAGGATCCAGAGTATGACCCGGATGAGGATTGAGACCTCACCCTATTTTACAAACCCCGGGTCTTGAACTGTTGTATGATAGATTAAACTCCTGTGAATAGTATTGTATTATATACTATGAGGTTTGCTTATATAAAAGTATGGTTGTGGTTTTTCAGTTGTGAAAAATATGGCCATACTTTTCTATCTCATTGTTTTATTGTCTGGGAATTGTTTAACTGCTTCCGCATGCGTATTAAAATAAATGGGTCGGCGATGCATCCTAGGACGTCGCTATTTAATCGACCATGCAGGGATGGGCGTGCGCCCGGGGATCGGGGCGTGACACGTCAGCCATTAAAAACCAAAATATAAACATGCATTATTAAGTCCTTAAATCATTCATGTAATGCTCAAATGGCATGACAATCACACATGACTTGGAGTTGGATGAGACAAATGATTAGAGCAATCTTCTAACCCTAAGTCGGCATGTGAAAATATCATACGATTATATGTCAATACAAGATGATATAAGATCTAAAATGTCATATTGGACAATTTCTAAGTGCAACAAGCTTAATTGTGACATAATTTTCACATATGAAATGGCACTCAATCATGACTAGCCACATATGCACATGAAACTTATAATGCGTAGTTCAAAAGTCAAGAAGGCATCAACATGAGATTTGGTCTCTAAGAGACCCAAACAAGCATGAGAAAGCATGCACATGCAAGACCTTAATCCTATATCAAGATCTGAAAAAATACTTAATTTCAATCACTTAAGAACGTGCACAAATTCAACCAAAAACTTGACACATAGAATGAATGATGACAAACATTATCTTTTGAGAACTTCAAATCTGATTGCGATCATACGAATGATGGAAAAAATGGCAAAACAAATACACTTCACTAACCATCCAAATTGCAGCAGAACATATATGCATTTGCATATGCATTTGACATACCAAATAGCGATGAAATCCTGCAAATCATACACTGATAGAAAGCACACAGCATGTATTTCATTCTTTATAAAGATCCTAAGGTGAAATAAGCTCATTTACATGCTCAATTTTATCTAAATATATCCCGGATTAGTGTAGGGCAAACTGACATACACTCAGATTTAAGGGGTTTTGACCCACAAAAACTAGTCCAAAAAATCTAAAAAAAATCTAAGGCATTCTCAAGACAATTTGGAACAAATTTCATGAGACAACTTTATCAAAAATCAATCACAGAGACCAGGACAAAAATAGAAAACTGCTGTGGCGAACTAGGAACAAAACCTAAAATGCACTAAGAAACCTGCAGAAATTGAGCAGACTGAAGTTTTTTTCGAGGGTCAAATGTTAGTCATTTGGGCCGTGCAACCTATGAAATTGAAGGTCTCAGAACGTACTTTCTAAGTCTAAAAAGTCTCAAGTCGAAATAAGGTCATCTAAAGTCTCATTTTAGGCAAAATAGTAAACATGTTACAAGCATCCAAATCAACCATTCAACCACATATCATCGTCAATCCACATTCAACCTTAGCAAATCAATGATTTAACATGTTAATGATGGATCTAAGCATTTAATAAGGTCCTAAGTGAGAATCCTAACCCTTTCTAATTCCGCTTCATCAAATTCAAGCTTAAAATACCAACCTTTTGTGCGATTCCTTGGTTTTTTACGTGATCAAACGAATCAACCATCATCAGAGTTCAATTGAGCTTCCAAGGGAAGGATTGGGATAGCAACAAATTGCCTCAAGGAGGATCGGAACATCGATTCTAAAGCTGTAATTAGAAGTGTCAGGCAATCAATCGGAAGGGTCTAATTTGTGAAAATCCAAGCTTAAAACAAGAATTGCGTTTAAGGGCATAATTAGGAGTCAAATTGCAAATTCATGAAATCCAAGAGCTTTAATGCAAAATTGTGGGAAATCAAGGGCATAGGAGTGAAATTGGCATAGTGAGGGTCTTGAAATCGATCGCTAGAGTCCATAACCAGCTGGCAAGCGACTTGCCCCACCAACGGTCGGATCGATCATACCATTTTACATTGATTTGATCAGTTCTTGATCGGTTCTAATTGGTTTTGGCCGATTCACGCATTTGTGGCTCTTGTGGGTTCAAATTTGTGCAATTTGGTCCTCAAGAGAAAATTTGCATGATTTGAGAAGGAATTGTACAATCTCAATCCAATTAAGCCAATTAAACTTCATAAATGTAATATATGGATCTACTATTGACTTAATTAATTGATTACCACAAAAAACAACAAACCAAAACCATGAGTACTTGAGATTGAGCCTTAAGGGCCAAAATGAGCAATTTTGCAATTCATTAGCTAAAATCGCAAAATTGAATGAAATTGAATTCAATTAATGTTGCAATAGACCCATTTAACTAACTACCCATATGTAAGATCACCTAATAAATTGACGTTAAATTGAAGTACTAAAACTTAGACAAAAAATGAATCACGGTCTAATATTAAAATTAGACCTAGATTCATGCAATTGAACCTTAGCTTTGAATGGGTCAATCTAAATATCTTAGATTGAGGCTCAATGAGTTGGTTTTCTTACCTTCAAAATAATAAAATCCCTCAAATCAGAAAGGTCTCATGTGAATTTCCCAAAATTGACCTCAAATCTAGACTTTTCTTAAGAAACAAGTGGAAAATAATTGTCCGTTTGTAATCATGAAAAATCGATTTTGACCCTCTAATTAGGGTTTAAAATGGCAATTTGCTCTTCGATGTGGCAATTCGTAAAATTGAATGCATGAATAGATTTAGAATAGTCCCGAGAACAAATATCATAAGAGGAACTACACATAATTATGGTTAAAATAAAAGTAATTTATTTTTTGCCGATTTAGAATCTAAAACCGGAAAATTCAGAACACGATGTTCTTAATTGATTTTCGCAAAAGTTTTGACACTAAAGTAAAACAGTCAAATTGACACTAAAAAAAAGTATTTTGTGGATTTTTTATTTTTCCAATTTTTTGGTCAAAGGTTTAATCAAAAGTCAATCTTTTAATTGATTTTTTCTAAAAAGTTGATTTTTTTTTATCAAATCCTTGAATCTTTGAAAAATTGATTTGAGAAAAGTAAAATTAAAGCTAAATAACATCATTTTGGATGAAAAGTTATTTTTTGACCTGAGGTTGACTTTTAGTTGAAGGATGGACCAAAAAGTTAACCCGAAAGTCAATATTGACTTTTCGGGTTTCTCTGGAAAATAAAGGGGAAATTGCTTAAAAACAACAATGCAAAGAAAAGAAATGAAAAATAATACTTTTTGGTCAAGAAACGGGTTCCGTTGCAATCGAAAGCCCAAATCTCAATCTTATTTATTTTTACCTTTTTTCACACGTTGACTAAAATTCATGTATAAACAATTCTTAAGGTGATTGAAAGCTTGTATTAGAGTCTATGCAAAGGTACTATTCATTGTAACATTTTCAAGGTCATATAGTTATGGTTAACAATTGTTAGTCATCAAGTTTGGACAAATTAAACAACATCAAGCTCCAAATCTTCCTCTTATCTTAACTTTTCTCTATTTTCTCCAAATTACAACTTAGAAGCTTAGCTTTCCTCAAGTAAAGCTCTATTTTGAGTATGTTGCACGATAGAGATCAAGCTTGGAGCATCTAGGTCATCACCTTCCATATTTAGGAGTTGCATTTTTATGCCCCTAAATATGACATGAAATGATAAAGGTGAAAGATCAAATAGACTCTTGGATAAAAACTGCCGGAAAAATAGAAAAGAATGAGCCATCAAAATAGAAGGGATTCTGTATGACCTTGCACACTGATGTTTTGCAGTCAAACCAAGATTTGTTGGAGTCAATCCTTCAATATTCTTCTTATTAGTAATCAATTTTACTTTCCAAATTTCTTTGTAGAATCCAAGACATTCTCAGAAGACTTTTGGTGCACTTATCCAATTTTATTTTAAAAAACTAATGTCCCTTTTATAAAAGATTTTTAACAAAAAATGACCAAGATATGATCTTATCATTATTTTTTTGTTTGACGTTCAATTGACTAAATTTTTACATCTACGGAAATCTCATTAAGCTAACTTTATGCTACTTTTGTTGAAAATTTGTAGGGAGTGTTTTTTGAGAATTAGGTCAAATGGATGGTCGTGGTCAAATTTTCTTTGTTAGAACTGCAATCAACAAGATTCTTGAGGTGAAGGTAAGCTTATGTTAAAGTCTATGTGAATGTATTGCCTTAGTGGATCAAAATTTGTTTTGATACCTATGAAATCGCACGTGGATTCTAGAAAAATAATGCTCGTAAACAATTCACTAAACATAATATAATAATAAAATAGTAGAATCAGAAGAACACGCCAGAAAATTTGTTAACGAAGTTCACCCAAACCTGGGCTACGTCTCCATGTAGAGGCACTCTACGAATCCACTAGACTTCGAAAAAAGTTGGAATACAACGATGATCTTCTCTCAAGATCAGGGCACAAAGAGATTGAGAACCCTCATAAAGAATAAACTCACTTTTTTCTTCTCTCTTTTTCTTGCCTCTCTATTTTCTTTTTCAATGTCTTGATCGCTAGCGTCTTGCCATCGCTAATATAAAGGTATCACTTTTAACCTAAAAACAAATCTGATTGAAAAGACAAAAAAACCCCTAAAAAATATTTGGCTTCATCTATATCTCCAACTTGAAAACAAATATAATCAAGCACCAAGCAACTTTGCATCCATCTTCTTCAAAAAATAGTAGTTGAAAAACTTGTGCCTCTGCGATACTCCTCATCAATCAACCTAGAGTAATACCAATGGTAATAGTATAGAAAATATGCTTCTCTCTGTCTACTACCTTGGTCAACATGTCAGCTGGATTGTTTGAGCCATCAATCTTCTATAGCTTTAACTCATTATCTTTCAATACCGATCTGATAAAGTGATAACGCTTCTTGATATGTCTAGTCCTTGAGCAATAAGCTGCATTCTTTGCTAAGTGCACTGCACTTTGACTATCACTCCATAGTGTACCGACTGGCTGTTTTCGATGTAACTCCTCCATATAATCTTGTAACCACATGATTTCCTTGGAGGCTTCTGTGATCGCCACGTATTCTGCCTCTGTCGTCGATAAAGCCACTACTTTTTGTAGTTGAGATACCCAACTCACTGATGTACCTGCAACTATAAAGACATATCCAGTTGTGCTCTTACCACTATCTCAATCATCTTAATGATCTGCATCTACATAACCCTACAACTCTAGAGATGTACCACTATAACAAAGTGAGTAATTGGAAGTACCTGCTAGATATTTCAATATCCATTTCACTGCATTCCAATGCTCTTTGCCTGAGTTTTGCATATATCAACTCAAAACTCCCACTGCTTGTGCAATGTATGGTCTCGTGCTCACCATGGCATACATCAAACTCCCCACTACTGATGCATATGGAACTACCACCATCTCATCTTTCAAAGCCTAAGTGCTCGGACACATATCCTTGGAAAGTTTGAAGTGATTCGTTGAAGGAGTTGCAACCAGTTTTGCTTTGTCCATGTTAAATCTCTTTAACACCTTGTTCACATAGTCTTCTTGTGACATCCATAATTTGTTATTTTTCCTATCCCTAATGAATTTCATGCCTAAAATATTCTTGGCCTCTCCCAAGTCTTTCATAGCAAACTGTGATGATATCATCTTCTTCACTTCTATGATTCCCTTCATATTGGAACTAGCCAACAGCATGTCATCCACATATAAAAAGAGATACACAATGTCACCATCATCATACTTGCGAAAATAAACACAGTAATCAAACTCACAGTGTGCAAATCTTTTTTCTTTCATGAAACCATCAAATTTAGGTACCATTACCGTGGAACTTGTTTCAAGCCATACAAGTTTTTCTTCAAGCGACATACCATGTGCTCCTTACCTTTGACTTCAAAACCCTTAGGTTGTGTCATGTATAGTTCTTCATCTAAGTCACCGCGTAAAAACGTTGTTTTTACGTCTAACTGCTCAAGATGAAGATCCTCCACTGCAACTATACTCAGTAGAACTCTAATTGATGTCATTTTCACTACAGGTGAAAATATCTCAGAGTCGTCGATCCCTTCTTTTTGAGAAAAGTCCTTGACTACAAGTCTCGCCTTGTATCTAATACTACCATCTACTTCATTCTTAATCATGTACACCCATTTATTTAACAAAGCTTTTTTACATGTGGGCAAGCTTGGTCAACTCTCAAGTTTTGTTCTGAAGTAACGAGCTCATCTCGTCTTTCATAGCATACTCCCACTGCAAGTGAGACGTGTCTATCTTTGCCTCATCATAAGTCTCTGGTTCTCCTGAATCTGTATATAAGACATGGGTCAGAACAATATTAGCTGATGGATCAAAAATTACCTTTGGCTCTCTCACACGTGTAGACCTCCTTGAGACAGGTACTTCAGGCTCGTTAGTTTGCTCCGACTCATTGTGTTCCTCTTGAACTACCTCCTCACTGATAATAGGCTCATATTGAACCTCTCTTTCAAGTGCGCTTTGATCTACTGAAAACATCTTCACGAGCCTTGTGTCTAATTCAACATATTCTGGTGCTACTACCTTCTCATGCTCTGTCTGACGATCCTTGTACATCTTTTCTTCATGAAATACCACATTCCAACTGTGGATGACTTTGCTATTCTCATAATCCCAAAGCCTATAGCCATACTCGTTGCCACCGTATCCGATAAAGACACACTTCTGGGACTTAGCATCAAGTTTTTTCCTATCCTCCCTGTCAATCAAAGCATATGCAATACAACCAAACACATTTAGATGTGAATAATTAATCTTTTTACCTGACCACTACTCTTGTGGTATTTCTCCATCCAACGCACTAGATGGACTTCTCTTGATAAGATAAACATCTGCATCAACTGTGGCAGCCCATAAGTGTAGCGAGAGACCCGCGTGTAGCCTCATGCATCTCGCACATTCGAAAATAGTCATGTTCATCCTTTTAGCTACACCGTTCTCTTGAGGAGTTCTAGGAACAGTCTTTAACCCATGTAAGCCTTCTTGACTCAAATATTCTGCAAATTCCTTACTCGTGTATTCACCACCATTATCATACTTCAAAACTTTAATCTGATAACCTGTCTCTTTTTCTACCATGGTCTTCCACATTCTGAACATCCCGAATAGTTTTGATTTTTCTATAAGAGCATAAACCATAGTCTTCCTTGTCGTATCATCAATGAAGGTGACAAAATATCTCTTACCGCCATAAGAGAGTTCCTGAACAGGTCCCCATACATCAGTATGAACCAACTCTAGCTTTTGGCCTTTATTTTGTCGCCCATTCAATTGAAAACTAACAACCTTATGTTTTCCATAAATACAACTCTCACAAAAATCTAACTCAACTTTTTGCAAACCTGGAAGTAATTTCTTCGAGTGTAATTGCTTTACACATTTTTCACCAAGATGTCCCAAACGATAATGCCAAAGAGTAGACAAATTACCTGTAGTCATTGTAGTTGCAACCATATCACTGATATTGTCTCCTTAGAGAAGGTAAAGTGTACCCGTACGCTTTCCCTTTGCTACTACTCTTACCCCTAAGGTTATCTTCCACTCTCTGCATCCAAAGGTTATTACCAAACCTTCTTGGTCAAGTTTACTAGTTGAAATCAGATTTTTCTTTAATTCTGGAATATGCCTAGTTTCACACAAAACTAGACGTTCTCCACCTGAGATGTTCACAGTCACAGTTCCTTCCCCAACAATGGGACACATGTGGCCATTTCCCACAATCACTTGTCCGAAATCTCCACTGGCATAATCATCAAATATGTTTCATTATGAGGTGTAATGAAAAGAAGCACCGAAATCAATAAACCATTTATCTATCGTCAAGTCAAACTCTGCCGACAAACACAAATTATCCAGCAAAGATTCATCGCTAACCACATTAGCCCCTTGATTCTCATCTTGCTGCTTCTTTTTGTAGGCTTCACATTGAAACCTCCGGTGTCCGGTTTTGTGGCAAAACCAACACTCATAATCTTTTGCAACCTGTCTCTTACCCCTTGATTGTGATCTACCACGCCCACTGAATTTTCCTCTACTTTTACTTCTTCCACGGTTCTCCATTGCGAGTGCCGTTGAAGATGTAGATGCAGAAAAATTATCTCCACCTGAGACTTTCCTTCGCATCTCTTCATCCATGATACTACTCACAGCATCATCAAGAGTTAAATCATCCTTCATGGTGCTCGAAATTCCCTGCACTGCGGTATTATAGCTTTCTGGAAGAGAACATAAAAATAATAAAGCTTGAAGCTTCATATCTAAATTTATGCCTGCGGATTCCAATTAACATGTGACCTGCGTGAAACTATTAATATGCTCTGCCATAGAACCTCTATCAGATAACTTCATATTAACCAGTTTTTTCAGCAAAAATACCTGATTTGATGTGGACGGCTTCTCATAAATATTCGTCAGAATATTCATGGCTTCTTTTGCAGTTTTTTCTTTCGTGATGTGGTACCCTATATTTTTCATCAACCCTAGACGAATCGCACCTAATGCCTTTCGATCAAGAATTTTCCATCCAGCTTCTGTTGTCGAATCCACTTCCGCCATCTCGGGTTTCCAACCCTCAAGTGGTGCATATAGATCTTTTTGATAAATATAATCCTCGATTTGTAGTTTCCACCATCCGAAATCTTGCCCATCGAACTTATCGATTCTGATTTTATCTTCTGCCATACTATTTGCTTTCAATCAAACGTCACCGAAAAACCCTCGATGTTCTCGATTAGCCAACCTAGGCTCTGATACCAATTGTTACGAAATCGCACATCGATTACAGAAAAATAACACTCGCAAACAATTCACCAAGCATAATATAATAATAAAATAGCAGAATCAGAAAACATGCCAGAAAATTTGTTAACGAAGTTCACCTAAACCTGGGCTACGTCTCCGCACAGAGGCACTCTGCGAATCCACTAGACTTCGAAAAAAATTGGAATACAACGATAATCTTCTCTCAAGATCAGGGCACAAAGAGATTGAGAACTCTCATAAAGAAAAAACTCACTTTTTTCTTCTCTCTTTTTCTTGCCTCTCTATTTTCTTTTTCAGCATCTTGACGGCTAGTATCTTATCATCGCTAATATAAAGGTATCACTTTTAAACTAAAAGCAAATATGATAGAAAAGACAAAAAGCCCCCAAAAAATATTTGGCTTCATCTATAACAATATAGTCATGGTTGACAATTGGCATATCATTTGATTCGGTCATCAAATTTGGATAAATTGAGCAAAATTAAGCTATAAATCTTCCTTCCATTGTAACTTTTATCTATTTTCTCCAAATTATGACCTGGAAGCTTAAGCTTTTCCAATTTATGCTTCAAGATTTAGTGAACAATTAAAGTGTTGTCTATATCTTCGCTAGAGGCCCGAGTAACATAAGCATCACCAATCTCCTCAAGTTAATCTACCAATCTCCTCAAGTTAATCTCTGTTTTGATACATTTAACTGCTCACCGAGGTCCATCTTTTGAAGTTGTATACCTCTTGAATATAACATAAAATGATAGAGGTGAAAGATTACATTAATTAATTAATTTTCTATTTTAAATAATCGGGTTCATGGATATTCCAATATTTGTTAAACCCTACAGTGATTTTATTGAATTGGGTATTGGCATCTATTAATAACGAGCCTAGTTGAGTAGCAAAATGTAGGTAATTGTGTTTAACTGAAGCCCGTAATGGGAGGGGCCCAGTTGACATGCTATTGATTAAGGTTTGCTAGGTCCTCTCTCTAGCCTATAAAATGGTAGGTTATAGCTATAAGTTGCTTGAATCCCATTGAAAGCTGCCATACTAAAATAGGTCATAGAGAGGAACATCTGGCATTCCGATAGATCACTAATTATCAGATTGATCTACTTTCTTCAAGTGAAGCAATACGTTGTTTGATAAAAGGTGCTCAAACATAAAAGAATGACACAACAAAATAGAAGGTATTCAGTATTGAGCTTAGACACCATTGTTTATGCCAATCCAAGAGATTCTTCAATATCCTTTTTATGGGTAATCAATTTTTCAAATTTCTTTCTAGTACCAAGATATCCTCATAACACTTTTACTGCACTTTTCCAATTTTATTTTAAAAATCAATTTCCCTTTATAAAAGATTTTTGATAAAAAAAATGACCAAGATTTTATGTACATAATTTTACAACTACAGAAAGCTTATTAACTTAACTTTAAAAAAAAATGGTTTCTCTGTTGATAATTTGTTGAGAGTTTCTCTTTTCTGAATACTAGCTCAAATGGAGCTCAAACGGATGGTCATTCAAAAAAGATATGATATTTCTTTGCTAGACAACACAATTTTTGAGGTGGCGGTAAGCTTTTGTTAGTCTACATGAATGTATCACTATATTGGATTACAATTTTTTTCGCAACCTTAATATAGTCAAAGTAAAAACAATCAAATTTGGACAAATTAAACTACATTAAACTCTAAATCTTTCATCTATGTGATTTTTTTTTTCCGATTTTATCCAAATTATGACCTAGAAGCTTAACTTTTTCCAATCTAAGCTTCAACATTTGGTCAATAATCAAAGTGTTGTCTTTATATCCACTAAAGGCCTACATAACATAAGCACTTCAAATCTCAAGTAAGTTATGTTTTGAGCATGTTGCAAGATAGAGATAAAGCTTGGAGCATGACGGTGATCACCAATATGACAAAAATGGATAATGGTGAAAGATCAAATGCATTCTCAAATAAAAATTGCTAAATTAAATGTAAAAGTATGACTTAATAAAATGGAAGCTATTAAAGTGATTAATTCTAGGGTGGGTAGTTATAGATCTAGAACCTAGAACTTACCCATTATAATTGCTTTCCAGTTTTTGGAACTTGAAACCTACATGTTTTCCTTGGAAATTGGTTCCAGAATCTATCCTCTCTCAGGGGTTGCACAAAGCAAAATATAATTAGTAGGATATTACTTCTACCGAAAACCAATTATACATGATGAATGGAAGTTTTAATACAAGAAGTAAATAAGTTCCGTTCCCCCAATTTTTGCATTCAACATTCACTCGCAACATTCCTCGATGGAGAAAAGCAATTTCCTTCCCCTCACTTTAAAAGCAACAACGACAAACCCAATCAAGAAAATAGAACACTTGAGGGGGGAGGATGTGAATACAGCAAAACAATTTGAAAACACAAGTGAGACAAGAATGTCAGCAGAACTGGTAGATAAACGAAAATTAACAACACGTAAGCACTTAAATTCGAGATTTATATTCAACTAGATGAAACGCAAAGCAAAACAATTCCAAAAAAGAGCGGGATTAGTCGACACGCACGAGTTACACGATGCAATCGCGCAAGAACAATAAAAAGATGTTCCCACTAGCCAAATGGAAGATAAACCAAAACACATAAATTTCTTGAAAGAGTAAATTGGAATTTCACATTAAGATTTATAACGAGATCAGCAAAATTTAAAAGTTTATAATTAAATTGACAATCACACAATAGGGTTAGGACTAATTGGATAATTTTCCCATTAAATTTTATGGAGAAAAATTTAATCTTTTGGTTGAATCTGGTCCAAGCCCTAATTGAAGTCTACCTAATTTCTTGAGAAATATTTTTTTTCTCTTTTCTGATAGAAATTTGACAAGAGATATACCAATTTTTATTGCACATAATATTTTAGTCCAATATTCAATTGACTCAATTTTTACGTCTACGAAAGGCCTGTTACTCAAGAAAATATAACACAATTGTTGAAAATTTGTTACTTTTGAAAATTAGTGGGGTGAAAGGTTGTATATTTTTCTCCCTTAAAATTAAACAACACCATTCTTGAAGCCTCAACAGCCTTGTGTTTAGATGTGTACCGGCCTATTGGGTGACACGACAATTTTTATGATATTCTCACAATAAGACCTTCGTAATTAAAAGTAGCGATATCTTTTTATTTAGCAGTCGAATTTGGACAAATTGTAGTCCTATAGAAGCACCAACTTTAGATTGAGTTATGAATCTTGTCCGAACTTTTCTTTTTCCCAAAAAATCACTGACTTTTAATTCGTATCAATATATGCCCCATTGAGTTTCCATCCAATAATGCCTTTGAAGGTCCGACATATCAATACAACATATATATTATGTCCACGTCGCTTACTGAGTGAATTTAAGACACCAAAATGATGTACTTTTAGTTCTCTTAATTGAGTGATTGTAAGAAAGTAGGGCTCAATCCATCTACAAGTAGAGCTTGAAGGACAACAGTTGCTATTGCTTGTTTACTAAATAAAAAGTTCGTATTCAATTAGGGCTCCTACTCCCAATATCATGCTAAGTTCACCATAATTGTGGCTTCTCAATAATTGTAAATTTAATTCTCGGGAGGAAATCAAGCAAGCAACATTCCAATTAGGGGCTACTAAAGCCCCGGGACCCGATGGTTTGAATGGGCTGTTCTACCAAACTCACTAGGATATACTCTAGGAAGATATATTTATCTCGGTGCAAGATTTTTTCATCTCAGGTGTGCTGCCTCCAGTTTTTAACGGAACACTCATTTCTCTGATCCCAAAGATACCGCACCCAGAGAGGTTAGATCAATATCGACCCATTAGTCTCTGCAATTTTATCTATAAAATCATATCCAAAGTGCTAGTGAATCGTCTGAAATCATGGTTACCTGAGTTGATTACAACGGAACAAAGTGCTTTTGTGACTGGCAGACAAATACAAGATAACATTTTGGTTGTCCAAGAGGTACTACATCAGCTAAAAATCAAGGAAATGAAGAAAAAATTTCAGGCAGTGCTAAAGCTGGATATGCAGAAAGCATATGATCGGGTAGAGTGTGATTTTCTGGAGGCCTATCTTCGCCAAATGGGATTTCATGGTAAATGGGTACAGTGGGTGATGCAATGCATTACCACGGTCTCCCTCAGTGTTAAATTAAATGGCAAACCACTACCCTATTTCCATCCAACAAGGGGGCTCAGACAGGGAGATCCCCTCTCTCCATACATGTTCATCCTTTTGGCTAATGTCTTATCTATCCTTATCTAGCAAGCCGTCGACATGGGAAATCTAACGAGGATCAAATTTAACAGGTGGTGTCCTACCCTATCTCATCTATTTTTTTGCGGATGATGCTATCTTTTTCTTAGATGGACGGCTCCTAGAATGCCAAAATTTAGCAAACATATTGCATCAATACTGTTTAGTAACTGGACAAGTTGTGAATAGAAACAAATCAGGACTCTTCCTCAGTAAAGCTTGCCCTATCAGTTTAAAGCAAAACCTGACTAGAGAACTGAGAGTACCTGTGCTTGAAAAGACTGGCAAATACTTAGGTATACCGTCTGATTGGGGGGTTTCCAAAAAAGATATGTTTGCTTGGATTCTAGGGTGAGTTAATGCAAAGCTAGCAGGGTGGAAAGAGAACCTCATATCTAAAGGAGGGAAGGAAATCCTACTAAAAACAGTGGTACATGCACTCCCGCAGTATGCCATGTCGATATTTAAACTTCCCATCTCTATATGTATGTCCATTGAGCAAAAAATAGCCAGGTTCTGGTGGCAAAATAATTGTACTAGGTCGGGAATACATTGGAAGAGTTGGGACCTACTTAAAGAGCCGAAGGATAACGGGGGGCTTGGATTTCGAGATTTACTTACCTTCAATAGAGTACTTCTAGGTAAACAAGCATGGCGACTTTTCCAAAATCCATCATCCTTGTGGAGTAGAGTTTTCAAATGACTATATTTTCACTCTAAGGAATTCTGGCATGCAGAAAAAGGAACTAGACCATCTTGGGGTTGGCAAAGTCTACTATTAGCCAGAGATTCCATTTCAAATCAGCTTCAGTGGTCAGTCGGTAATGGGCAAAGGATATGCGTCCACGAGGATAAATGGCTAACAAAAGGAATCATTAGAGGGCCAGCACCTAGAGGAGAGCCTGAGAAGGTGGCCAGCTTCATAATTCCATAACAGAACGCTTTGAATGTTCCTCTACTCTGAAGTAGCTTTGATGACTAGACTGTAGATGACATTATCGCCCTACAGTTACGCCCAGATTCCACTACAGACCAACTTATCTGGACAGGGACGCAGATATGTCTATATACCGTGAAAAGTGGCTATAATTACCTCAGACATACAGATCATAGCATTGCTAGCACCCGTGCATCCTCATCCAACCAAACGCCACGCCAATTATGGTGACAGATTTGGAAAGTGAAGACCGCCCCCAAAATTCAAATTTTTCTGTGGTCCTTATGCCACAATGTGCTATCTACAAAGGACAACCTATTCCGGCGACACATTATCCCAGACCCGATATGTCAGCTCTCCCCATCCCACATCCCAGAAACAACAGAACATATATCTCTATTTTGCCCATGGACACAACATATTTGGTCACATCCCAAAGTAAAGATCGACATATCATCATACAGAACACATCACATGGATGCTTGGCTAGCAGATCCACTTGAGAATAGGGCCAACTTACCTGATCTGGAGACCATCATATCCCTTCTTTGGCAGATCTGGAAGGCGCGCAACCACTTCGTCTTCCGACACCAACGCACAAACCCCGAACAGCTTGTGGAACCGGCTCTCACAAATGCAACGATTACCCTTAGCACACTACAGCCGGCGTCGGAAACAAGGCTACCATTGCTGAACCCTAATCGGTTATGGACTCCCCGGAGCCTAGCATCGTCAAAATCGATCTTGACGGGGCTTTTCCAATAGAGTGTCACACGGGCGCCATTGCATGTGTTTGCAGAGATCTCTTAAGCACCCTGATCGACGGTTTTTCCAGCAGCGTCCAAGCATCCTCCCCACTACAAATAGAGATTCAAGCCCTAATACTCACACTCAAATATTAGCTACAGAGAGGAAAGGCCGACGCTCACCTGCTGGTGGAATCCGACTGTCTCGTGCTTGTGGAAACTGTGAACCATCGCCATTTGTCGCCGTGGGAGTGTCGAGCATTGTTCGCGGACAACGCATCACTACTCCTCTGTTTTCCCAATCTGCGCATACAACATTGCAGACGTGAAGCCAATTCCATTGCTGATTGGGCCGCCAAGGCCCATGGCCGTGGAACCCTTTCCCTGAACTGGGCCTTTTCACCTCCCCAAATTCTCTTGGATATGCTATGTACTGAAGCCCTGACTAAGGGTTGTAATATTTTACCTACTTGAATGAAATGCTACGTTTTCATATAAAAAAAAAAAAAAAAAAAGCAACGTATGTATTAAGATAGCACATAATCTTTCTTCCATAATTTGTCTGAGAAACACGAACTACTTCAACCTTGAAGGAAAAATGGACAGAGAACGCGAACCCGAAAAGAGAAGTTTCTTATTTTCGTATCCTTTAGTGGTTTGAATATGGGGAAATTATATTCAATCAACGCTAAATATATTGTATGGATGCTAAGTTAATCCTTAATTTTCTAATTTTGTCAATTAGTCATAAATTTTTAAGCATCTAGTCAGCTTCCAGCAAAGATTGACCAAAAGAAATACATTAGAATTTCACGCAAAGGCTTATAAATAAATTGAAAAAATTAAAAAGTCTATATGAATTAGCATCCGCACAATTGGTTTAGCACTAATTGGGTAATTTTCATGTTGAATCTTATGGAGAAATTTAATCTTTCGGGTTGAGTCTATTTCAAGCCCTAAGACAAAGATAAATACAACTTCGAACTTTAAGTGAAAGGGAATGATTAATAGCCGAGAGCAAAGGCACAGATAGTGACTAGAGCAAGAAATTCAGTCCCTTCTTCCCCACGTCTATAATTAGGTGACAAGTACATTAATTGAAATGTTCATTCTCTCTTTATATCTTCTCCATAAGCAATCCTCCCACCACGTCACCCACTCATCAGTGGACTTTTTTCTTAGAGAAACAAACACCACTCTATACTACAGCTGAAGGTTTCTCTTTTTATCTATTTATTTGTGTGTGTGTGTGTCTATATATATATTTTAAGAAACATGACCTAAGATATTCTACAGTATAATGTTGTACCGTATACCATTAGAAAATTATATTCTCCAATTACGCGCGAAAGAAAGAACCAGAGGACAAAAAGGAGAAGAAGAAAGTGAACTAAACGGGGGTCGCCATATTTAATGTAGTGACCCATTTTCATTCTGTTTTCTAGACTTCCATCGCTTTATTTGGAAACATCAACTAGACAAATTATAAAATGCATAAGTATACTTGTTGCCGATTAAATTTTATCATTTGTTAATGAAAGGTGTGGACATACAAAACTTGAGATATTGTAAACTTTTATAATGTAAATTTATAGAATCTTGAACTTCCATTGTCTGGAGAGTCCCATTCGTTTCCCATTCCCTCGTACACAGGATCAAGTTTTAAACCGTGGTAAGAATGTGGTTTGAGATTAAAATATTAGAAAGATCGGATAGAATCATAAGCACATATATTTATTCATCCTCCATTTCACAACGGACTGTCTCGAAAAGAGGAAATTTGAACCAAACAAATAAGTCTTATAACTTAAAATAGAAATAGCAATTTGAGTCTGATATGCGAATGCTTCGTGAAGAGTCCAACACCGACAAGGAGCGACTCAGATAAGGATGCACCTCGACACCTATATTTAAGTCGATAATTAAGTGCACAATTCGATATATAAAAAACAATAGTCAAAATAAAATAAAATAAAACTTTGTGTATGCGATAAAAATACCATAAGATCTCTCTCTCTCTCTCTCTCAAGCTGATGATGACTCGCTCGACTTTGACACATTCGCACCGACTCCTCAGAAAACGGCGGAAATGAGGACAAAAACGAGCGTAAAGCTGCAAAGAAAGAGATAAAGAGTCTACCCACTTTAAAAATGGAGGCGAATTCGGTGATTTGGTGGGAGGTTGAGATTGTAAAAATCTCAACTGAATAAGAAAGAAAGGTGCCTAAAAACCAGGAGCGGATGAAGACATACGCTCCAATTTTCTTTCAACCGAATCTCTCTCTCTCTGCGCCTATATATGGTCATCGTCACCGCTTCATGATAAGGGGGAGGACGATTGTTCAGAAATAGGAGAAGACGATGATAATGCTTTATCCTTTTTCTTCGATGGTTTTCAACTCTTCTCGTTGTTGTGTTCAACTCTCATGAGCATTCCCGCTGCCATGGCCTGCCTCCGCGCTCCGCCAACACTCACACCGGTCTCCCGCAGCGAGTTCCAGCGACCGTCCGACGAACTCAGAAGCTTTTTCCTGACATCTCCTGCGGTCTTTTGCCGACTTTGCTCCCTCCTGGTGTCCCTGTAGCGAAGCATCATCCAAGCTGATCCTGCACTGCAGCTCCAGCGAGGAGCACCGCGCCCCGACAACCATGCCTGCAAGTAACTGGCAATACTGACGCCCCCCTGGTGTGCTCCACATATCTTCGCTACCTTAGTCCAGCGAGCTCCAAACGTTACCGGCGAACCCAGCAGCAGCGCCTCCAACGAGCTTCAGGCGTGATCAACAATCGCCCAACTGTTATGCCACACCTTGATTCTTCCTTGCAGGTTTCTCCAGTGTTCCAGTTCGGTACACCTCCGAAGCCTCGCTGTTGTTTGGCCATCTCGGCTTCACCTCCTCGCTGCGTTTGCAAGGTCCATAGTTTGCTCTCGGCCATAACCCTTCGCTGGCACTCGTTCAAGTCTACGGCCACAACATGATTTTCTTTTGCCTCTTGGTGTCCGCAAAACCCAATTTAAGGTAAATTTGAGGTTTATATAACCTCATGCGGTAGTCTATTTTAGTAGATAGTTTATTTTTTAAATGCATGTTGACCAAGCATGGATAGATTTAACTTATCTGAATTATCCCATAAGCACTGACCATGAACAAGATTGGTATAGCATCCAAATGAGATCAGGATGCCATATAATCTCATTAATAAACAATTTGACCGGATAATGTTACGTAGGCATTAATATCATATGACGTGGTCTGCTTGTTAAAGTGGCTATATAGGTCAATCATCTTAGCATGAATTTCGCACCTATTCAAATGCCATTCATCCTCAGTATCAAGATAGATTTTTAAGCGATGACCATATTAAAATCTCCACTACCTACTGAGATCTAAAGAACTTGAGCAAGCGCCACGGGGAAGTCAACTTATCCAGTGAGGACGATCCTATCTTGTTGCCCCTAGCTGGAGCTTCATTCCCGCTGATCTGTCTTTCTGCCATCTCCATCGTGTCATGTCTTCATCCTGCTTTTAGGGAAAGATCTCCGGTTCCTGCCACGGCAAAGCTCTCTATATATCGTGCCCATTTCAGCTTTTAATCAATCTTGATTTTGGTTCCATTGAGTTGAAGCCTCTCGATCGAACAACCAGATTACTGCAACAAGATTAAAGCGGAGTTCTGTCCATTCTCTTTCATTTTTTGATTCGGTCAATGGCATTGATCCTTAGTCTTTTCCCAAACTTCCATAGGCTTCTTTATCCATTTTTATTCTCTATCGCGCCTTCACACCAAAAGCCACTAATTGACACCGCTCACCGGTGGAGCCTCACTAATTGCGCCCCTGTTTTACTGTGTTTTCTTATCAGAGACTTTGAGAAGCTCAGCTCCCGATCGTTTCTTCTTCGCCAACACTGATCACTGCCTCCATGACATCAGATCCTTAGTCTGATCGTCCTTTGAAATCAACATCTGCATCTCCAAGGTAAGTACCTCTATACTTTGTTCTTGTAGAAACAAAGATGGGAAATCTCCACTACCGGTTCCCTGAAGATTGTCTGCCATTGAGTTCTTGTTTGTGATTTTGAACATGTTTCATTATATATGTGATGATTTGAATATAAATTATGGCTTTAATGAGTTCCCTGGTTGATGAAGATTTTTGATGATGTTAAGTTTTTGTAGCTAGAAAAACAATGAAAAGAGCTAGGTGAATGATGAACAAATTGGAATGAAAGAATAAATGAAAGAGGCAAAGGGAAACCGAGCAAAGTACTAGTTCATGTTATGAACGTGATGGACTGACATAGAGACCGAAAGAAATAAAATAAAATAAATGAAAATAAAAAATAGAAAAAATATTAAAATTTATTTTAAAAAAAAAAAAAGAAAAAAAAAAGAAAAAGGAAAGAGTTGATGTGCAACATGTGTTTGGGCATAAAAGAAGAGTGAAAATGGAGAAAAAATTATAAAATATTAAAAAATTGATAAAAAATTAATATGTATATATACACACATTTTAAAAGAGAGATAAGTACAAGCCTCAGTTAGATGGTTGCATCTTAGGTTGTAATGTTTATTGAATTTCATTTTAGTTTGGGCTCACTCGTTTAGGGAGATATTTTCTTTAAATGGTCCTTTTTTCGGATGAAATAAAAGAAAATAACAAATGTTGAAAATGTCAAAATTATGAGTTCTTTTTTTTTTTTTTTTGGTCAAAAAATTATATGAGGTTGAAAAGATCAAAATCTCATTGCATTTACATTTAAGGATTAATTCATATAAATGTTTTTCCTCTTTTGTGGATTTCCATTAACAGTAGATTCCTTTTTAGAGATTAGAATTAGAATTACACTTTGGATTTATTTGAATTTAGCTCATAAGGTTGCTCTCCTAGCACTTAAGATGAGGCCTTATAATGTTCTTTACCAGACACCACATCGGGTTATTTTGCCATACCTTATCTTTTATTGATTCTTCAATAGTATTCTTGATGCGTTTGTTGTAATTGCTTTTATATAATTTTTTGTGTTGGGATTCATTTTTCTTAGTTGAATGGTTATGTTAAATTTTAGGACAGTAATAAATACAATGGTGATTGCTTATACAACAATAAAAACATCATCGTTAAGACTCCACTAAGCACCCGTTTCAAGGCAACGTTGATTGCACAGCCCAGTGCACGTAGCCTCAGTGGGAAGAACTATATATCGATGTTATCGGCCTTATCCTAATGGAAAGAAGGCCACTAATGGGGCTGATGACATCGGTTTATAGTTGATCTTTCTGCAGAGGTTGTGTGCATTGGGGTGCGTAATTGACGTTGTAGTAAACCAGTTTGTGAGTGCAGTATTGTCGATAACGTACGTATCGCTCCACAAGGCAATCACCATCCGTAGGGCCTTCTTCTTGTTCGCGACGATTGAGAGTGTGGCTTGGGAGATCTTCTGCACAATGACGCCATATTCTCAAGTGATTAAAATCTACTCTTCAAATCGTTGACCATAACATGTTGGATAAAATGCTTTACAGGCACGGCTGAGAAATAGCCAATGATATCCTCTGATCTGAAAGCATGTTGAAATAAATCCCTTGTTATCAGTTGATTTATTAAGGACATAGATCTGATTCCAGTTGATTTCTTTATTTTTTATGTGCGGTACTTTCGGTGATTTCCTGCGGTCCTGCTTGTGGTGATCATCAGCGAGGAATATAAGCAAGAGTCACTGATAAGGTATTCGTTCATTCGGTTTTCTGTAGCTGGTTTGGTTGAATCATGTTATTCCTCGTGTTGATTCGCAGAGGTATTGCCATTGAGAATAGGTTAATTCGCAGAGGTATTGCCATTGAGAATAGCTTAATCTTGTTCTCATTTTGACTCTGCACATTCAGTTATTGCAGGAGCTGAAATATCTCCACTCGGCCAACGTTTTTCACTGTGACCTTAAGCCCGGAAAACCTCCTGGTGAATGCCAACTGCGACCTGAAGATATGCGACTTCAGGTTCGCGTGGACCTGCCAAAGCAGATAGGCAGTTCATGACCGAGTACTTGGTCACGCGCTGGCACCACGCCCCTGAGCTGCTGCTCTCATGCGACGACTACGGGACCTTGCTCAACGTCTGGTCCACGGGCCGCATCTTCGAGGAGATCCTCAGGCGCATGTGTTCCTTGGGACAGAGTGCCTGAACCAGCTGAAGCTGATCATCAACACGCTCAGGAGCCAGAGGGAGGAGGACATCAAGTTCATCGACACCCGAAGGCCCAGAGATACAGCAAGGTGCTGCCATTCTCGAGGGGGACACACTTCTCTCAGCTGTACCTGCAGGCTGATCCTCTGGCTGTGGACTTGCTGCAGCGGATGCTCAGTACCCTATTACCCTCGACATTCACGAGAGTATGGGGGAGCATATGATTAGGGAGATGATGTGGAACTAAATGCTTCATTACCATTTCGTGTCAAGCAATTCTGATTTTTTATCATGCAATACCTTGTTTATCTTGTTGGTGTAGGATGTTAATTCTGTGAATTTTGCAATCTCAGACGTCCATTTAAGTACTCCTATCTATACTATGACGATTGAAAGAAAAAAAGAACGGCACTGTATGTAATGACAAGTTTTAATTCCATGTATAGACTAATGAAGAACTTTAGATGAGTCCCCGCTAGATGATCAAGTAATCTATGGGAAATCCTATCGAAGAATATATGAACCATATGTAATGTAAGGAGAGTGGATGAGATATGGAAGAAATATGAGCAAAAAGCAAGGCCAAGTACGTATTACGCGATCTTCCTTTTTATCCTATGTATAGGATATCTATACAATTTTCTTCACATAAATGATTTGATCAGAAGCATACAATTCTCTCCTCGATATTATGATAGAGGATCTTTTTTTCCTTTGACGCTGTATGCTATATAAGTTCCTAATTGCATAGGCTTCTTTCATATTGTAAGGATTCATATCCACAAAGCATAACTTAATTGATGATAATTATACAAATGTGGTTTTACTAAAAAATTGTACTTTTGATGAGCATGATTCGAGTGCATACGTATTGACATACGGTTATAGAAAGCAAAACTTCCACCGAGAAAAGGATATAAAGAAACATGTGTTTGTAACAATGATTATAAGACCTATATGGCAATTTTGTTTCTCATATCCGGCAAACTTTTAGAATAAAAAACTTCGCCTTTTGCATTAAGTGACAAAAATTTCGCGGGCGGTAAAACATCCAAGGACGTGCATAAATGTGAGAAAACCATCTTCATACATCGTAAATATTTATTGATTCATAATGAATTTGTCGCATTTTATGGTAGTTACAAGAATGCTAGTGGCCGGCATTGTTCGTTCAGAAACTTAATATTAGTACTTTCCTTTGTAAGGCAAATGGACGATTTGCGTCTAGATGACCTAGTATGGATTTGGGACTAAACAAGAACAATCCAAAAAAGGAAAATACAGAGAGAGTTTGGGATTTGTGAATAAATGACAATGTGGCACGCAATAGAAACTTGATCATAACATCAATGAATTAAACAATATTAGAGCAAGACCATTTAGTGGAGCCAGAGTTACTACGGAAAAAGAAAAAAAAAATTCCTGTTAAAACACTGACCGAGCAGAGTTGCATCACTAATCTACTTTGCTTGCAAAGAGCTGGCTTCTTTGGTACTCATGGCTGCAACTAGTTGATTTCCTTGATAAATCCTACTTATGACCTATCCATAGTGGTTATATTGGCATTCGAATTTCTCCCATGTAAATGCTTACTAAGTTATAAGTACTATGCAAGTGATTTCCATGCTGTGCAAAATTCCAGCTAGCGGTCCATTTAATGTTAGTGGACTTTCCTTTGAAAGAGAAGGATGTGTGCTGAGGCCAGCTCACCTATCTTCTTGGTCCACCGCCAAGGCCAAGGAAGTGTAAAAATGGTGCAACCTATCAAGGTCCATTCAAATTCATCTAATTTATGTACAAGATTCATTTAGTATCTCTCGATGTGATCTTGAGTCCATTAATGGTCGAGATCTCATAACATCTCAATTGGCTTTAACTACGAGATCTACAGACCTAGTTGATTGCAACAAGATCTCCAAATACCACTGTTGACAAATTTCCAATAATCTTGTTGAGTCTTGCCATCGAAAACTCGATATGCATGATATTAGAGAGAAGCATTACGATATTTGCTGGTGACAAGCAGTGTGATATCCTTGATTAACTGATTCCAGGTATTTCATGCTTTGCCTCGTCCCATATCGAGCCTCATACTCTTATCTTTTGCATATATGTGGATACTTTCCTAAGCGGTCATCCATTCCGGCAATGCTCCTGTCTAAGCACGGTTAACTTTGGATCTTTATTCTGTTTCTTTGCATTTTAGGGCTATCATGCATTAGAATAGGCACTTAACAGGAGAGTTCATATGCCTCGCACATGCCACGGTCAGTCTGGATGGCCACATGGCTTCTACGCGATAGTACTATGGACGAGCACATGCTATATTGCCTTCCCATATTGTCATCCATGATAAGGGTTAACGTTGAAGAATAGGTATCCCGTGGGACAAAGAAAAGTTCAAAAATTTTTGGATGGGTGGTAAAGGGGAAACAAGACCTGGATTCGACGAAATTGATGAGGCTTTGAGAGTAATTTCGAGTGAGACTCTCCCGAGAAGGAAGGGGATTAGGCCGGGTGATTTTAAAGAAATTGGAATGAGGTTCTAAAATATAATGAAAGGATACGAAAGTGTAGGATGACTTCGGGAGACGGGAAACGATGAAGCCTAGGAAAGAGAGCGGTTTGGAGGATGTTGGGAAGTTAGAGAAGATTGAAGGGACTAATCCTTGGTCAAGGGCCGAAGATAAGAACCGAAAATTGGAGAATTAAGAGAGAAAGATTCGGGCAGTGAAATAGATGAGGGCTCAAACTGGAACTTTTTGGAGTTGAATTATTATCTTTTCACCGTCAAAATCGGTCAACACGTCCAGGAAATCTTAACAATATCGTCATCTCGATCTCACTTATATCGGCACTTTGAATCGACCTGACGTTTATAATAGATCATCATCATCTGGCGTTGGGCCTTAATGCTTTCAAACCGAAGACCCAGCAGCAACCTGACGCTTCCCACCGCCGTGTCCTGCTCCACCGCAGCCGTGCCCCCAGCAACCTGATTTGCTTGCGCGGTTGTTTCAGGTATGCATCCTCTATCGAGAATCCGTGGGCCAGGGTACATATTTCTCTCTTGTTTCCTTGACATTCTGTGCATATGAAGTTTGAATTTCGCCAGTGTCCACACATGTCGAACCTTTTGCCTTTAGATCTGAACAGCCGACACCAGCATGTATCCTGACTTCATCTACGCCTTCGTTCAAATGTCTTGGTTTTCCTTCTGTGACATTCAACTTCAGTTGCCTTTGTTTCTTTCGAAGCAGATTTTGCGCTAACGCAATGATGTACAGGAACCTCTCCATCAAAAACCACGGTGCTTGAAGAGTAATTCAATAAATTCTCAGTTTCAACCGAAATTGGTGAGTCTCCAGCAATGAAGAAATATTATGAAGTTGAATTTGGGGAAATTGATAGGGACATTAAGAAGGAAACCCGCGGTACAAGCACTAGAATAGCAACATCTGCAGGATCCGCATCATCTCTTCACCAGTCATCTTGAAGTATTCTTGGACAGATCTTTCCATGTAAAGTCTAATTGAGTTGCTAGGAGATACTGGGCAAACCTCAAATATGGATTTAAACCAAACCAGTAGCTAAACTAAAACCAAATTGTTAACTTGTTATCGGTTTGACACTTTCGACATCAAGCTGAGCTCAAACATTCTTATCGAAGAAGTAGGGATTATTTTGAGGTGTATCTTTGTCACGCCCTGACGCTCGGTCACGTGACCATCCTTCAACTTTGGTCGATTTTAAAATGCGATATCCCAGACTATGTATCGCCGACCCTTTCATTTATATATGCACATGCGAAATAGTTATAAAAATCCCGCAGACAATAAAGCAATGGGATATACAAGTAGGACTAGAAAGTTGAATATGAAAACCAACACCCTTATGTACATTTACAACGACTACCATACATGTACATATACAAGCCATGCTAAAACAGTTGGTTTCTACTCAAATAGATTCTACAGCCAAAATCATCAGATAGGATTGGCGACTCAATTCTCATCAGGGTCCTACTCTGGATCATCCTCGTAGTTCTCCTCCAGATACTCCTCTTCGAGTTCTTTCTCCTCGGGTTCTTCATCAGGGTCCTGAAATGTTATCCCGCAACCGGGATGAGACTATGTCTCAGCAAGTTCTACCCCCTAAGACTCGATTAGTAAACTAATACACATTGGGGTTGCCTATGCACAACATGAGTCAGAGGACTTACCTTGGCCTCAGATTCCACCCGCATATTAGCACAGATCCAATAAACATCCAAGCAATCACATCACCGATCGAAGCATCGATCAATCGACCTAGTCGATTACACGCCAACAAGACCACTCATGGTCATTTCCATTCAATCAATCAATTCACAACATCCAATCAAAGCAAGGATCAATCGACCTAGTCGATTTCATGCCAATCCGACCATTCTCCGGTCGTCTCACTTAATCAGTCTCAAATCTTCTCACGGCTCAACGAGCATAGTCTATCAAACTTCTTGACTACAAATTACGGTCCAAAGGACACGACCTATCTTTAGGTGGCAATTTACGGCCCAACGGGCGCAACCTTTCATAGGTGGCGGATTACGGCCTTACTAGGCGCGACCTTTATCGGTGGCAAATTACGGCCCAACGGGCGCAACCTTTCATAGGTGGCAGATTACGGCCTTACTAGGCACGACCTTTATCAGGTGGCAAATTACGGCCCAACGGGCGCGACCTATATCAAGTGGCAATTTACGGCCCAACGGGCGCGACCGACTCCAAATTCGGTGGCAAAACTCGGCCCCATTGGCACAACCATACTTTGGCATTTTTCGAGGTTCAACTCACAACCTCTCACAGTCCAATTCTAATTGAACACCGACATTGATCAATTTTGGGATAAATCCTCGCATACTCATCAACTCACTAAATTTCAAACCAAACCGTGCTCGATTAAATAAACAGAAAGCACCACTCAAATCAGCACGTAATTCGGTCACCGGCCATCCTAGTTGAATTTCCGGAAAATAAATAATTAAATAATTAATTTCGAAAATTAAATAAATAAATACAATAAATTCAATTTAGCATAATATAAAGCTCAATTAAATAAACGGGCTGCACCACGATCATCAGCATAAAATTCCGGTCACTGGCCATCCTAGTTGAATTTCCGGAAAATAAATAATTAAATAATTAATTTAGAACATTAATATTTAAATCCTTAAAATTCCACTTAGGCCCGAATTGCCTAATTAACACCCGATAAGAGTCGGGAAAAATCCCAAGAAGCATCCAATAAATACTATAGGTAATTCTCTATCTAAGTACACTAACCACCTAACTAATATGCAATGCAATTAACTAATAATCACTAATCAATTCTAATCTAACCACCTAATTACACTTAACTAACACTAATCAACCTTTAAGTAAAATTAGCAAACTAAGAAGGCATTAGTGAGCAAAACTCACACAAAACGACGAGATCGACGCGAGGATCGACTTTCCTCAAAGCGGGCCAAGCATCCGGGCTCGGGAAGACGGCCAAAACGGGCGAAAATGCAGCTGTCATACCCATTTCTGCAACCTTCTGCTCGCTGCTGGTTGGGGCGGATCCGGGCTGGAACAGCAACCGCTATCTCAGACTCCCTCTGCAACTTTGAAAAACTGGACTGCTGGAGGAGAGACAGAGCTGAACGGGCTTGGCCGGAGCTCCGGTGAGGGTTGGCCGGCAACCGGCAGCACTCGGGGTTGAGGGGGACCTGCTGGTGGTTGGTATGGGTGGAGGTAGGGTTGGAATGGAAGAAAAACGGAAGAAAACGCTGAAATGGCGAAACCGGGCAAACTGGCAGGCGGACCGACGGACCGGCGACCGGTAACTTCACGACGGTGTACCGGACGGAAGGAGGATCCGTTCAGGGCGAGGTTGGGCTCGTTGGAACGGTCTGGATGTTCTCTTCGTAGCAATTGGTGGCTCGTTCACTGGTTCAACCGGGAAGTTAACTTTTTATACGGATCTTTGGTAAAAGGTCGGCTGGAGCAGAAACTGGAACGAGGGGAAAACAGATGAGGAAAACGGCCGACGGTGGCCTTGCGGGCATGCGATGGTGGAGGGGCTGGTGTGCTCGGTTTTCTCTGGTTCTCTCAAGGTCTCTCCAAGCCACCACAATGGAGAAAGCCTCAACTCAAGGAGGAAGAAGAGCTGCTGAACAAGGGGACCCCAAAGGGTCCTTAGCTTTCAACACTGTCTCTCTCTCCCTTGGCTTGCCCCCACCATCCATGGCCCTCACCCTCTGCCCTTTGCAGCCACCAATCTTCCCCAACAAGCTTGGTTGAGTGTCCAAAATGTTGTGTGCCATGGGAGTTACGAATTTTGGACATTTGTACTTCAAATCCAATCAATTCTCTCTTAATTCCAATCAATTGAAGCTCAATTGAAGCTCAAATAAATCGGTCCATGTGTCCTCGACCTTCTTATGACTTTTCCCTGTAAAATGATCCAACTTGCATCCCAAAGATTCGATCAAAAACGGCCCTCTAACAATCTCGAACAAAAACGGCATTACTTTGCTTTTCGCCAAAAATCTCGTTTTGTAGAAAAATCTTCCGAGGATGAGCCGACGTTCCTAAAATGAATTGTGACATGACAGTAACCTTCAATTTCTCGAAATCGAGTTCAATTTCTCGGTTAATTTCAATATGGCGCGACTTTAGCGTGTCCTACCCTACCAGGTAGCTTTTAGGAATTTTCAGTGCAATTGACCTGTGGTTGATTATTTTCAAACCACAATGTGCATCTTCGACACATTGGCAACTCTCGGTTGTCGTAGAAATCTCAAGGTTTCAAATACGGACACAGGGTACTCAAAACGACGAGAAGAATCGATCTAGTGCCGGTCGACGAGGATATTGCGATCAGGTGGAATCACCCACACTCTGATCACATATCTCAGTCGAATCAACCTATTACTAATCTCTGTTCGATTCTGACAGTGTGGTAATGATCCTTGCAGATTAATATGGTCGAGCAGTCGGTTCCTGGTCGAATTCTCAAGTCTATTGCATTTAGATTCCTTAACGGCTTCACCTGATAGACTAGTTATCTCGTGAGTGGCCAACTCAGAGAAGAGAGCTATAGGCGCACAGATGAATGGCTCAACTTATTCAATTGAAACCAGAATTGAAAAATCGGGATGTCACAACTCTTCCCCTCTTATAAAAATTTCGTCCTCGAAATTTAAACCATTAAAATTCTTCTTCGAAATGGTGGGGTATTGTCGTCTCATCAATTTCGCTCGTTCATTCATTCCGTCGCACGCTATTCAAGATCCTCGGTTCTGCCGAAACATTTCCAAATTGACCAGACCAATTCTTGATTCCCAAAAAGGCTAAGCACTTGTCTAATTTTACACAATGAAAATTGCAAATTTTTTTTGGTTCTTTTTCTTTTCTTTTTATTTTTCTTTTCTTTTTCTTTCCACTAAGCGGCTAACTGCCGCGTCGGGGATTCGAACTCCGACTTCGACCGCATGCTTCTTCCCCGGGTACCACTCGGCTAAGGCGCCGACGGTGCTCCAAACTGCTTTCTTTTTCTATTTAAGGCCAAATTTCCTATTTGAACCCAAACGTGAAACATTCCACCATTTAAACAGTTCCGGCTCTCCTTTCTAAACAATTCGAGATGTCCCTATCCTAGGCGACATCCAAGGATGAACATGATTCTCAACCTGAAAATTCAAAGGTTTCGACGCTTAACCGTGTAAATTTCCCGTCGCCCGAGCGGGCCTTAATCTCGCATCGATATTTGCAACCGCATCCACCGATCGCTGAACCGACTGGCCGCGACCTTTCATTTTCTCGATCTCAACTCAACAACCGAAGTTCGTACACTCGATCGCACCGCCTCAAAAAGAAATCATCTCGATTGTTCTACCGAAACCGGGAACCCTCGGTCTAGACCTAATACAACTCGATCCACCGTCACTCTAAGCGCACGAATTATTTGACGCACATACACTTCGCATGCTCAATCAAACCAAGATCCTTTCGCACAGCCCACAAGATGGGCTGATTTCCACCGTCTGTCAATTATTACCCGAAATGAAATTATTAACACACTGACTCCTCGATAGACCTGTCACAAAAATCCATTTGTGACTTGTTCCCACTCCCACACGGGGATATCGAGAGATTACAAAGGTCCTCTCGAATTGCAAAACCGTGCTTTCTCTTGTTAGCACATCTGACACTTGAGACCTGTCAGTGATATCTATCTTCACAACGGTCTACTAATCCTGTTGATGCAAATTCTGACCCACCTTTGTACTGTCTGGACAACGCTGAAGCTGCTACGACGAGCTTCCAATAAGATCTCTTCTTTAATCTCTATATTGTCAAGTACACACAATCATCCTCGGAACCTTAGCGTTCCATCCTCAGAAATCTGAAACTCAGTTCTCTTTTTTCTCGCATCCTCTTACGAATCTTCGAATTTTCGAGTCTGTCCACTGAAGTGTCTGATTCTAATCTGAATATCCGGTTCAATTCTGAGGGTGGCCATAAAATTCGAAGGTGGCCTACCTCAGATTTGAAAACCGAATTTTAAACTTTCTGAAGTAATATCCACTCCTTGAGTACCAACTGTGCAACTGAGGACTCTCGACTCAGCGCATTTGTAACCTTATTCGCTTTTCCATGTGATAGGAGATATCACGGTCGTAAACCTTAAGGAGTTCCATCTAGCGACGCAATCTCATATTCAACTCCTTATGAGAGAATTGATACTTGAGACTTCGATAATTAGTGAGGATCTGGAGTCTTTCTTCACACTAACAATATCTCTAAATCTTCAGAGCGAAAATACTTGTTGTAAGTTCTAAGTCATGCGTCGGGTAATTCAGTTTATGAGGTCTTAACTTGACGGGACGCGTATGCAACAATCCTACTATGTTGCATCAGCACGCAACCCAGTCCTCTAAACGACGCATCACTTTAGATCTTGTATCCTCCAAGCACCGAGATGGAATGGTCGATACTGGTGCGGTAGTCGGCACGCTTAAGCTCGGAAACTATGCTCGCACTTGTCCGTCCACACAAACTTCTCTTCCTTCTTCAAAGTAGTAGAGTCAATGGCGACGCAAATGCTGAAAACCCTTCCACAAACTTGTGTAATACCCGCTAAAAACTCAGAAAACTTCGATCTTTGTCACCGTAGTCAATCTTGACCAATTTGTTCACTACTTCAATCTTGGCGAGGTTCACGAAGATTTCTTCACCTGAAATCACGTGACCTAGAACGCAACACGAGTCATCCAAAACTCGCATATGCTAAGCTTATCGTAAAATCCAAGAGTCCTCAAGGTCAAGTACCATCCTCTAATGTCTCTCATGCTCCTCAAAGACTCTTCGAACACACCAGGATAACATCAATAAACACGATCACAATTGATCCAAGTACCCGATGAACACTCTGATCATCATATCCATAAAGACAACTGGAGTGTCTGTCAAACCACACGGTATTATAGTGAACTCACAATTGCCGTATCAAGTGCGAAATGCTAACTTTGGTATATCTTCCTTCCTGATCCTCAACTCGATGATACCCGTCCTCAAGTCGATCTTGGAGAATATCGATGCACAAACGCAACGAACCATCTTTCTCTTCACGAACAGAATTGGTGCTCCCCAAGGTGATGCAATCGGAACGTACGAATCATTTATCTAACAATTCTGTACCAACACTTTCAGTTCTTTTAGCTCGGGTAACACCATCCGGTAAGGAGCCTTAGAGATTGGCTCGTTCCGGGTGCTAATTCAATCACGAACTCTATTTCTTTTTTCGACATACAGACACTGGCAAATCCTTTAGAAATACGCCAGAAACTCTTGCACTACTACAATGTCCTCGATCTTCTGTTCTTCCACAGTCATATCCATGACAGCCGCCAAGTAACATTGGCAATCCCCCGTCCAACAAACGGGTTTCCTTCAAGCGACGAGATTAAGGAAATCAAGTGTTCTTCTCGACTCCCAATAAACTCGACATCCACACATGCTAATGAATTAATCTGAATTACTCCACATCAATGATTCATTACTACAAGATGTTCTTTGAGTCAAAACCTTTTTACACATGACGTCAAAGTTACACATCAGCCAACCGATCAAGTACAACTCAAATCGGTGATTCCCTTTTTCAGCTTTAATACAACAACGAAGTTCCGCAACCTTCACTCAAAATTTTGCTGTGCTACTCGATAAAAACACCTCAAAAACATTCTTCCATTGATCGATACATGGTCAATCCATTCCTATTTCTTTCGCCATCCTAGTGGCGTCCTGTCGGCAGTAGCGATGCTCGAGTCCTCTTGGACCTACGCGGACAGTTCCTAGCCCAATGGTCGTTCTGGCCACATTCAAAGCATGCTCTCGTTATACTCGGACACTGGGCTGGCTCACACTTACCACAAATTCCTGTCCTCATAATACACGAGACTGATCCATACCGTCTTCCATGGAACAACATGTTCCATTTGTCCGAATGTTAACTCGACTATTCCACCCTTCCTATCGGGTGGAATAGAATACCCTTCCCTCAACATCGCCTTTACCCCGACCGAATTCCAAGCCGTTTGCGCTGAATCTTAACTTAGATATCGAAATCTATTCCCCGATCATCCTTCCGAGTTGGACCTCAAAGCAAAGGTAGCAACAACAACAACTTGATCCCGATCTTACCGACTCATCCAGATCCCAAGGAACACTTGCAACGAAAGATCTTAACGAACTTAGGATCAAACAACGCTCGCTACACTAGCACCAACTGCGGTGGCACTCTTACGCTCGAGCTGGCCGTAGTCAACACTCGCCTTCCGAATCCACAATAATTAAAAGCAAGCAATTCATACCCGACAAACAATTCTACCAATCGCTATCAAAGACATGCACCAGTCATGAATTTAAAGGTCTTTCCTACTACTATCCCATGACTCATCGCACCTTATCACTCCAATCCCTAACCATTGCTCTGATACCACAAAAAGGGGATGTCACGCCCCGACGCTCGGTCACGTGACCATCCTTCAACTTTGGTCGATTTTAAAATGCGATATCCCAGGACTATGTATCGCCGACCCTTTCATTTATATATGCACATGCGGAAGCAGTTATAAAAATCCCCAGACAATAAAGCAATGGGATATACAAGTAGGACTAGAAAGTTGAATCTGAAAACCAACACCCTTATGTACATCTACAACGACTCAATCATACATGTACATATACAAGCCATGCTAAAACAGTTGGTTTCTTCTCAAATAGATTCTACAGCCAAAATCATCAGATAGGATTGGCGACTCAATTCTCATCAGGGTCCTACTCTGGATCATCCTTGTAGTTCTCCTCCAGATACTCCTCTTCGAGTTCTTTCTCCTCGGGTTCTTCATCGGGGTCCCGAAATGTTATCCCAAGAACCAGGATGAGACTATGTCTCAAAGCAAGTTCTACCCCTAAGACCCGATTAGTAAACTAATACACCTTGGGGTTGCCTATGCACAACATGAGTCGAGGACTTACCTTGGCCTCGCATTCCACCCGCATATTAGCACAGATCCAATAAACATCCAAGCAATCACATCACCGATCGAAGCATCGATCAATCGACCTAGTCGATTACACGCCAACAAGACCACTCACGGTCATTTCCATTCAATCAATCAATTCACAACATCCAATCAAAGCAAGGATCAATTGACCTAGTCGATTTCATGCCAATCCGACCATTCTCCGGTCGTCTCACTTAATCGTCTCAAATCTTCTCACGGCTCAACGAGCATAGTCTATCAAACTTCTTGACTACAAATTACGGTCCAAAGGACACGACCTATCTTTAGGTGGCAATTTACGGCCCAACGGGCGCAACCTTTCATAGGTGGCAGATTACGGCCTTACTAGGCGCGACCTTTATCAGGTGGCAAATTACGGCCCAACGGGCGCAACCTTTCATAGGTGGCGGATTACGGCCTTACTAGGCACGACCTTTATCGTGGCAAATTACGGCCCAACGGGCGCGACCTATATCAGGTGGCAATTTACGGCCCAACGGGCGCGACCGACTCCAAATTCGGTGGCAAAACTCGCCCCTTTGGCATAGCCATACTTTGGCATTTTTCGAGGTTCAACTCACAACCTCTCACGGTCAATTCTAATTGAACACCGACATTGATCAATTTTGGGATAAATCCCCACATACTCATCAACTCACTAAATTTCCACAAACCAGTGCTCGATTAAATAAACAGAAAGCACCACTCAAATCAGCACGTAATTCTGGTCACCGGCCATCCTAGTTGAATTTCCGGAAAATAAATAATTAAATAATTAATTTCGAAAATTAAATAAATAAATACAATAAATTCAATTTAGCACAATATAAAGCTCAATTAAATAAACGGGCTGCACCACGATCATCAGCATAAAATTCCGGTCACTAGCCATCCTAGTTGAATTTCCGGAAAATAAATAATTAAATAATTAATTTCGAAAATTAATATTTAAATCCTAAAAATTCCACTTAGGCCCGAATTGCCTAATTAACACCCGATAAGAGTCGGGAAAAATCCCAAGAAGCATCCAATAAATACTATAGGTAATTCTCTATCTAAGTGCACTAACCACCTAAGTAATATGCAATGCAATTAACTAATAATCACTAATCAATTCTAATCTAACCACCTAATTACACTTAACTAACACTAATCAACCTTTAAGTAAAATTAGCAAACTAAGAAGGCATTAGTGAGCAAAACTCACACAAAACGACGAGATCGATGCGAGGATCGACTTTCCTCAAAGCGGGCCGAGCATCCGGGCTCGGGAAGACGGCCAAAACGGGCCAAAATGCAGCTGTCATACTCATTTCTGCAACCTTCTGCTCGCTGCTGGTTGGGGCGGATCCGGGGCTGGAACAGCAACCGCTATCTCGGACTCCCTCTACAACTTTGAAAAACTGGACTGTTGGAGGAGAGACAGAGCTGAACGGGCTTGGCCGGAGCTCCGGTGAGGGTTGGCCGGCAACCGGCAGCACTCGGGGTTGAGGGGGACCTGCTGGTGGTTGGTATGGGTGGAGGTAGGGTTGGAATGGAAGAAAAACGGAAGAAAACGCTGAAATGGCGAAACCAGGCAACTTCCAGGCGGACCGACGGACCGGCGACTGGTAACTTCACGACGGTGTACCGGACGGAAGGCGGATCCGTTCAGGGCGAGGTTGAGCTCGTTGGAACGGTCTGGATGTTCTCTTCGTAGCAATGGGTGGCTCGTTCACTGGTTCAACCGGGAAGTTAACTTTTTATACGGATCTTTGGTAAAAGGTCGGTGGAGCGTAAACCGGAACGAGGGGAAAACAGAGGAGGAAAACGGCCGACGGTGGCCTTGCGGGCATGCGACGGTGGAGGGGCTGGTGCGCTCGGTTTTCTCTGGTTCTCTCAAGGTCTCTCCAAGCCACCACAATGGAGAAAGCCTCAACTCAAGGAGGAAGAAGAGCTGCTGAACAAGGGGACCCCAAAGGGTCCTTAGCTTTCAACACTTGTCTCTCTCTCCCTTGGCTTGCCCCCACCATCCATGGCCCTCACCCTCTGCCCTTTGCAGCCACCAATCTTCCCCAACAAGCTTGGTTGAGTGTCCAAAATGTTGTGTGCCATGGGAGTTACGAATTTTGGACATTTGTACTTCAAATCCAATCAATTCTCTCTTAATTCCAATCAATTGAAGCTCAATTGAAGCTCAAATAAATCGGTCCATGTGTCCTCGACCTTCTTATGACTTTTCCCCGTCAAATGATCCAACTTGCATCCCAAAGATTCGATCAAAAATGGCCCTCTAACAATCTCGAACAAAAACGGCCTTACTTTGCTTTTCTGCCAAAAATCTCGATTTGTAGAAAAATCTTCTGAGGATGAGCCGACGTTCCTAAAATGAATTGTGACATGATGAGTAACCTTCAATTTCGAAATCGAGTTCAATTTCTCGGTTAATTTCAATATGGCGCGACTTTAGCGTGTCCTACCCTACCGGGTAGCTTTTAGGAATTTTCAGTGCAATTGACCTGTGGTTGATTATTTTCAAGCCACAATGTGCATCTTCGACACATTGGCAAATCTCGGTTGTCGTAGAAATCTCAAGGTTTCAAATACGGACACAGGGTACTCAAAACGACGGAAGAATCGTCTAGTGCCGGTCGACGAGGATATTGCGATCAGGTGGAATCACCCACACTCGATCACATATCTCGCCGAATCGACCTATTACTAATCTATGTTCGATTCGACGGTGTGGTAATGATCCTTGCAGATTAATATGGTCGAGCAGTCGGTTCCTAGTCGAATTCTCAAGTCTATTGCATTTAGATTCTTTAACGGCTTCACCTGATAGACTAGTTATCTCGTGAGTGGCCAACTCAGAGAAGAGAGCTATAGGCGCACAGATGAAAGGCTCGACTTATTCAATTGAAACCAGAATTGAAAAATCGAGATGTCACAATCTTAACATTTACGAATTGGGTGAAACACTGTCACTTAAAGTAGTGTACCTCTGCAAATTCTAGAAAAATGGATGAGATGCATGACTAAGATTTTTGTTCTATTATCGTGTAAAACAATCAGAAGGGAGAAATTCTCAATTGCTAGCCATCCATGTGGAAGTCAGTGGTACCTGGTTCGGTACTTTTGGGGCTTTAGTGGTCCCAGTAACTCCGGGATTTCAGCTTCGATCTGTCTTGATTATGTCACATTCAGTTGAAGCTTCTCCATTGAACAATCATGACTGAAAACTCGATGGAACTCGGATTAGTCACTCCGAGCACTTCAATCATCCGGTTACTGCAACAAGATTAAAGCTAAGTTCTCTCTCATTCAGTCAATGGCATTGATCCTCAATCTTTTCCTGAATCGCCCCCTAACATCGAAAGCCACCGCTGAGTGACACCACTCGCCACTCCTGAACCTCACTAATTGCGCCACTGTTTTAATGCGTTTTCTTATCAGAGACTTTCGAGTAGCTCAGCTCCTGCTCATTTATTCTTCACAAATGTCAATCTTCAGCAATGACGGCTCCATGCCATCAGATTCTTAGTTTGATCATCCTTTGAAATCAACATCTGCATCTCCAAGGTAAGTGCCCTTATACTCTGTTCTTGGAGAAACAAAGACGAGGATATCGGTTCCCTGAAGATCATCAGCCATTGAGCTCTTGATTGTGATTTTGAACATGTTTAATTACATATGTGATGATTAGAATATGGATTATTGCTTTAATGAGTTCCCTGGTTTATGAAGATTTTTGAGGATGTTGGTTTTTGAAGCTAGAAAAATGATGAAGAGAGCTGAGTGAATGATGAAGAAAACAAAGAGTTAATCATGTCTCTATACGATCCTGGAAAGAAAGAATAAATGAAAGAGGCGAAGGGAAGCCAAACGAAGTGTGAGTTCATGTTCTGAAAGTGATGGACTAAGACACCAAAAGAAAGAAAGGGAAAAAAAGATAAAAACTAGTAAAAAAGATTTAAAAAACTAATAAAAATCATATATGTGTGTGTGTCTAACGATAATGGCCTTATATAGCAATAAGAACATCATCGTTAACACTCCACTAAGCACCCAGTTCAAGACGACACCGATTGCATACCCTAGTGCACGCAACTTCAATGGGAAGATTTCTGAGCTATATACCGATGTGATTGGGCCTATCCTAATGGAGAAGAAGGCCACGTGGGACAAAATTGGGACAATGCACATGGTCACCATCTATGTGGCTATGATTGATCATGATAAGACACATTCCAAAGCAGGTGAGGGAGAAGATCATCCCATCGATGCTACCCGCAACAATGATTGTGACAATCATTATTGCTGAATAGTGTTGACGAGTAGATCTTCACGCTCACCTCCCTTGAAATGTGTCTCGCCATCATTGATCATAACAACATGAAACTCGTGCAGGTGGTGGCCACTGGCCGTGTGCATCACCTTGTGTTACGTGGCCTACTCCTTCGTTAGGTATAGGTCCAATCACGTCGGTGTACAGCTCAAAGATCATTCTGCAGAGGTTGTGTGCGTTGGGGTGTGCAATCGATGTTGTGGTAAATCAGCTGGTGGTGAGTGTACTGTTATCGATGATGTACATATTGCTCTTCAAAGTTTTTTACGTGCAAGGGAGGGGACTCTCGGACCTCTCTTTTCTCTATACAGCGCCACAGAGAGAGACTTCACGGGGAAGATTCAAGGCACCTGAGAGAAAAATCAGATGATATAAAATCTTGGTCTTCAAAAATCTGCATAGATATAAATCGCTACGAAATCGCAATCATTGCCGCTATCAGTGACGTCCATGGTTGCGGTTTGCCAAGCTCCATCTTCCTTTATTCTGTGACCAAAAGTATTCAAATGCTTTGATCTCGGTTGAAGATTAATAGTAGCCCCTGTTTCCGGCCGCCGTTGATGCTATTAGTCATTGTTTGTCGCCATCTGTCGGACTCATTTTTGAAGGAGCACCGGAAGTAGTACTCTGTTTCGCGATCGAAAGCTGCGTAGTGCTCAAAGTGCCCTTCACTAGTCCCGATTACGCTCGTAGTTGTTTGTGAAAACTTCAGTGGAGGCTCTCGCGCGCTTGTAGCAGCATGCTGAAAGAGCCCTTCACTAGTCCATTACGATCGGAGTCATTTGTGATAACTTCAATCGTAGGCTCGAGCGCTTTTAGCTGCTTCCATATCGGGTAATTTCCAATTCCTATTTTAATCATAGTTGGAAACGACATTTAACTTTCTCTGCGGCAGCATGTGTTTGGACTTGAATGAACTGGTTTTATTGATTTCAAACATCACCTGTATGGGCTTGGGAATATATTGACTTTCTGACTTTGAGTCATTGAACTTTGCTTGACTGACTTCATGATATACATTGTTGCTTTGCATCGCATGAATTTTCGAAATCTAACTTTTGTTCTGATTTTTACTCTGCACATTCAGTTACCGCAAGGGCTGAAATTTCTCCACTTGGCCAACGTTCTTCACCATGACCTCAAGCCCAGAAAACCTCCTGGTGAACCAAGTGCGACTTCCGGTTCACCCGGACCAGCCAAAGCAGGCGAGCAGTTCATGACCGAGTACGTGGTCACACGCTGGTACCACGCCTCGGAGCTGCTGTTCTCATGCGACGACAACGGGACCCATGGGCTGCGTCTTTGCAGAGATCCTCGTGCACAAGCCCCCGTTCCCCGGGACAGAGTGCCGCAACCTGCTGAAGCTGATCATCAACACGATCGGGAGCCAGAGGGAGGAGGACATTGAGTTCATGGATACCCGAAGTACCTGAAGGCCCAGAGGTACATCAAGGCTCTGCCGTTCTTGAGGGGCACCCATTTCTCCCGGCTGTACCTGCAGGCTGATCTTCTGGCCGCTGACTTGCTGCAGCGGATGCTCCTATTTGAACCGAGGAAGAGGATGATGGCGACGGAGGCACCCCAGCGTCCTTACATGGTGGGGCTGTGGAGCGAAATCCTTCATATCCATCCTTACCAGCATCCTTCTCTCCATGCATAAAATTGCGGAATCCTTCAACATCGGTTATCAAGAGACGTGATAGAGCATGCGTCCGTTTCCTTCCTGTTGTTTCGCATGAGGAACGGAGAATCTCAGGTTTTTATGGGCTTGATTTGGCTGTTACATAAAACCTATGCAGGCACAATCGTTAGTCTCATCTTCTGGTCACTATGACTGATGAAAGACGATGATTGTATTCAATGATTACTTGCTGTCCATATTAGTCTTCAGTCTTGACGAGTGTTATTCGACTCGACTCGCATGTCATTTCGATTATATAAGAGCACATATCAATGTAGGAGCGAATTGTGTAAGATGCATGCAAACTTCTCGCCAAACCCATGCTTGTACATGTCTTATGTTGATTAAGTGGGACTGAGTGGTGGGCTGTCCATGAATGCACATAAGCACGTGCAATCTTATGGGAGATGGATTTTTGAGTTGGCGGGTCAACATGAATGCATGCTGGACGGTTTTGGCCTTTCTCGATTGCTGTTTTTGCTCGTCCATGATTAGGGGTTAATAACCCATGAGTTCCTCGTCCCTTTGATATAGATAACATTCTCATGCATGGAATATGAATTGTATTTGTTGCAATGCTGCTGGTCAATATTCGTTGAGGGTGAATTCGGTGCATTTCGAAGTCGTTTGGAGGTTGCTTTGGTTGTTCAAGACAACACATTGACATGTTATTGATTTTTCATCGTTCCTAGCATGTTTTGGTCTCGTTTCCAGACAAAGACTAGGCCATATGCTGATGTCCAACTCATGGGCAGCAAGCATTAGTCTTCTTTTCAGTCAAATAACGTGTCCCCGGGATAGTCTTAATAGGTGGCAATGACCCGGGGTAGGTTCTTTTATGTTATCAACATCATTTCGCATTTGCAAGCTGTTGGGAATGTCGGATTCCCAAAAACCGGATTCGACACTAAATCGAACCCCTAAAACGAATGCGGAAGACAAGCCCGGGAAAAACATGTATCACCGATCCTAAAGCACACCACGGAATCGAGCGTACCTTGTTAGCCACAGATTAAACACCAACGCCGATAAGAGGAAGAGAATTTGGCCCTGTTCGATCCGATGACGCCAATTCGCCTTGAAGGGAAGAAAACGTCGCCTTTAGCGTTTTGTTTTTCTTTTGGAGGGAGAGAGGGAGAGGAACGTACGTACAAAATGCCAAAGGGTATCTTCGTCTCTCTCTTTCATCCCTTATATACGTTCCCTCAAAAATAGAAACACACCCCTTCATCCATGGGCCCTAATATTGTGGGCCGGGCTTTTAGGCCCAACATGGGCGGACGGGCCTTAAGCCCATCACATAAAACCATCATCTCCCACTCGCACATGGTGGGCCGAACAGGATTCTCTTTACCTCTCTTCAACATTCATACCGGTGAATAATCCGTGCGACCAAAGATACTTTGAGAGCTCGTTGCTATACATCTCGTTAGGAATATATAGCAGCTCATAATGGGCATCACATCCCGAGTAGATTTAGTATGCAATTCCCTAGATCGATCGATCACATTTATATCTCTCTTGATCTCTTTCAAACAATGATATATATATATTGTATTCACAATTATGATTATCCCAAAAACAGTCATAATTGGTTAACCAGTGAATACAAAACTACAATGTGATTCTCCATATTCGATTTTCCTCTTTCCTTCAAACTCTCAATTTCAGTTCAGCTTGCTTTTCTAGAAATGTCCCATTAGATCGAATCAAACTCATGACCATTGGCAACATCCTAAGATAGCAAACACTAAATAGAAATCTTGAGAATAAGTAAGAGTCATGAGGGGACTAAAAAATTGAGGAACTCTTTTCCTCAAGAGTCTCACACGACATAAAAGTTGAGATCATACTTTTGCCACTCTTATTGGTCGTCTCATGCATACGTAGTATGAAATACGTATTACGGTATTAACTCATTTCCCATGGAGCGTATGTCTACACCTTCAATACCGTACAGATGATAGTTCGACATACCCAATGTCTAACTTGAGTTCACGTATCTACTCATTCACAAAATTCATCGAACTCACATCTCGGCATCATAGACGAGATAAAGTAAAATATGTGGGGTATTTTACTTTCGGACATAGTAAGTATTATGTCCTCATCGTAACACCAGTTAAGGCGACATACATATTTTAAGCTTGAGCTCTCGATTATCACCTAGATAATAAGCTTAAAAATAGTCTCATCTCTATTTATCACACAGTAAATAGAGGCAATTACCGTGTGAGTGGGCTAATCTTATATCCGTCCGACATACTTTCTCAACTTAAAGTAATGCACCGAGCATTAAGATGCATAAAGATCAAATAAAGATTCATAGGCATTAATGATGAAAACACAAATTCATCAAATGTGAACACTTAGGGAAATTACAATATTTAGTACATCAGCCTCTACGCAATCCTAGAGATTTCATATGGCCACAAAACACATCTCTAGGTATTGGCTTTGTCATAGGATCTGCTACCATTCTATGCGTAGTATGTACTCTAAGTTCACATCTTTTCGTGCAATCATATCATTGACAAACTTATACTTGGTATCTATAGGTTTGGTCTTGCCATGATATTTTGGATCTTTGGTGTACACTTTTGCTGCTTGGCTATTACAGTTAACCAACAATGAATCTGCAGCACTTCCAATAACACCTAAATGATCCAAAAAATCTCTTATGCCAAATACCTTCTTATCTGCTGCTTTGATAATGCCACGAACTCAACTTCCATCGTGGACAAGGCTATACATGTTTGTTTCTTACTGCTCCAACATATGGCGCCATTATTATTCGGTAAGAAAACAAACCCCAGGTAGATTTTCTTTCATCTAAATCTCCTCCTCAATCGCATCGAGAATAGCCTTTGAGTTGCAGATCCTTTCCTTAATAACTCAGCATATAATCGCAGTCCCCTTTAGATACCTCAGTATTCTCTTAACGGCTTTCCAATGTGCTTGACCTGGATTGGATTGGTATCTTCTCACCATTCCAACTGCAAAACATATGTTAGGTCTTGTACACATCATAGCGTACATCAAGCTTCCAACAGCACTAGCATAAGGAACATGTTTCATTTGTTCCTTCTCTTGTGGAGTCCTTGGATACAGTCTATGGCTCAATCCTTCACCTTTTGCAATAGGAGTGTCTATGGGTTTACAATCTTGCATACGAAATCGTTCAAGAACCTTGTTTATATATGTTTCTTGCGAAAGAGACAACGATATCTTCGAACGATCTCTTGAAATCTTAACTCCAAGAATGTATGCAGCCTCACCCATATCCTTCATCTCAAAGTTGGAAGACAACCAACTCTTGACAAGATTAACAAGCTCCATATTGCTTCCGGGAATTAGTATATCATCAACATATAATGATATGATCACAAATTGATCCTTGGATCTTTTGATATATACACAATGATCCTCATCTATCATTGTAAAGTCATAAGCCATTATGGCATTATGAAAACGTATATACCATTGTCTCGATGTTCGCTTAAGGCCATATATCGACCTCAAAAGTCGACATACCTTTTCTTCTTGGCCTTTCACTATGAAACCAACAGGTTGTTCCATATATATTTCTTCCTCTAATTCTCCATTGAGGAAAGCAGTCTTTACATCCATTTGACGTAACTCAAGATCCATACTAGCCACTATTGCCAGAATAATGCGAATCGAGGTAAATCTCACTACAGGAGAAAATGTTTCTTCATAATCAATTCCTTCCTATTGATTATACCCCTTCGCCACAAGGCGAGCCTTATGCCTTTCTATCGAGCCATCAGCTTTTCGCTTTATTTTGAGAACCCACTTGTTCCCAATAGCTTTGTGTCCTTTTGGAAGATCAACCGGTTCCCAAACATGATTTGACTTCATTGACTCCATTTCCTCTTCCATTGCATGAATCCATTTTTCCTTACTAGGGCAATTTAGAGCCTCATTAATATTTCTTGGCTCATCCTCATCTTGTGGAGCAATCATAAAAGTTTCCCCTTCAATGTCAAAACGTCGACGGGGAATACTTTGGCGACTTGTTCGCCGTATGGGAGATTGTACACTTAGCACATCATTTCCCATTATGCTCCCACTAGGATTAGATAATCATGACGTCGTCTCATCATGTGGTTGCAATTGAGAATGAGTTGAATTCAATTCATCACTTCTCATATTAGTCCCACTTGGACGAACTCCACTAATATCATTATCTTGATCCAAGGTTTCAAATAGGGAGTAATCTTCCCTATTTCGCCCTTCTTAGGAAATTCATTCTCTAAGAATGTGACATCCCGTGATTCAAATTCAGTTATACTCCCACTTTCCTGCTCACCTATGAACACATACCCTTTCGAGTGTTCGGAGTATCTCATGAAAATACTCTTCTTTCCTTTGGGACCCTATTTCCCAAACTTGTGAGAGGACTCATGAGTATAGGCAGCACAACCCCATGGCTTAAGAAAACTTAAGTCCGGTTCTTTACTTGTCCATAACTCATATGGAGTGGAAGTAACTGATTTTGGAAGGCACCCGATTAAGTATATAGGCAGCAGTTAACCACGCATCACTCCAAAAAGTGATAGGTAAGTTAGCATGCGCCATCATGGACCTAACCATTTCTAGTAGGGTTCTGTTTCTTCTCTCCGCAACACCATTTTGTTGAGGAGTATATGGAATAGACAACTGCCTTTCTATTCCTTTTTTCATCACATAATTTTCTGAACTCATCAGATAAATATTCTCGACCTCGATCGGATCTCAATACTTTTATTTTCTTGTCTAATTGATTTTCTTCCAAGTTCATAAACCTTTTGAAACAACTTAATGCTTCAAATTTATGAGAAATCAAATAGACATATCCGAATCGAGTATAATCATCTATAAAAGTGATGAAATAAACAGCCCCATGCCTTCCTCTCACATTCATTGAACCACGACGTCGAATGGATTAAATGCAGAGGAAATTTAGCTCTTTTACCTTTTCCAAATGGTTTCCTTGTCGTTTTCCCTACTAGGCAATGCTCACATATGGGCAAATCGTCTTTTTCAATGTTGCCCAACAAGCCCTCTTTGGCCGTCTATTCATACGTTGTTGGCCAATATGACCAAGTCTAGCATGCCACACATTCACATCATTATCATATGAATTAGGAGATGTGAGAAGGGAATAACAAACATTTGCATTAACATAGTCAATATCTAATACAATGAAACCATCCAGAAAATAACCACAAGCATAGTAGTTTGTATCCAAATACAAATCTACACCTCTATTATGGAAATTCATATTAAAATCAAGCTTAACCAACACCAAAACAGACACTAAATTTCGACGAGTCTCGGAGCATATGGAACATCATGTAGGAACAAGGTGCGTCCACTACGCATGTTCAATTGGCAGTGCCAATCCCTTTAACTTCAACTTTGAAGTTATTTCCCACATAGATCCACTTAGTTCCAGTTGGTATCGTCGGAATTCCACGAAGGATTCTCTATCCTTCGCTACATGGTCTGTCGCTCTTGAATCTACGAGTCCACAAAGGATTGGATTCAGCCAATAATACATAACTTGACACATAAGCAAAGTTCTCAAATGTACAAGAGGTGTTTACCTTTTTTGGCTCACAACAGTTGCGAGCATAGTGACCTTTCTTGTCACAATTGTAACACCTCACCCTTGACATTTTCTTCACTTGAGAACGTTTTCCTCTCTTGTGTTGGTTAACAATTGATTTCTTGCAATAAGGACTTGATCCTTTGCATTGCCACATATTGAACGAATCAATACGCTTGCGCTTAGAGCTCAAAGCCCTTTCTAAGCTAGAACCTGCATTGCAAATATCTATTTTCGGCTCAAATGCCGTTATGCGGTCCTCTACTAGCTCAAGGTGGCGCACGGCATTCTCAAGATTTTCCATAATATGGTCAAGAGCTTCTAGTGCTTCTTGCTTTTCCAGTACATATTGAATCTTCATATTCAATATTTCACAATTGTTGTCGTTCATATCAGCAATTACGTTCTTAGTTTTGAAACCATCGATCGAACACATCGACATAAATGCACGAATAATTAATGCCTATCATTTATGCATCCACTTTGCAAGACCCATCATATCAATGAACAATTTCAAGTAAGGTTTCAGAATCAAAAGGTCACTATGTTTCCAATCATCCTCCAAAAAATCCTAACTCAAAATTATTATTAATATAATTGTCTTATGCAAAATAAATTCTATGAAGTTACAAAAACTTCTATGAACTACCAACAAGATCAACAATAACGAGAAAGCAAATAATAATTGACATCCAATAGAATAATAAAGCTTTCACATAATACAACTATCCATTACACTAAGCAATATATACGAGAGGAAAAATATCAACATAGAAAGAGATATTCACATTCAAAAACATCTCAAACTAATCTAAGAAAAAACTGTCCCTTCTAATCTATCAGTCAAAATATCTGAGAAATTTGAAGGCACATTTGCTAACCATGGAAAAAACTTTTGGAGAGTTTTCATGTCGCCTCCAAGGCGCATTCACTCTGCGCCATGTGGAGCTCAATCTAAGGGTTGAAGTTTTGGTTAACTCAATCCTATAGTACTCTCTAACAAAAGGTACCACTAGCCTCCTATAACCCGGGACCACGTTGACCTCCTATAGCCGATCTAACACTGCTTGCCATTCAGGTGAAAGAGTGTTCATCAAAGCCGGCACCTTCTCAAAATCCGGCATAAGATAACCATTCCAGATGATTTCCTGTATCATCTGATTGACCTTGACCACATGTGATACTAATCACCGTTATGCCACCGATAATTAGCTAACTCTTTCATCCGCCTTTTAAGTCTTGCACTTCCCTCGTCCGTTCTTGGGATTGCAGGTATCCGTGCATAACGCATCATAGTTCCCGCAACAAATGAACTAAAAATGGATTACTTATAATCCATAATGTACATAAGGGAAAATACATAATTTTCCATAATTCATGCAACAAATGCAGAATAAATAATGGATTACTTATAACTCATATAGACATAATTGAAAAAGAAACAGATTCTTTTCCCTTTTTTATTTTTATTTTATTATTATTTTTTTTTTTTCGGGTCAACGGTCAACGGGTCAACGCCGGTCAACGGTCAACGGTCGCCGGTCGTCGGGCTTGCCGGTCGGACCGGGTCGGACGATCGACCGGCACGTCTTGCGCGCGCGCTGGCCGACGTCACGCAGACGTCGGCCCGCACGTGCGCGGCATGCGCCCGGCTTCCATGCGGGTCGGGTCGGGTCGCCGTCGGGTCGGGTCGCCGGCCGGTTACCGGCCGTCCAACGGTCGTCGGCGATGACGTCATCGATGACGTCATCCCGGCGTTACCGTGACGTCACGGTGATGTCAGCACGCGTCGGTTCGCTGACCGGCGCGTGCCGGTTCGCCGGCCGGCGGCGCGCACGTGCCGGTTCGCCGACCGGCGCGTGTGTCGCACGCGCTGGCCGAGCCAACGCTTCAGGCACGTGGCGCCCATGCGCAGCGGCTTCCGGCCACGCGTGTGGGCGCGTGCGCGTCTCCGGCGGCGTTCGACCCGTCGATGGACTCGTCTCGACGAGATCTTTCACCCTATGCCATTAAAAATTGATTTCGACTTACGGAAACTCGAAAAAATGGATGAACAGTGCTCGGGTGTCGGGATTTTTTGCCCCGATAGGTTTCGGCCGAATAATTCCGCGAAAAATCAATCAAAAACATGAAAAGGGGTCGGGAAAACATGAACTAGGGCTCTGATACCAATGTTGGGAATGTCGGATTCCCAAAAACCGGATTCGACACTAAATCGAACCCCTAAAACGAATGCGGAAGACAAGCCCGGGAAAAACATGTATCACCGATCCTAAAGCACACCACGGAATCGAGCGTACCTTATTAGCCACAGATTAAACACCAACGCCGATAAGAGGAAGAGAATTTGGCCATGTTCGATCCGATGACGCCAATTCGCCTTGAAGGGAAGAAAACGTCGCCTTTAGCGTTTTGTTTTTCTTTTGGAGGGAGAGAGGGAGAGGAACGTACGTACAAAATGCCAAAGGGTATCTTCGTCTCTCTCTTTCATCCCTTATATACGTTCCCTCAAAAATAGAAACGCACCCCTTCATCCATGGGCCATAATATTGTGGGACGGGTTTTTAGGCCCAACATGGGCGGACGGGCCTTAAGCCCATCACATAAAACCATCATCAAGCTTTCTCTTTACATGTCATCGGGGGTTAACTCTTAGCATGTCTAGAGTTAGATTGAGACTTGATTTTAGGAATTTAGCTCACCGTCCCAAGGTTAATAACGAAGCCTTGTATGTTTTTTGGCCTGACATGGTACAAGACATCATGTTTTGAGATTTATGATGGGAAAATTGTCCAAAAACTCCTAAACCTATTATACTATTGTCAATTCAGTCATAAACTTTTTAATTTTGTCAATTGAGTCCTAAACATTTTCACATTTTGTTAATTGAATCCATTAAGCTAATTTTAGCCGGAAATTGCTAACGTGGATGGCTAGTGCTGACGTGGCTCTTTTTAAAATAATATTTTAATGATATTTTAATAATTTTTTGAACTATTATTATTATTATTATTATTATTATTATTATTTTCTTTTCTTTTTTTTTTATGGTTTTGGAGAGAGGGTTGGCGAGGTGAGTGGTGCAGTTACAAGCAAGGGTCAATGGACCCTTGCCAACCAAAACGAGGGCACGCAAGCCCTCACCGCACACCCTCCCCTAGAATCGGCGAGCCTTGACATCCTCCTCCAGGGCCAGTGAGGGTCCGTCGTGCACCCTCGTTGGCCCTCTCTCTAAAACACTAAAAAAATAAAAAATAAAAAAATAAAAAAAAATTATTAAAATATCATTAAAATATTATTAAAAAGTACCACATCAGCGCTGGCTATTCACATTAGCAACTTCCAGCTAGAATTGGTCGGATGGACTCATTTGACAAAACTAAAAAGTTTATGATTGAATCGGTAAAAATACAATACATTTAGAACTTTTTGGACAAATTATTTGATTTATAACATAGCCATGTATACTATTTGTCTGACAGGTATCGGATTTTCTTTTCCACACTTTTACTTTGAGCTTTTAAATACCTGGGTGTTTAATTCTCACACTTTCAATATATTGGTTATTCTTTTGCTTTATAGTATGGTTAGGATGAGACTTATAATCATGATAAACAACCATTGCATGAATACTTAGCAATCTCGAATGACATTTAGGACTCGTAATTGGAAAAAGACGGTTTGATCGCTTAGATGAATAACCAAACCAAGTTAAAAGTATCGAAAGGGCATTAATTAGACTATTAGTGTACTCAAGTCCTCGAACTTAGGAAATTCTAGTTGCATAGGAAGTGAGACAAACTCCCTTGTCTCGCTTAATTTCTAGTCGACCTTGAAAAAAGTTAGTGGCGACTTCCATCTCATGTAGATAGATACCCTTTAGGATTAATCCCAAATTTAAAATGAAAACATCGCATGAGGTAAGGACTTGAGAGAGTGGTGCCTAATTGAAGGTTGTTGGCGTGCCTTTATGCATCACCTCTAAACCTTCATTCTTTTCCCTTTTGAACGGAAGCTTCATCTTCGTGCTCTCCATTTGGATCTGCCCATCAAAAACGATCCTTGCACGTTCTTTATTTATGATTCTACTAATCTTACTAACAAAACCCATTCTCCCTGAAAATAAAAACTATGTATTGGACCTGAAAATTAGTGTGCTAATGGAAACCTTTGCATCCTGTTTGTAGCTAATCGTCGAGGTGGACCATTAAATAAGTTGTTTATAGCATCGGCCGCATGAACGACCTCTTTGTTTGTGTATGTGGGTTGCTTCCACATTTATAAATTGAACGACTACCTTTTGGTATTTGTTGTGTTATGCCATTCTCGAAATGTCATGATTAAATTTTGCATTTCGATTTATATTTATGTACACACTTCACACACAAAAGGAGACACTATACTATGTGTCGTGAAAACAGCCTCGTTAATCAATGTCAATGTTGAATGAGTGTTTCGGCGACATTTCAAGAATTGAATATCATGTATGCTTGGGAAATCAATCGATTTGTGACCTAAGACTAAACCAAAAATAGGGATGTGGTACCAAAAGGATGTCGTGGGATGCTAATCCATCCACACGTGATGAGGACCTAAAATTTCTGGTTTTCGTTTAACTAGTTCTTTTACAGGCGAACCTAGTTAATTTACTTTCCCATCACTATCTAGGCTCTTTGACTTTCCAATCAAGCTAGACTTACCTAAATTGATTGGCGGTGACTGTAGTTTGGTATTTTAAGTTCATGATCATATCTTGATCCTACATATTACCCCGACCTAAGATTAGGGAATATCCTAAAGACCAAGGCGCCACTAGCTAGCGGACCCCTAAGTTCGCGAGATTTGTGGTGCTACTAGGGTCGGATTTGTCAAAATGGTTAATCATATGGATTTTTTTTGTGGGTCCATGAGACCTTCACATGATCGGCGGTTCTGACATGATTAACAAGGTAGATTAAAGTTTAGCCAAGTGTTTCTTTATCGGTAAGTATTTATATATTTTTTATATAAATAAACCCTAACCATCGAGCAAGTAGACAATTTTTTCTCCCCAACACAGGGGCCCAGCAACGAAAGAGAGGGAGAGACGGAGCAACCAAAAATCTCAAATGAAGCACAACCCAAGTTGGGCCACGCCCATGGCTCCTAAAATCACTCTCTTGGGTTCTATGCACGTTCGTCGTCGTCGTCCCTTCTTAAAACGAGTCACTTTGCGTACGTCTCACTCTAATTGCCAACGCCATCCTCTTTAATAATAATAATAATCTTTTATATTTAATTAAGAAATTGATATTATTTGGCTATCATTTCTAGTTATCATCAAACAATATTTCATTTTCATTTTCGGCATTTAAATACTTTTAACATTTGAAATTTATTACATAAAATTTCCGTGCTTGTTTTTGGATCTATTGTACAAGCCCAATAATCCAATTAAGTATTTTATCAAACTTGTTACAAGAGATGATCATCAAAATGACATGGATATGAGACTTAATTTGTTATTCGGACTCGACACGTAAAATAAAAATTGGTGCAGGAATTAATTAGTGCTGGATTCACACGCGAACGGATGGTGCTGGATTCCCAACGCTAAGCCTTCTTCGAGACCCTGAATTTGGAAGGCCCAACGTTAGCGTGTTGCACCGTCACATGACGTGACCTTCCGCCTTCTTTTTTCTTTCGGTCATGTAGGCTTTTTACATGCTTGATTCAAACATTTTAATATATATATATTTTTTATTTTTTAATCTTTCTATGAAAAGATCAGTCTTGGCTAGGATAACTTTCGCTCAGTCGTATGATTATTAAAGTATCCATAGCAGTCATCGATTATATGAATTTCACATAACTATATCGACACTATCAAATTCTTTATATTTTTTTTCCTTAGCTTCTAGCTTTTAACCTTCCAATCAACTGATCAATTGATGAGTATAGTCAACTAAGATCATTCCCCTCCAATAGCACTCGAGTTTTTTTGCTAGTGTTTCATTTTTATATTTCACAAGATCGCCGTACAAATCATCATGAGCTTAATCAAACCAATTCAATAACTCAACTAATAAAAACATCATACCACATACCACATGTCGGTTCGCGTTAGGCTCAGGCCTGCTCAGTAGACCGGGTCTGTAACCCACATTTTGTCCTCACGAAACCCTATCCATCAAGCAAGGTTAACAAACATGTCCACAAAGATACATCCCCTCAAGACGATTTAGTAAAAACCAAGAAAGGCAAAAATGAGGCGCATTCCAAAGAGGGCCTCGGCCACAGGCGCAGCGTCGACGGCCGCCCTCATTATAGTCAACATGCTCACGCTCGTGGCTTGTACGACCCGCATCGCGCTCTCTCGCTCCATCCACCGTCACCGTCCTCATCTCCATCGATACGCGAGACACCATTCCCTCTCGAGCAAGTCATTCCCTTGCCCTCTCTGGTCCTCCTCCTTCTCCTTCTGCCTCCGAAACCCGCGCAGACCCACGTCGCCGTCCGTCTCCACCGCCTGCTCCTCCGCCTCCGCCTCGTCGATCGCTCCCCGAGCTCCTCCGCCCATGGCTGACGCTGGCGTCGAGAGCAATCCCCTCTTGCAGGACTTCGTCTTCCCACCCTTCGACGCCGTCGAGGCCAGGCACGTCCGTCCTGGGGTTCTGGCTCTATTGAAGAATCTGGTATGGTCGTTGTTTGTTGATGTTATTGTTTGAGGTGTTGGCGTTTGTGATGTGTTTGTGGGAATGCCGCAGGAGAGTGATCTGGAGGAATTGGAGAGGACGGTGGAACCGTCGTGGCCGAAGGTTGTGGAGCCATTGGAGAAGATTGTGGATCGATTGACTGTCGTCTGGGGAATGATCAATCATCTCAAGGCCGTCAAGGATACAGCTGAGTTGCGTGCCGCCATAGAGGAAGTGCAGGTAATTTCTCTCTTGGTCTTGGTTCACTCAGAGGATCTCTTAAGTAGTTCTCGAAATGATTTATTGAGTGATGTAAAGTGGTGAGTTGGAAGACATAATTGTGTTCTGGAGTAGGAGATGGCCTCTCTTGTTGCCTTTAGATAAGTATCTTTGTCACTCTAGCATGCTATGGGCTGGTTAATTCAATGATATCCGTTTAGCTTTTATGTATTTTAAAATCTCGAATAGTGATGCTTACATTGGCTTATGCAGGCAGAGAAGGTTAAGTTTCTGCTTAGACTTGGGCAAAGTAAACCTATTTACAATGCTTTTAAAGCTCTTCAAGAGTTGCCTAATTGGAACCTGCTGAGCGATGCTCAAAAACGTATAGTGGAAAGTGAGTAAAACATATGTCCTTTGATCACCTTATGTTTGTCTTTTGAGTAATACATAGTATTTCATACATTCAATTTATATCATTGTACTTTCATTGATTTGTAGTACTTGTTCTTTATAATGAGATTGGTTGACATTCGGTTTAAAAATAATGTTGTTGCAGATCAAATAAAGGAAGCAGTTCTGAATGGGGTTGCCCTAGAAGATGGTAAAAGAGAAGAGTTCAACAAAATTGAGCAGGTGTGATGCGTTTTACCAATATGTCAAATAAATTGAAATCTCTGTGTTGGCGGCAGTGACAAATAAGGTGTTTTTGGTGTAGTATATATAGTGTTTTGTTTGATTGGCTTATGAGCATATATATGGATGTACACACACATAGCATGGATTTCAAGTTCCAAAGTGGATCCTGCATCTAGTCAATGAAGACACACTATGGTGGTGCATCAAACTTAGATTCTTTCCTGCACTTCCAATCTCTCTTATACAGAGAATTTCAAAGTGAACCCCACATCTTGTTGATGAAGACACACTATGGTGATGCATAAAATTTAACTTCTTTCCTGTACTTCCAATCTCATCTATTTTATCTTTTGTTAAGCTCAGCCTCTCAAATCTGTACCCTTTCCAGCACTCCTGTTGGTGGATTTTTATGTCAATGCCTTACCCACTATCAGTACTTACCTATTCTATATGTGGCCTCCTCATGTATATCTTGAACTCATGTAAGTCATTTTTGAACATCTCTCTTACAAAAAGAAAAAATGTCAAGTTAAATGAAAACAAAGAATAACTGTAGAATTCTATTAACAGTAGGAGCATGTTAATTATAGCGTTGGTTCTTTATTTAATTCAAGGGGCTCTACTATTCTCTCATTTCAGTGGATGCTTTGCTTGTCCTGCACCTATTGGTTTACAAAGTGATGTAATCAGACAAAGTCCTCCCTAGTAAGCAAGATTAAGTTGCCCAAATAATCCTAATACTTTGGTCAAAGAGATCCACTTGTGATGTCACCTTTATTCGAGAAAATAAAATATTAGGGTCAGTAGAGAGTACTTGAAGTACAAAGGGAAGGGTTGAAGAAATTAACCCAAGTAACGAAAACAATTGTTAGAAGGAAGAGTTTAGAACAACGAGTCATTCAAACTCTTTTACTATTTTAGAGAAGAGTTTAAGGTTGAAAGATGTTGAGAGAAGAGGAGGATGTGAGGTTGAAATCATCTACATGTGGCTAACAACAAGCAGCTCCAAAAATGCCTCATGTAGGGGATTTTCCAGACCATAACCGATGTAGAACGATGGTCTCATGGTAGGGAGCCCAATCAATTGAGAACATGAAAGAAAAATTCCAACAAACAATTACTCAAAATGAGTAAATTCTTTAGGCATCACACCCAAAGCTTCCTAAGGGTTATATCTAGGGTATCCTAAGCATCACACCTAATAAAAAAATTGCATCATGCAATCCCAAAGCAAAAAAATTGCCAGTTTCTATTAATTGTCAACTCTATTGAAAAGATTGAATTGCAACAATGTATTGATTCTTAATATTCTACTTCTAGTTGAAATAGGAAACCTCTAAACAAGAAGCATAATTGAAATAGGAAACATAATATCCTCCTTAAACTGAAAAAAAGGACACTTTGTAAAATCCTAATATTTACTATTTTGTTTTTTTATTTTAATAGGGAGGTAATTCATTAAAAAGGCATTAAAGATATGCAAAACCATTTACAAAATCAAGTACAGGAGGAGGAGTCTAGCTGGTCTGGAAATGCATTTACATCAAGACTTGATCTGTGTGCATACCAAAAGCCAAAGTAAAAGGCAAAGATTCCCTAATTTCCACAAGCTGTCTGTCTATATATTAAATATTCTCCTGTTTCTTTCCTCCAAATCAGCCAGAAAGCTGCTAGAGGGTTTAACTGAACCTTGTTTCTCTTTTCTTTGTTAATGCATATACCACACCAAGCTCTTAGGGTCTGCTTGCACTGTCTTTATAGTGTGACCCACTTAATGCCCACAAGTGATGAAACCAAATCCCAAAGCATTCTTGACCAACCAGGGTCGAGCAATAGATAGCTTTACTAATTAATCTTGAACAGTTCTTCTAGGACTCTTATTTGAGTTGAAAAGTCCATCTTTGCTGATGTATATACATTGACACTCGAATAACTATCATCTCGCTTGATTTTGTTAGCTTATGAATAACATGTGCAAAAACTTCTCAGTATATCTTATTATCTCTGCCATCGTGGGATACCTGGCCTTAAATTTATTTGCGTGGAAGCTAAAATTTGCTGTGACTTGTGACATTAAATAGCACATAATGTGGGAGATGATGAAGACACTTTAACTATAATTGCGGGAATGATTGGTCAGATTTTAGTCGTTTCTACATTCTAGTGTGTTAGCAATCAATTTGAAAAAGTGATGCCAATGACTATGTTAAGATTACTCTTTATGTGCAAGAAAGTAGTTTGGTAGTTTATTATATATTTCAATTGCCCAGTCGCTGCCTTTTGATTAATTAGTTGATGACAGGAACTTGAAAAATTATCTAAAAAGTTTGATGAGAATGTCTTGGATGCCACAAAGAAATTTGAAAAAAAGATTACTGATAAGAAGGATATTGAAGGATTGCCTGCCACAGCTCTTGGTTTGGCTGCACAAACTGCGGTGTCTAAGGTAATACACAATAGCTTCCATTTGTTGTGTCATTTTTCATATTTTTTCAGCACTCTTCATTCAAGAGTCTGTTTGATCATTCATCCTTTATCATTTTTTGTCATATTCAAGGGGCATGAAAATGCAACTCCAGAAGATGGACCTTGGGTGATCACCTTAGATGCTCCAAGTTTTATGTCTGTCATGCAACATGCTCGAAATAGAGCCTTACGTGAGGAAATCTACCGGGCTTATGTTACTCGGGCCTCCAGCGGAGATATAGACAACACTTTAATTATTGACCAAATCTTGAAGCTTAGGTTGGAAAAAGCTAAGCTTTTAGGTTACAATAATTATGCTGAGGTATGGGTTTTTAAGGCTATTTATGAGATTTTTCTACTTTGATTTTCATCTTTTTAGTTCTTTTTTTTTTTTTTTTTTTTCTGTTGTGTAAAGTTTGAATGGGCAAGTGAGACAAATTATTTTTTGTCATTCTTCGGACGATACTTGTCAAATTAATCACTAATTATAAATAACTCCAATTGTTTTTGGCTGTTGTTATGATTTTATAATTTACAATGGAAATGAGGAAAATTTATGGCAGACAAAGTGGTTGCTGGTATATTGTAGATAATTATGGAAATATTTGCACTTTGATTCTTAAGTTTCAGTTGTTAAATTTTCTGGAATTGCATTTTGATGCATAATCCAATGCAAACTAATTTTGTATTCTTATATATCTAATGTCTCTGAAACAAATTCTTAAGTATGCTTTTGAATTCTTTTCTCCATTCTCCTGGAATAATCTTGGAGCAGAATGTATTTGCTTGGGTGTACTTGCTTGGGTGAACAATGCTCTGATATCACTGTATCATCACATATTAATGCAATATTGTCATCAGGTTAGCATGGCAATGAAAATGGCTACTGTGGATAAAGCGGAAGAGCTCCTAGAAAAACTTAGGAGTGCTTCATGGGATGCTGCAGTTCAAGGTATGATCTAGATGAATATTCCTAGTAAGTCTTGTAAACTTTTAACATTTGATGATGCACTTTTGCGTTTACTTATGATAAATATTCACAATAGTTCCTTATGCTGCTTAAAATGTGCATGTTATACCTGTAATTCAAGCTTCAAAGTAGTGCACTTTGCATCATATGTGTTCTCTTGCATATGTCCATATGAAGAGCATATTAATAAGTGCCCCCAAAAAAAAAAAAAAAAAAAAAAAACAAAACAAAATGATGTCATCCCCAATTTAGCTATCTGTCTAATCACTAGGTACACTTTTAACCGGCACAGAGTGATCGAGCTGACTGAAGCAAACCTAGCCTTGGTAAAGAGATGAGGAAAACTAGGAGCACTCTAGAATATTGCAACAACAATGCACAACAATGCAGTCAATGTAACAATAGCATTTCAGACAAATCTGAGTTTCCAAATGTTGATGAGGGTTGTGGAGTGGATCTATAAGTTGGAGGTCATCTGGATCCTGTGGTCATCATTGTGCATGCTTCATAGGGGTCTTTTCTCTATTGGCTGGTGATAAAGGAAATAGAACAAGGGAGAGGATGGGGCTCGGAAAATAGAAGAGAAAAAGAAGGGGGGTTTCGAGCCTTTAATTCAGTTTGATGATGTCGATGGCAAATATTAGGATACTTTTACAGATGTTCCTTTTACTTTCAACTCAACATCCATTTCTTAATATGAATTGGCTTGATTATTCAGACATGGAGGATCTAAAACATTTCGCCAAGAGTCAAGGGGCAAAAGAATCTGATGATTTGAGCCATTGGGACATTAACTTCTGGAGCGAGAGGCTGCGTGAATCAAAATATGACATCAATGAGGTCAGAACTCTCTCCCTGACCCTGATTTATGCATGTGAATATGAACATGCAGCCTCATAACTTTTGCAATTTCCAGGAAGAACTACGCCCATATTTCTCATTGCCAAAAGTAACAGAGGGCCTTTTCAACCTTGCAAGGACACTTTTTGGAATTGAGATTGAGGCTGCTGATGGATTAGCACCGGTAAAAATGTCAAATGCTTTGCTTCTGTCTTTTATGTGCTGTTAGCCCATGTGTTCTGATAAAATGCTTATTTATTCTCTAGGTCTGGAACAGTGACGTTAGATTCTACTGTGTAAAAGATTCTTCAGGAAATCCAATTGCATACTTCTATTTTGATCCCTATTCTCGACCATCTGAGAAACGGGGAGGTGCATGGATGGATGAGGTTGTTGCTCGAAGCCGTGTGCTATCTCGAGATGGTGCAAGTACAAGATTACCGATTGCTCACATGGTGTGCAATCAAATGCCACCCGTGGGGACCAAGCCAAGCCTTATGACATTCCGAGAGGTCAATTTCCCACTCTTTTCCTCAGTTTGTTGACCTTTTTTTTGCCCCCCAATTTGAGTCTGAAATACTAAATAGATGGAGGATAGCCAGTGTAGCCACAAGAATGCAAGCCCATGGCAATGAAATATTGCCATCAGAAACAAGGACAATAGAACAGGGTTGTTTAATTTGGTCTCCACAACTCTTAGTTTGATGATTGGATTTTGGTAACTTCCAGGCAATACTAAATAGGGATCAAAATTCTGCTATTATAAAGACATCTCTATGAAGATATCTGTGTATGTTGTATTTATTCCACACTGTCAGGAGAGGGGCTGCGGGAAGAATCAATATGTAGGTCCAATAACACTTGTTAGTGTGAGAAGATTAGTCTATGGGAGAAGATTAATGAAGTAAATGCCAAGCAATTTTTTGCTCGAGAATTTCTGATGCCAGCCTATTCATTGATGTGATTTCATGAATCCCACTAATGCTAATATTTTTCTATGTATAATGCCTAAAAATACACACTTCTCTTTGCTAATATTTGCCTCTAGAGATGGATCTATTGTCCAATTTCCAGTATTACCTGCTCCCATTTTAAAAATTTCTGATTCACACCTAATAATTATAGAATCGTGACTATTGACCATGAAGGTTTTGTGTGAGGTATGAGTGAACCATTCTTGTGCGACAAGAGTTCAACCCTTTAGAGGAGATATCATTAAGGGCCCCTTTGCCTATCTATTTGAGGGGCCTTTTCTTGCTCGTTTGTGCCAACGTTAGATAAATGATGAGATTTGTGACATTGTGCTCGCTATAGCAGTTTGTCCATCATAAAATATCTTAATCTTCTGAGTGGTATATGCTAGTTAAACATTTGTGGTAAAATATGTATTGTTGAAATTGGCAGGTTGAAACTGTTTTTCATGAATTTGGTCATGCTCTTCAACACATGCTAACCAAACAAGACGAAGGCCTTGTTGCTGGCATTAGAGGAATAGAGTGGGATGCTGTGGAATTGCCCTCTCAATTTATGGAGAACTGGTGTTACCACAGGTAATTTTGTCTAGAACTATTTATTATAGAGCTTTAGGACAAATTTACTTGCCATCATGGTTGGATGTGCTTGCACTTCACAAATAAAAAAGGTTATGCATATACTGTGGATAGCAACAGATGATTTCTTCATAGACCATTATGTGATGTTTGTGTTGTATTGCCTTTATACTATCTCCGGATGTAAAAGTGAGGAAGTGAGAGTAGTGCCTTCTTGTATATGGCAAATGATAGGCCCCTGTTGTAGATGTTATTAGAGGATGTCTATGGCTCTCGTCAAGGTATGTTGAAGTGAATCACAGTTGAGTTGTGACTTGTTTTATATTATTCCAACCAATTTACACTTTCTTAATAGTTTTGTTATTCTCCTTTACTTCGTTTGCCTATGAGTATCAATATTACAGATAACAAAAAGAAATACTACAAGCTATTGAGTTTTATGCATTCATGCTCACAACTTGGGCATGGCTAGTTACCCTAAGAATCTTCAAATATGAAAAATAATTTCTTCGAGATATATCAGGTTGATATCAACATACCTCCACAATGGTATTTTCAATTGTGAAATAATTTTCACTTTCCCTATTTCATGTGCCTATTTTTTTAAGTTTAGTTAATCGTGAATTCATAAGAATAGGCAGTAAGGAAAGATGTATTACTAATGTGTACTTATCGTTAAGTCCACCTCAGTACATATTATGTAGATTTAAGCAAAAAATGTATTAGTTAACATATAGAGACGATACATCCATTTTTTCAGTATTTATTGCTGTAGAGTTATAAAGAGTAGATATCCTGACTTTGTTTTTCCTGCAGTTAAAGCTCTTTTCTCTTGTCATTGAAGTTATCCCTTTTTTTCTGCGCTTGAAAAATTACCAATAACTTAGAGAAAGCATAAAGGTTAATTGTGTCAATTGGGTTATTTGATGCTCACCGTCATGCGTCCCAACAGATACAAAAGTGGAGTTAGCGCTGAATATGCTTCTCACAAAAGTGTCAGAATATTTGAATCTATAATTTTTGAAATAAAGTTTTACTTTCTTATTTTTTTCTATGTTTATGAACTTTGTACACATTATCTATAACAAGGAAAAATAACAAAATGAAGGTTTTCAACTTGATCTCTTGCATATTAAAAACATTGAAAAGAAAACTAATTACCATCCTCATTGTGATAGACTTGTTTATGAAAAGTCAATCGAGTGTCTTGTTTTTCAAAAATTTTTCTATAAAATTAAATAAGCTCTTGTTTAGAAGAAAGAACTTTAAGGACATATGACATAACCAATTCTTTCTTGGAAACATGGGAACACTTCATCTCAATACAGTATTTCTTTTATTTCTTTGTCAATATCGTCTTACTATCTTGTTTCCTCAAACCAAATATTTTTCGCTAAAATCAAATAGTAGATTTTGTGATTCTTAGCAAAAATATTGATTTTGTTTTCCACTTCAGTTTAGTCAATATGATCATGTCATCTTTAAAATTAACATGCAAAGCTTTCAGATTCAGCTGTAAAAGTTTGACATAATTATATTCAAGAATTATTTGTTATTGTAATACAATAACCTATGACCTATGAACAATTGCCAATAGAGCCTGCTATTGAAGTCACTTTTCTGCTGTGAAACACCAAGTATATTTCTAGTTGAAGAATGAATGCAATGTCTTTTTCTCCCTATGGGGATATTCTTGGGCATTTTGAGACTTAAGCATTTGACACAATAAAAGTACTCTCTGTGCTGGTGCACACACATGCACAACTTTTTCAAACGCCATGTATGAGTGTATATGCATGTCAGTAACCTGGGAGTCATTATGTTACCCTTGAACCACAGGGATACCTTGATGGGAATCGCAAAGCACTATGAAACTGGTGAGAGTCTCCCTGAGGATGTATATAAAAAGCTCCTCGCAGCTAGAACCTTTCGTGCAGGCTCCTTGAGCCTTCGCCAGGTTACTTCTCACTAACAAAGACTTGTTTTGCTTCATTCTTTTATACTTGATGAACATACCCTGTTCATATATTATTTTCCTTCGCCTATGGCTATTTTATCTACAAGAAAATTGTATTATATGTCATAGAAGCAATTTCTTCCAAAACTTTCTCGTTTCTGGTGACTGGTGGTTAGCTGGGATGTTCTTTATCCATTATATATAGTTAGTGAATTTCCTCTTGGTGGTGTTGAAGTGACGTATATATGAGCTGACAAGTAGATAAAATAAGGTCATGGGAGCCTATTGACAAACTGCTGCCTATCCTATCCTATTATAATACCACCTGTAAAATGTTCATGTTATCTAGTTCTTCCCTTTCCGTTCTAACTTTCTTCGTCGTTTCCCTTTCTACATCTTTCACTTGGGTTGGTGTCCATGGTTTCATAGGCACGACAAACCCCCAACCAAAGCAATTGTAGATAAAGTCAAGCCAAGTTCTTCAGCTTATTGTCTGGTTAAGGAGCTACTGGAGATGATTCACTATTTCATCAGCTTCGTACTTTTGTGACATCTTTTGAAGTTAGGACTGTTTTAAATAGCTTCCAAAGAGAAGAAAGCTATCCTAGCAGGCATTTCCCTGTCTGTGGGGGAATCGTCTCTCCTGTACTATGTCCTCGTGGTGCTGCATTTATTAAAAGCTGAATGCTACACCTCTTGTTTATCGAGGTTCCACCTTTGTCTATCCTGTGGCCATCCAAGTACACAAGTTTGAAATGATAAAACAATAAGGAGAGGACTGGATATGTCATTATGTCATGTCCAAAAGACAATGAGGGGGTGAAAAGCTTACTGGTTCATTTGACCATAGTGCAAGCATGGTTTCAACCTTACTGTTTTGCTGTACATACTTTGAAATGATGTGGATCAAATTATTTGCTGGAGGAGATCATGTCTTGTTCATAGAATGAACGTTAGCAAAGTAAAATCAGATAATTGGGAAATTGGAAATTGCATATGTGGAAAAAATTGCTCTCTTAAGGAATCATACTAATGTAGGAGTTGGTTATTACTTACCTTTTATTGTCTGTGGAACTTCTCAGATAAGGTTTGCAAGTGTAGATCTGCAACTTCACACAAAATATGTACCTGGTGGGCCAGAATCTGTATATGATGTGGATCGAAGGGTTTCTGAAAGAACCCAAGTGCTCCCTCCACTTGCTGAGGATCGATTCCTTTGTGGCTTCAACCATATATTTGCAGGTTCGTCTTCTTACCTGTCAAAATGGTTCTTTAAGAGTATATGTACCTTATGGGATACATCTTTATCTTACACGGCTATGAATTTATTGCTTTTCACTTATATTCAGGTGGATATGCAGCTGGTTATTACAGTTACAAGGTATGGGATATTCTTTTCTGTTGGTTATGCCAGATTTTTTTCAGGTCTTTAGTTGGTTTCTAATGGACGATAAGACACTCTCTAGATATAATACACCTCTTTTCCTTGTTCAGTTCTGAGTCCATTTTTGCTTGAGATTGATTTATTTCATGATGTGTGTTGGTTCTAATTGTGAATGTGTTTGTTTCAGTGGGCAGAGGTGCTATCTGCAGATGCTTTCTCTGCATTTGAGGACGCAGGTTTAAATGACAGCAAGGTATGCCTGAGAAGTTGTGGACATATATGGAATAAAATGATGCTGCTAAAAAGCTTCTTGCTTTGTGTTTGCCATTCATGTTGGGTTTATACATGTGTGAAGCAGTGTTAGTAATAAACATGCAACATTGCTGTTTCTTCCCTGTATGAGTGTGGTGAGTAATTCTGGAATGTCTGAGCAAAGAATGGAAGCCTGGACGAACCTGATTGGTCTGCTTGCCTGTGATGCTTAATTACTTATGTCCATTGCTTCTAATGACTGTACTCATTAGGCAGACCCCAGACCTGTTGGATTGCATACTTGAACTCTTTGGGCTACTGCAGCACGACAATGCCTTACAATTCTTTCCATGAATGGATAGGTTCCAAATCCTGTTTCCATTCCCTTTCAGCCTAAATACATGGCTTATTAATTGTTCAGCTCTAATGGCAAGCCAATGTGATCCCCTTTTTATGCATTAGCATGGGCTTGGCACTCTTGAAGTTTAGCAAACTTGATTGTTTTCCATGAAATTAAACCAGAAGAAGTGAGCGATTGACTAAGAAGCTCATTCAATGCTTTATTTGTACATGTCTTGAGTTTGAGGTCGCTGTTGCATCGGCATTATCTCAAATATAGTTTCTCTATTATGAGTGATTTTTGCTCGTTTTATGTGAAAGCCCTGGGGGATAGGTGCATTTTCATATTTGTGTAATTCCTGCTTGATTTGATTCTTTTTTCTAGTGCAAGATGCAGAGCACCAAGGACAAAACTGGTTCATTAGGTTTTCTTCATGTTTGATTCTTTTTCCAGTTCTCGGGTGGAAAATTACTGACCTGAAAATGCAGTCAGGTTCTATTACCCGTTGGGAAACCCAAGTCTTGTACGAAGGTCCATTGGACCATTGATAGCACATAGTAAGGCCATGGCATAACATACAGAAAAATCTTCTAAGCTGGTGTTACAATCATCTTTTCTGGATTATTAACTCTTTTTAGACAACCTTGCCTCCAACGTCATGTCATTTCATCAATGAGTTTTCTGAAAGCATTGCACATGGGCAATCTTCTTGTCTTATCTATTACTATTTAGTTATGAAGCCCCTTCTTCAATATTGCATTTATTTTCAGTAGTAATTGTTGGTTTTTATCATGATCTGTTGATCATGGTTGACAGGCTGTCAAAGAAACAGGGCAAAGGTTCCGAGAGACGATTCTTGCTCTTGGAGGTGGAAAAGCGCCACTACAGGTTCAGAAGTTGAAATTTTCCATCATCTACTTTTATTATTCTCAAAATCTAGTTTGTTTTACTTGATGTCCTCACTGTACCAATTTGCTTTACCCAGGTCTTCATTGAATTTCGAGGACGTGAGCCTTCACCCGAGGCATTACTGAGGCATAATGGCCTTTTGCCAGTTGCAGCATAATGCTGTCCTAATGGTTACTTCCGTTGTTATGGGCCAGAAGAAAGGTTGGCGTCCTGGACAATTTCTTAGTAATTAGTTCACCTTCGGTTCATGCCAACCAGCGCAATTTGATCGTCAAAAAGAAATTTCCAAATGAGTGTACTCTCTTTTAGCCTTTTCCCCCCTTTAATGTTCATTGGTTACTATAGTAAGAATATGTATGGATCAAGGGGAGACTAGACAGCTTCTGAAGCTGAAGAGTTCGAAATTTCTTAATCTCATATGGATTTCTTGCAAGTCTTTGAATTCTAAAACCTGAAATGACCATCCATCTGTATCTCGATGTTCTTTCTTTTGTCTACAATAATTGATTGAATCTCGAGCAAGATCATCTTTCTACTTGGGAGTATTCCACGAATAAGATCAGATTGTATGTGAGGGTTGCATGCCAGTGCGATCTTTCTAGTATTCAGTTAAGGTGGTAGCACGAAAAGGAAGAAAAATGACTATACAGAAGAAGGCACTGAAAATAGTCCTGGTGGTTGATAAAGGAGCTGTACTTTGAGTTTGTATGAATATATGGTAGTGGTATTGTACTGTTCTCTTAATTTTCAAAAGAATGAGAGCAACGCTAATAGAAGTAGCGGTAGGAGAGTGCAAATAACCATTCCTAGCATGCCCAATAAAATAAATGAAAGCATTCCAACAGAGTTCGAGCGATAGACTCTGGCAATTTTGACTTTTGAAGTTCGCCAGAACCCAGTGGACTTCCGACATCCAGTCGCAAATCCATCCTGATGCCTGTTGAAGTTGCAAAACCTAGCCTGGACTGGAGCAGAGACAAGAAATGATTTCTATCCTCCAAAGCTCAGTTCCACAGACAGCCAATTGGTGAAACAGCCAAGTTCCACTAAATCAAACCATCTTTAGTCGCCAAGCTAATGTGCATTGCAAGCCATGTATTAAACCATTGCCTTGGTATACATGGGTTGAACCAAACAAGTTAGCGCCTGGGCACCCTCAACCCTTAACTCTTAAAGCATTCCACAGGAGTTTACTTGCAAATGACCCCATTAGCAACAGAAGAATTTGGCCATGTGACAAATACCAACCGGAATCTGCACTGCACTAAAGCCTCTGATCTAGCTGGGGGCCAAAACCTGCGTGAATCAAATGTAATATTAGCTACTCTCGATCGAGAATGCAGAGCAGAAGCATAGACAATTTTGCTAGTGAAGTGGTTGAGTAAAAGGGCCAAGGAGATGGCCATTCATCACGCCACATTAAAGGCAGATCTTCCATCGCCAATGACATGCTCAATCAAATGACATGCATCATTTGTAAGCTATGTATAGTAATAACGATCATTGTCATCATCAGTAGTAGAAACATACCTAAATTTTAACGATGTATTTTGGTAAAGGAATCATCTTTAGTGTACTAAAAGTCATAAAACTTATCATAAAAGTGTAATTGAGTCCTAAACCTTTCATGAAATTCAATAAAGTCCTAAGAGGATGTGGAGTCCGAGCACTGCCAACCTCAAGAGTATGGAATCCATCCTACTTGCTCTGCTGCAGAGGCAGCCGAGCTTCACACTCTCATGGGCTCTCAGCAAGAAGACTGTTGAAGAGGTGCGGAAAGATATTCAACAGGGCTAGATTGATTATAGCAGTGATAAGAGCAAGAAGAGGAAGAAGAAGCATAACAGTGATGTCGACCAAGATCGATGGCCTTCTTGGAGGAGACGACAGATGACATGGTTTTCTTTTATCTTTTTTTCTAAAAGTTATCTTTTTATGATTTTTATTTCTTATGTGGTGCCAGATTGGTGCCATGTGTCTTAATAAAATAATAAAATAAATCAAGTTGGCATTTTCCGTTAATTAATTTGACGGAGTTAACAAAATGATTTAATTATAGTTTTAAAAGATTTAAAAAATTTTAGAATTTAATTACACTTTATATCGAATTTTAGAACTTTAAATACATTTATTCCAATCATCTTTGAATGGACGTAGGATGAATGGGGGGAGTGGCAAGCCATTCTATTCCTAGGTCGAATTACAAATTCTTGGCTTTGTCTTATAATTTATTTGGAGGACATACTTACCATTACGGTTCAATTCCTTTACATTCTAATTTTCTCGAACTTGAAAAAAAAAAAAGAAAAAGAAAAGAAACATTCAACTTTTTTTTTCCCATTTCGCTCCTCTGCTCCTATATAATTTGAAATTTGTGATGCTAATGTCTATCCACTATATTTGTTTATATTATTGTCCTAAACATGAAAAAGTCTGGAATACATTAATGTAAGGACATCTTTATATAACGTGAAAAAATGGGTTGGAGTAATTAAATCTGGAATACATTAATGTATGTACAAATAAAAACTGAAGAAAAAGTCTAGCAAAAAAATAGGAATATTGCAAAAACCCCAGATGAAGTGGCACATCTTTTTCAGAGTACGATCAAGAGTGGTGTTTATCTCAAAATAGACCCTAAAGTTGGTGATTTCGTCTCAATTGATCTCCCATCTCCCCAGGAACAAATATCTTCGCCAGACAACAACCACATGCATATCATGTGCCATTATTTGTGCCATGGATAGGGGCATATTTTGTCGGAAAATTTCTGGACTCAATTTTCAAATTTTCCAAATAAAACTCTAATCTTCAAAAGTCTAAACTAAATCCTAGTCGTCAAATCTTTCCATGTTCTCTCTCGATTAGTTCACTACCATCGTCATTAGAAGTGGCAGCATGAGTAAATGATTCACTCCCTAACTTATATTTAGTGGTCTGGGTTGTGTGTGAGCTATTTAAAATTTTAAGTAATGAGAAAATGCCCATGCTTTGGCTTGAAAAGTGTGCTCATAGCGAGGCTTGTGTGACAAAATGACCCTATTTTTGTGTGACGACTGACCAGCGATTTCTCAAACCTTTGCATTTCTAAAGAGATTTTAATATTCTAACAAATGGGACATAACACTAACAGTGTCGAAACTTTGGCATGTTGTGCAATATTATCCTTAAACTTTTAATTCATTTAATATTGTCCTTAAACTACTCAAAAATTATTCAATATAGTTCTTAAACTTTTAATCTGTGCAATTTAGTTTCTCAACTTTCTAACGAAGTCAAATTCATTCTTCTGTATTTTCCACAAGTTTTCATAATTACAATATTGCTCAAATTTTAGAATATATTTTCATTTCAATCTCTTTCCTAAATCAATTGAAAAAAAAAAGGCTATTCTTTGAATTACTCTTTTAGTCTTCATAAAATATTAAGATAGTTTGGTTTAAGTAAGTTTTAGCTTATGATCTCTATAATAACAAAAGTAAAAACTCATTTAACGCTGTATCGGATTGATATTTCCGGTATTTTTTATTCATAAGGATATCGGCAAACAAAATTAATCTATTTATATTAATTGGTACTTACCCAATCTAAATATTTAAACAGGAAATCCAAAATTATCGATCTAAAAAATCACATACAAGATTTAGATAATTGAAAATCTTATCGGTCTAAAAGAAAAGGAACGAGAGCTAGACTTATATAAGTTTATTCTATAGCTTTATAAGTATGAGTATCTATAGACACATTGAATGAATTAAAAGTCTAAGATGGTAGTTACATTGGATTAAAGTTTAAGGATTAGTAGTGTCAATTTATTTTACAACCAATTAAAGAAAAATGACTTTTTTAATATTTGAAGAATTTGCTACTGACATGTCTTTGTCTATTTACTTTTTAAAAAAATTCTTCGGCACTACCTCATGAAATCTGAATCCCCAATATCTTCTCGTAACCTCCACTCCACCCAACTGAAGCCACGATTACAAAAGCCAGCAGTAAAAGACCAAAATATAAACCTCGTGAGAAAAACATCCCTTTCAAGTGGATGATAAATACCAACTAAAAAAAAATTGATGATTAATATATTAAAAACTAAGGCAAAAGATTGCTTCAAGTGCCATAACTTGGCACAAATAAACACTTAAGTGCCATAACTTACGAAAATGACACTTAAATGCCACATTTTAAGAAAAGTGGGACACCTGAGTGCCACCTCCGGCGAAGCCGGCCGGAAATTATACGTGGCAATTAAATATTAATATTTCTCACCGAGGTGGCTCGCCGGAGAGCTGACTCAGCTCTAATTTACCCAAAACGACGTTGTTTCTATAGTTAGTCAAAATAGAGCCTTTAAATCAGCCAAAACGACATCGTCTCCCCAATTGCCCTAAATCTAAAACCCTAAATCAGGCAAAATGCCATTAAAGCGCTGGAGCCCTAATCCCAAAACCTTATTCGATTTGCCCCAAATTCTACAGTTGAATATTGGAAATTGAGAGTAGGACTTTCAGCAGCGGCTCAAATTTCTCTCGCCGAAGCGAAGGAGAAGGCAAGCGTTTATGTTTTTGTGGGTTACCAAGTCGAAGAAGAATATCATGGACTCAAATGAATCCCGAGAGAAGATTCTATGGATGTGCCCGATACAGAGAAGGGTCGAAGTGCAAATATTTCAAATGGGTTGATGCGAAATTCTCTCACCGAGCCACATAGGTGATATTGGACCTACTTGATGGATGTCATCAACCTTCATCAACGCTTGTGGACGACTTGGACGATGTTGACTCAATGCAAGCTCAAGCATCTTCTGCTAACCTTTTGAAATTTGAAGTTTCAAGGATGAAAATTGAATGGAAGTGTTACCAAGCGTTTATTGTGTTGCTTTTTTTTTTGTCTATCCTACTTTATGATGAAATGTAAAGTACTGGAAGATGAGAAGAAGTTTCTCCGACTACCATAGTTGTAAATGAGTGGAGAAATGTACTTGATTTAAATGAAATGTAACTTATTTTTTTGGAAGATGAGAAGAAGTTTTGTGTTGTCTAGAAGATTGTTGTGGCTTTTTTTTTTTTTTTGGCTGTTATATGTATTATGTGTTACTTCTTGTGCTTGTGGGGAGGTCAAGGAAATGGAATGAATGAATGAATGAATAAATGAGATACTGTTTATACTATGTTTTTGCTTATTCTCAAATATAAATCGGTGATGATGAAATGTAAATTGGGTCGATGTGTTGTGGTGACTTCTTTACTTGAACTTAATGTAAACTAGTAGCAAACATTGAATTGAATGGAGTTGCCATAAGTTGAATCGTATATATAAACCGGCAACTTCTCTGGTTTGCTGCAAACCACCATATACATAGAACAAACACGAGTGATTATTCGAGTGCTATAAGTTGTATCTAGTGATCACTTAAGTACCAGTCGTGATAAAAAAAGAGTCATTTAAGTGTCAAGTTATTATTAAAAGTGATCACTTAAGTGCCACTTGTGATTAAAAGTGAACACTTAAGTGTTAGGTTTTTTAGAATGTGATCAGTTAAATGTCAATTTTTTTTTTTGTACATTTCCTCTATTAATTGCACCAGCCATCAGCTACTACCAGCCACCACCACTGCCCACCACTGGCCACTATCGGCCTCCAGCTATCACCACCAGCCATACCAAGCATCCCAGACATCTACTTGAGCCACCACCAGCCACCACTATGCTGGTGGTATGCTGCTGCAGAAGTTGCTAGTGCAAGGTGCCTTACACCAGCTTGCACCAACATTACCTGGTGCAAGATGTGCATATTGCACACTTACATCTTGCACCAGGTGCAGCAAAAACCCTAACCCAACTCCTATAATAGACCCACCATCAGTAGGCATCAGCAGTCACCACTGGCCACCACCACTAGCAACACCAGCATCTCAGCTACCACACCAGCACGTAGCCACCATTATAGACCCACCATTAGTAGCCACTGTTGGTGGTGGGTCGTGGGTCAGTTGCAAAAGGGGCTCGTGCAAGCTAGGCCATGCACACCGCACTCTTGCACCAATACTAGCTGTAGCAAGAGGCCCTAACCCAACCCCCACAATGGACCCACCAACATCAGGCTTCACCAGTCGCCACCACCAGCCACACGAGCACCCTAGGGTCTGCATGGTAACATTTTTGTTCCTCCTGATTTCTGTTCTTTTGTTCTCCGGAACAAAAAAAGAACAGAAACCCGTTTGGTAACGCCAAGTTGTTTTCCTATTCCGGGGAATAGAAAGTTAGCCTAGAAATAGATTTGGAGCAGAAACGAGAAACAAAAAAAAATTGCTTCTGTTCCCGGGAACAATTTCTAGAATTAAGTCAATTTTTTTTTTTTAAATTTTCTTTTATTCTTCTTTCTTGCCGTGGCCACCTTCAACCGCCGGAGCCACCGCCAACCACCGCCGCCGCCGCTCGCTGCCCGTTGCCGTTGTTGCCGCGCGCCGGCCTCCTCGCGCGGCGACCGCCTCTCGCCGCCCACCGCCCGCCGCTCGTCGCCGCTGGCGGCCTGTCGGCGGCCGCCTCCCGCCGCCCCGCCGCCCGCTGCTCGTCGCCAGCCTCCGGCGGTCGGCGGTTGTTGGAGGCCGATGGGCTGTGCGGCGATGACGTCGGCGGCCGATAATCGTCGTGCATCGGCGGCGGGCAGCGGTGGCGGCGGGTGGCGGTAGTTGGCCGTCGGCGATCGGTGAGCAAGAATAAAAAACAAATAAATACAAAACAGAAACCGTTGCATTACCAAATGCATTTCTATTCTTTTTCTATTCCAAGAGTAGAAATTTTGTGTAGTTACCAAACACGTTCTTTTACTCAGAAATTGTTCCTTGGAATAGAAATAGAAAAGAACTATTTTTGAAAAAAAAAAAAACTCTTCCCCAACCAAGAAGCATTGTCATGCGCACCCCTAGTCACCATCATAGATCCACCACCGAAAGCAGTAAGTAAAAGTAAATAAAAAAAATTGAAAAAGACAAAAATTACATGCAACAAGATTGTTCAATTGATATTGAAATTAAGTCTCACAAACTCAATGACAAACTATTATTAAAAAAAAAAAAAACATCCACAGTAAAACAATTGATTCCCCAACCCCACAAACCATATCACATCACATTTAATCAATCAATATGCACAATGCCTCCTGTTCGTGCTCTTTTTGATGGACTTTGCACTTGATTCATAATCCTTGCACTTTTTCTAACTAGATGTGAGACTTCTTCTTCAACTGTCTCGGGAGTGTTGATTCTGATGGAGCTGCAATTGTCCTAGGCTGAGCTGATTTAGAAGGAGCTGCAACTGTTGTAGGCTGAACTGATTCAGATGGATCTGCAACTGGGTTCTTCTACTCTTCTTTCTTGTTGGCGCAGCCAATGTCTTCTTCTTTGTTGGCACAGCCGTTGATTCTTGAGTTGGGCTTTGAGAGATAAGAACCTCTGAACTTCTCCCAAGCTTCAAAAAGAAAACTCAATTATCAATAAAAGTTTGCACTATACTATAAATTAAATTAAATGCAGCCTATAAAACTTACATTAAGAATAATTGTTCCAGAACACTCATCTATATAAAGGCCATAACCATATTATTTTAGCTTCTTCCCAAGAGCCTCTCTTGTTCGAAGGGGAACATCACTTTTAGGTACTTGTGATTGGTTGGCTCTTCTTCTCGCATGTGATTTCTTGGGCTCTTGTTGTGGCCGTTCAACTACAGCAGGGGCTTCTTCGGCCAATTCTTCAGCTAGGCGTCTTCTAGATGGCATTCTTGTAGGTGGCTCTTGATTTGGCTTTCTTCTAGTTGTTTTTCTATTTAGCCCTTCAGCTTTAGTGACACATTATGTTGGCTTTTGTGGTGGCCCTTGTGATGACCATTCTAGTGGCCTTTGTGGTGACCTTGGTGATGGATCTTGTAGTAGCCCTTCAGTTGGGCCCTCTATTGGCAGCTGAGCTCTAAGTTGCATTCTTCGAATCTGAGAAAAAGGCAAAGGACATCATAAATACAACATCAGGTCATATAACAATGTAAAGGAAAACTAAACACAAATTATTGAACTCATCGGGTATTTTTTTCTTTGCTGCTGAAGAACAGTCGACTTAACTGGCCCTTCAGTTTCTTCGGCCAATCCTTCAGCTGGCTGTCTTTTACCTTGCTTTCTTTGAATAGGCCCTTTAGTTTTAGGTACAACAGGGGCTTCGGCCAATCCTTCAATTGGCTGTCTTCTACATTGCCTTATTTGAACAGGCCCTTCAGTTTCAGGTATAGCAGGGGCTTCGGTCAATTTTTCACGTGTCATTCTCGTGACCTGAAAAAGACAAAAACATTACATACATGTCACTTATATCTATGTACATATTTGTAATAAACCATAAAGCAACAAAAACACAATTGTCATGACTTACTGGATTTATTGTCGTCAACTGAAGAATAGTCGACTCAGTTCGCCTTTCTATTTGTCCTTCTCCAACTGTCCCTTCACTAGGCCCTTTGGCTGGCCTCAACTGTTCCTGCTGCTTCCTTAATTGACAACATTTAGTATTGTGCCCTACTATGTGGCAAAAAGAGCAATTTATCGGTACACTTGTTCTATTCATCCTACGCTGACATGAGACCTCTCCCTCCGTCATTCTTCGTTTTTGCTTTGGTCTTCTCATTTTCTTCTTTAGTGGCAAAGGTTGAGGTGCTTCGCAATCTGTTGCCTCTCAGAACTTGCTACTTTTGATTGGCTACAACATGAATTGGTACGAAGCAAGATATTTCGGTTTCTTGTACTGACATCAATGTAGTTTTCTGTGTTGTGGCCCTTCAATTGAATGGCCCATATGGCATGTGCACAAGGAATTCCACTTAGTTGCCATGCTCTACATGAACACTTCCTCGTACCTAAATGGACAACATACTTATCGGAACCCTTCATTATCTCATATCCTTCATCCCCATTTCAAATGAGATGACAATACTTACTTGTAGCCAAGTTCTCATCAAATTTCTTAGCAATCCTAGGACCACATTGCCTAGTCCACTTTGCAACCTCATCTCTTTTTCTGTGTAGCCGAGTCATGACCATAACCCGTATGTCTTCAAGCATCGAGATAATTGGTTTGCATCTGGCATCTATTATTCTCCCATTGAATGCTTCGCAAATGTTGTTATCGATGTTATCGCACTTGAATTCCTCGCTAAAGAATGCCCTACACCAATACTTCGGTTTTGTTTGGAATAGTGCATCATAACCTTCCTTTGTCAATTGAAGCAGTTCTTCTTTGGCCATCCTAAAGTCAACCATATTCGTACTCTTTGATAGCTGCCAAAATTGCGACTGCAGCTTGTCCCTTTTATAGTTCTTTGCCCAATTTGCGTATATGTGCCGCGCACACATTCGATGTTCGGCATAAGGCAACAACTCAGCTATTGCCGGAACCAGTCTCTGCAATAATTCAAAATAAGAAATGTAAGCAAATGACATGTTGATATCAAAAAGAAAACAATTGACCAAATTTTTCAAAAAGCAAACATTAGATTTTGTTGGTCACTCATGAATGTCCCCCCTGCCCCATTTGTTATCTCCAAATCAGTCATCAAATTTTTTAGGAACCAAGACCAATTGTCATTGTTCTCTACCTTCACAACAGCCCAAGCTAATGAAAACATTTGGTTATTTGCATCTCTTCCAATTGTGGCCAGCAATTCTCCCTTGAACAAGCCATTCAAAAAACACCCGTCCAATCCTATAATCTGTCTACAACCAGATAAAAATCCTCGTTTACATGCATTGAAGCAAACATAGAACATATTGAACTTTGTCCCAATATCAGGAAGTTGTCTCTCTACGACCTCTACGTACACTCTACTTGAAGGATTTTGCAGTCTACACTCCCAAGCATAATCCCACAACTGTCCATACTCGCTACTGTACTGACCAATGAGTATCTTCATCACATTTTGCTTTAATCTTTTGCATTGATTCCTGGATATATTGATGCCTACCTTCTCCGTCACCAGCATCCTGAACTCAGTACTATTCATTGAGGCATCAGCTAAATCAAATCAAAGAAGTGTTTGGACAACCATGCACTTGTTACCCTTTTATTTTCAAAATTAATGGAACAAGTATGTTCCTCTTGGTAGGCTCTAATCTGAAAGGATCCACTTCTCCTAACAAATGCGCCATAGATTTTCCATGGACAATTTTGCTGCGAACACCTAGCTCTTACAAATGTTTTAGTGTTTCTAATGAAGTCAATATTCCTCTATGCAGCAATGGAGTTCTTCAGTATAGCTTCCTTAAATTGTTTCGCATTTTGAAAATTCATACCTACCGACAAAGTAGGAGAGGCAACGGATGTATCATAAGAAGGAAACTTACTTTTCCTTCTATGCACAGCTCCTTCATCTTCTTCAAGCTCATCTTGGGAAGTAACATTCTCAACACTTTCTTCATAATCAGTCTCTTCGCTAGCAGCGCCAGCATCTGTAGGGCCTTCGACTCTATTTGGAACTTCATCAGCTACCTATAAAGCTGCAAACTTATCTGTCAAAAAATCCCTTCGTTTTTTTCTTGACCGCACAATCTCCTTGTCGTCGTTATCACTTATGAAATTTTTAGCAGGCAACCCTTCATCATCATCATCACTTGATTCAGTTACTTCCCAATCTAATCCAGTGATTGTGACATCACCTATGTCATCATCACTTTGGTGAATTGCATATGCGCTCCTCTCCTCTAAATCATGTTTATCCTGACCTCCTTCGGCCCTAACGTCAGTACTACCTTGAGTACCATCTCCTTCTTGTCCTACTTGGGCGCTCTCTCCATCATCATCTTCGTCCTCACTTTTACTATTATACTCAACATATATTTTTACCTCGGGAGAAGTACACTATCAGTGCCATAAGTTGTGTACGGCGCTCACTTTGGTGCCAAAAGTTTCCGTTAGATCACTTAAGTGCCAAATCGGAGGAAAAACGATCACTTTGGTGCCACTGGCGAGAGATTCCGGCCAAAATGATTACGTGGCTTTTATATTTAAAAAAAAAAATCGACGTGGCTTGAGAAACAATGTTGTTTTCCGTCCTCCTTAAGAAAACGACGTCATTTTGTCGTCCTAAGTGGATGGCCTCACAAAAACAACGCCGCACAACTCATTTGGGTTTTTTTTTTTTTTTTTTTTTTTTTTTTTTTTTTAGAGATTGAAATTAGGGTTCCGATCCTCGTCAGCCACTGACCTAGCTCGCTCGGCCGTCGACCTAGCTCACTCGGCCGTCGACCTAGCTCGCTCGGCGACGTGAGGTTCGCACTTGAGTGAGATCATGGCCTTCGACTTGGTTGCCGAGTGACCATCGTCGGGGTCAAGGTCGGGGTCAAAGCCGCGGCCGCCAAGCGTGGGGGCTGTCGAGGACAGCGACTAGCCCATCATCGGCGGAGGTGAAGTTGAGGTGGAAGAGCGCGAGGTCGGTGAGCAGGCCGAGCTCCTCGAGGAGGTACCCGGCGATGTCGCCGTGGTTGAGGTCGACGCTAGTGACAGTGCGGACGCCGGGGTCCTCGGGGGCGAGGGAGCAGAAGACGTTGGAGTAGCCGCATACGTCGAGGCCGACCCAGTTGGCGGTGAAGTTGTTGGGGTCAGAGAGGATGGCCTGCTTCAGGGCCTGGAGGGTGACGTAGGCGTTGCAGAGGTGCGGGTTCTCAAAGGAGGTGGAGGGGTCGGCGGCGACTTGCTCGCCGCAGTCACCGAACTCGTCGAGGTAGTGGAGGAGGTGGCGGTGCTTGACGGCACCATGGGCGGCGGCAGAGAGGACGTCAAGGGAGGAGAAGAGGATGAAGAGGGCGGCGGTGGCCAAAATTATCCGGTAGATTTAGGGTTTAGGGTTTTGAATTGGGAGAGAGACACCAAACGGCGTCGTTTTGTTGTTTAAATGCTGACTGTACTCTCCGGCGAGCTACATCAGCTTCAAAAATTAATAAAAAAGTGCCACGTTGGATTTCCGGCCAACCAGATCGGAGTTGGCACCAAAGTGAGCGTTTTTCAAAATTTTTGGTACTTAAGTGATCCGACAGAAACTCTTGACACCAAAGTGAGTGCCGTACACAACTTATGGCACCGATAGTGTACTTCTCCCTTTTTACCTCTTCACCATGAAGATAATGGTATAGAACATCCCTAAAACCATTATCATCTTCTAAGCTTCTCAAACTATCTCTTAAGCCTTTCTCAGAAATACAATACAACAACTTCTGAACTTTACAAGGTAAATAAGTCACTATATCCCTAACAAAACCTATATAAAATGCCTTCTTTATCTCGACAAAGATGGCCTCCTTGTTTCCACCCTCATACTCCCACTCATTCTCCCCAATCACAAAATTTCCACCATAGCAAACTATGACAGCGGCATAATCCTTGTCATAAGCCATTTCTACACCAAGAACAAGAAAAAGAATAGACAATTGCACATGGGAGTTCCCCCACTCTCATGGACTTTATTAAACAGAGGTCCCCACATTGACAATATGTCCCTACATGACAGCCAAAAAAGAGGTCGCCACTCTAATTATTTGCCTTCCATTCCCTTAAAATATTAACAAAAAACAGAGGTCCCCACACTAACAATATGCCTCTACATGACAGCAAAAAAAGAGGTCGCCACTTTAATTATTTGCCTTCCATTCCCTTAAAATATTAACCAAAAATAAAGGTCCCCACAACAAGCACATGTCCCCACAACAAGTACATCCCAAGCAGTTTTGTCTACTATCTTTTGTTGAACTAAACCTGCGATGTGAGAATGTACATCAACTTAATCAAATCTATTTTTCCTATGAAAACACATACATAAAATTAAGGAAAACTCAATATAAAAATATAGGGTGAAAGTTCTGTTTCTCATCTAGCCAGGAGAAGTCATACCCTACTCTATGATGTATGGCCCATTAATATATTGTGTCAAGAGGTCATTACACAAACCAAGAGAAATTTAGAGGAAAATCCAAGCCTTGAATTTATCCATTGCATAGTAGATTGATCATGTCAAAAGAGCTAATAGTTTATAAACTTTAAAAGGAAATACTTACATGTGATTTCAAATATGTCCATCATAGGTAAACGAACTTATATAAAGTATCAAAAAAAATTTTGTACTCCTCAATGTTTCTTGCATATATGTTGACTATTTGATTAGAAACAACAATCAGGAAAGAAGAGTAAAAGAACCAAAAGATCATAATCAAGGGAACAAAATCATATTGATAGCAAAGTTGCATGCTCTTTGCAGAGCACTTCAGGGCCATTATTTCACACCTTCCACCTTAATCTATCTATCATATCCTACATGATTCAATATCTCGTTTCACTAAAACACTAGTTCCTAGTTCCACCTTATTCAATATTTCGTTTCACTTGAGCATTGATTACAGAAATCATCGACCGAGGCGAGCATCTCCACACAAGGGAGTAGCAAAACAGAGCGTGCGCATTTCAACAGAATTTACGCAAGCCAACACGCACATCTCAAGCACAATACACCCACCTCACCGTTCGAAGGTGTAATCAGCACATTTCCCCGTCGAGCCCCAAATTTTCCATCGCAGCCCTAATAAAATAAGCGAGCCCTAATTTCATCACAGGGGAGGGGGAGAAGGGGCCGAACCTAGAGGAGTGACGATGGTGAGCGGCGACGACGACCAACGATGGTGAGCGGCGACGACGACCAACAACGGCGACTGACGACGGCGACCGATGACCACCTCTGGGCGTGAACGACGACGGAGAGAAGGGCCTGAGATCTAGTGTGAACGCGAACGGGGAGGAACGGCGACGACTAGGTCTGCTTAAGCCAAAATAACCTAAATGACGTCGTTTAACACCAAGGAAAAACGACGTCACTTAGGTCAGCTCAATCAGTGTGGATGGACAATGTCGTTTTTGTCGTCCACGTGGGCTTTTTTTTTTTTTTTTTTTTTTTTAAACGTTTGCCACCTCAGTAAAAGAAGTCACCGAAAAATGCCACGTATGCAATTTGGCTGGATTTTCTCGCCGGTGGCACTCAAGTGATCCATTTTGCTCTGATTTTGACACTTACGTGTCATTTTCGTAAGTTATGACACTTAAGTGTTCTTTTGTGTCAAGTTATGGCACTCTAGGGGTCCGCACGTCTAAAAACTAAAGTGAGGTGCCGTATCATAAAGCTAGAAAAGCCATTTCTAAATGCTTAGTGCGTCGCTTGCGTCCAAATTTAGAGGAGTCCTTTTCATCGAGAAAACTTCAAAAGATTGTAGAGATCATGTCCGAGAATCATCGCATGGCACGAGAATAATTTATCATGGACTGTATAATCCTATGATTAAAAGATTGTTTCTAGTTCGTCGTCGGCACCAGGTGTCCACGGAAATGGAAGAAAAACGAGGCAAAAAGAGCTTTTGGGAGATAGACGTGGCACGCTCTGCTGAATGCAAAGTAAACAAGTATGCGCTTCATACCTGTAAACCAGAAGCGTGATTGAGATTTGCAACCCTAGATCCATGGTCCCAGAAATATATGGCCTGTAACTTTAGTTGTTCGCAACTGATTTTCAGTTATATTATATAAGGCCACAGTGAGAATGATTTAGGTCTTTTTTCTCGCATGTATGTAGTTCATGTTCACAAGCTCTTTATATGTACGTCATTGTCTTCCCCACAAAAGCTTTTGTAGTTCTTTTTCTGATCAGCTCACTTCATTTCCTGCATTCCAAGATTTTCAATAAATCACACAAACTCACGAGTTGATATATCGACCTTGAATTACTGGGCGATCATTAAACATCTCAAGAATGTCAAGGATACAGCTGAGCTGCGTGCTGCAATAAAGGAAGTCCAGGTAATTTCTTTCGCTTTGGTGTTGGATCGCTTGGACATGGATCTCTTAGATAGATCTTGAAATGATCTATTGGGTGATGAGAAAGGGTGAAGTTAGATGACTTAAGTGTGTTAAGAGATGACCTCTCTTGTTGATTTTAGTCAAGTATCTTTTCTACTGGAGCATACCTTGCACTGATCAATTTGTTTTTATTTGCTTAGCTTTCGTGGTTTTCGAAGTCTTGAATCTCAATGCTTACATTGGCTTAATTTTGTAATGCAGACAGAGAAAGTTAACTTTCAGTTAAGACTTGGGCAAAGTAAACCGATTTACAACGCTTTCAAAGCTCTTCAAGAGTCGCCCAAGTGGATGATGCTGAGCGAGGCTAAAGAACGTATGGTGGAAAGTGAGTAAAATTTATTCTTTGACCACCTTTTTATTGCTCTTTCTGGTAGCTTGATGGCGGAGCACTGTCGCGACCATACCGAGTTGAAATATAGTAGATTTAAGGTGGTGCTTTAACTTCATATGAACTCTTCCAAACTCTCTCTATCATAATTTGATTTATCATTATTCAACGAAATTTATGTTAGAGCCGCCACTAATCTATTTTATACGGATAAAAAGTCCGGGAAGGCATGAGACTCACTTAACTTCTGTGAACTAGAGAATCCGGATCAAGGATTTGGTTGTACTAGCCCTACTTAATGCTTGTATCGTACCTTTTCTCTTTCATAAAAACATCTTTTCAAGTAATATTTATTTAATTTGAAAAAAAGAAGAAGTAATAGTTATTTATTTATTTATTTTTATTCCTTATACATGTAAGTCTATAATGCCATACATAAGTGCTCATACAATAAAATTAATCAATCTGTAGGGAAGATAAAGAAAGGACAAAAAAAAAATAATAATAATAATAAAGAGAAGAAAGAGCACCCCGAGTCGTGTGAGTAAAACTAAAACAAAGCCTTGATATAATGCCCTGGGACAGGGCCCGTGAGTGACGCATAAAAAAAAGTACACTAGTCTAATAAAAGTGGGTCTCCTAATCTATGTGACAATAAATTAATTCTAGATGAAATATGGTAAAACCTGCAATAAAAATTAAGAAAAATTCTATCATGAAATGCGAGAAACGACTAAATTCGTCTAAATGGTTTTTATTTTATTTTTAAATATTTTATGCCATGAAATTATGTTAATATACTTGAAAAAATTAACAGCGATGATGAAACATAAAAAATAAATAAATGTATTGAAAATTCTAAAATTTATCGCAAATGTGAGATAAAGTTCTACAACTTACAATAGTACAGTCAAGATTTAAAATAGTCAAATTGGTTCAATCGAGACTTTATCTAATTTGACTAACAGAAAATATTAATATAATGGTTTCAATTACTTTTTCTATCCAACGTGGTGTTGTGCGGAAGAACACCCTAACTAGATGAGAAAAGTAAACAAGAATAATCAAGAACACGGAGATTTACGTGGTTCGGCGAAAGATCCGCCTACGTCCACGGGAGAGAGAGAGACGATTTCTTATTTGAGCGTATGTTTCAAGTACAAGGTACAATGCTGAAATAAATAGATCTTTAGATCCCCACTTTCCTAAACCTAGTAGGAAATGAATTCCACCATAAAGATATTATCAAATTTGAAACCCAAATCTAGGAAATATATTAGGAAACAAATAGTTCAAAATCTTCAAGCCTTCCTAGATTTCCCGATCGACTTTTTAATTTCGAATTTCCAATCGATCAAATGTTGTGGAATTCAAGACAACATTAGCACGTGGTATGGAACTCACTAAAAACACAAATGACTGGTTTTATTTCCCTTTTTGTTTAGTTTAAAAATATTTTGGCCTTTTTTATTATCTTTTTAATATAATTTTACTAAGATTTTTCATTAAAATTAGGAAAGTTATAAAACCTATGGTACTCTTATGCCCCAATTAAGTCGTATCTTGGACCCTGAATTGAGGGCTAAATCTCTGCAATAATTACACATTAACGCCATTGATATTAATGTGCTAAAGAGGCGATTCCACAAGTATTATAGCTACTGGACAATTCAAAACCCAGATTAAACCGTGAATTTTGATATTGAAGCGATTACTTCCTCTTGTGCATTCTAAGGATTATATATCAATCACGCTCGATTGCTAGGGATTTCATGAGCAAAGAATGTGTACCCGACTTATAGACTACTAAACCAGCAAGGAACTGGGTTCGGAAGGCGAATCTGGATCACGGCGGACTTCCTTGCGCATTCAGTCTGTTTTCCAATGAAATCGCATGCACGCTGATTCTAAGTATAGCTTCCCGTACGGTTCCACTTATAAGGGGGTGCCGGTTCATTTTTTCTACCAATCTCTCTCTTTTCGTTATCCATTATCTTTTTATTTTTTTTGCCACGGAATATCCTGTCCCATATTGTCAAAGTTGCACCTAGGAAAAAAACCTTTTTTAGAGCTTCATCAATTTTATAGAAAATGAATGATTTGAAAAATATATATTTTTTTAAATGATAACTTGTATCATATATAAAAATAAACGAAAGAAAAATATTTTCATTGTTAGCGAAAACATTCGGATATAAATTGTTGTTGATAATAAAAATAATTTTCATTGACTAATTGTTGCGAAAATATTTAGATATAAGTAGTAGCCGATAATCAAAATATTTTTTATGAATTAATTATTTCAAGTGATACATTCCATCACTTTTAGGAAAAATATATAGTGATCTGTGCATGGCAAGGACACATGCCATTTTGGCTAAGGTAAGAGAGAGAGGGAGAACGGCCCGGTTCCTAGTGGGCTCAGTCTTAGAAATCAAAATGAGTTTAACTTCCTTTGCTAAATTCAGGGCTGGATCACTCGCTAGCCAATTCAAAAGTAATTCACGACCTTGCCTAATGTCTATGTTTGATGTAGACATTTATTCTTAAGCATAAGTTATGCATGCGGATGGACGTGGGAAATAATGAGAATGCAAGATTATGCACCATTGATATTTTTGTCTACGGATCAAATTCTAACCTTGCGGGTGGAGTAGATCTCTAATTTTTATGAAATGCAAGAGAATCCTTAGACGAAAGTTTATGTGTCAACAGGTGTTCTGAACGTTCAATTTATGTTACAGTCCTTTTGTTGATCTCATCATTGTTTTCACCTTATAAGTTGCAAAACAAATGTATCATTACACAGAATGCATATATAGTAGAGTGCTTATACTTTTTAATCAGATTGGTTGACATTTGTTTTTAAAACTACCATTGCAGAACAAATAAAGGAAGCAGTTTTGAATGGGGTTGCCCTGGAAGATAGCAACAGAGAAGAGTTTAACAAAATTAAGCAGGTGTGATGCATTTTATAAATACATCACATAAAATTGAAATTTTGTAAGTTTGTGGCAGTGATGAAGTGTCTTTTGGCGTCTTAATATATAATGTTCTATCTGCTTGGCTTATAAGCATGGATATGGATTTTGTTTCAAAACTGGATCACACATCTAGTCAATGAAGACACAACTATGGTGGTGATAAAACTGGGCTTCTTTCCTGCTCTTCCAGTCCCACCTTATTTAATCTTTTTGAAGCTCAGCCTCTTAACGTCTAGACCCTTTACAGCACTCCTTTAATAAATAAATAACAGTGTAAAAAAGGGTTTAACTCAAGTACGAAAGACAAATCTTTGAAGGATGAGTTTAGAACCATTAATTCAAAATATTTATAGAAGAATTTTAAGGTTGAAACATGTTGAGAGAAAATGAAGATATACGAATTTTCCGACTAGGAGGAAAATGTAACAGTGTTGAAGCTTTGATGTAAGAATGGCTCAGCATGAGCGAGCAAAGTCATATAGTCATTGAGAGGAACGAGGTAGAGGTTTAATGAATGGCGCGTGAGGTTGAAATCATCTGTGTGACTAACTAATGTGTTCTTTCACTGACATTTGAGCACCGAAAATGCCTCGTGCAGGGGATTTTCCAGGCCCTAACTGATGTGGGACAACGAGTCCCACCGTTTCGACCGCCAAAAAAAAAAAAAAAAAAAAAAAAAAAAGAAAAACAAGTCCCATATTAGCCAGCCCAATCAATAGAGAATTTTGGAGAAATTCCGATGAACAATCACTCAAAATGAGTAAATTTTTGAGGCGTCACATCCAAAGCTTACCATGCGTGACATCTAAGCTTTCTTAAACATCACACCTATGATAAGAATTGCATCACACAATCCCAAAGCAAAGAATTGCCATTATCGATTCATCATCTATATGTCTAGATTTTCTAAAAGTTCTTCTTCTAGTTGAAATAGGAAACCTCTAAAGACGGCATAATTGAAATAGGAAACGTAATTTTCTCCTTAAACTGAAAAAATGACACTTGTATTACCCTAACAGATTACTAATTAATTTTTTAATTTTTGAATGGACAAAATCAAGTACAGGAGGAGTCTAGCAGGTCTAGAAATGCATTTACATTAAGAATCGATCTGTGTGTTTTCTGTTAAAGCATGTACCTCGCCAAGCTCTTCTTGCAGTCTGCACTGACCCACTGAGTGCCCACAACCGACGAAGCCAAATTCGAAAGCACACTTGACCAACCACAGTATAGCAATAAATAACTTTGATTAAACTCGAAGAGTTCTTCTAGGACTCCTATTTAAGTTGATATGTCCATCTTGGCCATGTATAATCCTCAACGTTTTTTTTTTTTTAATATATCTTGAACAACTTTCATCTTGCATGATTTTGTTGAATGTATTAATAACATGTGCGAAACTTCTTAGTATATCTTCTTATCCCTGCTATCTTGGGATAATTTGCTTCTTTTTTTTTTTTTTTTTTGGGTAATGGTAATAAAGATAATTTGCTTCTGTTCATCTGTATAGAAACTAAATTTTGCTGCAACTTATCAAATTGAATAGCACACGTTGTGTGAGATGATGAAGGCACTTTTGCTATAATTTGCGGGAATGTTCTGGCAAATATTAATTGAAAATTCTGATGTCTTTGCAATCGAAATTGCTTAAATTTTGAATCTGCTATTGATCTCATCACATAAGCCTTGTAGTGGCACTAACTATGTCCAGATTACTCCTCATGGGCGATAAAGTAGCAAAGTGGATTCTTTTATTTTAACGTTTCAGCACAACCACTGCCTTTTGATTAATTAATTGATTACAGGAACTTGAAAAGTTATCTAAAAAGTTTGATGAGAATGTCTTGGATGCCACAAAGAAATTTGAAAAATTGATTACTGATAAGAAGGATATTGAAGGATAGCTCTTGGTTTGGCTGCACAAACGGCGGTGTCTAAGGTAATATGCAATACGTTTTTTTTTTTTTTGGGTGTGCATTCTGTTATATCGTCTTCAACACTTTCCATTTAAGAGCCTATTTAATATTTCTTGCTTTACCATTTCTATCATTTTTAACGGGCATGAAAATGCAACTCCAGAAAATGGACCCTGGGTGATCACCTTGGATGCACCATGCTATAACTCTGTCATGCGACATGCTCGAAACAGACATTTACGTGAGGAAATCTACCGTGCTTATGTTACTCCGGCCTCCAGCGGAGATATGGACAACACTTCAATTATTGACCAAATCTTGAAGCTTAGAATAGAAAGAGCTAGGCTTCTAGGTTATAATAATTATGCTGAGGTATGCTTTTTAAGGCAATTTATGAATTCTTGAAGCTTACGTTTCATTTCTCTATAAAGTTTGAATGGACAAGTGTCAAGCTTGTTAGAAAAAAACTTTTAGTCATCTTTAGGAGGATAACTTTCAAATTAATCACTATTTATAAACCAGATCCAACTGGAGTTCATGATTTACAAGGGAAAAGATGAAAGTTTCTGGTAGACAAAATGCTTGTTGGCATATTATAGGTAAATTTGGAAATAGTTTCACGCAGATACTGAAGTGTTTTGGAGTGTGCAATTTTCTGGAATTATATTTTGATGCAAAATCCAGCGTGAACTACTTTTGTCATTTCATATATGTAATGTTCGCAAAACGAATTCATAAGTACGCTTCTGCACGTCTCTTTTCTCCATTCTACTCGGATCATCCTGGAAGAGAATATTTGCATGGATGAACAATTCACTAGATTGTGCTATATCTTCACATATAAAGGGAAGGTTCTCATCAGGTTAGCATGGCTACGAAAATGGCTACCATTGATAAAGCGGAAGAACTCCTGGAAAAACTTAGGAGTGCTTCATGGGATGCTGCAGTTCAAGGTATGATCTAGATGAAAGTCTTGTCAGTGCATAAACTTTAATTGGTAATTGACGTTGATTTGTGCTTTATAAGTTTTTTGTTTTACCCTCTTTCGAGAAACCTAATAACCCTTGGGGGGAGTTGTGGAATTGAATATGATTGAAAGGCACAGTATCCCTTGTTTATATGCATCGTAGGAATATCCCCATATCTGATGTTGCTCTTTCGTGTTCTCCTGTGATGAACACTCAATATTGTTCTCTGTGCTGCTTAAAATGTGCATTAAATACCCTGTATTTCAAGCTTCAAAGCACCACACTTTGCATCATTACGTTCCCTTGCATGTATCCATATGGAGAGAGGGGGCCCCTGGGCTGGGGGGGCTTGAACCTTGAACCTTTAATTCAGTTTGATTGTGTCGACGGCAAATATTAGACTGCTTTTACAGATTTTCCTTTTACTTTCATCTCAACATCCACATAGTGTTGCCTTGATTATTCAGACATGGAGGACCTAAAACATATCGATAAGACTCAAGGAGCAAAAGAATCTGATGATATGAGCCATTGGGACATTGACTTCTGGAGCGAGAGGCTGCGTGAATCAAAATATGACATCAATGAGGTTAAACCTCTCTCTCATACAGAAAATGGTTTTATTGATAGGAAAGTTAGTAAAGATACTTGCTCCTGAATTATCGTGCTGTAATATACATCACAATACATATATAAACATACCCTTTCACGTGGATGTGGTGCCAAAATGAGGTATCTTTTCTGGGGAATTTTGGGGTTGGCCATACTGAGAGTAGAAGAGAAGGTCCATAGGAAGCCGGAGTAGCATCTTGTAGATGCTGTTAGGCTACTCGCCAAGTGATGTCACCCTTCTCTAATTATTCTTTCCCTAACAATTTTATGAACATCATGATTTGACCCTGATTTATGCATGTCAATATGAACATGTAGTCTCACTATTTGCAATTTCCAGGAAGAACTACGCCCATATTTCTCTTTGCCAAAAGTAATGGAGGGCCTTTTCAACCTTGCAAATACACTTTTTGGAATTGAGATTGAGGTTGCCGATGGACTAGCACCGGTAAATAAGTCTAATGGTGTGTGCTTCTGCCTTTTCTGTGCTATTTGTACATGCATTCTAATAAAAAGTTTATTTGTCCTTCAGGTCTGGAACAATGACGTTAAATTCTACCGTGTAAAAGATTCTTCAGGAAATGCAATTGCATACTTCTATTTTGATCCCTATTCTCGACCATCTGAGAAAAGGGGAGGTGCATGGATGGATGACGTTGTTGGTCGAAGCCGTGTGTTGTCTCGAGATGGAGTAAGTGCAAGATTACCAATTGCTCACATGGTGTGCAATCAAACACCACCTGTGGGGAACAAGCCAAGTCTTATGACATTCCGAGAGGTCAATTTCCAACTCCCTTGCTCAGGTTATTGACTTCTTTTCCGCTTTTTGGGTCTGAAATACTTAACGGAGGGAGGGTAGCTAGTGCAGCCTCAAGCTAATGCAAGCTGGTGGGAATGATATATTGCCATCAGAAGCAAGGATAGTAGAAGAGGGTCCTTTTAGTTTAAACATTCTATTTTGGTAACTTCTTGACAATACTAGTTTAAATTAGGCTTGAAGTTCTGCTATTATAAAGACATCTATCTTAGTTCCACACTGCTAGGAGGGGGAGTGCTGGAACAATCAATATATAGGTCCAATAACACCCGTTAGCAAGAGAAGATTAGTAAATGCCAAGCAATTTTTGCTTTAGATATGTGTGATGTCAATCTATTCTTTGATGTGAACTTAAGGAATCCTAGTACCGCTAATATTTTCCTGTGTATAATGCATAATGACACGCACTTTTCTCCTCTTATATCTGTCTTGGTTTGCAGAAGCGTGGCTCTAATACCATTGTTAGTTTTTCGTTTGATGCGCATCTATATGTTGGATTTATTTGGTAGTGAATAAGGAGACAAGGTTAAGAGAACTTCAAGGCTATTAGGCCATGGGAATATAGTTTCTTTAGATTATGAGAATGGCTTTTATAGGGAAAAGTACCAAAAAAGTCCTAAACCTGTTGCATTGGTATCAATTCAATCCTAAACTTTTCAATTGAACTGTTTAGTCCTAAACCTTTTAATATTGGTACCAATTCAGTCCATTCAGCCAATTTTGGCCGGCCGGCGTTGACGTGGACGTCGATTGGTGGCCGGACGCTGACGTGGCAATTTTTATGATTTTTTATTATTTTTTGAATGTTTTATTAATTTTTTTATTATTTTATTAATTTTTTTCCTTTTCCTTTTCTTTTCCAGCGGTGGCCGGCGAGCCTCTAGTGAGGCTCGCTGGCCATTGGACGAGGGCCGTGAAGCCCTTGCCTACCGCTGGCGAGGGTCGTGGCCCTCGCCCGGCCTCTCCCAAGGTTGCTGGTGAGGCCATGGCGGCCATCGCCAGGGCGGAGGCAAGGGCCGCGAAGCCCTCGCGACCCTCACCGGCGGCTGGCGAGGGCCTCCGCCCTGGCGATGGCCGCCATGGCCTCGCCAGCGGCGAGCGAGGCCGCCTTCGCCAGCGGCAAGGCCAGGGCGAGCCTTGCCGCTGGCGAAGGCGGCCTCCCCCAGATCCAGGCGAAGGCGGCCTCGCCCACTGCTGGCGAGGCCATGGCGGCCCTGGGAGAGGCCGGGCGTGCGGCACCCCTCGACGGCCCCCAATCTCGTTAGGGTCACCACAAGTACCTTTCACTTTGTCCAAATAGATTGATACTTTGATACCAAAGAATTTCAATATATCTCTTAATCCATGGGGTTTATATTATCAATTTGGTCCCTGCGTAGAAAATATAGCGGAGGCACATCCATCAATTCCCTTCCCTATAAAAAGACGATGCACACCAACTAAACATTTTATAAGTTAAAGCCGAACATTTTTATCTACATAACTAGACAGACATTACAGGTCTTAACAACAAAATGCTGAGATTTTCTCTACCCAGCAACCTTCAAAAGATACACGACCATTCCCGCAGATCATCTACAAAAGTCCATCACTAGTGTCGGTGTCCAAAAAAATATGCTTCATCTGCTGACCATCCCTCTCGGTCACACCCAATCTGGTCCATCAGTTGGCGGTGGTGGTAACGGCCCCAGTATGTCTCCATCTCGACGAACAAAGACCGTGAGGTACTCCTGAAGCACTGGGCCGGCGGGAGAACCAACCTTAAACATCACCAACACTCGCACTCGTATGAAAACTAACCCTCGCACCTCGGGATGGTGATGCTCCGACAGCTCACATTGTAAATCAACCGGAAGTCCATAAAATGTGCCGGGAGATATGGGCAACAGAGGCATGATATCTAATCTAAAATGTTAGTCCCCAAAAGGGGTGAGTATAACCACTCAGTAATAAAAGATCCACTAAGCCATATCGTAAATAACCATCACTATCCAATTTCATGCAAAATAGACAAAACATATGATCAAGAAATGAATGAGTATGCATCAAATCAATAAAACTTTTCAAAGTAATGGCAATGCAATTTCAAAAACCAAATGCATGGTTTCAGTCATACAAGCCCGATTATAGAATTAAACTGATATGGCACGTCCCATTTCATGCCATACAATTTAGTCCTATAACCAAACCACACACACACACACTTAGTATATCCATCAGTTTTAACTTTCAAAAAGGTTTCACCCCCCAGAGGACCAATGTTTGCGTCCCTCTGGGCATTCGCATCCACCCTGGCATCGCGAAAGCCTCCGGAATTCAGCCACTTAGGGCCACCAGCATCCAGAGCATGTTATGTCACACCTCCGGGCATCTCGCACCCCACCTGGCATCACGAGGAATCTCCGGGGCCATGAAAATGGTTACCCCTACCCTTCGGATTTACGTACCGACTAGCATACAATCGGGCATCCCGAAGCTCCCGGGGAAAACCACTCGGGCACTACGGACCCCAGGCATCCAAAGGACATCGACTCACTCGAGCCTTCGGGCCTCCCGACTCCCGGGGCATCGTCAAACCGAGGGTTCGACGGCAACATTAACATTTTAATTTATTTCAAAAACATTTTCAATGCAATAACATTTGAAATCTCATGAATTTTCATTGAAAACCTCCGTGTTGAATGCCATGCCGAATGCCAAAAACCACCATGTCGAATGACAACTCATGGTACATTCACTTTTGAAATGAATTGAGTAAATTCGGAATAAAGAAAATTTGAAAAAACCAGAATGCACAGTTTTTGTAAAAATTCTGGTATAAACCCCAAATGAACTCAAAAAATTCTAAATTTTTTATATGTCATTCCTAAAGACATTTCCTACAGCTTTCATTAAGGATTCGAAGTTCAATTCTAACTAAATAATTACAGAAAATTCACATAATCATCAAAGGTCAAGCTATTCTCTACGAAACAATTTACTGATTTCAATAGGTACACTTCTACCTTCATGTTTTTACATTCATATAGTTATAACTAGATGGCAAACTCAATGTAATGAATGTTATCTTAAGTAAAATGGTTCCTTTCTTTATTTTCATCATTATAAATCAAGACGGCACAAAAACATGAGACTTTCTATCTATTTTCCCTTAAAACAGAAAACATCTTCTACCGTTTCCTTCGCTTCTAGCTCAATCAAACCGTAAATTTCTCTATTAGTTTCTTTTACAGCATCTCAAGACTCTTCCACAACATCTAAGAATACTTTCAATAAGTTCTTATTAACAAAGAAACCTTCCACAGCTCTGCTCAAAGCAAATATCCACACTTCAACTCATTTACCGCAACATACATCACATCTCTTCACTCAGCAATCACTTCCTTACCTAGTTCAACAATCACAGCTTACTCACACTTAATTTTCGAGACATGCAAGACTCTAATGCAACATGGAAATTTGGCTCTAGTCCCTTTACCGAATGGTTTTCTAGTTGCTTTTCCCGCTAGACAATGTTCACATACAGGTAGATTAACATTAGTGAGTGACCCTAAAAGGCCTTCTCTAGCTAATCTTTGCATTCTTTGCAACCCAATGTGACCTAATTTAGCATGCAAAGTATTTGCATCAATCTCAACATTACTAGAAGATGCAATTAAAGAAAAACAACCATCGACATTAATATTATATTGATCATAGTCAATGTCTAACACCATAAAACCATTCGATACATGACCTGAACCATAATAAACTGTTCCATACAAAATGTCAACGCAATCACCATGAAAATTCAATACATAACCTAAGCTAAGAAGAACAACTACGGAGACCAAATTTCATCGAATATCCAGAGCATAGAGGACATCATGTAGGAATAGGCTTCGACCACCACGTAAAATTAATTAACATGTGCCGATACCCTTCACTTCAACTCTTGAGTTATTCCCAACATATATCCATCTTCTTCCAGGCGGTATTCGACGATACTCCACAAATGCTTCTCGGTCTCTAGCTACATGGTCTGTTGCTCCTGAGTCTACAGTCCACATAGGATGTGATTCAGCAAGCATTATAGTACTAGAAACAAAAGCATTACTTAAAGTAATGTTGTAATAGGGTACCTCTTTTGGCTCAGTGCATTCACGAGCAAAGTGACCCATCTTGCCACAATTGTAGCACTTCATCTTGGCCTTGTCCTTCTTCCCACCACGCTTCTTGCGTTGGAAGGTCTTAGCCCTCTTAGGTGCCTGATCAGTCTTCTTCCCTTTGTTGTTGAATTGAGAATTTCTTTTGCGCTTAAAGCCCGAAGCTTTACGCGAACTCGATTCAGCAACATAAGCATGGGTAGAGGATCTCGCAGCCTCTAGGCGCTCATCCTCTAATTCCAAATGATGCGCTATATCATCAAAAGTGACAATATTCTCATTATGCGTCATATTGATCTTCATATGCTCCCAATTGTCAGGAAGAGATCTTATAACAGCCTGAACTTGCTGTTCATCAGTATAGGAGCGACCTGCCGACTTCAGCTCACAAATCATGTTTGACATCTCCTGAAGATGCTGCCTCATCGTTACATTTGGGCGCTTTCGGTATATGTCAAACTTGATGGTGAGTCTCCTCAGCTTAGTGGCAGATGTACTCCCCAACTTATCTTTTAAGGCAACCCACATAGCTTGAGCTAAGTCATAACTTTCAAACTCACACATGAGATCATCTTGCATACAGCTCAGCAACGTGATGTGAGCAATGCTATTGTTCTTTTTCCAAGCTTGATAATCTTCTAGATCTCTCTTGTGTTGAGCTGAAGTTCCATGCTTAGGTTCATCCATGGTATGGTTGAGGGTTTCCAAAACCTCTTGCTCCTCAAGGATGTACAGAACCTTTCGGTGCCAAATATCATAATTGTCACCGTTCAGCTTCTCACCCTTATTGAGGTCAGCCACAATGGTCTTGGATGCAGATGCCATAATCAATTGCTATAACACATTGACATAATAAACGCAGAATCAATACTAGCACATTTTTCCAGAGTAACACACATATTTAATTTGCAGCAAATACAAACTAAATTAATGATAATTCAACAAAAGACACAGAAGCAAAAGTTCACTGTGTTCCCAGTCAACTTCTATGTACGATTGTTCTATTATCATTAGTCAATTTAATTTGCACAAATTTTAAATTCTAGGTGAGAACTCCTTCGAATTCTACCAACCTACGAACTCCCACTAGGAAAAATAACTACATGACCTCATGTAATTTCTACATTTTTTTCATTAACACAAAAACATAACATGATATGAACCAACGTACAAACAACAATCATGCTTCAACTATTAATCAAAATCGCAATTCAACATGTAATGGATTTCCTACCATTGTTCGAATTTTCTAACAACTAGAAAATTGCAAGTATATTAGACTATATACATAATATCATCGAACCAAGCTCTACACAGCATATATGCCATCATTTTCACACAAGCTAGCTACTGTATTTCCTAAACCACAAGAAAATACAAGCTACAAATGAATAAAATATACATTAAACCCCAAAAAATACGCGTACATAGGGTTTCCTACGCATTTTCATACATTTATAAAATTCAAATATTAACAATAAATATACCACAGTGTAGAGGACACTCATACGAACCAAACGCCACCGACCACGCTCCAATCGGAGCTCGCACGCGCCCCCACTCGCCGCCTGAGTGTGCGGCGCATGTGGCGCACTCACCAGCGAGCCAAACGGCTCCTGGCCGGTCCAACCATCGACTGGTCAACGGTCAATGGGTCGGGTCGGGTCAGGTCAACGGGTTGGGTCGGATCACTGGTCGGGTCAGGTCGCCGGCTGGCCAACTACTCCTAGCGCTGACGTCATCGATGATGTCATCCCAGCGGTTACCAACCATTGGATGACGTCATCCGTGACATCATCAAGCGTCGCGTCACTCCGCGCGACGCGCGCGGGACGCGCACGCGTCGATTCGCAGACCGGCGTGTGTTGCACACTCGCGGGCTTTCCCAGCGCTTCAGGCGCGTGACTCCCGCGCGCAGCGGCTTCTGGCCGCGCGTGTGGGCGCGTCCGGCGTCCTCCGGCGGCGCTCGACCCATCGCCGGACTCGTCTCGACGTGTACTTGCACCCTGTATTTTTAAAAATTGATTTTGGCCGAAAAAATATTTCGAAAAATAGCCAAAACCGCACGGATGCACGCGACCCCGAACCCGTTCTTCGCTTTAGTTCGATTTCGAGTTTTTCAGATTGTAATTCCGACCAATAACTTATCAAAACAGTGTAGAATACAATCTCTTGATTTCGATATGAAATTGTAAACGGGAAAATTCATTGAAAAACAAGGCAGAAATCACAACCTGGCTCTGATATCAATGTTGGAATTCTAGTCGGCGGAAGACGACTTACCCGATTCCGATGCGCAAACAGCAATTAGCCTCGGAACGAACGTTGAATTGCAGACAAATCACGAGCGAAATTACTCCACGTTGGTCTGGATACGATCACGAGGAAAGCACTCGATTTCCACGGCGTAAATGCAAACTATCTTTGTAAAGATGAAAATGGAACGCCTTGATCTACTTTGATGGAAAGGGAGAGAATATTTGGTGCGAATGATCTGCAAACCATTCCAACGGTTGTGTTCGGGAGGCTTTTATACCTCTCCGTTCATACCCTTTCAATAGTGTCTCGCATCCCATCATGGACGTATTAATAAAATACTACACATACACTGTAGTTATAGTTTCCTAGACTCACATCATCAATTAAATTCTAGTTTTTTTCTTAACTATAGTTTCACCGATTAAATTCTAACATGTTTCTTTGCGTTTTCAAGCTTTGTTATCGATTAAATTATGGTATAGTTCATATTCCTTTGGTTCGGTTTAAAGTGATTACATTCTCGAGCTTTGTCATCAATTATATTCTAGCACAATTTGTGTTTGCCTGGTGTCAAAACTGAAGTTATCAATTCTTTTGTCCACTCGTGATATTTCTTGTCCGGAGTCGTCACAGAACTTGTCTCCTCTAATAAAAATCAAAGAACAATTTTCGTTGAAAGATATTTTATTGTACAGTTAAATTCCAGCGAAACATATGCCAAACTCTATCTTATTCAATCCCCAATCCCCGCTTAGATTTTATCAATTATGACTGACCACTATACTCCTCATCTTGAAATCAAAGTACTCATCTCCAAGCTTGATTACTTTGGCCGGCAACCTCTCTCCAGTTTTGAAATTCTTGATTTAAGTTTCATGTAAATTTCAGCCAAACTTCCACGATCCTTTGAATTGCTTTCCACTTTGTCCAAATTATGGCCAACTGCCACAAATCTTGGAATGTCATCCAATTCCAACAACCTTGGAGTTAAGACCGGCTCTCACAATACAAGTTGCATGCAATCCCAAAATCTCCCAAAATCTTGGAATTGTGTCCAATTCCACCATCTTGAAGTTTAAGCTAACTCCCCCGATCTTGGATTCAAAGCCAAAATTATATCCAAATGATTTGCAACCTTCAGCCAATGTAAGGCAAATGTGGGTTGGGGGGGGGGGGGGTTTACAATTACCAATTAAGAGCTCATTATAGTGTACAAATGCCAATTCAATTCTAATTTTTCCAATTGTGTTAATGTAACCCTAAACAATTTTATGAAATACCAAGGTAGTCATATTGATCAATTTTGGCATGAAATTGCTCATGTGGGTCCAGTCATCTCCAAGCATTGTACGTGGCATGGTGGGTGATTTGACGTGGACAACTAAGTAGATTGCCATGTCAGCAATTTCTAAGGCAGTTGATTGGAAGGACTACGTTGCCAAAAGTTTATGACTATATTGGCAAAATTAAAAAGTCTATAACTAAATTGGTATATGTGCAATTGTTTATGAGTGAATTGGTTATTTTTCCAGGGAAAGGGAAAGAGATAGTGGCTGAAAATCCTGTAGAGGCGGGACTCAATTGGGGTTGATCCTAAAAATTCAATAGAGTTTAGCCACCTCACCTCTGAATTCTAGTTCGTCTAGCATGCCGAGCCTTATATCGGGCTGATAATATTCGTAACCAAGCCCCTAATTCATTTGATGCTAAATGCTATTTCTATACCTAAATGTCCATAACATCTACAAGTAGAGAAATACAGCAAGAAGAGCGCAGAACTAGACAGAACTGATGTTTTGATTTAGGGATCCAACTCTATTGATGTCGACAAATTCAATCCCTAATTTTCTTATGAAAGAAAGCCTTCAAGTGAAAATTTTGGTGTTGACAATTGGGATAGTATATTAAGTATGATAAGCATTTATTATATATATATCAAATTATTTTTAATTTTTCAAAAACAATTATAAGAATGATTTAACATGCATTAGTATTTTTTTAGATATTATAACTATAGGTTTGGATATGTTGTCATGTAAAGTAACACAAATATAAAACGCCACCGCAATTGTCCAAGAAATTGATGGTTTTGAATCATGAGTACTTCCATATAGAATATAAAATTTTTAGGCGACCTTAGCACACCTTCTTCTTGGCCAAGTTTTCACCTGTATGAATTGCAAAAGAACAAAAGCCATTGCGGAGTCAAAGGTATATCATTTTATATCTGGTCATATTTTTCCACAAGGACTTTGACTGAACATTTGTATGGCATCTTTGCTGAACAATTTCTTAAATGTACAGCTAGAATGCTAATGGAACCCACCACCGAAGTAATCTTTAGGAAATTCGTTTCAGCTACATCGCATATTCGTGTTGAAAACCGATCATTCATATCGACATTAGCCCTAAACAAAAGGCATGGTTGTTGTAAGAAATACAAGAGAAGATTCTTGCTATATCAACATCATCCCTAAGTAGAAGACATGGTCGTTGTAAGAAAAACAGGTGAAGATTCATGCTTATAAAGCATGAGGACAAGTCAACAGAAAGTTAGTCTTCACTCATTTCGCGAAAAATGTGGCGTTTCTGAAAAATATTTTTTTAGAAAACCATTTTCTAAAAAATGATAATATTTTCTGTTGTACGGCTAAAACTTGAAAATGAACTAGAAAATATTTTCCACCATTTGGTATGAAAAATTGGATTTGATTTTCTTCCATACACTCTTTTTAATTTTTATTTTATTTTATTTTTTAAAACGAATTTTTAGTTTTTTCTCTTTTCTTTCTTTTTTTCATTTTCCTTTTTATTGTTTTCTTTTATTTTTTCTTTTCCTCCTTCGTCTTCTTTAGTTGGTCATCAGCCATGACGACGGTTGGCAATCGACCAAAGTGAGTCTCACTTGAGCCCGTGGCAAGGCGCACGCTCGTCGATTTGGCGAGCGGCCAGCTCAAGCTCACTGATCTGTTGAGCCTCGAGCTTGTCTATGGCTGGTCGCTAGCCATTGTTGTGGTCTATGACTTGCCGAGAGTGAAGTAAAAAAAGAAAAAGAAAAAGAAAAAGAATTAAAAGTTCAATTTAAAAATAAAAAATAAAAAGAAAGAAAATGGGGCTATTAAGGGTGTGAGATAAGAGAGAAAGAGTAAGGAAAATGTTTTCCCCTACTTGAAAAGCAGAAATCATTTTTTCTGTTAACGGAAAGTGTTTTCCCCAACTAGTTCATTTTCTATAAAACAAATGCCGTAAAATTCGAAAAATATTTTCTTCAAAGTTGTTTTCCACAAAACAAACGGAGTTTTAAATAGTTGTTTTCTTTCATTATCCCGGGAGAAAGCTGAATCTCCTACACATCTTTAAGTTTTTGAAGAAGACTCGTAATTTTTTTTTCTCTGTTACCCATGGCACCCAACACTTTCTCTTCGTTGGTGAAAATCGATAGATATGCCAAAATGACGTTAACGAATATCGACGAGCTCCAAAACGATCCGAACATTAGACGATTGGAGACGCGCGCCTCTCAAGACGATACCCCTGCTATGAAATTATGGTTCCTCCTTTCTTCTTGACGACAGAAAATTGCTCCTGAAGTTTCAGGTGATAACAAACTTGTGCTCATTATTCTCCAATATTTCATTCTTTCCAGTTGGTTATAAAAAACAAAGAAAGAAATCTCTTCCTTTTGACCTAATATAAAATGATGACCAAAATTTTAAGTCTAGATTGACTAAGAAGTCATGTCACCTGCTACACTATAGTCAAGTGTGAACCCATAAATCACATCTCTTGCCATTCAGAAAATTTTCCAGTTGGAGATAAAGATTACGTAGACAAGTCCATTTGGACCATTTAACATAGTCATGAGACCCACATTATTATTTATTCAAGTAAGCGGTCCACATGATCTGTACAACATGCAGTATTCTTGCACATTACCGTATATCATCGTCTTTAATTATAATTTATCATTGTGTGTATCTACTCAATTTGCTGCATTGGCATGTCATCAGATTCACAAACACATGCACATTAGAGAAGAGCAAGAAATTTCTATTTTTTCCCTTGGAACAGAGAAAACTTCAATATTTGAAACATATGTGTTTATTAAGTTAGATTTTGAGTGATAGTAATAATAACGAGCAATATAGGCAAATGCAAATCTTAAAAAGGAAGAAAGAAGAACCTCGTTGATCTGAAAACTGGAAACTTTGCGAAAAAACAACGAAACATAGGCCTCGATCAACTACGACAGCTTTAATCCTTAAGACTTTAGAAATTTTCGCTGAAAAGGAAATTAAGACAGCTTTGGCATCGTCCAACGTTTATTTTCATGGCTCGTTGCCAACATAAGATATTTTCTAGCCCCCTCAAGTTCCATATCAAAGAGAAACAGCTCATAAAGCATTCATACTCATCTCAAATAGTCTCTACTTGAGGATCCTTTTGCCAAAAGACAAATACCCACTTTCACTTACGCAGCATCAATCTTGAGAGCAAAAAGGAAAAGAAAACAAAGGGAATACATCAAAATCTGAAATCGCTGCCTTCGTTTCATGACTCACGCATTTTCATTTTTATTTTTATTTTTGTTTCGGGATCTCGAACGTGACTCAAAGCATTTCAGGATCCCATCTCTTCATGCGAAAAAGTATCTTTTTGAACATATGATGTCTTGATCATTTGACGGGTCTTGCAAGGCATTGTCGCGACCTCTTTTTTCTCGCCCGCAATCATGAATGGGCGCCTACCGAAGGCTAATGGCTCGGCTGAAATTAGTTATGCCCGGACTCTCCCAAGTCCACCAATTCACGACTTAATGGTTCAAGTTTTTAACCTGTAAATCAATTTTTAAAATGGAGTCGCCACTAATCGATTTGGGGTGGGTTGATTAGAAACCCAAGCGAAGTATTGGGAGAAATACTCACTCTGCGCGCAACCAGAGAAATTAGGATCGCGGACTTGATTACACTAGTTAATCACTAATGCCCTTTCGGTACCTAATCTTGTTTAAACCTTGAGGTTTTTGGATGTTCGAGGGATTTTCCATGCATTTTTGGGAGGAAAAACATTTCTTGAGTCTTTTTCTAATTTTTTTGACATAAAAGGGATTTCTTTGGATTTTTTGGTATTTTTTTTTTTTGAAAATACAAGTCTTTTTTGGCTTTTTCTGAATTTTTTGGATTTTTAATGAATTTTTGGCTTTTTTTGGATTTTTGGCATTTTTTGGAAAATATGGAATATTTTTGATTTTTTTTTATTTTTCGGAAAATAAAATATATATATATTTTAATATTTTTCAAAATTTTTTGGAAAATAAATTATTTTTGACTTTTCTCGATTTTTTTAGAAAATAAAACATTTTTCAACATTTTTTAAATATTTTTCGATTTTCTGGAAATTAAAACATTTTTTTAATATTTTTTTGAAAATAAATTATTTTTGATTTTTTTTTGAAATATTATTTATTATTTATTATTAAAAATATTATAAAAACCGACCCGGTCGGATCCGCGGGTTGGGTCCGACCCGGCCGACGACCAAGACGCGGACGGGCCGCGTTGCGGCCCCGACTCGGATTTTTGTCCTTTTTTTTTTTTTTATTTATATTGAAACGGCGTCGTGGCCGGTGTTTAGGGACAACCGGCCCGGCCCGACAACCCGATCCGACGGCCCGCTCCCCGCGAAACCCTACCCGGATCCGACCCGACTCACGACCCGACCTTCGCCGCCCCGGATTTACGGAATCCCTATCCGGTTCCCGACCCGGGTCCGACCCGACAATCCGGATCGTGACCGGAAAATCGGGAACCCTAGGGTTTCCGAATTGAGGCGCCCAGAGGCGCGCGGCGACGACGGCGATGACGGCGGCGACGGCGGCGATGACTAGCGAGGAGAGGGAGGTGGCGACGGCAACGGCGACGGCGCGGTACTGTTCGTGACGACGGCGCGACGAAGGCGGCGATGACGGTGAGACCCCCGCGAATCTCTTCTTCTCCGATGTCTCTCTCTCTCTCTCTCTCTCTCTCTCTCTACTCCTCCTCCGGCGAGACCCGGATCCGAAGCCGCGAGCCCTCGACCCCCCGAAGTCTCTCGGTGGGGTGTCCAAGGGTCGCGACTTCGATCTCTCCCTCCGGCCGCGAGCTCCCGGATCTCGGCCGCTCGTCTTCGGCTCCCCTTCCGAAGTCTCTCGCAGGAAGCTCGAAGCTTTGCGGCCTTCGATCGTTCTCGGCGTGCCCTTCGACGGAGGTGGTGCCGGCCTATTTATAGGCGAGGAGTCCGGTCGACGGAGAGGTTTGGCCGCCGATCCTCCATGTGCCGACCGGCCTTGGTGCGGCCGAACCGGTGTCCCATCCGACGCCGCCGCCCCCTCGCTCCCCGTCCCATCGCTGCTCGTGCTCTTCGCTCCGGCGTCGCGTCTCCGGCGCGTGAATTGCGAGGCGCCGAGGAAGGAGACGACCAAAGGGGGTGGGCCTTGCGCTGGGCCATGGAGGCCCACAAAGGGGGGGCCGCCGCTTTTCTTTTTTTTTTTTTTTTTTCTGTTTTTATTTGTTTTTTTGTTGTTTTCTCTTTTTATTTTCCGAAAACGGTAAAAAGTAATAATTAAAAGAAACCTAATTAATTAATTAAAAAAACGAAATTTAGGTGTCAACAGCTGCCCCTCTTTGAAGGTGAGCTCGCAGAGGTTGCATTCAAAGACAAACTGATGCCTAAATTTTATCCATGCATGCGTAGCAGATTATATTTCATTTGGGACCTATTATTCTATGCAGAAAAATAGCAATATAACTTTACATATACTAAGACAGATAAGAAAATACCTGGAGTTACTTACCGGGAGTGAGTGAGATAGGGTGTGAACCCTGAGTTTGGCAAGTATCAAGGCGTTATCTTACCTGGTGACATGAGGAGGTTGCTTCTTCAGGACCCGGACCATTCTTCGGTCGCCTATTAGAGTAATCAGTGATTTGTCGAGGACCCGAACCTTTTTTCGGTCGCCTTGACGGGAAATTGCCTTCTCAGGACCCGAACCATTCTTCGGTCGCCTATTAGAGCAATTAGTGGTTTGTCGAGGACCCGAACCTTTCTTCGGTCGCCTTAACGGGAGATGCGCCGACCTTTCTCAGGGCATCTGTTTGTGGGTGCTTGATCTTTATCAAGGACCCGACCTTTCTTGGGAGATGCGCCGACCTTTCTCAGGGCATCGATTTGTGGGGTGCCCGACCTCCGTCATGGACACCGATTGGTACCCGACCTTTCTCGGGAGATGCGCCGACCTTTCTCAGGGCATCAATTTGTTGGGGGTGCCTGACCTCAGTCGAGGACACCGGTTGGTACCCGACCTTTCTCGGGAGATGCGCCGACCTTTCTCAGGGCATCGATTTGTTGGGGTGTCGACTTCGTCGAAGACACCCGCAGGAACCCGACCTTTCTCGGGAGATGCGCCGACCTTTCTCAGGGCATCGATTTGTTGGGGTGTCTCGACACGTCGAAGACACCCGTAGGAACCCGACCTTTCTCGGGAGGATGCGCCAACCTTTCTCAGGGCATCGATTCTGGAAGATACCTGGAAACTCACAGGCATATCAAAGAGTACCTGGGTATTCACAAGTACTAACCCGAAGGATATTTGGGCCTTTGCAGGCATCAAAAGCATACTTGGATAATCACAAGTGTGAATTCTGGAGGGTGCCTGGACATTCGCAGGCGTTGAAGGGGTACCTGGATGATCACAAGTACTAGATGCTGGGAAATACTTGATTGTTTACAGGTGTTGAAAGGGTACTTGGATGATCACAAGTACTAGATGCTGGAAAATACCTGATTGCTTACAGGTGTTGAAAGGGTACTTGGATGATCACAAGTACTAGATGCTGGAAAATACCTGATTGCTTACAGGTGTTGAAAGGGTACTTGGATGATCACAAGTACAAATTCTTGGAGAAAACCTGGACATTTGCCGGTATCCAAGGGGTACTTGGATGATGACAAGTACAAATTCTTGAAGAATACCTGGTCGTTTTCGAAGGTCTCTTGGTAGATGGAATATTGAGGACGTACCTGAGATATTCTTGAAGGTCTCTCGCCTTCCGGTAGTTGGAATATTGAGGACGCGCCTTGGCTATTCATGAAGGTCTCTCATCTCCTGGTAACTGGGAATATCGAGGACATGCCTCACATATTCGTGAAGGTTTCTCATCTCCTGGTAATTGGGAATATCGAGGACATGCCTCACATATTCATGAAGGTCTCTCACCTCCTGGTAATTGGGAATATCGAGGGCGTACCTGAGATATTCGTGAAGGTCTCTCACCTCCGGCGGTTGGGAATATCGAGGGCGTACCTAAGATATTCGTGAAGGTCTCTCACCTCTCCCGGGTTGGGAATATCGAGGACGTACCTTGGATATTTGTGAAGGTCTCTCACCTCCGGTAAATGGGGAATATCGAGAACGTACCTAGGATATTCGTGAAGGTCTCTCACCTCCTGGCAGTTGGGAATATCGAGGACGTACCTTGGATATTCGTGAAGGTTTCTCACCTCCTGATAGTCGGGAATATCGAGGACGTACCTTGGATATTCGTGAAGGTCTCTCACCTCCGGTAAATGGGAATATCGAGGACGTGCACAGGATATTCGTGAAGGTCTCTCACCTCCCGGCAAATGGGAATATCGAGGACGCACAGGATATTCGTGAAGGTCTCTCACCTCCGGGCGTTAGGAATATCGAGGACGTACCTTGGATATTCGCGAAGGTCTCTCACCTCCTGGTAAATGGGGAATATCGAGGACATGCCTCACATATTCGTGAAGGTCTCTCATCTCCTGGTAATTGGGAATATCGAGGACATGCCTCACATATTCGTGAAGGTCTGTCACCTCCTGGTAATTGGGAATATCGAGGGCGTACCTGAGATATTCGTGAAGGTTTCTCACCTCCCGGCGGTTGGGAATATCGAGGACGTACCTTGGATGTTCGCGAAGGTCTCTCACCTCCTGGTAAATGGGGAATATCGAGGACGCACTGGGATATTCGTGAAGGTCTCTCACCTCCGGCGGTTGGGAATATCGAGGACGTACCTTGGATATTCGTGAAGGTCTCTCACCTCCCGGTCACCTCCTGGTAAATGGGGAATATCGAGGACGCACTGGGATATTCGTGAAGGTCTCTCACCTCCCGGCGGTTGGGAATATCGAGGACGTACCTTGGATATTCGTGAAGGTTTCTCACCTCCTGGTAAATGGGGAATATCGAGGACGTACCTGGGATATTCGTGAAGGTCTCTCACCTCCTGGTAAAATAAACTTGAATGTAGCACAGGGCTTACCTGGAAGGCCGCAGGCACTTTAAAAGGGCTGGAACACCTGGGTAGCCGTAGGTGTACAAAGTACTGGGATACTTGGATGAATACAAGTATTTAATGATATGATCAGGGACCACTCAAGCTGGTCCAAGTGTAAGAAAGCATACCTGGGTAACCACAGGCGTACAATGCGATGGAATACTTGAATGGCTGCTAGTATTCAATGATACAGTTTTGAGAACAACTCGGAAAGGGAGGACCTTAACAATGAAAGGCACTCTAAGGTAGTGGGATACTTGGTCAGTTGCAAGTATCCTAACTATGAAGACAACTTGAACAAGTCGAGTGTCAAGAAAAGAGAGTATCCGAATGGCCGGTACTCAAAGACAAGGGGACACTTGGACAGTCACAAGCATCCAAACTTTAAAGACAGCTTGAACAGATCGAGTATTAACAGAAGGAGCACCTGAGTAGCGGCAGGCACTCAAAAACAGGGGGATACATGGACAGTCACAAATATCAATACTCTGGGGATGACTCGAACAGGTCGAGTGTCAGGGAAGGGGAGTATCCGAACGATGACCGATACTCAAAGACAATGGGGATACCTAGACAGTAGTAGGTATTCAACGATAAAGGGATACTTGGTCAGTTACAAGTATCAATATTCTGGGGACGACTCGAACAGGTCGAGTGTCAGGGAAAGGGAGTATCCGAACGATGGCCGATACTCAAAGACAATGGGGATACCTAGACAGTAGTAGGTATTCAACGATAAATGGATACTTGGTCAGTCACAAGTATCAATATTCTGGGGACAACTCGAATAGGTCGAGTGTCGATAAGAGGAGTACCGGCAAGTGGTGGGTACTCACGGACAATGGGATACCGAGACAATTGCAAGCACCCTAACTCAAGGGATGACTTGAATAGGTCGAGCGTCAAGAAGAGTACCCAGATAAAGTGGTAGGTACTTTAAGACAAATGGGGATAGGGATATGCTTACCTGGCAATATCTCTGATCTCTGAGAGTATGTCTACTATTTGCACAACATGCACACATGTACACAATCATTGTATATGCTGTAAATTCATAAATTCAAATGTGATTTATGCATGACAATTTTGTCAGTTTCGTACCATTTGAATTCCATTGGGGAAGATTTTGAAAGACAACCTTTATTCGGAATATAGATGTCTTGAGCATGCCAGGTGAGGGACTTTCAGTCGAAAGGACTTTCCACTCATTCTCATGGAAAAGGTTATCCCGACCATTGATGCAGGATTTATAAGGACCACACATCTTACTGTCATCATGTCAGCAAGGGTCCGAGTATTCTAGCAAGTGGTACGATTTTACCAGTGTGGGAGGTCTTTGTTGAGACCGTAATGTAGGCTTGGTTGTTGGCTCGTCAATGGGGACCATCACGGTCGAGGCTTATGAATAGAACACTACACGATCATTTCGGGTTTGCAAGCTTAGGAATCCGCGAAAAGAGATAGAATAGTCTTGCTCGTACTTCTTCGAGCGATGTTTATAAACATATGAAATCCTACGTTAATTGAAGTGCCCTAGTCGAAGAGACTTTTACAATGGGACGCAATGTAGGCTTGACTGATGTGTAAAAAGGTGAGAGCTGGTGGTTGCCTTGGCATTTGTCACTGGTTTTCCTTCTCACTGTCAGATAGAGGCTCTATCAATTGAATCACAACATCAACTTCTTGAGAATACAATTGAATATATTCTTTAGTTGGGGGGCATTGGCCTTGCTTTTACCAGGCACACTGCTTTTTCATGCCCCTAGTTTCTATTCTAGTTTTTTTATTCATGGGCATTGACCTTGCTTTTACCAGGTACACTGCTTTTTTATGCCCCTAGTTTTTTATTGCTTGAGGAACTAATCTAGACAAGCTCAAGCAAACACCGTTGTTCATCTTTTGTCGGCGCTCCTGATTATGCTGCTCGAATGGTAGTAACTTCTGCTTTGCCTCCATGTGAGGGTAAATTTACAGACTCAATTGAGTTGTACAATGGATACAAGTGCGTGAAGAAAGAATTGCTCTTCGTCATTCTAAGGCACTTAAATTAACGCGAGTGTTCATATGCAATAAAGACACCCGAAGATTGATGCAAGTGCAAGCAAGAAAATTTCTATCCCTTTTCTCACCTTGTGATGTTGACTTGCCTTCGACTTGCCCCAGTGTGGGGTGGTTTTTTTGACGGGGATATGAGAGAAGCTTCACCAGTGTATGGGGCTCAATGGGGTGAGCGATGGAATGCCTCTCACTATTTTGGTTATCGTACCATTCGCGAGAGAACTCTTTACCCTGCAGCCATGGAATCTTCTGCACTCATCTCACAAGTGTATAGATGGGGGATTGTGTGTAGGATATGGCTTGCTGTCATCATTTCGACGCGCCTCATCCAGCATGCTCAATTAATCTTGTATTCTTCACTTAGCTGTCTATTCTAATAATCCTTAATAGAATCAATGATTTGGATCGACGAAATCATCATGCAAAAATCCATTTGGAGAAGGCATGCAGCATTTTTAAGTATGAGAGAGTTTGTACTCTCAAAACAAATGAATGATTTTTACTCAAGAAACCCTATTGACAACTTTAGGGGTATTCACTTGGTGAAATTGTATTTACAAATGTGTTGAATTTTGAACATCAAAAGAGTTATTCACAAATGGGTGTCAATGGATCGTCCTTATAGGAAAATGACACAAGAATGATCAGCCAAGGATTGGGAATCTGATTTATTGATTTGACGGGCCTTTATGCTTTTGCCCCTGTAGAAGAGAAGATGTACAAGTAGATCAATTAGTCTGGCCAAAATCAAATGTGAGTTGAGGCCTGAAGATTTTCTGTCATTTGTTTTGGCGATACTTGAGACGCCATTTGGCTTGGGAGTGCTTATCGAGTTTGACATATCTTTTCTTGATTTGTTATCCTTGTTTTTTGACAGTCGAGATAATCCTACAAAAGATAGGAAAGAACGTGTCGATCACGATTTTTTTCAGGAGTTTAAACAACTCGGGAGCGATACAACATTACCCTTCACCGATTTGCAGATGATTAGATGGACCTGAAGTGCGAGTGGGACACGAAGTCCTATGTATTTTGCTTCGTTAGGTCACCTGCTTTCTCGTAATTTGCAGGCGCAAGAGAAGCAAAAAATTTTTTTATTATATTTTTTTTACCAAGCGGTTAACTGCCGCGTCGGGGATTCGAACCCCCGACTTCGGACCATTTTGCTTCTTCTCGGGTACCACTCGGCTAGAGGCGCCGACGGTGTCCGTAGGGCGCTTCCTTTTTTATTTAACCAAACCGGCTCTTGGACGACATGTCCTTTCATACCAAGTTAGGTAAATCGATATGGGTCACTTGATTTGCCCAAATTAACCATTAAGCTTGTTTCTTGAATCCTATGCTTCTGTCAATAGGAGAAAAAATGTCACAAGCGAGTCCGGATATTGGGAGTATTGGAAACGATACGAAATTACTCTCCCCCAGAGTTTATATGTGCTGGCTCCTAGGGATATTTGAATGTCGATGACGGCCTCTTTGTCTCAACACAATTCAACGTTTCGATTGGCCTTTCCCATTTGTGGCCATGTATGCATGATTGCTGGTCGTTGATTCATCTTCAACGCCTTCCTTCTGTGGAATTTCTCCTTCTGTCTTTGACTATAGCATCATTGAGCAAAAATCATGTACCTCAAGCTTTTATGAAATCTGAGATGGACAATAAAAAATCTCCAGTCTCCTGAAGGCAATTATTTCTTGGAAGAATATGCGTCTGGAACACGGAGTGAAGCCTCCGGATTCTAAAGTCGTTGTTAGGAGTGGGGGCTATAGATCGCCTTGACTGTCTGGATTTTCTCCCGTTGTGATGTAATGAATTTAAAGGAAGAGAAGAAATTTCTTCCTTGTGCTTCTTGGCTTGTCGAAGCTAGAAATCCCTTCAATGAAACTGCACCGTCTAATTGTTCGGGCATGTCGGGGGAGAAGATAATGCTCCATCTTGAGAAGGAGTTGGATACGAGTGAGGTGGAGTGCACAGAGCTCCTAAGGACGGCTTGCAAAAGCAGCATGGGGGAGGTTATCCTGCCTCGAGCTATCATGGTGTGCATGCTTCGAGTTTAACCGTATGCCTATGCCTATTACCTCCTATTTTTGTTTCCTGTACATAGAAGAGAGCGGACGTTATTTTCAAAATTTTGTTTAGGGAATTAGACTTACCCATTTTGAAACAGGATGATCCTTTTTGTTTGCCCCCGCTTTCTTGAAAGGATGTCTTTGAATTCGGCGAGTTCACACGATGTGCCGGCTTCAAATGCTTCCTGTCATACTAAGTCAAAGGGGATGATGTTCTGAAACATAAAGTGAGAGGGTCAAAAAAGACAAACATGATTAAAATTAACATCTTGTTTTGACAAAAGCTTTTGGTGATGAGATACTTCTTATTTTCAAAGTATGTCTTTGGGGGAAAAAGCATGAGGAAGCCCAGCCCTCAGTATTCTCCTCGGATAATATTTTCTTTTCATGGTTGGATAGCATCACCGGGCTGGTTTGGAATACCGCCTCATGCCTTCAAAATACTAGAATTATACATTAGAGTACTTGGAATGGAAAATACAACAATAGCACACTAGACAAGATAAGAAACATGAAATCATAAAAACAAGTAAAACCCATGAAAACTCCCTGTGTAAAGGAGCGCTTTGATAGTCTTTGGTCTTGAAGCTAAACATCTTTGAATTCCTCGCCTTCGAGTAGATTCGAAGTATTTGCATGCGATGACTACCTCGTTGAAGCTACGGAAGTGTAACCCATGCAACCAACAGCGATGCTTGCAGGACAAAGCTTCTATGAACCACTTCATTAACTCCTCTTCAGCCAGTTCAGGGTGGATTTGCATCATGAAAGCCCTCCACCTCCCTGCATATGTTCGGAAATCCTCCATTGGTCTTCTTCTAAAGTGGGCCAAATTTTCGCAAGGCGCCTGGGCCAATCTGGTTTTGGTACCGATGCGAAATGTGGAAGACAACTCATTCCAATCTCTCATGAAATTGATATCTGCTGTGACGAACCATTGCAATGCAGACCCTGTAAGACTTTCTTGGAAGGCCTTTGTTGTGAATGACATCGGGCTGTAGTACTGACTCATTTCAGCATGAAGATATTGCAAATGGACCACGGGGCAAGTCGTGCCATTATACTTGCGGAGATTAGGTATCCACATCTCTTCGGGGGTCATGATCCTATGAGCGCGGGATGAGCTTGATGTATCTTGGTTAGGCCACTGGTTTTCCCACTGCATATCTGTTGTAGTGGTGAATTTTTCTGCTTCAGGGAAGTTGGATTCTACCGAGATTACCCCATTGCTTTCTTCTTGGTCGAAATTTCCGAATGAGGATAAAGTATTGAAGCTATCCTCATGGTCGAGGACAAGCTTAGTACTTCGTTAGGATCGTAGCGGATAAAGACGTATGCTTCCTCTTCGACGGGCCTTCATCCCCAGATGAGAGTAGGAAACAGTTATACGATGAATCGTCAGTTTCATTGTTGAAATAACACTGGAAGTCCTTGAGATTGTATTCTAGAGCCGGGAAGTCTTCAGGGTTGTACTCTAGGGGATGGTAGCCTTCAAAGCTGTATTCTTGGGAATGCTCGAAGCTCTGGTGCGGTAGCTCGTTGGCAGATGCTGAATTGATCTGTTTAGGCTTTCTTTTCTTGGCCTCTGGTCCAGATCTTTTGAGTAAGGCCCTGCGTTTCGCCAGCTCGATTCTGTCAAGGGAAGTGAGAGACATTAGAGTTTCACTGTCTGATTCGCTTTCCAGGTTGATAGGGGTCGGTATTCTTTGGACCCTAGCTCTTGGAGTAAGCTTGGGGAGTCCTCCAGTCGTGCCCCACTCTTGAATGGGCTCGTGTCTTTGATCTCGTACAAAGGCTCCTTGCCTTTCCTAGTAGGAAATTTTCCAGCAACAAGATGTTGCTCAGCTGCCCATTTATCATGCAAGGCTTGATTCACATGCTCTTTTCCTATCTCGGCGATTAACGGTTCCTCGTGCTCCGTGATCATCGGTTCTTGGCTATGTCAAGGCGATGTCAATATCATATTCTTGGTGAAAAACATGAATTAGTTCCCTCCAGGTTTTAAGGGGACTAATCTTCCGACAATGTACCATCGCAAGGCGGGGCCGGTCAAGCTGGATTGGTACGATTGAATCATCCTTCGAACCAGGTAGGCTGCAAGTAGGTCTCGGGCGGGAGGTATCAAAGCATACCTTTCGCATTCGGGTGCTTTGAGTTTTTCGGGGATCTCGGTGCCGGTGTAATTGGACATGTCCATGGGATTCGCTCTTGCGGTGGCTTAACTTTTTCATGATCTTTTCAAACTGTCTATGGTACTAGCTATTTTTTGGCGAATATGTGGGTGTCATGATGGTGTTTAAGGTAACTGCCGAGTTGGGTTCAGCTTGAGTAGATTTCATTTGTCTTGAGAGTTGTTGAAGGACAATGGACATCTGTCCTACGCCGTCTTCAATGTTAATGAGGCAATTTTGTACATCATTCTGATCGGGCCCTAGTGCATGAGGCCATTCGCGAGCTATTGGTGGCCGGCGATTCATAATTACCTATTGTCGCAAAAATAATGAATGAGCACGAAAGTAAACAAAGATTGACCCATGGCAATGGTCTAGTAGTTTTTATTTATCAAAAGAGGATTTTATAGACCGCGAGACTTCCGACATCTAAAACTTGAAATTGAAATGACGAAGGAAATACTAGATATTAAACAAAAGTCCCTAAACAATGGGACAAAACTTTCACAAGATTAACACTAAGGGGCACATGATTGCCAATTTATATGCGACGAGGAGCCTTGTTCTTGCGAGGATGCCCGCTTCCTTGAAGCGGCTCGAGATATGTATCCAGTCCATTCCCAAATCCCTCTCCATGAGCTCGCTTGCTCGTCTTTGAGTGCTCTCACTGATTGAGTGAGGGACCAATGGCTTCCATTTTGTCGAGATACGATGGTTGTGGATGTAGGACGTAGAGGCGTGGTGGGCTTTTTCTTCCCCCTCAAGCCCTTCGGGTACCACAATCCTTTTGCGATGGCACTTGTTCCATGTTTCCTCGATAATGTCAATCTCGAATGTGTATTCACGGCTTTGATGGGTGAAAAAGAGTGGAGGGTCTTCCTCCCGAAAAGGTGGCGGGATCTCTGAAGGGCTCCATATTGTCGTACCACCCGATATGGGAAATAGGAAACGGCGTCGGTGAGGCCGAGCAACGGAATTGGATGGCAGCGTCTATCAGCAAAGTGAGCTCTCTTTTCATGGAACCAACCAGCACACCATTGGAATACCTCGGGAGTCGGGTCTCTTAGTAAGGTTATCCAATTTAAACAGCTTTGGTTAGGAATGTATGGTCCTAAAACCATAAATTTCTGCAATGGATTTTCAAAATTATTTGTTTCAGATGATTGCATGAAGCATCGATATTCACTTAGGTGAGAAAAGAACCAGACTTGTAAAATTTCCGGGGAAACCCGCATGACTTTTTCCGTGTTTCCTTCAAAACGATTGAGAGACAAGAATGTTTCGGTTAAAATCATGTTGACATAATTTTGCCCCCTTGAGATTTGATCAACTATCCATGCCATCTTTGGACTTATGACGTTTCTTTGATGGGAGAAAATGATGAACCCGAAAAAGGCCAGGAGAAAAATCTCACTTTTTTGGGTCATGGGTTGGTTTTCAAAACAGGCAGTCAAAAATGCTAGTGGGTAGGTATTATGGTTGTTTTCAAGAATTTGCCTCATGATATGGACTTCAGTTCTTAAAATTCGTGCTAACCCACGCAACGGGATAATGCCGTTGATGGCCTAACAAGCTTTTTCTCGAGAGGCATTCCGGTGATGATGCTGTATTCTTCCGAGTTGGGGTTAGCTCGAATTTACCGAACATAAAAGTAGTCGTCTTCGGGCACCGAAATGTGTCATGGCCTGTATGACTTCAGGCTGAACACGGATTTGGATCAATGATAGAAGATGACCGACTTTGGCTTTCACGTGGTCTTGGGCATAGTGGTCCAATTGACCCCACCATCTGAAGAGTTCTGCTTTGGGAGCGGGAATGAACTGGATATCATCTTCTCCCATTGTATATAAACCGGGACTCGAAAAACCTACCCTAAATTGCCATGGGCCAATAAAAAGATTGAGTAAAAGTAAATAAATTACTTTTGCTTTTAAAGAAAATGGCAAGCACAAAGTCATGCACATGGAACGTGCGGCTCGATTTCTAACTATGAAGGCTTGGTGAGATTAAAAGGATATCCGCTGTCGGTCTCGCGTTAGCAGCATATCCTCCTAACCTCGGCTAAGAAATTCGGGGAAAAGAAAGGCAACCTCCACATCGCAGTCTCGCGTTCGAGGTCGTATCTTTCTTAACACCATCCTAGAAATCCTATGGCGGCCCAGGTCCGGCGGCCGGGTTGTGTGTGCCATGTGTAGTGTTTAGAATAGTAAAGCATGCACAACAGTTTATAATCACAAGAAAATCTATTTTAAGCAAACTTAAAATAAATTTCTAAGCTTTTGACCTGTTCAAAGAAAAAAAACCTAAGTCAGTAAAGAATTTAAACAAGACAAAAATGGCATAAGTCTTCAATTCCCCAGCGGAGTCGCCAAGCTGTCGCGACCTCTTTTTTCTCGCCCGCAATCATGAACGGGCGCCTACCGAAGGCTAATGGCTCGGCTGAAATTAGTTATGCCCGGACTCTCCCAAGTCCACCAATTCACGACTTAATGGTTCAAGTTTTTAACCTGTAAATCAATTTTTAAAATGGAGTCGCCACTAATCGATTTGGGGTGGGTTGATTAGAAACCCAAGCGAAGTATTGGGAGAAATACTCACTCTGCGCAACCAGAGAAATTAGGATCGGGGACTTGATTACACTAGTTAATCACTAATGCCCTTTCGGTACCTAATCTTGTTTAAACCTTGAGGTTTTTTGGATGTTCGAGGGATTTTCCATGCATTTTTGGGAGGAAAAACATTTCTTGAGTCTTTTTCTAATTTTTTTGACATAAAAGGGATTTCTTTGGATTTTTTGGTATTTTTTTTTTGAAAATACAAGTCTTTTTTGGCTTTTTCTGAATTTTTTGGCTTTTTAATGAATTTTTGGCTTTTTTTGGATTTTTGGCATTTTTTGGAAAATATGGAATATTTTTATTTTTTTTTATTTTTCAGAAAATAAAATATATATATATTTTTTAATATTTTTCAAAATATTTTTGGAAAATAAATTATTTTTGACTTTTCTCGATTTTTTTAGAAAATAAAACATTTTTCAACATTTTTTAAATATTTTTCGATTTTCTGGAAATTAAAACATTTTTTTAATATTTTTTCGAAAATAGATTATTTTTGATTTTTTTGAAATATTATTTATTATTTATTATTAAAAATATTATAAAAACTGACCGGGTCGGATCCGCAGGTTGGGTCCGACCCGGGCCGACGACCCGCACGCGGACGGGCTCGCGTTGCGGCCCCGACTCGGATTTTTGTCCTCTTTTTTTTTATTTATTTATATTGAAACGGCGTCGTGGCCGATGTTTAGGGACAACCGGCCCGGCCCGACAACCCGATCCGACAGCCCGCTCCCCGGCGAAACCCTACCCGGATCCGACCCGACTCACGACCCGACCTTCGCCGCCCCCCGGATTTACGGAATCCCTACCCGGTTCCCGACCCGGGTCTGACCCGACAATCCGGGATCGTGACCCGAAAAATCGGGAACCCTAGGGTTTCCGAATTGAGGCGCCCAGGAGGCGCAGCGGCGACGACGGCGATGACGGCGGCGGCGACGGCGGCGATGACTAGGACCGAGGAGAGGGAGGTGGCGACGGCAACGCGACGCGCGCGGTACTGTTCGTGACGACGGCGCGACGAAGGCGGCGATGACGGCGAGACCCCCGCGAATCTCTTCTTCTCCGATGTCTCTCTCTCTCTCTCTCTCTCTCTCTCTACTCCTCCCTCCGGCGAGACCCGGATCCGAAGCCGCGAGCCCTCGACCCCCCGAAGTCTCTCGGTGGGGTGTCCAAGGGTCGCGACTTCGATCTCTCTCCCTCCGGCCGCGAGCTCCCAGATCTCGGCCTGCTCGTCTTTGGCTCCCCTTCTGAAGTCTCTCAGTAGGAAGCTCGAAGCTTTGCGGCCTTCGATCGTTCTCGGTGTGCCCTTCGACGGAGGTGGTGCCGGCCTATTTATAGGCGAGGGAGTCCGGTCGACGGAGAGGTTTGGCCGCCGATCCTCCATGTGCCGACCGGCCTTGGTGCGGCCGAACCGGTGTCCCATCCGACGCCAGCTGCCCCCCTGCTCCCTGTCCCATCGCTGCTCGTGCTCTTCGCTCCGGCGTCGCGTCTCCGGCGCGTGAATTGCAGAGGCGCCGAGGAAGGAGACGACCAAAGGGGGCCGGGCCTTGCGCTGGGCCATGGAGGCCCACAAAGGGGGCTGCTGCTGCTGCTTTTCTTTTTGTTTTTTTTTTTCCTGTTTTTATTTGTTTTTTTGTTGTTTTCTCTTTTTATTATCCGAAAACGGTAAAAATTAATAATTAAAAGAAACCTAATTAATTTATTAAAAAAACGAAATTTAGGTGTCAACAGGCATGACTTGGAAATTTTGAGTCACTTTTAGGTGGCCAGCGATAAGTGATAGTGACTTTAAAAATATGTTAAGATCTCCTTTCTTTTTTGTGAATAAAAAGATGATATTTTCCTTAAGGGACCTGTTTTTTTTGCTGTTATAAATGGAAGTTCTCGGGTACTTGTTGAAACAAAAACAATGGCATCTTACTTCTACACTAACTCCGTGCCTACACTCTTGTGTGCACTCTTGCTCATTCAAACCTTGGAATTCGGTCATTCCAAAGCCTTAACAACTGTAAGTTGCATTGCTACTGAGAGGGAAGCTCTTTTGAAGTTCAAGCAGAATCTCACTGATCCTTCGAGACGTCTGGGGTCGTGGACCGGTGAGGGTTGTTGCAAGTGGAAAGGAGTCAAATGCAGCGAGAAAACTGGTCATGTCTCAAAGCTCAATCTCCGTAATCCCTGTGATGGCCTAGAGAGTTGCAACCTAGGAGGTAAGATACATCCTGCTCTAAATGAGCTGAAGTTTTTGAAGTATCTAGACCTCAGTTTCAACGATTTCGTAACCCATAAAACCCAAAAGTTCTTAACTTCTCTTCATAAGCTGGAGTATCTCAACCTCTCATTTGCTGGCCATGGACAAATTTCCAATCAACTCAGCAACCTTTCCACCTTAAGATACTTGGATCTTAGTGGGTGGAACTTGTGGGAGCCCTCTTTAAGTACAGAGAAACTTCGATCACTATCAACATTGAAGTACTTGGACCTATCTTATACTTTCCTTATCAACCCCAAAGAGTGGTTAAGTTCTATAAATATGCTTTCCTTCTTAGAGTGTTTACTATTGATGGGATGTGATTTGGAAGATGCTTCTACTTCTTTGCCTGTCAATTTCACTACTCTTAGATTCCTTGATTTGAGTCAAAACTCCATAAATTCATCTATTTCTCCTTGGTTTCAAAACTTCAGCAAACTCGAACATCTTGACTTAAGTGATAATGATCTCCAAGGCATATTCCCCACTTTCATCCTTGAAAATAATCAATGGCTTAGATTCCTTGGTGTCTCTTCAAATAGGATGGAAGGTCAACATTTGAAAAACTCAAGCATTTTTTGCAATTTGCAAGTACTCATGTTGAGTTGTAACAAATTTAGTGGGAGGATTTTTGACACCAAAGACAATGCTCTGAATTGTAGACGAAGTAACCTGAAGATTGTTGATATTCACAACAACAATTTTAGTGGTTACCTACCCAATCAACTCGGGGATTTCAAAGATCTTGAATTCCTTGATCTTTCACAAAACTTGATTTCTGGTCCTATTCCCGATACTGTGGGCCAGCTATTATCTTTGACAATGTTGAACCTCTCTTTTAATAAATTGAGTGGGAACATTCCAAAAAGTGTTGGGCAAATATCCAATCTAAAGGTGATGGATATTAGTAATAATCAATTCGATGGAATTGTCGACCAACTTCACTTTGCAAATCTTACTAAATTGATCGTGCTGAACATCTATTTGAATAGGCTTGTCATAAATGTTAGTGCATCTTGGGTTCCTCCTTTCCAAATTCAAGAGATTAGCATGTCAAGTTGCAAAGTGGGACCAGAATTTCCAAACTAGCTTCGAACGCAAAAGGAAGTTTCAATTTTATACATGTCAAATGCCAGCATCTCAGATGAAGTTCCTCATTGGTTATCTAATGTTCTATCTAGCATTGAACAGTTGGATCTCCCAAACAATCTGCTCGAGGCGACATTTCCCGAATTATTGGGAAAGAGATGCCAATATTAACACAAGTGTCACTTTCTGGAAATAACCTTAGTGGTAAAATCCCAAATTCATTATGCATGTCAAATCAATTTTCTTTTCTGGATCTCTCTAAGAACCAACTGTTTGGGAGACTTCCGCGATGTTGGAGGAAGTCACAAGCTTTTTTGGAATGGATTTCATTGGGAGACAACAAGTTAAATGGTCAAATTCCAAAGTCGCTATGTCATTTGGAGCAATTAAAAGTTCTCGGTTTACATGAAAATGGCTTGGATGGAGTGCTTCCAAAATGTTTACTAAAGCTTGATTTGAGAATCCTCGATCTTAGTGACAATCAATTCACTAGTAGAATACCTTTGTTTGGTAACCCTAGATCATTTGAGATAATCGATCTTGGGAGAAATTTCTTCACCGGTGACATTCCTTTGCAGTTGTGTCATCTTGCTAATCTCCAGTACTTGAGCCTATATCATAACAACCTTTCCGGAGGCATTCCTCGTTGTTTCAACAACTTCTCGCGAATGTGGGCCAATTCCACTTTGTATTTCAGATCCACAGGGGGGTTTCCCATTATGGTTGATATAAAAGGAATAAGCATAGAATTCACAAGCACGCTCCCATATTTATTTTCCATTGACCTCCCGAGCAACGGATTAGACGGAAAAATACCAGAAGGGCTAACGTGTCTTGCTCGACTTCAAAATTTGAACCTCTCTCAAAATAAGCTGGTTGGAAAAATCCCTTTAGATATTGGCAACTTGAAATATTTAGAATCACTAGATTTATCCGATAACAAACTATCGGATGAAATCCCTCATAGCATATCCAATTTAGACTTTCTAAGTCGTTTGGATCTTTCCAACAACAATTTATCCTGTCCTATTCCATCGGGCAATCAACTAAGCACTCTCGACGATCAATCTATATATCGCGGCAATGATGGACTTTGCGGACCTCCTCTTTTGAAAGTTTGTCCAAGAGATGAGCTCGATGATAGGGGCAAACGAGATTATCACAATTCAAGCAAAGATGAGTCTAATGAAGGTGACTTCATTATTATTAGGTTTTACTCAGGACTGGGATTAGGTTTTGCGGTGACATTCATCGGATTTTGCGGCATATTACATTTCAAAATGTCTTGGAGGATCTCCTATTTTCTAGTGGTGGATAGGATTATCGAAAATTGTCAATTGTGAGGATGATTACCATTCTATGGTTCAAGAGAGCTTTTCAATTCCAACTACGCAAGTAAGCAGTTATTTAGTCAGTAAAATCTCCCCCTCTCTCTCCCTCCCTCCCAACCTCCCTCCCTCTCCCTCCCCCCATAATTTCTTTTCCTCATACTCATTTGTTTTGATGATAGATTTGCTAAACAATTCTATTGTTTGTCCTCACATGTGTGAGTCACAGGTGAGACTTCGCTGCTTGAAAGCATAGATTGGCTTACCCAATTCCGAACACAAGTGCCACAGCAATTGCTATGAAGCTGATAGTTCCTTTTTCATGATGGAAGATTGCTTTTGAAGATTCAAGTAATAAAGAAGTTGTGCTCATTATTCTCCAACGTGTATCACTTGCTTTCCGTTTGGATATTAAAAAAATCTCTTGCTTTTGTCCTATAAAATAAGATGTATATGTTTAATGTAAAATTGGATGAGTCTATTGTTCCCTAGGGTACAAATCACATTGTTTCATATTAATAAAGCATCAATAGCTATCAAAACATTTTAGCCTGTAATTTGTTCAGCCGATAACACGCTGGTAAGTTACAAATACTTTTACGATATGTTCACTGGAAGTTTTAAAGCATGTCATGAAAGTGCAATTGAGTTCTAAAACTTTCAAAAAGTACAATCAAAACCTAAAAATTGTCATGAAAGTGCAAACCAATACTTCCATTAATTCCGTCCAATTTGGTTAACGAAAAATGCTAACGTGACTCTTTTTTAATATTTTCTCTCTTACATAGTGATGATGTCACTAAAACGGTGTCATTTTAGTCCAAATATATTTTTTAATACAAAATTTATTTAAATTAAATTAAAAAATAGACTAAATTAAAAAAAAAATAGAGAGAACCAGGCAAACCCTAGCAAGCCCTTAGCTGAGGCTTGGCGACCCAACCGACCATTCCCCACCATCGTAAACCCTTCCTAGAAATGATGGGCGGCCATCGCCGCAAGGGTTTGTAGCCCTTGTTGCATGATGCTTCTTTAAAAAAAAAAAGCTTATTTTTACTTAATTAAAATAAAAAAATTGTTAAAAATAAGATTTAGACCAAAACTACATAGTTTTAGCCATGTCATTGCCATTTAAAAATAAAAAATAAAAAGCCGCATTAGCATTTTCCGTCAGCCAAATTGGATAGAGGTAACGAAATGACTCGATTCCACAAATTTAATAAGTTTTATGACTTAATTGCACTTTTTGCAATAATAAGATTTGATTGAACTTTCATGATAAGTTTTAGGATTTTCAGTACACATATCTCATACTTGTATGAAGAATAAAAAATTACTAAATTGTCTTAAATTACCAATTGAGCCACGTCATTGCCATTTAAAAATAAAAAATAAAAAGCCGCATCAGTATTTTCCGTCAGCCAAATTGGATAGAGGTAATGAAATGACTCGATTCCACAAATTTAATAAGTTTTATGACTTAATTGCACTTTTTGCAATAACTAAGATTTGATTGAACTTTCATTATAAGTTTTAGGACTTTCGGTGCACATATCTCATACTTGTATGAAGAATAAACAATTACTAAATTGTCTTAAATTACCTATTGAATGATATTCTAACATTTATGCTCTATTATACCAACTTTTATTTACATAAATTATCGGCACTATGACAATTTTATCATCCACAACGTGTAGATAATTGCCAGCGGTTTAATAGATAGACTCTCGAACGAGAGTTCAAATGATTTAGAAAGTCTAAATTGGTTATGCTAGGGGACTTGGTTCGCATTAGCATCACGGGGATTTTGTAGCATTTTGCATTTCAATAGGTCTTGAAGGGTCTTTTACTTCTAGGCAATAAATAAATTCATCAAAAAGTTGTTGATCTCTAGAATAATTACCATGATTTTGTTCAAGGAAACTTTTTGATAATGACTATGCAACTGTGCTTATTTAGTTAGTAAAAATTTCTCTCATAGAAAAAACTATTGATAAAAAAATACCGATCATCAAATTTTCGAATAATTTATCGATAACTCACCAATACTTTATATGAAGTTACCAAATTTTTTGACAATTTGCATATTACTAACTTTTATTTGACTTTCTTGTCAATGCCTAGAATTTACCAACTCTTGGATTAATTTACTAATTTTTATTTACATAACTTACCAACTTTTTCAGGTTAAATAACCAATTTGTGGGTTAACCAACTCTAATTTGAGTTACTAACCAATGTGTTTTAATCTATTTGTTTTAATTTATCATTTTATGATCGACTAATTTACTAATTTTTATTTGTCTTTCTTGTAATACCTTAAAGTTGTAACTCTTATATGAATGTAACGATCTTTCTTTGTATAACTGACCAAGTTTTCTCCCACTAGGTTATTAACTAGTTTAGTTAACATTTCTTATTTGAGCTGCCTATCTACATTTATTTAATTTTTTGTTAAAAATCCACCAACTTTTCTATTGAGCTATCAATTTTTATTTTCCTTACTTACCAGCCCGTTAAATCCAATTCCTTACAACTTTTGGCAATCTAGATAAAACTTTGTCATATTCTGCATTTGGTGTCTACTCAAGATAAGAAAAAGTCAGATATAAGAGGGATATAGGCTTGATAACATTATCCTATGGGGAACATGCGATAAGGGTAAATAAGATTTTTTAATATCTATAATAGGAAAGTTACTTTTCTCGAATAACAAACTTATTAAATTAAAAAACATTAAAATTATATTTCAATATAATATATATATATATATATATGAATTATAATATAAGAAATTCAAAATAAGAAAGATAACAATTTAGTTTTCTAAATTATTTTTATTTATATATTCGAATTTATTATATATTATAATTAATATATAAATATAAAAATTATATTTATATTTATATTCATTACATATTTTATAAATATTTAGTATAGTTTACTATTTAATAAAATTTTATTAGAGAATGATGGAAGGGGAAGGAAGAAATAAAAAAGAAAATAATAAAAAATGAGAGGAAAATAAAATAAAAAAGGAAATAAAAATAAAGTAGGAAAGAGTATCATGAGAGATTTTTACCATATCAGTTCGGAAAATTTTTTGTTCATTTATAATGATATGCCGTTCATACCTGTTGACATCTAATATTTAGTTGACATGTCAATAAAGATAAAAACTCGAGATTAGGGTTTTTGATCGCCATGGAGCTCGTTTCTTGAACCAAAAGTGTCATTTCTTTTTCTTTTTCTTTGACCAATAATATTTAGGTAATTTCATACTCATCTTTACCAAAAACCCGAAAAATCAAACGGTTCACTTTTTAGTTAACCCTTTGACCGAAAATCAACCTCGGGTCAAAATTTGGCTATTTACTTAAAACGACTCCTTTCAATTTTAATTTAACTTTGACTACAAAAAATTTGAAAAAAAAATTCAAAACTTTGATCATAAATTCAACATTTTAGGAAAAGTCAATCAAGTCAAACCTTCAACCAAAAAATTGGAAAACGTGAAAACCCCAAAGCACTTTATTTTGGCTTTAATTTGACTTTAACATAAACAATTTTGTGAAAATCGATGAAGAACCTCATGTTTTGAATTTTTTGGTTTTAGATTTGATATCAACCAAAAATAAAATTACTTTCATTTTATTCATATTTGGTTTGATTCCTTTCACAACATTTGATCTAGAGATCATCATGCATTCTCTCGTTCAACCAATTTCATGATTTGATGAGCCGAGATATAAATTATCATTTTTAGCCTTAATCGGGAGTCTGAGTCGATTCTTCTTGAATTGTGAGCCAATACTCCCATTTGACTCATTTTCTTGAAATAAATCCAAATTCGGGATCAATTTTGGCGAATTCACTTGAGAACTCTCCAATTTGATGGATTTAATTTACTTTGATTTGAGAAATCCAAGCTAAGAAGCTTCGATTGATGCAATTTAAGTTAACTCATTATAAACTAAGGTTTAATTTCATGAATTGAGGTTCAACTTCAACATTAACCTTCGATTCAATTTTGGCATAAAGGTGGTAACATTATTTCGATGTCACTTTCAATGCAATAGGCCATCATGAACATGGATATTGAATCAATTGATGCCTCGCTATATTAATTGAATTCATTTTCAACCAATTTGCATTTTGAGATAGGCAATTGTGTAAATTTGCTTATTTTGTCTCCTAATTGAGTAGAGCTTCCTTTCAATTGAATCCCTAGAGGACTAAATTGCACAAAAGAAAAGAATAAGACCAAATCAGTCAAGACTAGTTCGGACTCGATTCAACTGGTTCCAACAGAAAGTGACCAGTTCAGCCACTTTCCGATGGAAACTCGACGGCCAGTGGTCACCACGAAGTGGCTCGTCCCATGGCCGACCTACCCATGCCTTATTTTCTGAATTTCCAAAATTTCCCTCGAATTTTGCGAAATTATGAAAATGCCCCTTGATTATCCTTTAATTGCGCGAATGTTCACAATCATTCATTCTTGATGCATTACAGCCCTTACAATAGATATGTGCTTATTTCTTAATCTTACTTAAAAGGCTAAGAAATTTTGTCAAGTTAAGGAAACCAATCCCTAGCACTTGCATCCAAGGGCTAGCATTGGCTCTTACAAGGAAGTATAAATAGATTTTTCCCTCCAAAAATAAAGGGGAAGCCACATTTCTAGAGAGAATTGGATTTGAAATCTCTCTCTCTCTCTCTCTCTCTCTCGCGTAATCGTCTAACCGCCCTTCCCTCTTCGTCGCACCATCCACTAGTTATCGAAGCTCCAACCGGTGACGCTCCACCCTCGATGACATCCAACACCTCCTCCTCGATCCTGTAGACACCATCACCGCCTATATCCTTTGTCAAAGCCTCTTGCCTAGACCAGTCTTGATCAAGTCCAGCGAAGTTGGTGACGTCCCCGGTGGCTGTTCTGGCCTTGATCGGCGACCAGCCGGTCATCCTAGCATCCCCAATTGATCTTGCAACCGCTATCGACGAGTTTATGAGCTGGTGGTGGTTAGAGATCCATCTAACAGCCATAAAAAAGTCTCATTGCCGGTGAGCTTCTAGCTAACTTCCTTCTTGCGCTCAATTCATCACCAGCACTAAGCAACGCCTATTCTGATGCCGTCCGGCACCTCCGACGTCCTTAACCTCCGTCAGACCTCCCTTGAGGTCTAATGCTTCTATATTGAAGCTCAATCGAGCTTGATTCACACGAAAACCTCAAAAGATAGTGATATTCTATCTTGAGCTCAATGAAGCGAGGTTGCTTTAGGCAACCAAGGCTAGAGCTTGATTTAGGTCGTAATCTAATATGTTTATTGATAAAATTGGAAGCCTAGGATTCTTAGGATTGATAGATGATAGGCTAGGATGGATTTCATATGAATGATAGCTTGGATTGATCGAAAATGCAATTCAGATGCCTTGAATGACCTGATTATTGATTGTCTGGGTTTGAGTTGCTAAACGTGATCTTTTGTCTCAAGGTCCCCATGAAACTCATAGTATATTCCATGGGCTTTTCAACGATATGAAGATTATGCCAATCGTCCTCTGTTTGCTTGGTCAATTGCTTGCTTGAAATTCGATATTAATTTTATGATGTTGCTACAACTTTGTATGATTGGACGACCTGATTTACTTGGGGAATTTACATGATTTTTTGTGGTTTGAATTAGAAGCAAAGGTCTTCATGAGTTTTTTTTTTTTTGGTCAGAAAAGGGAAACTATATTGAAGATAAAAACTCATTACAACCGGCAGCTAATGCATCAGCACATATAATGTCAATCAAGTAAAAAGGAGGAAACACAACCCAATTCTGAAAGGACAAAGCACGGTCGTGGGTTTTGCAGCCCAGTCGGCAGCGACATTAGCCTCTCTTCTGTAGTGGGTGAGGGAAAGATTAAGGAAGCTAGAATACAAAGAGGCAGCTTCGATGAACAGAGACCGATCCTCCCATGGCGGTTGCCGTCCTCGGTTCAGTGTCTCTACCATAACAAAGATGTCCGATTCAATAAGGAGCGGTGCGTGGTTTAAACCATGGCGTTGCAGGTGCTGAAGGGTCAGAGTAAAGGCTTGGATCTCCGCATGTAAGGCTGAGTTTGCAGCAAAGTGTTTTGAGAAACCATCGGTAAGTCTTACGTTATGATCCCTACAAACACAAGCCATATTACCTTCTCTGGAACCTGGTTGATGTGATCCGTCGATATTTACCTTCAAGGTACCCGGATCTGGCGGCTTCCAAAGGGCTCCCCTGTTCTGGAGCAATCTTCCTTTACTGGTCAGAGAACAAGATGTCAGCCGAGCAACATGAGTTCCAACAATCGCTGCCTTAGCCACTCGAAAAGGTTGAAGTCCTTCATTTCGGAAGATAAAACCATTCCGAGCTCGCCAAATCTGCCAGAACACAGATGCAAGAGTCTCTAAGCCAGGTAAGGAATTCTGTCTTTGAACTTTCTCTGCAACCCATGCGTCGATTCTGTGTATGTCAAGAGGTGAGATTTGAATATTCAATTGGGGATGAGACCAAACCCGTTTAGTCCACGGACATAGTAAAAATAAGTGTTCTAGGGTTTCTGGTGCGTTCTGGTTACATAGAAGACAACTCGGATCGGCAATAATATGTCTCTGGTATAAATTTGCTCTTGTGGCTAAAGCATTTTGACATAGCGACCATAGGAATGTTCGAGCTTTTGGGGGTGAATGCATTTTCCAGATTTTCTTCCATAGCCAGCATGGATTCTGGTAAGATGTGGAAGTCAAATTTTCTGTCTGAGTTGTTGCTAAAGCTGTAAGTGTATGATAAGCAGTTTTGACATTGAAAGATCCATCTTTGGTAGCAGTCCATATAAGTTGATCCTTAACAAAATTGGGTCTCACAGGGATGGTGGTGATCTGGTCTATTACCTGTGTGTCGAAGAGTCTGTTTAGCAGATTGACATTCCAGGTATTGTTGGTCTGGTCTATAAGGTCAGCCACCAGTTGGGGTTCCTCGCGAACCATAGGTCCGCCTGATATGCCAATAGGAAGCCACCTATCACCTCAAATTTTGATTGATCTCCCGTCACCTGCAGACCAACGAATGTTGGGTAGGATGGCGTGTCGTCCGATTAGAAGACTCTGCCAGCCCCAAGATGGGCGAGAGCCTCTTCCGGCATTACAGAAGGTCTTTGAATGGAAGTAAAGTCCTTTAAAGACCTTACTCCATAAAGATAAAGGTTGATTAAATAAACGCCAAGCCTGCTTGCCCAGCATGGCTTTATTAAAATTCATCAGATCTCTAAATCCCAAACCACCATCTTCTTTTCTTCTTTTCAGAACTTCCCAACTCCGCCAATGGATTCCTGATTTACTCCTATCATTCTGCCACCAAAACCTGGCAATTCTTTTCTCAATAGATCTATAGATAGATACAGGTAACTTGAAAATAGACATGGCGTACTGAGGAATAGCCTGTACGACAGTTTTAAAGAGAATCTCCTTCCCACCTTTTGAAATCAGATTTTCTTTCCAACCTTCCAATTTGGAATTAACTCTCCCCATTATCCATGAAAACATGTCCTTTTTTGAACGTCCCCAATCAGAAGGTATCCCCAAATATTTCCTAGACTATGCAAAATAGGTACTCACAACTCCATGGCCATATTTTGCTGCAAACTAACAGGGCAGGCTTTGCCAAAAAATATGCAAGATTTATTACGATTAATTTCTTGCCCTGTAGCTACACAGTACTGATGTAATATATTCGATAAATTCTGACATTCACGAATAGTACCATCGAGAAAGAAAATAGCATCGTCTGCGAAAAACAAATGTGATAAAGAAGGACACCACCTGTTGAGTTTGATACCTTTGAGGTTTTCCATGTTGACAACATTCTTAATAAGAAAGGATAAGAGATTAGCCATCGGGATAAAAAGATATGGGGAGAAAGGATCACCCTATCGAAGACCTCTGGTAGGGTGGAAATACTTTAGACGTTTTCCATTAAATTTGACGCAGGATGATTGGGTCGTTATACACTACATAGCCCACTGGACCCACATGGGGTGAAATCCTAATTTGAGAAGATAGGCTTGTAGAAAATCCCATTCCACCCTGTCATACGCCTTCTTCATATCTATTTTAAGAACAGCTTGAAATGTACGCTTACCTTTTTTTATCTTGAGCTGGTGGAGAACTTCCCGAACTAGTAAAATATTATCATGTATTTGCCTACCTCCCACAAAACCGAACTGTTCTTCTAAGATTAGATCTGGTAGGATAGGTTTCAATCTATTGGCTATGACTTTGGAAATAACTTTGTAAGCATAATTACACAGGCTAATAGGATGATATTGATCTAGACTTTCGGGGTGAGGAATTTTAGGAATCAATGAGATAAGAGTCCTATTTAGAGATGAGGGCATAATTCCAGATGTAAAAAAATTGCTTTTCGCTTGGAAGAGGTCATTTTTAATGATGTCCCAGTGCGTTTGATAGAATAAACCATTTAGACCATCCGGACCCGGAGCTTTGGTGGTTCCTAATTGAAAAGTAGCATGATGCACCTCTTCAAGGGTCACCATAGCAGTTAAACCATCGTTCATCTCCTGCATAACCATAGAAGGACACTGATCTAAGATAGGTTCATAGCTGCGACTTCCAACGATGGTATATAGCCGTGAAAAGAATTTTGTCGACATCTCCTGTAATGTTGTAGAGTCCCGCACCCAAATGTGGTTATCATCTTGTAACATAGTAATTCTATTCCGTTGTCGTCTTTGGATAGTAGTGGCGTGAAAAAAAATTAGTATTCTTATCGCTGCATTTCAGCCAATTGATCCTGGATCTCATAGCCCAATACTGTCCTTCATGACTCCACACCCTTTGTAACTCCTCTTTCAAAGCTGTTGCCGCCAAGTTGTCATAAAATATATGCTGTTGGTTTATGAGCTTCTGCAGTTGTTGCTGCAAATCTTTCATCTTGAGTCGATTATGTGAGAATTTGGTGCGACTCCACTTTGCTAAAGCATCCGACACTGCTTGAATCTTATGCATAAGAGCTGCATGCTTCAGCTGATCAGAATTCCAAGAAGTATTAATAATGCCTCGACAATCCGCATCCTGGTTCCAATAAGCTTCATACATGAAGTAGCATTGTTTTGTCTCAATAGCTGGTGTGGTATTTAAAAGGAGAGGGCTATGGTCAGAACCTACAGCAGGGAGTGCATGAACTTCAGCCCCAGGAAAAAGTAGGCGCCATTCCATAGAGCATAGGACTCGGTCAAGACATTCCTTAATAAACTCATCACCCTGACGATTATTCATCCAAGTAAACGCACACCCCTTTGCTTCAATATGCATTAAACAACAATCATTCACAACAGCTTGAAAATATGCTAAGAGATTGAAATCTGCTGGTCTTCCCCCTTGCTTTTCCTAGTGGTAAAGAATCTCATTAAAATCTCTATACAGACCCATGGAAGAAGATTATCAATACTGATTTGAATGAGATCCTGCCATACCTGATATCGTAATTGAGAAACAGCAGGGGTATGGAGACAAGTAAGGCACCAGGTGTTGCCGTCCACTTTGTCCTTACATGTCATATCAAAATAGTCCGAAGTAGAGCTGATAAAAGTTAAAGAAGTGGTGCCATTCCATAACACTGTTAAGCCTCCTGCTAAGCCAATCAAGTTGTAAACATGAAGATGCAAAAAATGCAAACGGCATTTCATACGTTGCAGAACAGCTTCTTTATTTTTAGTTTCCATCAAAAATAAAAGATCAGGCTTTTCCCTAGCCACAAGGGCTTTAAGTGCTTGAACTGTCAGGGGATTACCCAAACCCTGACAGTTCCAACTTAGGATTTTCATTTGTGACGGGGTGGCTGTTGAGGGCCAGCCACCTTTGCCCAATTCCCGTCTTCAGTTGCTTCCATGATGGGAGTGTCCAAAAGTAACAATTCATCTTAGTCTTTTGGGGCTGAACTTCGCATATCATAGGGGTTATAGCGTTTGAGCTTCTTGGCAGGACTAATTTTTGGTGTATGGCGAATGTTCTTGATTTTTTTCCAAGTTGTAAGCTGCTGGTCTGCACCTGAACACCCTTCAGCTTTGCTGTTGTAGGTATCATCGCAGTGTGAATAATGCTACCTTGCAGAGGACTCGCATGTCCTTGATTAGCCAACGGAACTGTTGAAACAGGGGTGGCTGCTACCATAGGCTTCAGCAGGGGAGCTACTTCTGTAGTAGTTATCGGCGGCAATAAAGGGAGAGGGTGAGCAGTTGTAGGAGATGTTTCAAGTACGATTTCTTCCAATGTTTCCTCCTTGTCCGTCGGTTCATAATAGATTTTCCAGTAAGGACTATGCTCCCTAACTTCGGCACGGAGCCATTGTCCATAAGGCGGCTTCTCCTTTCCATCTAATTTCTCTTCGTCAAATGGAATATCTTTACAAGACATGGCATAATGCCCCAATTTCCCACATGAATAACAGAAATGTGAAAGCCGCTCATACCTAAACTCCAACCAGAGTGGCTTGTTATTAATTCTAATTAGTTGACCTGTCTACAGAGGTTCCTGAAGGTTGAGTTCGACTCTTGCGCGACCAGATCTCATGGTAAAATTGTCTTTAGTGTCTGCCTTTACTTCTTGGACACTCCCAACTCTTGCTTGCGTCCGAAAATTTTAGGGACAAAATGGGGAATAGAGTGTTGTAATAGGGATTTATCATATTGGCATAGGGCTCATGATGATACATAATTGGAAATAAACATTGTAATTAACTTAAATTAGACATTTTACTCAAGATAAAATAGCTAAATTAGCCTTAAACTTTATTTTTTGCATGCAAAGAGGGAAGACCCTCTTTGGTTTTCCCCACTCCCCTCAATCCTTAGGCTAATCATCATCGGCCCCATCTCCCAATTAGTTTTCATGCAAGGTTGAAGAAACTTGCAAGCCACACTTTTAATCAAATCATTACGCTCAATTCCTCTCTCTTCTTCCCATTCTCTTCTATTTCCTCCTCCCTTCACTGAGACCCCTTTCGACTTCCCCCTCCTTTTCTCTCTTTGTTCTCTCAAGAAGGCCCCATCCTCAGGAACTTCCACCTTTGAAACTATCCACGAAGAAGACATAGGGGACTTCCTAGGCACAAAATCTAGGTAAGGAAATGATTGGGTGTTAATTCATGTTACCCCTTTGTTGCTTGATGGCGGTTGATTCGGATTAGTGTTGTTCTAGATCGTAGGAGGTAGTTTTGCAGAAAAACTATGTATGCATTTGAGTTAGGATAGATCATGCGTCATGCATGTGAGTTTTCTTAGACTTTCTTGGTAGTAGACTCGCATGACGCAAGAAATCGTGAGGTGAGGATTGTTTTCCAAAAGTTGGTTGCGCCAGACCTCTGAGGTTTGTTGATTTTGTAACTTGGATTGTATTGCGAATTTGTGGAGACTTTCTTACTGAAAATTAAAACAAACATTCTAACTCACGACATACATTGAATTTAGAATTTTTGGCCCTAGGACGATCGTCTGAAAAACCTTGTTTTGCCATTAGGAATGTTCTTTCTAGGACCGTGAAACCATGACCTTAGGAGCTTTTCGAAATTTTATACATTTTTGTAGTTCCAATTTCAAAAATACTTCCTCCAAGAAATTTAACCAAGATATCTTAACATATAAAATATAGAAATTTTAGAGCAAATGGTGAAATCGTGGACGTCAAAATGGCCTTACCTTTAGGGTTGAAGATTCTAGTTTTACAAGACAAATTGCGAGCCACTTATTGCGAATTGCTACTCTTAGTACGAAAGGAACTAGGCTTGACTCCCCGCATGAAAAATGTTGATTTAGGTCTTGTTTATAACATACTATAATTTTAGAATTTTCCAAATCCATTTACTAAGGTTTTAGGATTAATTCCTGAAACTGTGCGATAGGGGTCAGTTCTAGCAGGCAGTCTGAACTTTAATACTTTCATGGTAATTACGAGACCTTGTACTAGAAACTTGAATTCCATGGTTGTGGATGACTTGACATGCTGCGGACACTAAATTGTTGGTCGAACGTGAATGGTGATCGCCATGCATGCTAGTTATGTAGATTGGTATATAATGAGTTTAATTGGAAGCATGTGTACCTGGACATATGCTATGTAAATTAGTACAATGGAAATATGACAATTCTATGTGGAGGAGTTCATGTATTCTGGTTATGATGTTCTTGTGCCATAAATTAAAATTGTGGTGTTGAAATGTGTGAAATGAATTAAATTCAAGAAATGTTAATCGACTAGTGACCTAATGATGCCCCAAGAGAGTCGAGATGCCCAAGACTACGACTCTTGAATACCTCAGCTAAGTGATATCAAGATGCCTCAAAATGAGATGGTCATGGCCAGTGTCCCATGGAAGTCCAACCAACATCCCAAAAATGACTCGAGCGGAGTGGCCAGCAACCACATGATTAAATTATTTCACGAGGTGTGTGAGTACATGTGTATAGATAAAATTTTGTGCCTCGTTTGTATATCTGAATTTGTGTATGCAGCGCCACGGATGTGTGAATATATTTTGACTCTCATTAGAATGATATTGTATGTCTAGTTCATTGAATTTTGAGGAAAATGCATGTTGTCCAAGTTGTATTGTGGTTATGTGCATTGAGCTGCTATTTGAACTGAATTTATCGTCGAGTAGCGTATGGATCATATAGTTTAAGACCTAGCTAATTCCTTTACCGGACATTGCTTATTCTTTTGTATCTTTTTTAAATTGGTAGCAATGGATGTGCCCCCACTTGCACGTTATGGAACCCCCACTTACATAGAAGGCATCTTTCAAAGACATGCTATATCTAGAATAGGGCTTCACATTTACCCGATATGAGAGTACACTGTGGATTGATGATGGACACCTCACATGGACTCTTATGCATTTGTTTCCTAGTTCCTCAACATAGATAAGGAGTTATTCGAACCCCTACATTTCGGGGAGATGGCCAAATTCTAGAGGTATGGGCACCTAAATAGGTGGAGCACCGTGGTGGAGATATTCTGGGGCATGGATGGGGAAATTGCCAAGTAAAAAGAGGCAGGCACCTTTTTGGCCATTTTCCCAAGCGTTTTTGTGCTTCTCATTTTGGCGTATGATGATGTGAAAATAAGCATCAAGAAGTAACTTTTCCCCATGTAAGTAAGTTGAATGTCAAATGAAATGCAAGTAATTGCTATGGTGCCTTCTCTTGTGCATGTTCAATTCATGTTATAAATGCTTACCTTTATAAAAGACATTCACTTGTGTGATAACTCAAGAAACTAAGATTTGGGGTCTAGGAAGTGACGGATTGGGATGTCACAAGAAGGGCCAACTCAAGGGCCAGATGAAGGCCGACAGAATGGCCAACTCCAGAGCCAGCTAAGTTAACCGCTCAACAAAGGAAAAATATCCAATATTTCTTAGGCGAGAAGAAGGTCTAAGAAATCATAGGTTGCTAAAAGCAACGCTCCAATACAAACAAGGGGGCTCTTAGGAAGAGGCTAAGGCAATATAACTATGGATTTTTACAAATAAGCATATTGGAACAAACATTATAAATGTAAGTTTTGTTAGTTGCATTTAGTTTATGGTACTTCACTTTTGTTGACAATCTCATTGTGCTTTTGTAGTTTAGGAGAAGTTCTGAGATTCTTATCTCTTGAGGCCCAACTCAAAAGTGTCAATAGTTGTAGCGAAAAAGAAGAAATCTAGTGCAGCTTCAAAATAGCCAAAAAGAAAGAACCGAGAACCAACTCCTTCTGAATTAGTACATCCTAAAATAGGAAGGCTGATTGAAAAAGAAGTCACATGTCTAGTTAGAAAGAGTGCAAGAATCATGAATCAAGTAAAAAGTACATTAAAAGGAGTATGAACTACGAAAGTTGTGCGTATGGACTGATAGGATGGGATAAGATGGGGTTTATGTCCTCAAATTTGTTAGTTTAATATTTTCATACTAGCAAGAAGAACATAACTTCCTATCGATGATATTTTAGTTTTAATTTCTTATTCAGTTCAAGACTTAATTTCAATGTCAATAGAATGATCGTTATACAGTCAACATTTTCTTTGATTTCTCATATTTTGCTTTGTTCTACTTGTTCTTGATACTTGTGTTAATGGCTAGTGGTGGCTGGTGTAGGTGCTAATGTAAGCATATCTTGTACTAGGTGCTAGTGAAGATGTTGGCACCAACACCTTGCAACAGCATACCACCACCACAATGATGTCTGGTGGTGGTTAGTCGTCGCGATGGCTTTTTGGTGGTGGTGGTGGTGGTGGTGGTGGCTAGTGCACATGCCGGCGATTGTTGCTAGTGGTGATGGTGGTTATGGCTAGTACAGGTGCTAAAACAAGTGTGCAAGGTGCTGGTGTGCAAGTGTTGATGCAAGCACTAGCACCTAGCACACCACCAACACCGTGGTGGCCATTAGTGGTTGGTGGTCATGGTGGTTAACTCATGGTGGCTAGTGATGGTGCAATTTAGGTTAATCATAAAAATTTGGTGCTTAAATTATCACTTTCTACAAAATTTAGTATTTAAGTATTCACTTTTTACCTCAAGTAGGACTTAAGTGTTCACTTACACCATAACTTGACACTTAAGAGATCCTTTTTTAATCATGACTAACCCTTCAATCATCGTTAAATACAATTTATGGCATTCAAGTAATCGTTTGTATCTATCTATGTATATGTTGGTTGCAACAAACTAGACAAACAACTCATTCAATTCATTTTGTTTATTGGTTTACATTAAATCTATTGGAGAAACATCTCCAAACGATTTTGATAATATACTTATTATCCTTAGCGTAATGTTTACTATGGTGTACGCAAAGGTTTTTTATCGAAATTAATGCACAATATTTATGTCCTTAATGCACAATATTTATGTCCTAATTATCTTTAGTATAATGTTTATTATAGTGTATGCATATGTTTTTTATCGAAATTATTGCGCAATATCTATGGTGTGATCCAATAGATGAAAATATGCAACAAGTCCAGAAATAGTTTTTGTGTAGATGGTACCAATGGACCTAAAAATCATTTGATAGCGACAAAGAGCACGAACATGGGCGAATTTAGGGTGGCTAAACATGGATTGCTTGAGTTGACAAAGGAAGGTTTTGAAGCACTCCTCCAAATTGAATCGAAGAATTAGTGTATGGCATTCTTCGGTGAGGAATTCAAATATGATAATATCGACAACAATCTCCGCGAAGCATTCAATGGAAGAATAATAGAGGTCAGGTGCAAACCAATCATCACAATGCTGGAAAATATACTAGTTATGGTCATGACTTGGCTGCAAAAATACAGAAATGATGTTACAAAGTGGACTAGACCATGTACTCCTAGGATTACGAAGAAATTTGATGAGAAATTAGCTACGAGTAGATTTTGTCATCCTATTTGGAGTGGGACGAAGGATATGAGATCATGAAAAGTGTTGATAAGTATGTTGTCCATCCAAATACGAGAAAATGTTTATGTCAAGCATGGCAACGAAGGGAAATTCATTGTGCATGTACCATATATGCTATCTAGTTGAAGGGCCACGACTCAAAATATTACATTGATGATTGATACAAGAAAATGAAATATCTTGTTTCATACCAATTCATGATGTAGTCAATCAGAAGTAGTAAATTGTGGGAGCCAATGGATCGTGAAGCACTTCAACTATCACGCCCTGATCTTCCGAGCACGCGCCCATCCCTCTTTGGTCGATTAAATAGCGACGTCCCAGGACACATCGCCGACCCATTCATTTTAATACGTATGCGGAAGCAGATAAATAATCCCCATACAATAATTCGATGGGATAGAAAAGTAGGATCACGATCTTATTTCAGAAGTCACAACACACTTATATTTACAATACCAAGCTAGGTCATACACACAACCAGTTTATAAAACAAAGTCTGCAAAACAGGGTTGGGGTTTTCAATTAACTACGGGCCGTCGTACTCCTTGTCATCTCGCTCCACACTCCAACTGGAGCCTACTGCTGAATACACAGGAGATTTTGGACCTTCAAGGTCAAGGTCCACCGAGTCTATCACCGAACCACCTGAAGGGTCTGCAGTGCCCTTTCCAAAAGCAACCTCCATCACATACAGAGGTATCTCAGATTCCGGTATGGGGCCCTCTCTCATTCCAATACGATCCTAGCGATACCACGCTCTGTATTGATGGGGCACCTTTTTGGGTAGACCCGCATCAACCCTGATTATGGACTTCACCAGTTCGTACTCTAATCCATTAAGGTGCCCATGAATCGGAATGTAGTATTTTTGTTTGTGATATTCCTCAGTTGTCCAAAGTGCTCGGAAAGATTTGCCATCTATGGACCTGAAATGCTATCCCACAATAGGGTGAGACGACGTCTTAGCAAGTTCAACCTCCTAAGACCCAACTAGGAATAAAATATGCTTTGAGGGCTGCCTAAGCAGAAACACGAGTTAGAGAACTTACTTTGGCCTCAGTTCCTTCCTTCAAATCAATATCACTTATACAACTATTCAATCATAACAACCAATAAGATCGAATCATCGACCAATCGATTCAGTTGATTCCATGTCATTGAGACCATTCCCCGGTCATCTCATCCGATACTATCTATAAAGTCTGACCTTGTCCAAGAATGCTCACTCTAAGCTAATAATAGATAGTATAGCTCTAACTAAGCTGATAAGATTAAGGTACACTACTCGCGTTAAGCTGACATATTATAGCCCGTAGGTTGATATAGTATACCGGTATACTGCTCTTGCTAAGCTAACATATCGCCTGCGGGCTGATATAATATACCATTGATGCTCACTCTAAGCTGATAAAGTGTACTGCTCGCGCTAAGCTGACATATCATAACCCTTAGGCTGATATAGTACACTGTTCTCACCAACTGAGAATTTCATCGTTTTTCTCCTTCATGATAAAAATAATCATGTGTGGATACACGGTCAGCCTTAGCTAAAATACAAAATTTTCCTTTTCATAAATCCCACCATTTTATATAGTCCACCAAAATATTGCTGGCGTTGTAAACCGACGCTCGGTTATTTTCTAATTAATTTCCAAAAATACAAATCACACATAATCAGCATAAATTAGAGCCCAATTAAATAAACAGACCACACCATTGCAATCAGCACAAAATTTCGATCACCAGCTATTTCGGTCTAATTTCCGGAAAATCAATAATTAATTAAATAATTACGGAAATTAATTAATAAATGCCAAAAATAGCAACTAAGGCCCGTAAAGCCTAATTAAAAGTCGAGATGAGCCCAGAAAATTTCCGAACCACTCTAGATAAATACTAGAGCTTGTCTAGGCCCTAATTGCACTAAACTAACCACCTAACATGCAATATCAGATAATTAATTAACTAATCTATCCTAACTATCCACCTAATCCATATTTAATTTAAACTAATCAACCCTTAAACGTCATTAACTTAGTAAGCAGGGATTAGAGAGTTAAAGTCACTTGATTAATGATTCGCTCGGATCAAAACGATGGAGACGCGGCGGGGCTCGAGATACTCCAAAGCGGGCACGCCTTATGAGGTTGGGAACGGCCCAGAAACGGCCCAAACAGTGGCTGGAAACCCCGGAACTTTAGCCTCTATTCAGTGCTGGTCTTGGCCGAGAAGGGTGGCTCCAGTGGCCGGCTGAGGTAGGAACGACAACAGCAAGTGGCAAAGGGGCTGCCGTGAGTTTCCGGCAGCTTGGCGAGCAGCCCGATGGCTCCGGTGACAGCAGGGGAGTTGCGACTGGCTTGGGGAAGTCCCTAAGCTCACGGTTGAAGCAGGACAACGGCCAAGAAAGCTTGAGCCTGGTGCGCGAGTAGACGGACGGTGATCGGGCTTCGGGGCACAATGGTGGCATGAGAGGTGGTCTGACAGGTGGCTCGATGAAGGAGGGGGCTGGTCCACGGTTTCTCTAGGTTGCTGAGCTCAAAGATGAAGAAGGAGGAGGAGGTGGTCGACGGATTGGGTAAGAAAAGGAGGGGGAGACCGGTTGGAGATGGGGGGGACCACCTTGGTCTCCTCTTATCCCATTTTGTCCCCTTGACCGGTCCATCTTGCCCAGCTGGTGTCCACAGCAAATTTCCAGACCAAAAACTCCTTCTAGAAGACTTGAGTTGGTCCAAAAGTTAGGTCCAAAGGGCGCACACAAATTTCATTTCATTTCCCACAAATTGGACTTCAATTCCTCCTAGAATTAACTCAATTCGGCCTCTAAAAATTCAATTATCGAGTCATAGATCAAATTAGTATTTTTCCTCACCAATTGATCCTTCTTGCATCCCAATTTCGCGATCAAAAGTCAGGCCTCTGAATTTTCTAAACAAAAATGACACTACCTCGGCTTTTTCCCAAAAAGTCTCGATTTGCAAAAAAATCTTCGGAAAGCGAGTTGACGTTCCTAAAATGACTTGTGGCATGACAAACTTAAATGGAATTCAAATTCGCGATTAATTTCAATTCGACGCGATTTTAGCGTGATCTAAGCTACCGGGTAGTTTTTAGAAATTTTTAGTGCAAATGACCTGTGGTCATTTTTCTTCGAGCCATAATGAACCCATTCGACACATTAGTGACTCTCGATTGTCTTGAAAATCTCGAGGATTCAAATACGGACACAAGGTAGCAAAACGATAGAAAAATCAGTCTAATACTGATCGACGAGAATTTTGTAATTTAGTGGAATCACTCACGTTTAGCCACACATCTCTATCGAACCGACCTATCTCTAATCCCTAATCGACTTTTAACTGTGTCGTAATGATCTCTGCAGATGAGCACAGTCGAGTAGTCGATTCCTGGTCGAATTCTCAAGTCTAATGCATTAAAATTCCTTAATGACTTCCCCAGATAATCTAGTTATATCACAAGTGATCAGCTTTGAGAATAGCACTACAGGTGCGTCGATAAAAGGCTCGATTAATTCAATTGAAAGCAAAAGTGAAAAATCCAGGATGTCACATCAACCTTTGTCATTGAAGAACCCAATATAAAGGCTAAAACGAAGACTAAGAATGCAGGATAGGGAGGTATCGGGTTGAAGGAGGATGAGTAGGACATGTGCAAAGATAGTGTACTCATATTTCGTATAGAAGGCCACAATAGTAAAGGTTGTTGATTAAAGAAGCAACAACACAAATAATCAGGTAAGAGGCCAAAGGACTAAATTAAAAAAACAAAAAAATCTTGGCCTAAAAACTGATATTTCTCAAAAAAAAAAAAAAATCGGTTGATTAGGATAAAATGTGTATCCCTTAAGAGCTGCACATGCACTTTTGACGCATTACAGCAAGAAAAAAAATCAATGAAGCAGTTTTTTTTTTTTCCCACTTTTCATGAAAGAGAAGTTTCCATTTCGTCCCGTTTCCCTCCACAAAAAATAATTGAAGTTATAAACTTCTCATTGACATATTGTTTCATCAAGATCTAATCCAAACCACAATATCATTTGTATCAATATGCAATGGGAACCCAATTCACAAACCTCTCGGTTTGAGAAAAAGAGAAAAAATCTTAGTTGCTCAATCTAGGACCTTGACTACATCATCTTCCCCCTCTTCAAGATTCTACAACGTTAATAGCCTAAGGCTATGTCTTAGGGCCACCACCAAGGGATGGCAACCCCAAGAATAAATCACAGAAAGGTGGACATCCATGGAGTGGCTCCAATACCATATTGATGTATTACAAGGGCGGAAGAAATCATCCCAAAAAGCTAGCTTGCTAGAAGAGTGAACCCAACCCATTATAAGCCCTAGAATATGTCCTTAGTTGTCCAATATGGGACTTTGCCTATCACATCTCGAACCCCAAACGTGCGAAAATCCCTCAAAGATTGATTAATTACGATATCCAAGAAAAATCGCCGGCCCATTCTTTTTGTCTTTTAATTAAACGCATGCGAAAGCAATTTATATAAACACCTAATCAACTAACATAGCATAGGGATTGGAAACTACAATAGATAATTTCCAAAAGAAGCACATTTATTTATCCACTTGTTAACTCCATGAAGTTTGATATTTAAAAATTTACATCAAAAGACAACTTCCTAATGACCAATAGGCAAAAACGGTCAAAAAAGGTCGGGGTTAGCTTTAGCTTCTTTTGGGGCAATGTTCATGCTAGTTTCAGGGGTCGTAGTCGAGATCAAAGTCGTGAATGAACTCCTCCTCGGGTTCATAGTCGAAGGTGTACTCCCCTATGTCCAGATTAGACTCTTGATCCTCCATGATACCATTAGGGTTGTCGATGTCCATGGGATCCCAATTCTGCATCCTTAAACCCCTAATGGGTGGTCCATCGACAACCCTAAATCGAACCTGAACGAATGCCACTCTTCCCACACACCACGCTTTGAACCTATGAGATACCCAAGTAGTTAGTCCCTCATCTACCTAAATGGTCGTGACCACTAGCTCATGGACACAACCGGTACCCAGAGTACGAAACGTGGTCATAGATGAATCATATGTGAATCCTGGTCCATGGGGACCTTAAAACATACGAGGCGGCATTCCATACTAAGGATTTGAAAAATAATCAATAATAGAGGGGTGAGATGAAAATCTCAGCGAGTTAACAACCTAAGCCTCGACTATGATGTGAATTCATCTCGAAGGCAATTTAAACGCGCACAATATAAAAACTTACCTTACCTTGGCACACCCCTACATATTAGTACATCACACATGACAATATCAATGCAACAAGCATAAACAATAATAAAAAAAAAACATTCCACAATAACAAGGCACATTGGCAACACATGTGTTCCAATTATTACGACCCATCGGGTCATAACCAACACACAAGTTAGCAGTCTTCTAGCATAGCATCTTTCCACCCTATTGGGCACAACATCGTCTAGAAACCCTACCTAGATGGCAATCCTTAAGAAATATTGGTCCGACTTCAACCTCGACTTAGCATCCGGACTCCCACCGGGCATCCAATAAACATTGGGCATTGCTTCCAAGCTCCCGTTGGGTGATAGGTTCGATTAAGTGACCACTCAAGCATGCTAACACTCGGGTCAATTTTATTTGTCATTGATTTGTTTATTACCAAAAGAGTTTATGTTCAAATAACAAACTTTGGTAAATTTTCACATTTAAAATTCTGATAAAATATTCGCACATGGTCACGTACCGCCAAACTTTGTAAACTTTCATTTTAAAACCTCATTACATCATTTAACACATAAAACATGGCGTCCGAACATGACTTCTCAAAATATGCCATTTTTTTTGGCCAAATAAACCTTCTTTAAAAACATAGTAATTAAGGTCTATAATTGAGTAACCAATAACAAGGCATAACAAGCTCAAACAATCAGCATTATGCGTAAATCCATCCATTAAAACGAGTATAAAATTCTACATAACGACTAATCCGTCACTAATTTCCACTAATCACAATTAATTAGACTAACTACGATTAATTAAGACTAACGATAATTAATTAATCTAAATATATTTAATTAAAATTAATCATAGTTAATTAAACTAATCGTCCTTAATTAAAATTGATCTCAATTAGTCTTAATCTAGCCCATCCTTAACCATGGTTAGCACTAAACCATCCTTATACATCACTAACAACCATTAGCCTAAACGAAACATAACCCTAAACACAATTAACTACCAAATCAAGGATTAGGAGCGAACTCACAATTTTCTGGAGGTGGCGAGCTCATGGTGACGGTGGCACGACAATGTCAAGCATACGGCATTCTCGGCTTCAATGGAGACTTGACCGCAACGGCGAAGCTATTCGATGTTCACGGCCTCTAGGCTTAGGCATCTTGGTGGAGGTGGAGGTGGTGGCTTGGTGGGACAATAGTGACGATAGCAACATGTGAGACATAGACGAGTGATGACGACAGAGGAAGGTGTAGTGGCGGTGGTCAAATGGCAAAAAACAAGGTGGCGACGGAGATGATGTGGTGACAGTGGCTCATGACTTGAGGATCACAAGCGGCGATGAACACGATGCAGATAGGTGGCGGAACGCGGTGGCTAAAGTGGCGGTGAATGGTGGTGGAGACAAGCGATAATGAGTGGTGGTGTGAAGGGTGGCCAAAAAGGGAGAAAACAATGAGGAAAAGAAGAAGAAGAGAATGGGGCAGTTTGGTTGCAGTAGGGGGAAAGGCGTGAGAGAGAGGGAGAAGAGAAAGAGAGAGAGAGAAGTTAGATATTTCTTAGATTTTTCCCCAAAAACTCATCATTTCTTCACACCAACCATCCCCAAAATCCTCCGAGCCAAGTCATTTGTCTCTTTTATCCATTTGTCTATAAATGCAAGGGCAATTTGGACATTTCACACACTTTTTGTCCAAACTTTCCAATTTTTCCCTTGGGTCTGTTTGCTTGATTTGGGCTTGAAATGGGCTTGGTGGCCTCGGCTTGGCCCACTGGGGCTTCCTCGGCCGATCCACATGGGCATGAGGCCCCCTCGCTTGGCCCAGCTTCTCTTTCCAATGTTCAATTCTCGATCGATTAACCATTTTTCCAAAAAAATTTAAACTTGCCAATAATTGGACGGATAGTAAGGCGACATCCAATGAGTTAGATAGTCTTCAAATCTCAAAAATTCAATACTTAGAACTAAATTAAATTTAATGGTTATAATCGATAAACTGCAACTTTATTATGACCTAAATTATGGGATGGCTTTTAGGGGTTTTCCCAAGATTGACGTGTGGTCAATAATTTTCGATCCACATTTGTGTCTTTTCAAATCATGGATGACTCTCAATTGTTATGTAATCGCAAGGGTTCAATTACGTATCTGAGTACAAGATCAATAGAAAATCGGTTTATTGTTGTTTAACGTGAGTATCATAATTGTGCAAAATCACTCACGAATCGACTGCGTACTTTTATCGAATCGATTTATATCAATTTGCTAATTGACTTATAACAGCGTGGAATTGACCATTATCAATCCTTTTGATCGAGCAATTGATCCCTAATTGAATTTTCTAGTTGTTTGCATTTCAACCCTTTACGGCCTCGTCTAATAGATTAGTTAACACATGAGTGATCAGTTCAAAGTAAATTAACTATCATTACACTAATGAAATAACCATTACATATATTTCAAAAGAAGCCAAATTTCGGAATATCACATTGTTCCAATCATTAAAGCATCAAATTCCACTAAAGGCTATTTAAAATTTGTGCAAGTATAAGGGAGGTCTCGGCCACAACATGATCTAATGGGTCCAATAAGGAGAAAGTATCAAAGATTTAGAATAAATGTTCATTTAGCTAAATCAAGGGCATATCTTAATTTTAGTTGTTTCCTAGATGAAATTTGTTTCCTGATTTAATGTTTCCTAGTTTGATATTTTTTACTTTTTCAGTCGAACGATATTTCCTAGAATAAGGTTTCCTATTTTGATATTTTCTAGTTTTATTTTTCCTATTTTAATATTTCCTAAATTATGGTTTCCTATTTTGATATTTCCTAGTCTAAGGTTTCCAATTTTAACATTTCCTAGTTTGATGTTTGATATCCGAAATTTGACCCATTCCGAAATATGTGAAATAGTTATTTCATCAATGCACTGATAATCAATTTACTTTGAACTGATCACTTATGAGTTAACTAATCTATTGGACAAGATTGTACAGGGTTAAGACGCGAAAGACTAGAGAATTCGATCAAGAATCGATCGCTGCGGCCCACCTCTCCTCTCAAGACATCTTTTGGGGATGGGACCCCCAGATTAGCATCGGAGCCAGGTTAAGGTGGATCTAGGTGTATGCTAAAGGAATCTTGGCTATCCCACATCGCTTGGGAGAAGCCCGCTGACCTGCTTTATAACTGCAGCGGCCCACCAAACGTCTTTTGGGGATGAGACCCATAAAGATCAACAAGGGCCAATACTATGCTATTATACGTCAATTAAAAAATAGATATAAGTTGATTTCATGGAAGTACGTAGTCGGTTTGTGGGTGATTCCACACGATTACGATACTCATGTCGAACGACGATAAATCGATTTTCTATTAATCTTGTACTTAGGTTACGTAATTGAACCTTCGCGATTACATGACAACCGAGGGTCGTTCACAATTCAAAAAAGCACAAATGTAAATAAAAAATTATAGATTATAGGTGAGATGCATACCCCTAGAGTACCATAACTTGGCAGAAATGGACACTTAAGTGCCATAACTTTCGAAAGGTACACTTAACTGCCAAAATCGGAGCAAAGTGGATCACTTGAGTGCCAATCGGGCCAAATTGCATACGTGGCATTTTTCCGGTGAAGCGAGTGCAAAAATAATGCAAAAACGGCGTCGTTTTGGGATGACGTGGTAAAAAATAATATAAAAATTAATTAAATTAATTTAAAATTAAATTTAGTTAAAATATTTCAAAATAATAATTTTAAAATTAAAAAAAATTAAAAAAAAAAAAAAAAAAAGAAAATGATGCCTTCTTCCTCCCCCATTTCCGTTTTTTTTAATAAATTTAGTCAAAATATTTAAAAATAATAATTTTAAAATTAAAAAATTTTAAAAAAAAAAGCTGCCTTTTCCTCCTCCGTTTCCTTTTTTTAATAAATATAAATTATATTATTATTTTGTTTTAAATTTAATTTAATTAATTTTTTATTATATTAAAATTCAAATTATGCCAAAACGACGTTGTTTTGGCCGATTTAAGGGTTCTATTTTGGCCAACACCCGAAACGACGTCGTTTGGGGTGAATTAGAGTTGACTCGGCTCTCCCGAGCCACCTCGGTGAGAAATATTAATATTTAAATACCACGTATGATTTCCGGCTAGTTTCGCCGGAGGTGGCACTCAGGTGTCCCACTTTCTTCAAATGTGGCACTTAAGTGTACCTTTCGAAAGTTATGGCACTTAAGTGTCCCTTTGTGCCAAGTTATGACACTTGTAGTGTTTTTATCCCAACCATAGGTTGACCATGCGAAAACCCTTAAAAGCCACCCAATAGTTTAGGTCGTACTAAAGTCGCATTCAATTGATTTTTAACCATGAAATTTAATTCAATTTCAGGTATTTAACTTTTGAGAATTTCAAGACTAATTTATTAGATGTCGCCTCATGGTCCATTGACTGATCCACAAGTTTAAATTTTTTAGAAAAGGAATTACCGGACCAAAATTTGGAAGCTGGAAAGGGAATCGAGCCCTAGTGGCAAAGTGGTGATTTTGGCCAAAATCTTGGCTTTAAAGAGAAAAAAAGGAAATAAGAAGATATTAAGGGGATATAAGGCTTGGTTTAGAGGATTTTTGGGGGAGTGGTTGAAGGGGAAATAATGAAAATTTTGGGGAAAATCTATTTTTTTTTTCTTTTCTCTCTCCCCTCTTTCTCATGTTACTTTTCCCCTCCTCAGCTGACCCACCTTCTCCTTCTTCTTCATTTCCTTTTTCTTCTTCATCTCTCTTCTTCTTCTTCTTTTCTTTCTTGCTTCGGTTCCTTTTGGCTGACCCAACTTCCACTTGCATTCAATTGAAAGATAAAAATAATGAATCGGCAATGAGTCGTAGGACGTCGCAAGTATTCATCGACCATTGAGAGATGTTCGCATGTTCGTGGTTCGGGGCGTGACACCTAGTTAAGTGTGTTCTTGTTAATTGTAAGAGCTTTGTGACTTGACTATAAATAAGAATTTTTCTCAAGTCGGTGGTTCTTTTTATAATTTGTTGATGATGAACCATTAAGTTCTTCGTTTTTGGCTAGAGGAGTAATTCCTAATACCTTGACTGGTAGAAAATTTCTTTATGCCTTAGTGGTGAACTCTTCTATCCCAAAATTCTTTCATCGCAAGCGCATCAAACACATATAATTCCATCAAACTTACTCTGCATTTTCATTCAAACTCACCACGAGAGAGCGCATCAAGCTCATGCCACATTCTATCAAACTCATTCCACATTTTCTTTACACCTTTTGAAATTAGGACTATATCAAATAGATTTTTATGAGAGAATGATACCCTAGTAGGCATCATCCTGTCCGTGGGGGGATCGTCTCACATGTACTTTGTCCTTGTGGTGCTACATTGATCAAAAGCTGAATGCTACACCTGTTGTCCATTCAGGTTATGTGACATCCTAAATTTTCAACCCTATCTCGATAAAATGAATGAGCATTTCGTCGACACGCCTATGATCCTTTTTCTCTGAGTTGGCCACTCACGATTTAACTGATCTATCAAGTAAAGCCGAGGGATATAAACGCGACAGACTTGAAAATTCGATCAGAAATCGATCGCTCGACCGTGATAATCAGCAATGGTCAATACGGCACCGTTATAATTGATTGGTGATCGGATATAGGTCAATTCGACGAAAACGCACAATTGAATGGTGGGTGATTCCACCTGATTGTAAAATTCGTGTTGAACGACACTAACCCAATTTTCTGTCGATTCTGTACTTGGTACCCATAATTGAAACCTTGAGATTTTTACGACAATTGAACGTCCCCTACGAGTCAGAGATGCACAAACATGGATTGAAAGTTATCGACAATAGGTCAAACGCGATAAAATCCCTAAAAGCTACCCGGTAGGTTGGGTCGCGTTAAAATCGCGTCCGATCGATTTTAACCATGAAATTGAACTCAGTTTCTGGAATCGAACGTTTGAGCGTGTCACGATTTATTTTTAGGACCTCATCTCATCTTTTAGGAAATTTTCGTCGACCTTGGAAATTTTATGGAAAATCAAAATTCGGCAAAATTAGATCAAAAAATTCGGATGGGCAAAACTAATGAAATTTTGGACTACCAAATTGATTTAATTTTTGGAGAATTAAGGGGGAATTCGTATGGCAGCTTCAAGGGGATAAATTGACGACCAAAATGACTTGATTTGGTGAGGAATTGAGAAGAAATTAAATGGAAATTCGTATGCTGCTAAAGGGGGGTCATTTGGCATCCAAAAAGGCTTATTTCGGGTAAGGAAATGATGGGAAATGGCTATTGGAGGTTGCCTTCACATTTGAGGGTTGAAGAATTTGTGGTTCATGCACTCAAGTGGCTAGATATTTGGTGTGGCTTGCCATTGGCCCTTACTTGGACTTTCTCTCCCCCTTGTCCCCCTTCCTTCCCTCCTCCTTGCTTCATGCATGAGCTAGCCAACCAACCACTTTTGTTTCTGCTTTACTTTATCTTCTTCTTCTTCCTTTCTATTTCCTTTCCATCTCCATTGCTGCACCACCTCCATCCCAGCCTAGCCACCGAACAACCATCCTCCTCCCGCAGTCCCGTGCCATTGTCCCACCGTTCAAACTGCCAGCGATGTCCGCCTGTGCCCCATCCGTCCAGCAGTGCCTCTCAGCCTCAACGCCGCCTGTGTCCAACTCCAGTCATGGCTCCGCTCGTCCTAGCTCGGACCAGCTGCTCGTCTATGCCGCTTCAGCCATGTCCGCCTCTCCACCACCTCAGCCAACCACACCGTCCAGCCTAGCACCACTTGACCAGCTTAAGCAGAACCGGTTCCCAGCTTAGGCCAAGAGTTTGTTTGGCCTTTTTCAGCCTCTTCCGGCCCTCCGTTGGAGATGCCGTAGGCTCGGGATCTCACCACCATCGCACTGCCGTTGTCATGGACCCGTTATCTCGCTAATATGGTGAGTTAACATCCTAATCTCTTATTAGGTAGTTAATTACACTTAGGAAGATTAGTTAAGATTAATTAGGATTAAGGGTTAATTAAGTCAATGTAACTAGTAGTTGGTTAGTTAGTTAGACGGACTACTTAATTAGATTAGTTAATTAGATGGTTAGTTAGGTTATTTCATTAGATTAGCTAAGTTAATTTAATTAATTCAATTAGGTTAGTTAGATTAGATTATTTAAATTAATTAAGTGTTTTAGTTTAATTAATTTGCAATTTATTTAATTAATTATAATTAGCGTAAATTATACCGGGATAGCCGGTTTGTAGAATTTTACGTTGATCGTCATGGTTGAATTGATCTATGAAATTGATTGCTAAATTATGCAATTGAGTGCTTGGTGATGATTTTTGAATTATTATTACAAAAATATGATTTTATGGTATTTAATTAGAAAAATATCGGGTGTCGGGTTTTGACACTAAAAATGTTATATGTACTATATAAAATCGTGGAATTTTAAATGGGAGAGTATTGTCTTTATGGATCAATTTAAATGTGTGACCATGCACAATTATTTTACCGGGTATTTTAATACGAAGAAAATTGGTCAAGTCCATTATTTGAAATGGAAGTATTTGAGTGCAAAGCACGATATTCTTGGCTGAGCATGGATGTGCGTGTGGTCATTATCGAAACCCGTCCTGATGCGTCCACACGAGACGATGCCTGATTAAGTTCAGATGCCCTTGACAACGGATGCCGGTCGCAGTGGAGGCTGGGCCAATGCTCCTATTTGGAATGCTGTTTAGATGTAGAAGTTGTCGTGCCCGAAGTAGCAGGACGACGCCCGGTTATGCCGAAAGATCACCAACTTGTGTGTTGGCAGTGGCCCAATGGGTCATAATAATCTAAACATGTGTGAATAATTGTGATACATTGTGCTTGATTATGGGGTCTATGGAATGTGCCAAAATGAATTTTATCTTATAATCAGAACTCGTTTGGATGCTTGGCATATGTGATGTACTAACATGCAGGGTTGTGCCAAGGTAAGGTAAGATTGTAAGCCGTTGCGTGTTTAGGTTGCCTCCAAGGCGCATTAGCTTCATAATCGATGTTTAGAAAGTTGATTCATTGAGATTTTATCTCACCCCATTGTTGTTGATTAGCTTTAGGCCCGTAACATGGGACGTCATCACATGCAATTTTGGCCAAGACGCAGGTGTGCCTGGTGTCACTTTTGTTTGGCCTTACGCTAGAGACGCTAAGTTAGCAGTGATCCCAGTAGGTTTTTGAGTTAGTTGATCGGAAGTCGCTCTTTGGAATGGGCTTGTAATTATTAAACTTCCTAGGGTTAACAGTTTAGAAATAAAAGGGCTATTTTGGGAATGTTGGTTTTGTTTTTACTATCCTTATCCATATGCGTTTAATCGAAAGATAAAATGAATGGGTCGGCAACTCATCCTAAAAGTCGCAATTTTAATTGGACTGCTAAGGGATGTTCGTGCGCTTAGGGTTTGGGGCATGACATCCCCCCCTCCGAAGTGGTATTGGAGCCTAGTTAATGTCTGGAGTGATAAGGTGCGATAGAATTTAGGATAGTTAGCTAGGAAAAACAATTCCGTTATGCTTATGCTTATGCTTATGATTGATTGATTGTTTTGTGCGAATTGCTCAGATTTCTCATTCCTTGTTGGAATTGGAAAAACAAGTTTCTATAAAGATCCTGCGAGATGAGCGATCCTAAGCAAAGGGCCCCTCAGAGAAGGGCCATAATGGCTTTGACAGGTGGTAGGGGAAGAGTATCGACTCAAGTTGGTGCCAAAGGAAGGGCATCGAGACAAGTTGGTGCTAGAGGGAGAGCATCAGTGCAAGTTGGTGCTAAAGGGAGGGCAATAGTTAATCCCAAGATTGACGGGATCCTACAAACCCTAGAGACCTTGGGTAACGTGGTTGGGCAACAAGCTTAGAATCAAGCTGCAGCTATTGTCGCCGCATGCACTGCTGCTGGCAATGTTGCTATTGTCGCTGCTGTACTTGCTGAAGTCCCACCTGAAAAAGGAAATAATGAGCAGCCTATGCACAAGCCAGTGGAGTAGTTTCTGAGGTTGAAGTCGCCAAAGTCTACTGGAGCAAGTGACCCCGAGGTTGCAACCCTTTAGGTCCAAGAGTTGGAGAAGGCTTTTGCACTACTAAGGTGCTCAGAGTAGGACAATGTGACCCTAGCCGTATTATTAGCTGCAGGGTAGCACAAGCACGTGGTGGGGGGCCACTGAAGGAAGTGTGTTTCCCGAGGGTATGATCCTAGAGTGGGGTGCTTTCGTTGAAGCTTTTTAAGGAAAGTATTTCTCGAATTGCACTCGAGAATAGAAGATGGTTGAATTTCAGCGCCTCTGCCAGAACTAGATGACTGTAGATCAGCACGAGGTGAAGTTTGCCAAGCTGTCAAAGTACACATCTTGGTTGATCGAGGACCTGGTAAATAGAGCGAATAGGTTTAGAGATGGCCTAAAATCGGAGATTAAGGATTCACTTGTGATATTGAATCTCAAGGACTATGAAGAACTGTATGATAGGACCCAATTGATTAGGAGGAACCTGAATGAACGAATAGCCACATTTGGGTCGCGGTTTGCACTGAATAGAGAAAATAATCGATTCGGGAAAAGGCCAATGACGAGAGGAAAATATCACATTCCTCCCAATCAAAAAGGCGGTATAAGAAAGCTAGCACCCAATGCAAATGGCATGTGCCGTTTCTATGGAAGGAAGCATGGATCAACCCCGTGTTCTGCTAGACTGGGAGCTTGCTATGGATGTGGCCAACATGGCCACCAGGTGAAGAATTTTCCATGCAGGCCCATGGGAGTTTAAGCGCCACTACAACAAATAGGGCAGTTTGTAGGGAGTGCGTCATAGAACGCACAACATGGCATTTTGAGTAGGCCTCCGGTACAAGGAAAGGTGCATGCTATCACTCGAAGAGAGGCGAAGAACACGCTGAACATGGTTAAGGTACAATATTGTTGAACTACTGTGCTGCTTATACTTTGTTTGATCCTGGAGCTACACATTCTTTTATTGCTGAACAGTTTGTTAATTTAGTAGAGTTAAGTTCAAAACTATTGGAAGCGGTTGTTAGTATATCTACCCCATTAAAGGATAAAGTATTGTCGACAATAGGGTGTCCTAGTTGCAAGTTAGTGGTTAGTGATCGAGAGGAAATAATAGATTTAATTGTGCTGGCAATATTTGATTTTGATGTGATTATTGGTAGGGATTGGCTCACAAAGCAACGAGCTACCATAGACTATTATCATAAAGCGATTTAGTTTAACTTGTTGGCAGGTGGTAGTTTCGAGTTTGTGGGAAATCGAGGGGGACCCTAGATTACTTTTATTTTTTCGCTTGAGGTAACCTGGTTATTGGACGTGGGTTGCCAAGGTTATTTGGCAACCATGGTTGATTTGTCAATTGAGGAGCCAAGGATGGAAGACATCGCCGTGGTGCGAGAATTTTTGGATGTCTTTCCTAAGGAGTTGCCTGGTTACCCCCTGAAAGGAAGATCAAATTTGTGAGAGTGCCCCTGGAACAGAGCCAATTTCTAAGGCTCCTTGTCGTATGGCACTATCAGAGTTAAATGAGCTAAAGGCACAGATGCAAGAGTTGTTTGATAAATGATTTATTCGTCCTAGTGCATCGCATTGGGGAGCACTAATTTTGTTTGTAAAGAAAAAGGATGGTTCACTGCGTCATTGCATCAACTATCGGTAACTCAATCAAGTGACAATCAAGAACAAGTATCCGTTGCCAAGGATCGATGACTTATTTGATTAGTTACAGAGAGCTTCAGTATTTTCCAATATCAACTTGAGGAAAGGTTGCCATCAATTGAGGATTAAGAATGAGGATATATCAAAAAATAATGTTTCATGCGTGTTATGGCCACTACAAGTTCACTACAATGCCGTTTGGATTAACTAATGCCCCAGATGCTTTCATAGATCTGATGAACCAAGTGTTCAAGGAGTACCTGACTAGTTTGTAATTGTATTCATCGAAAACATCTTGGTATATGTGAAGAGTCTAGAGGAGCGTGAACAACACTTAAGGATGGTACTTCAAACCCTCCAAGAACATGAGCTATATGCCAAGTTCAGTAAGTACAAGTTTTGGCTAACTCGCATAGGACACATGATTTCTGATGAAGGGATTTTCGTGGACGCAAGATTGAAGCAATTATGAACTGGCCGAGACCATTGACAGTGATCAAGATTTACAGTTTCTTGAGATTGGCAGGCTATTATGGACGATTCGTGGAAAGATTCTTCGTGATAGCCATGCCTCTGACGCTATTGCCGAAGAAGGACGAAATGTTTGAATAAACGAATAAGTGTGAGCGTAGTTTCCAAGAGCTTAAGCATAAGCTGACTATCGCACCTGTATTGACAATTCCATTTAGTCATGGAGGATATTAGAGTTATAGCAACACTTCGTATAAAGGACTGGGCTGCATTTTGATGGAACATGGAAGAGTGGTTGTGTACACGTCCTGTTAGCTGAGACCTCATGAGTTGAATTATCCGACACACGATTTGGAACTGGTAGCGATCATCTTTGCCCTGAAGATTTGGAGGCATTACTTATGTGAAGAACAGCTCCAGATTTATACGAACCATCAAAGTCTCGAGTATTTGTTTTCTCAAAAGGAACTGAACATGAGGTAGTGTCGCTGGAAGGAGCTTCTTAAGGACTATGATTGCAATATCCTATATCATCTTGGAACGGCCAATAAGATCGTGGATGCGTTAAGTCGGAAGTCATTGATTGTGCACATGAGGTAGCGTCGTTGGATGGAGCTTCTTAAGGACTATGATTGCAATATTCTGCTCGAAGGAGTTTAAGATTCAGATTTCAAGTTCGAGTTATGCCATATTTCAAGTCTCATGGCTACCCTCAAAATTGGACCGAAAGTGCAGGTGAAGATTAAGACGTTGCAGTCAATAGACCTTGAAATCTAGAAAGTTCTGCAAGAGGATGCAGACAAAAGGAAAGATGATTTCCAAGTTACGGATAATGAATTGAAGTTTCGTGAGCGATTGTGCGTACCCAACGATGTGGAGCTTAAGGAGAAAATTTTGTCAGAAGCCCATCGTAGCAGTTATAGTATTCATCCAGGCAGCACAAAGATGCATCAAAATCTATGCCAGTACTATAGGTTGAATGATATGAAGGTAGATATCGTCAAGCATGTTGCCAAGTGTTTGACGTGCCAACAAGTAAAGGCATAATATTGCAAACTTGATGGACTTTTGCAACCCCTGGAGATTTCTGAATGGGAATGGGAATATATTACAATGGATTTTTTTATGGGATTGCCGAGGAGTCAGCGAGGTAACAATTCCATTTGGATCGTGGTCGACAGGTTAACGAAGTCTGCTCAGTTTATCGTCGTACGAAAGGACTTTGCATTAGACAGATATGATAAATTGTACGTGCAACAAATAATTCGTCTTCATGGAGTGCCAATGACGATCACATTGAATTGAGACCCAAAGTTTGCGGAAGCTTTTTTGGAAAAGTTTATAAACTGTCTTGGGAACGAAGCTGTAGTACAGCACGAGTTATCACACACAAACAGATGGCCAGTCTGAAAGGACTATTCAAATGCTCAAGGATATGCTGCGAACTTGCGTGTTGGATTTCAAAGGGTGCTGGGAGGAACTGTTTCATCTAGTTGAGTTCACCTACAATAACAGCTATCAGCAGAGCATCAAGATAGCACCATTTGAAGTGTTGTATGGCGAGGCCTACAGAACTCCTATCTGGTGGGATGAAGTTGGTAAACGCAAGTTTACGGGCCCTGAGTTGGTTTAACAGTCAGTGGACATTATCAAGGTCATTCGAGAAAGGCTTAAGACCGCCCAAAGCCGTCAAAAGATTTATGTAGATAAACGATGTAGGCCCTTAGAGTTTCAAGTAGGCGAGCATTTTTTTTTAAGGTGTCACCGATGTGAGGTACTTCATATTTGGGCAAGAAAGAAGCTAAGCCCGAGGTACATTTGTCCCTTTGAGATTTTGGAGTGAATTGGGACTTTGGCCTATTGTCTTGCATTGCCACAAAGACTTGCTCAAGTGCATGACGTCTTCCACATGTCGATGTTGAGAAAGTATGAACTTGATCTGACCCACATGCTGAATTTCAAGGAAATAGACGTGGACGATAGGGTGTCGTACATGGAAAGACCGGTTTGAATTGTCGATCGAAAGGAGCAAGAGTTGCGTAACAAGACAATTCCCTTGGTTAAAGTTGTCACGCCCCGATTATCGGACATGCAACCATCCCTCACCTAGTCGATTAAATAGCGATGTCCCAGGACGCATCGCCGACCCTTTCATTTTAATACACATGCGGAAGCATATAAATAATCCCTATACAATAAAACAATGGGATAGGAAATTAGGACTCCAAATTTTGAACCTGAAAAATGATCACACCTATAGACATTGCAAACCAAAGTGCATATATATACAATGTGAGCTACCAAGTCAGGTCCTATTCAAACAAGATCAGAAAACAAAGTTTGCAATTAGGGGTGGGAGTTTCAAATCTACTCCGGGTTGTCCTCCTCGACAATCTCTCCTTCTTCCACACTCTAGCTAGAGCCCACGACTGAGTACTCCGGAAAATCAGAATCACTTTCAAGCTTGGGATCATTCGCATCCACCATTGCACTATCCTTAGGGTCTGCAGTACCCTTTCCAAAAGTGGCCTCCATCACATACTGAGGTATATCATATTCTGGTACTGGGCCATCCCTTCGTCCATCATTGTAATGGTGATACCATGCCCTGTATTAATGGGACACTTTTTTGGGTTCACCCACATCAACCCAGATAATGGACTTCACCAATACATATTCCAACCTTTCAAGGTGCCCATGTATCGGAATGTGATAAGTCTGTTCTGTGAACTTCTTCGGTTCGCCAAAATGCTCGGGAGGAACTGGAAGTGCTGCGATCTATGGACCTGAAATGTTGTCCTACAACGGGGTGAGACGACGTCTCAGCGAGTTCCACCCCCTAAGACCCGACTATGAAGCAAATACGCCCTAAGGGCTACCTAAGCACAACACGGGTCAGAGGACTTACCTTGGTCTTAGTTCCTTCATGCAAGTTAATTCAAATAGGCATCCACTCAATCACTGCAGATCAATTCATCGATCAATCGATCTAGTCGATTACATGTCATCACGACCTTCTCTCGGTCGGCCAAATCATTACTATCTAATAAGTCCGCTCGTATCAGGACTGCTCCCTCTAAGCTGATATTAGATAATATAGTTCGCGCTAAACTAATAAATAGTATACTGCTCTCACTCTACGCTGACATATCGCCCGCAGACTGATATAGTATATTAACTATGCTCACCCTAAGCTGATCGTAACATTACTCACTCTAAACTGATAAATTGTACTGCTTGCGCTAAGCTGATATATTAGAGCACGTAGGCTGTTATAGTACAATATTCTAATCACTTCACAAAATCATCATCTTTCCTCATACCCGATAAAATATCGTGTGTGGGTACACGGTCAGCCTTAACCAAAATACAATAATTTCCTTTCCATGAATCCCACCATTTTATATCATCCACCAAAATATTTTTGGCGCTGTCAACTGACACCTGATGATTTTCCAATTAATTACCAAAATTAATTAATTTATGAATAAAATCTCAAAATCACAATCAAGTTAATTAAACACAAAATTGGGCTCAATCAAATAAACGTACCACACCATAGTAATCAACATAAAATTCCGGTTATCGACTTTCCCGGTCTAATTTCCGGAAAATAAATAAATAAATAATTAATTACAGAAAATAAAATAAATGTCAATAAATCAAACTTAGGCCCGTAAAGCCTAATTGGAAACCGAAACAGACCCGGAAAATTTCTGAATCACTCTAGATAAATACTAGAGCTTGTCTAGGCTCTAATTACACTAACTATCCACCTAACATGCATCGGTAAATAATTTAATTCACTAATCTAGTCTAACTATCCACCTAAACCATGCTTAACCTAAACTAATCAACCCTTAAGCGTCATTAACCTACAAAGTGAGGATTCGTGATTAAAACTCACTTGTTCGACGATCCGATCGGATCAAACTGACAAGCACGCAATGGCGGACGATCCTATCCAAAGCAGGCCTAGCTTTCGGGGTCGGGAACACCTCTAAAATGGGCCAAAGGTGCTACTGGAAACCCACATTTTCAGCTTCTGTTTGGGGCTGGAAATGAGAGAAAACGGGACTAATTCAGCGAAGCAAGACCGGCGAAGACGAGCGGACGGCTGGGCGAGGCAAGCGGCGGCCGAACAGGGGTCTACAGTGGCCAAACGGGCCCCGGCTTGGCTCAACCAGGCTTGAGGTACACCAGCACAAGCTGAGGCAACAAGCAAAGGCAGGGGCGATGACAAGGTGCAGGCAGACGGCGAGAGGCGCGCCCGGCACGCGTGTGGGGCGAAAACGGCAAACGACAACGGCGTGCGATCCCAATGGTGTGCTGGCTGGTTCCGATGGCTTCTCTGCTGGCTGAGGGGTTCGAAAATTGCACATAATGGAGGAGAAGGGGCTGCTGATGGTAGATGAGGGAGAGAGGGAGAGATGAGGGGACAAGGGACCTACCAAGATTCCATCCTCATCAAAAGGTCCCCTTGACCCTTCCTCATCCATAGCTGGGTTCCATGGCTCAAATTCAGCCACCAAGGCTCCATCTAACACACTTGAATTGGTCCAAAAGCCATAGGTGGTGGGCGGCTACGAATTTCACAAGAATTCATCTCCAATCGGACACCATTCTTTCTTAATTCATCACAAACCGGCCTCTATAAAATCAACTGACACCTCATTGATCCAATTGGTTTGCATCCCAATTGCGCGATCAAAAACGATCTCTGACAATTTCTGGACAAAAACGGCCCTAGGACGACTTTTTCCCAAAAAGCCTCGGTTTGCAGAAAAATCTTCTGAGACTGAGTCGACGTTCCTAAAATGACTCATGACATGAAAGAACTTTCAATTTATGAAATCGGATTCAAATTCACGGTTAATTTTAATTCGATGCGATTTTAGCGTGGCCTAGGCTATCGACTAACTTTAGAAATTTTTAGTGCAAATAACTTGTGGTCGATTTTCTTCGAACTATAATAAACCCACTCGACACATTGGCAACTCTCGATTGTCGTGAAAATCTCAAGAATTCAAATATGGACACAAGATGCCAAAATGATAGAAAAATCAATCTAGTGTCGACCGACGAGAATTTTCCAATTTAGCAGAGTCACTCACGTTTAGTCACACATCTCAGTCGAATCGACTTATCTCTAATCTCAAATCGATTTTTAACTATGCTGTAATGACCTCTAAAGATGAGCACGGTTGAGTAATCGATTCCTGGTCGAATTCTCAAGTCTATTGCGTCAAAATTCCTTAATGGCTTTCCCAGATAGTCTAGTTATCTCGAGAGTGATCAGCTTTGAGAACAACCCTATCGGCCCGTCGATGAAATGCCCAATTAATTTAATTGAAAGCAGAAGTGAAAAATCTAGGATGTCACAAAAGTTGTATGCTAACACCACATAACGGATGGAGCCACATGGGAAAGCAAAGAGTCGATGAGGCATCAATACCCTCACCTTTTGTTGAAGAGTTGTAATAGTTCAAATTTCGAGGATTGTAAGAGGGGAAGAGTTGTCCCCCTTCCTGTCCCTTCATGCCATCCATTCACCGAACCACCACCACCCTCCGAACTGCCATCCTTGGGCCATCGGACCACTGTCATTCACTGCCCATCCTCGCTGCTGAAAGCCAACACCCTAGCCGAGCCCCCTACAACCAAACCACCATTCTTGTCGCCACCATCGTTAGTGGCTCAATGCCGTACTGATCACCAAGCCACTGCTGCCATCCTCATCACCTCAAACCACCGCCGAACCACCACCGAACCCTCAAGCAAGCAAGCCACAAGCTTGAGGAGACGCCACTGCCTTGTTGTCAAGCCTCCTTCGAGTTCACGAGCATCACGTTCTCGACGCCGTGTCACCGCCGTAACCATGAGCTCACCATCGACAGAAAACTCATGAGTTAACTTCCTAATCGTGGATTAGGATGTTAATTACGTTTGGGGGGTATGCTAATTAAGGATAATGACAGTTAGTGTTAGTTAATTTTAGTTTAGCCTTAATTGCAATTAAAGACTGTTTAGGTTAAATTTAAGTGCGATTAATTTAAGTAATTACAAATAGATTAATTAATCATGGTTCTATTAATTAATTGAGCTTAGTTTAATTAATTGTGATTTATTTGATTAATCATAATTTGTTTATTTAACCGTAATTTTTTAATTAATCGTAATTATTTCAATTAATTGTAGTTAGGTTAATTAATCGATTTTAGCCTAATTAATTGCAATTAGCTTAATTAATTGTGCTTAGCCTAATTAATCGTGTTTAGCACTACTTGTGCTTAGTGCACTTGCCTAATTAATTGCCCAAATCATGTATTTTAAATGCTATTTTCAAAGAAGGCTTTATTAGTAAGAAAGAAGCAAACTTCAAAGTGTCATGTTTGGAAGCCATGTTTTACATGTCAAATTGGGCAATGGAATTTTAAAATGAAAATGTGTAAAATTTGACGGGTTGATTTCAAGTACGTGACTACGTGCAATTATTATACTGGAATTTTACGTGCAAAGATTTTTTCGAGATTTGTTTTTTGAGCAATAATTCTTATACAATGGGCTAATTGACGACAAATAAAACACTCTTGAGTATTGGCATGCTTGTGTGGTCATTTAATTGAACTTGTCACCCAACATGAGTTTAAGGATGATGCCTGATGTTTATCAGATGCCTGGTAGGGGTTTGGATGCCGAGTCGCGGTTGAGGCTGAGCTGATGCTTCTCTAAGAAATGCCATCTAGGCGGGGATTCTAGATGATGCCGTGTTTGATGAGGTGAGACGATGCTCGATCATGTTGAAAGACCTCCAACTCGTGCGTCCTGCCTCAAAGCATTGTAACAATCGGAACACATCCTAATTATGGGATAAAACAGTGAGGCACGATATGGGACGTGCCAAAAGAGGTTTTACCTTATAATTGGGATTCGTGTGGATGCTTGGTGCATGAAAGTTATATGTTTTGATTATTGATTATGCTTATTGCGTTAGTATTGGCATGTATGATGTACTAATGTATAGAGGTATGCCAAGATATGCCAAGATGAGGCAAATTCATATAGCGTGTATGTGTAGGCTGCTTCCGCAACGAATTAGCGTCCTAGTGGAGGCTTAAGCTATTAACTCCATGAGATTTATATCTTACTCAATTGGTGATGATCATTTCCAAACCGTTGTGATAGAGCACCCTCATCGTTTTAGGGTCCCTTTGGGGACAAGAGATTAGCTTGACGTTAGTGAAGTTTGGGTTAATCCTTGATTCCCTATTGGTTTTGTTGGTTGATTGGAAGATACCATTGTAAGGGTTCCTAATTATTAAATTTCCTGGGGTTAGCAAGTTTATAAATATAAGAAATGTTTTTTGGAAAGTTGGTTGAGATGCTTGTACTATCCCTCTTTGTTGATTGATTGGGTATTTATAATACGTTTCGCTTGCATTTAATTGAAAGAATTAAAATAATGTGTTAGCGACGTATCCTGGGACGTCGTGATTAATTGACCACCATGGGATGTTCACGCGCTCGGGGTTCAAGGTGTAACACAGTCAAGCAAAAAGCCAATGATCTTTTTGACAACTGAGTTGGCAGCTTTGCAGATGACTGAAGAAACTTTAAGGGAAGAAGGAGCTACACATGCTGGTATTGCTGATGATGATACTGATTATGAAGAAAGTGTGACATCCTAAAATTCGACCCCATCCCGAATTTATGAAATGGCATTTCGTTGACGCGCTTATGGTTAATTTACTCGTAACTGATCACTCGCGAATTAACTAATCTATTAAGTGAGGCCATTAAGGGACATAAACGCGACGGACTAGAGAATTCGATTAGAAATCAATTGCTCGACCATAATAATTAGCAATGGTCAATACGATACCGTTATAATCAAATGGAGATTAGATATAATTCGATTCAATGAAAATACGTAATTGAATTGCAGGTGATTCCGCGTGATTGCGAAATTCACGTCGAATGGCACTGACCCGATTTTCTGTCGATTTTAGACTCGGTACACATAATTGAAACCTTGCCATTTTTACGTCATCTATGAGTCGGAGATGCACAAACGTGGATTGAAAATTATCGATCACAGGTCAAGCGCGTTAAAATCCCTAAAAGTTACCCGATATGTTAAGTTATACTAAAATCGCGTTCGGTCGATTTGAACCACGAAATTGAATTCGATATCAGGAATTGGATGTTCGAGCGTGTCACGATTTATTTTTAGGACGTCGTCTCATCTTTCGGAGAAATTTCATCGAGTCCGGAATTTTGCGGAAAAGTCAATTTTGGACAAAACGAAAAAGAAATTGACAATTCGGATGGGAGGATATTTGGGCAATTTGGCTGCCCAAAAATGGCTTAAATGGGTGGAATTGAAGCTAATTTTTCATTGGAGGGACACTTGACTATTGGGCTGAAGACTTTAGGGCATAACAATGATGATTTAAATATTTCATTAGGTTTTTCATTGGTTGAGGCATTGACCTTCTTTCCCCCCCTTCTCTCTCTCTTCCTTCTCTCCGATCCCCCCCCCCCATTTCACACGTGAAGTCCAACTGCAGCAGACCATCTCTGTCCATTCCCATTTCTCTCACGTCTTCTTCTCTCCCTCATTCTTCATCCATTTCCTTCTGCTGCCAAACCCCTCCAGTTTTCCTTCTCCTTTACTGCCACCGACACACCACCTCACCGCCACTCCACTTCATTTCCCCCACCAACCATCGTCCACCAAGCAACCCCTATCCACACGTCTAGCTCCCATCACCTTCGCCCACTTCTCCAGCCCACGTTCCTTCCTCCTCCATTACGCCAACACAATCACCCTCATCCCACACGTCCACCCACAGAACCAGCAACCATCCGCCCACATCACCAACACTTCCACCCCCGCCAATAGCCCCTCCTCACGCTGTCCAACCACCAACGTTCGCCCAGCCCCTCCTCAGCCAGCAACCGAGCAGCCAACCAGCCTCAACCCCCAGCAAACAAAGCGGAACACTTGTAGGGCTGATTTCAGCCTCGGTTAAGCCTCCATTGGAGAAGCGATTGCCTTAGGTCCTCACCGCCTTTGCGTCACTGTCGCCGTGAGCCCGCCACCGTTGAATTCCGATGAGTTAACTCTCTAATCCTTTATTAGGTTGTTAATTGCATTTAGGGGTTAGATTAGTGTTAATTAGCTTGGTTAGATTAGCCTTATAATTTATCTTGGTTAGTTTGGTGCTAAGAATGATTAGTGCTAATTAAGATTGATTAGCTTAAAATTCGGATCTGGTCTAATGGACCCTCGCCGTTTGCCATTTTTTGTGGATCAAAATGTGCTACTGTTTTGGGGTTGCTTCCTCTTTGAAAAATGTTCTAGACATCTTCAATTATACCACATATTTTACCTAAGATTTTATGGATTTAAAAGAATGCGATTTCAGCTTCGTTTCAATCAAAACAAAACCTCTGTTTGTGCTGGAACTTGTGACCTTTTGGTGTTCAAATGATTTTTATCAACTCGTAGGATTCGATTTTTGAAAGAATTTATTCACAAAAGTTATTCCCCACATCTTTTAGTTTAACATAATAAAATTTCAGATCAAATGGACAAGTTTTGGACCTCGAACCAAGCTGGTTTTGGAAAACAGACTTTCTGGACACAGACATAGTTTTTGTAACGATTTGAGCGATTTACTGATCTCATTCTAGAAATATTTGGGTTAAGATGTCTACATGAAAAGTGTTTTTTTATGTGTTAATTATAACATATTAAAATTTGAAAATTTTCCAAACTTGTTTGATTAGGTTTCTGGATTTAAACTTGGAGACGCGCGAATGGACCGGTTTCTGCCGGTTAAGGCCGATTGTGGTTTTGTGATTGTTCTTGGCGTTGTGCTTGCTGGATAATGTATATTTGGTGATGTGAGTGACTTTTGGTATGTGTGTGATAATATGTGAGCAGTTGTTCCATGGTGATGGTTTATTATTATTGCAAAAGGTGACCTTTTGGACTAGTAAATAGAAAATAAATAAGGTGTCGGGTTCGGACACCAAAACTAATTTGCTCAACAAAAAAATGAGGTTTTAGACTAGGTGCATGCAAAGTTTGGTGGGTTAATTTCAAATATGGGACCCCGTATGAATTTATTTCGGAAAGTTTGAAAAAAAAAAAGTGCCAAGTGAATTTTAAAAAGGGATTTTTGGTGTTTTGGCTATATGATGGAAGCTAAGAGTTGACTTGGTTGATGATGTGCCCGCATGGTTAAGTTAATTAAGTGGTTTAGTTTAATTAAATGCAATTTATTCAATTACTCGTGAATTATTTAATTAGTTGTAATTAGCGTAAATTGTGACGGAATAGCTGTTTTGTAGAATTTTACCCTGATCGTCATGGTTGTATTTATATGTGAAATTGACTGTTTATTTGTGCAATTGGGTGCTTGATTGTCGTTGTGGATTATTATCGCAAAAACTGGATTTATGGTATTTAAACAGAAAAATACCGGGTGTCGATTTGTTACGCCAAAATTTTATATAGTATATAAAATCGTGGGATTTTGAAACGAGAGTGTATCACGCTCAGTGGCTCGATTTAAATGTGTGACCATACACGATTATTTTACCGGGATGATTTTTAATACGAAGAAAATTGATCAAGTCCATTATTTGAAATATGAGGTATTTGAGTGCAAAGCACGATGTTCTTGGCCAAGTATGGATGTGTGTGTGATCACTTAAGTACCTTATGCATTTACATGGGGTAGTGAACCCGTCTTGATGCGTTCACGTGGGACGATGTTTGATTAAGTTCAGATGCCCTTGACAACGGATGCCGATCGCAGTAGAGGCTGAGCCGATGTCCCTTTATGGAATGCCATCCTGATGCGTTTACGCGGGATGTTGCCGTGCCCAACAAAGTGAGACGACGCCCGGTTATGCTGGATGACTGCCAACTGTTGAGTTAGACAGGCCGATGGGTCGTAAATAACTGGGACACGCTTGAGTGATTAAGATAGCCGCGCCTGATTATGAGACAAAATTGTGTGGTACGGAATGAGACGTGTCATAACGGTTTAGCCTTATAATCCAGACCCATGTAATTGTTTGATGAATGATATGAGGTGTTCCAGTTATTGATTTACGCTTGTTGCGTTCATAAATGCATATGATATATAAGATGTACTAATATGCAAGGAGGTGTTGAGGCAAGGCAAGTCATTTTATGGCACATGTTTAAGCTGCCCTTGAGTGAATTCTCGTCCTAATCGGGGTTTAGGGTGTTGACTCGCTAAGATTTATTCTCACCCCGTTGTGGTTAAACATTTTTCAGGTCCCTAGTGTGGAGAACCCGGAGCCCGAGGCTGAAGGGTCCGGAGCGTAGGTGCTTAGTAGTTTCTTTTTGGAGACAGCTCGGTGTGTATAGACCTGTAGGTTTAACCTAGTGTGTATATAAAGTATGGTTGGTGTTAATTGGTTGTCCTGCTTTTACTATCCCTATGTTGATTGTTGCCTGGGGTTTGTTTAATTCGCTTCCGCATGTGTATAAAACAAATGGGTCAACGGCGCATCCTGGGAACGTCGCAAATTTTAGTTGACCGCCGAGGGGTGTGCACATGCCCGGGGTTCGGGGCATGACAGAAAATGTCAAGAATGCCACTTCCCAGGACGAGCTTGAAAAAGATCAAGGAGCTATGCATAGAAGAAAAAGTTAGTTTCATTCCTATGATTCATCTATTGCCTCTCTTACTTTGTCCATAGGTATGAAATTTCATGATGTGAAACAATTTAAGGAAGCTATACTTGAGTGAAATTTAAGGATATGAGATCATGAAGGGTGCTGATAAAGTATGTTGTCCATCTAGATACGAGGAAGTGTTCATATCAAACATAGTAAGTAAGTGAAATTCCGTGTGCACATATTATATGTGCCATCCAGTTGAAGCGCGACTTAGAAGATTACCTTGTTGATTGGTACAAAAAATATGAACTATCTTCCTTTGTATCAATTTATGATTCAATCAATTAAAATTAGCAAATTGTGGGAGCCAACAGATCGTGAAGCACCTCAACATTTACCACTGAAGAACCAAATAGAAAGGCCAAACCAAAGACAAAGAATGCAGGAAGGGGAGGTATCAGGTCAGAGGAGGATGAGTAGGACAAGTACAAAGATAATGTGCTCATATTGTCGTATAGAAGCGCACAATAGTAAAGGTTGTCGATTGAGAAAGTAGTAATAACAATAGTCGAGTGAGAGGCCGAAGGCATAAAAATTTTTAAAAGGAACTCTTGGCCTAAAAACTAATCTTTCTCAATAAAATCGGTTGATTAGGATAAAACTGGTATCCCTTAAGAGCTCTACATGCACTTTTAATGCATTAAGATTCAACAAAAATAGCCAAAAAAAAAAAAATCAATGAAGCGGTTTTTTTTTTTCGACTTTTCACGAAAGAGAAGTTTTGGTTTTGTTCCCTTTCCCTCCACAAGAAATCATTGAACTTATAAAGTAAACTTCTCATTGCTTTCACCGAGATCTAATCCAAATCACAATGTTGTTTGTACCAATGTACAATAGGATCCCAATTAACAAACCTCTCGGTTTGAGAGAAAGAAAAAAAAAATCTTAGTTGCTCGAGCTCGATCTAGGACCTTGCCTATATCATCTTCCCCCTCTTCAAGATTCTAAAACCTTAATAGCCTGAAGTTGTGTCTTGGGGCCACCACCAAGGGACGACAACCCCAAGAATAAATTGCCAAAAGGTGGACGTCCATGGAGTGGCTTCAATACCATGTTGATGTATTACAAGGGGCAGAAGAAATCATCCCAAAAAGCTAGCCTGCTAGAAGAGTGAACCCAACACATTATAAGCCCTACAATATGTCCTCAGCTATCCAATGTGGGACTTTGCTCCAATCATCGGAGCATCAAATTCCACTAAAGGGTAATTAATATTTATGCAAGTAAAGGGAGGTCTTGGTCACAACATGGTCTAATGGGTCCAATAAGGAGCAAGTTTCGAAGATTCAGGATAAAGGTTCATTAAGCTAAATCAATGGCATATCCTAATTTAAGTTGTTTCCTAGTTGAAATTTATTTCCTGATTTAATGTTTCCTAGTTTAATATTTCTTAGTTTTTCCATTGAACGATCTTTCCTAGATTAAGGTTTCTTGCTTTGATATTTTCTAGTTTTATGTTTCCTATTTTAATATTTCCAAAATTATGGTTTCCTATTTTGATGTTTTCTAGTTTTATGTTTCCAATTTTAATATTTCCAAAATTATGGTTTCCTATTTTGATATTTCCTAGTTTGAGGTTTCCTATTTTAACATTTCTCAATTTAATGTTTCCTAGTTGAGTGTGTGCTTCTCAATTGTAAAAGTTTTGTGAGTTGACTATATATAAGAATTTTTCTCAAGTGAGTGGTTCTTTTTTCTAATTTGTTGATGATAACCTTTAAGTTCTTCATTTTTGGCTAGAGGAGCAATTCTTAATTCCTTGACTGGAAGAAGATTTCTTTATGCCTTTGTGGTGAACTCTTCTATCCCAAAGTTCTTTCTTCGCAAGCACATCAAACACATTTCATTCGATCAAACTCGTTCTGCTTTTTCATTCAAACTCACCACGCGTCACTTGCCCTCTCTGGTCCTTCTCCTCCTTCTGCCTCCGAATCCCCCACAAATCCACCACCTGCCTCTTCACTTGCACTCCACCTATCACTCAAGAGCTCCACCCATGGCTAACAATGGTGTCGAAAGCAATCCTCTCTTGCAAGACTTCGAGTTCCCTCCCTATGATGCCGTCAAGGCTAAGCATGTCCATCCTGGGATTCACGCTCTCTTAAAGAAGTTGGTATGAATGATCTTTTGAGGTCTTAGCATTTGAAATGTGGTTGTGTTGATGCTGCAGGATAGCGATCTGGAGGAACTGGAGAGGACGGTCGAACCATCGTGGCCAAAGCTTGTGGAGCCATTGGAGAAGATTGTGGATCGTTTGGAGGTGGTCTGGGGGATGATCAATCATATTAGGGCCGTCAAGGATACAGTTGATCTGCGTGCTGCGACAGGGAAAGTTCTGGTAATTTCTTTGGCTTGCCTATGGTTCACTTCGACTAGATTTCTTAAATCACTCTTGAAATGATTTATTGAGTGATTAGAAGGAGTAAATTTACAAGACCTAAGTGTGTCATGGAATAAGAGATGATCTCTCTTGTCGCTTTTAGATAATTATTTGTTTCAGTAGAGCATGCCATCCGTTGGTCAATTCATTTTCATCTGTTAATTTTCGCGGTTTTCTATATCTTGGATATTGACGCTTCACTTGCTAACTCATGTAATGCAGTCGGAGTTGGTTAAGTTTCAGCTGAGACTCGGGCAAAGTAAACCAATTTACAACGCTTTTAAAGCTCTCCAATAGTTACCTGATTGGAAGATGCTGAGCGATGCTCAAAAACGTATAGTGGAAAGTGAGAAAAATTTGTCCTTTGATCACTTTTTGTTTCTCTTTCTGGTACTTTGATGCCATAGTGTCTTAAATGTTGTCCAATTCATATCATGGTCCTTTCATTGATCTGTACATTGTTTTCACTTTTTGAGTCGCAGAAAAATGTATCACTGCTCAGAGTGCATTCATATTTTAGTTCTTGTACTTTCTAATTAAGATTGGTTGATATCCGCTTTTAAAACGATATTGTTGCAGACCAAGTAAAGGAAGTAGATCTGAAGGGAATTGCCCTGGAAGATGGCAAAAGAGAAGAGTTTAACAAAATTCAGCAGGTGTGATGCCCTTCATCAATACCTCATATAAATTGGTATCTATGAGCTGGCGGCAAGGATAAAACAAAGTGTCTTTTGGTGTAGTGTGTATAATGTTTTTTCCTTTGCTTTGCTTATGAGCATGGATGAACACACCGCGTGGATTTCACAAACTTCTTGTGTATCTTCTTGTCCCGGCTATCCCGGGATAATTTGCCTAAAAAATATTTGTATAGAAAGTTAAATTTTCCTTGACTAGTGAAATTGGACAGACGATGATGTGTGAGGTGATGCAGGCACTTTTACGTAGTTTAATTTGCGGGGATGATCCATCAGATATTAGTAGTTCTGAACTCTAGTGTCTTAGCAATTAAAGTTGCTAAACTTTTGAAATCTGTTATTGATTTCATCATATAAGCCTTGCAATGACATTGACTGTGTTAAGATTACTCTTCATGTGCATGAAAGTGGTAAAGTAGATTCTTTTATTTTATTGCGCAACCGCTATCTTTTGATTGATTGGTTTATTATAGGAACTTGGCAAATTATCCAAACAGTTTGATGAGAATGTATTCGACACCACAAAGAAATTCAAAAAATTGATTACCAATAAGAAGGATATTGAAGGATTGCCTGCTACAGCTCTTGGTTTGGCTGCACAAACAGCAGTGTTGAAGGTAACATACAATAGCTTTTATTTTGCTAAGTCGTGCTCTCAAATTTTTCTTTGAACTTTTTATCCAAGATCCTATTTGATCTTTCGTCATTTATCATTACTTGGCATATTTAAGGGGCATGAAAATGCAACTCCAGAACATGGACCCTGGGTGATCACTCTGGATGCTCCAAGCTTTAACTCTATCATGCAACATGCTCGAAACAGAGCTTTACGTGAGGAAATCTACCGTGTTCATGTTACTCGGGCATCTAGCGGAGACACCAACAACATTTTAATTATAGACCAGATTTTGAAGCTTAGAATGGAAAAAGCTAAGATTCTAGGTTATAATAATTATGCCGAGGTATGGTTTTGAAGTCTATTTATGAGATTTTTCTTGTTCACATTCCATCTTTTTATCTGATTTTTTTCATCTGTTTAAAGTTCGAATGGACAAGTGTGAAGCATGTTAGCCAAAATATCTTTGTTATCTTTCAGACGATAGCTTTCAAATAAGATGAACTCCACTTGTTTTTTGCTGTTATCACGAATTTATGATTTACAAGGGAAAAGTGGAAAGTCTATCGCAGACAGAATGGTTGTTTGGATGTTGTAGGTAAGCATTGAAATATTTTTGGCTTCGACTTGAAATGTTTTCAAATGTGAAATTTTCTGGAATTACATTTTGATCCAAAATCGAATGCAAACTATTTTTGTAATTTTGTCATTGTGATGTCGGCAAGACATTCTTTTCTCCATTCTCCTCCAATCATTCTTGAGGACAATCTATTTGCATGGGTGAACAATTCACTGAATAGTCCTTCATCATCACATATTAATGGATGATTCATATCAGGTTAGCATGGCAACGAAAATGGCTACCGTTGATAAAGCCGAAGAGCTCCTAGAAAAACTCAGGAGTTCTTCATGGCATGCTGCTGTTCAAGGTATGATTTGGATGACCATTCCTAATAGATCTAAGTCTTGTCAATGCATAAACTTTGAATTTGTAATTGACGTTGATTTGTACTTATAAGTTTTTCATTTTTTTTTTTTTATAACCTCTTTCGAGAAATCTAATAAACTTTAGGGGGAGTTTTGTGATTGAATATCATCTAAGGCTTAGGGTGTGTTTGGAAACACTTTAGAGCAAAGTTTTTGAAAAAATGCAAAGGACTTTAGGTAAAAGAGGTTTTCTAAAATGCAAATAATATTTCGTAAATGTACCTTCAAAATACATTGGGATGCAATTTTAACTTAAATGTGGTCTGGAAAAAACTACATTTTGTAGAGAACTTTTGCTAGTTTTCTTTTCTTAACTCTCAAATAACTTCACCAGCCAACCTCGCTTGAGGTTGCCAGAGTCACACGACCAAGGTGTACTAACTTAGGTATTTTTAATGATCAAAAAAATCATTTGTGATAAATTTATTATAAGTGTACCAATTTATAGTTTTTCATGATATTAGCTTTAGAACTTTTCCTTTTACTTTCCACTCAAAGTACATATCTTGATATATGTTGCCTTGATTATTCAGACATGGAGGACCTAAAACGTTTCGCCAAAAGTCAAGGGGCAAAAGAATATGATGATTTGAGGCATTGGGACATTAACTTCTGGAGCGAGAGGTTGCGTGAATCAAAATACGACATCAGTGAGGTTGAAGCTCTCTCTATCCCCATATATACATACATAAATACACACACACACACACATATATATATATATATATATATATATAGGGAGAGAGAGAGTACACAGTATAGCAACAATTGCATTTTTGATAGGAAAGGAAACAAAGATACTTGCTCCTAAACTGTCATGCCATAAGATACATCATAGCACATACATATATGTTGACTATGCCATCAGGCTTCTTACCAAGTCATGTCACGCTTTTCTGATTAACTTTTATTTTCCTTATAATTTTGGACTAGACCCTGATTAATATGAACCTGTAGCCTCACAACTTTTTGCAATTCTCAGGAAGAACTACGCCCGTATTTCTCATTGCCAAATGTAATGGAGGGCCTTTTCAACCTTGCTAGGACGCTTTTTGAAATTGAGATTGAGGCTGCTGATGGACTAGCACCGGTAAAAAAATCTAATGCTTTGTTTCTGCCTTTCCTGTGATGTTAGTCCCTGTATTCTGATAAAATGGTTATATATCCTCCAGGTCTGGAATAATGATGTTAGATTCTACCGTGTAAAAGAGTCTTCAGGAAATCCAGTTGCATACTTTTATTTTGATCCCTATTCTCGACCATCAGAGAAAGGGGGAGGTGCATGGATGGACGAGGTTGTTGGTCGAAGCCGTGTAATGTCTCGAGATGGTGCAAGTGCAAGATTACCAATTACCCAAATAGGGTGCAATCAAACCCCACCTGTGGGGAACAAGCCAAGCCTTATGATGTTCCGAGAGGTCAGTTTCCAACTCCTTCACTTAGTTTACATTGACCTTCTTTCTTCTATTTGAGCCTGAAATACTAAACTGATGGAGGATAGCTGGTGCAGCCACCAGCTAAGACAAGTCGGGGTCAATGAAATATTGCCATTAGAAACGAGGATTGAATAAGAGGGTATTTTGGTCTGGTCTCGATGACTCTTAGTTTAAAGATTTGATTTTGGTAACTTCTCGACAATACTAGCTTAGATAGGGCTTGAAGTTCTGCCATAATAAAGACATTCTACAGAGATGTATATTTGTTTTTTGTTCTTCACTGCTAAGAGCACGACTGTGGGGAGACTCAATAAATGTTGAGAGAAGAATAGCTTTTCGGAGAAGATCAATAATGTAAAATGCCTAACAGTTTTTGGTAGAGAATTCTGTGACGCCAATCTATCCTTTGATGTGTTTCGAGGAACGCTAGTAATGCTAATATTTTCCGTGTGCAATGCTTATAGATACACATTTATGGGAAAAGTGCCAAAAAAGTCATAAACCTTTTGTGTTTTTGCCAATTTAGTCCTAAACTTTTTTTTTGTGCCAATTTCGTCCTAAACATTTTTACTTAGTGCCAATTCAGTCCTTTCTGACCAATTTTGGCCGGATTTTGCTGATTGGACGACGGCCGGCCGACATGGCCTAATCGTTATTGACGTGGACAAATTTTAATAATATTTTAATATTTTTGAATTTTCTATTCTTTTTCTTTTTTCTTTTTTTCTTCTCTCCTCCTCCCTTCGGCCGCTGGCTGGACCACAGCGACTAGCCAGAAGCGACGACCGGCGCGGCTCGCCAACCCCTCGCCAGTTTTCGGTATCAGCGGTGCCCACTCCAAAATCTTTTGATTCACACTTGATACTTGTTTAAATCCTTTTGACTATGAAGGTATAATATGACTCGTTGCGCCGTTCTTGTGCCATAATAAAATCTACCATTTCGAGGATTTTATCATTGTCTCCTGTATGAATGATGAGGATTCTGACCTTATGCTGATTGTTAGTCGCTTGTCCCTTGAGAAATAATTTCATCCTCTGAGTGTTATCTGTCATTTAATTATTGGTGGTAATATATGTGTTGCCGAAATTGGCAGGTGGAAACTGTTTTTCATGAATTTGGTCATGCACTTCAACACATGCTAACCAAACAGGACGAAGGTTTTTTTATTGGCCTTAGAGGGATAGAAAAGGATGCTAAAGAATTGCCCTCCAAGTTTATGGAGAACTGGTGTTACCACAGGTGAGTTTGTCTAGAACTCTCTCTGATAGAGCTTTTGAACAAATTAATGTGCCATCACGATTGGATGTTTTAGCACTTCACAAATATATAAAAACATTATGCATATACTATGGACAACAAAAGATGATTGCTTCATGGAGCATTATGTGACTTTTGTGTTGTATTTCCTTTACTGTCTTTGGATCTAAATGTGTAAAAGTGCAACCATTGTCTCCTTCGTATCTGGCTAATGATAGGCTTATGATCTAGATGTTGTGGATGATTTTTATGGCCCTTGTCAAGGTCTATCGAAATGAATCGCAATTGGGTTGTGAGTTGCACTATTGATATTATCTTTGTGGATTTACTAATTTGGACTAAGAGATTCCTTATTTTAGAACGACTCCACTATTGCCTGGAAGTTCACAGCTAATTGTATGAAATTGATCTATAGATAGGTGGAAAAAGGAAATGGACTACAAAGTAATGTTACCTTATGGTTTCATTCATTTCATGGAAGACAACTTGTTGAAAAATGTTTACTGGAATGTTGGGCATTCAATTCATGGAAAATAAATGAGTCAAGGAAAATATTATCCTTCGATGTCAAAAAAAAAAAAAAAAACACCTTCGAAAGTGGGGAAATGTTTTTCGTTATCTTTATTTCACCTAAACCAATCATTTTCTCCTTCGTGTGCATTATCGTTGTCCCAAATTAATTTTTTGACAATCAAAAACCTCAAACCGATACACCTTTAACAAATTTACTCCAAATTGGTACATTTATAACAAATTACCTTCTATTAGTTTACGTTAAATTTTATTATCAAATTATTGAATTGAATAACAAGTGACAATTGACTAGTATACTAGTTTGGGATTTTACTCTCCAATTGTCACAATTGTATCAATTTTGTATTTTTTTTTTTTGTATTAATTCAATTTAACAGAGAGTGTTTGTCAAAAATGTATCAATTTAGGTTTTTTGTGGTCAAAAAATTTAATTTTGGGTAAATTTGTCACAAATATGCTAGTTTTTGGTTTTTTGTAGACATTTGGCGTAAATTTGTCACAAATGTACGAGTTTGGAGTTTTTCATGGTCAAAAAAATAGTTTTTGGTAAATTTTTCACATGTGTACTAGTCTAAGGTTTTTCGTATTATTAACCTTATTTTGGGAGACACATCTAGTTGATTTTCTATTATAAATAACCTCAACGATGTTATTAATTTATTGTGTTATATGCATAATCTTTAAAGTATTATGTAGGTTTTAAGCGTATAGGAGCAATCTAGTTTTTCAACAATAAATGTTATAAAGTTCTCGAGAGATTATACACTTAAGACTTCTTTTTTTCCCTGTTGTTACAACTCCTTTTCCCTTACCAGTGACGTTAAAAGTGCCAGAATGTTCGAATCTAGAATGATTTAAATAAACTTTTATTTTAATAGTTTTATTTTTATGTTTGTGAATACTATGCAAGTTAAATATCACAAAGAAATTAACAAAATAAACTATTTCAACTCAATCTCATATAATAACATTGACAAGAAAAGTAATGAATAATCTCATTTTGATAAAATAGTTTATGAAAAAGGATATTAAGTATTTTGTTTCTCAAAAAGTTTTACTATAAAATGAATTGAGCTCTTGTTTTGAAGAAAGAAATTTTAGCCATAATATAACAAACTCTTTCTTAGAAACATGGGAAACTTCATCTCACATTTCTTTTATTTTTTTCTCATTAACTCTTACTATTTTGTATCCCCAAACAAAATAATTTTCAATGTCATCAAAATAGTAAATAAAAATTCTTATGAAAAATATTGAGAGATACCTTTTTTTTTTTACTTTTTTTTTTTTTTTTTTTTTTTTTTTTTTTTTTTTTTTTTTTTTCACTTTAGTTTAGTCATATTAAACAAGTCACCTTTAAATTGAAGTACAAAGCATTCAAATTCAACTGTAAAAACATGATATATTTATACTCAAGAATTTTTCGGAACTATTATATAATTACCTATCAATGAAGCCTACTAATGAAAAATACTTTTCCTCAGCGAAGTACAGGTATAGTTCTAGTTGAACATTGATTGCAGAGTCTTTTTCTCTCCATGGAGATATTCTTATCCATTTTGAGACTTGAGTGTTCGACATAGTAAAATCTCTCTCTCTATCTCTCTCTCTCTGTGCACCGTGAACCGCAGGGAAACCTTGATGGGAATTGCAAAGCACTATGAACCTGGCGAGAGTCTCTCTGAAGCTGTATATAGAAAGCTCCTCGCAGCTAAAACTTTTCGTGCTGGCTCCTTAGTCCTTCGCCAGGTTACTTCCCACTGACGAGAACTTGTTTTGCTTTGTCCTTTTATACTTATTTAGATACATTGCTGACGTTTTAGGCATGAACTGCTCATATTTTTTCTTTTCTCCTTTTGGCTATAACTATTTTGTTGAAAAGAAAATTGCACCATTTGGTGTAAAAGAAATTTCTTCCAAAATTTTCTGGTTTTTACTGTTGTTTGCTTGAGCTGATGGGCAATTAGATGAGACCGTTCCTTATTCATTAACTATAATGAGTAAATTTCCTTAGGTGGTGTTGAAGGACATATATATGAGCTGACAAGAAGATATAATAAGTCCATGAGATCCTATCGACAAATTGCTGGCTGTCCAATTTAAGAATTCCTTTGTCTTTCCCCTTTTAGCATCTTTCACTTGGTCCAACTTGTATTAAGCTACAAAGGAGCATCTGAAGATGATTCACCATGCACTTTGTCCTTGTGGTGCTACATTGATCAGGAGCTGAATGCTACACCTGTTGTCTGTTTGAGGTTCCACCTTCATCTATCGTCTATCCTGTTTGTGGCGATATAAGTATGCAAGTTTGAAATGAGGAACAAAAAGGAGAGGACTCCATATCTCATCAGTTCTTGTCCATATGACAGTGAGGAAGCAATTATTTTACTTGTTTGTTTAATCTTAGTGCAAGCACGGTTTCTACCTGGCTGTTTCGCTATAAATCCTTTGAAAAGATGCCAATCAAATTATTCTTCTGGAGAAGATCATTACACATTTGAATGAACATTAGCAAAGTAATAATTGGGAAATCAGAAATTCTATACGCTGAAAAGTTGCTCTCTTCAGGAATAATACTAGTATACATTTAGATATGACATGGTTATTATAATCCTTTTCTGTCTGTGCAACTTCTCAGGTAACATTCGCAAGTGTAGATCTGCAGCTTCATACAAATTATGTTCCTGGTGGGACGGAGTCTCTATTTGATGTGTATCAAAGGGTTTGGGAAAAAACCCAGGTAATCCCTCCACTTCCTGAGGATCGATTCCTTTGTAGCTTCGGCCATATATTTTCAGGTTTGTCTTCCTAGCTGTCAAAACTTTTTCTTTTAGATTATATATACCTTACTGGATCATCTAAATTTACACGGCTCTGAATCAATTGCTTTCACTTACAATTAGGTGGACACGCTGCTGGGTATTACAGCTACAAGGTATAGGATATTCTTTTCTATTGGTTATGCCAGATTCCCTTTGTGGTTAGTTTGTAATAGATGATGAAACAATTCTTCTGCATATAATATGCCCCTTTTCCTTGTAGTGGCCGTCAGTTCTGAGTATTTGTATATTCATAATCGTGCTTGAGATTTATTCATTTCATGATTTGTATGGTTCTGACCCTAAATGTATTGGTTTTCAGTGGTCAGAGGTGCTAGCTGCGGATGCGTTCTCTGCCTTTGAGGATGCAGGTTTAGATGACAGCAAGGTATGTTGTAGAAGTTGATAAAAAGCTATAAAAGAACCTTGGTTTTTGCATTTGCAATTCATGTTAAATTTATGCATCTGTCAAGCAGTGACATTATTAAACAGGTGACCGTTGCCTTTTATTACCCCTTATAGACTATACGGCTAAGTGATCCCAGTGAACGTCTGAGAAAAGAATGAAAGCCTAGCCAAAACTGATTGCTCTGCATACATGTATGCTTAAATAACTTATGCCCATCATGCTCTGATGACTGTACACATCAGGCAGGCCCGAGACCTGTGAGATTGCATACTTGCACACTCTTTCCACTACCACCGCACAACAATGCCTTCTTTTCAGAATTAATTGTTGGTTTTCATCATGATCTATTGAGCGTAATTGGCAGGCTGTCAAAGAAACAGGGCAAAGGTTCCGAGATACGATCCTTGCTCTTGGAGGTGGAAAAGCTCCATTACAGGTGCGGAAGTCATAATTTTGACATCTACTCATATATTATCGACCTTTTTTATAGTTTACTATTTCCTTTTATGACGCTCATTTAGCTTCTCCTCTATATGACATCCGCCAGTCTAGTTAGTTTTGCTTGATATCGTTGCCATGCCAATGCTGCTATATCCCAGGTTTTCACTGAATTTCGGGGACGTGAGCCTTCACTCAGCGCATTCCTCAGGCATAAAGGCCTTTCGCCAGTTGCAGCATAATGCTGTCCTAATGGCTACTTCCATTTCTATGGGCCGAAAGGAAGGTTGGGGTCATGGACAAATTTTAAATACGCAGATCACATGTGGTTCATTCCAACCATAGCAATTCGATCGTTGAAAATAAATATCTAATTCACTGTATGGAGAAACAATTGTTTTAACCTTTTCTCCCCTTTAATGTACGCTAGTCCGTATAGTGGAGAACACATGTGGATCAAGGGAAGACTAGAGAGTTTCTCATTTTAAATACTAGACAGTTTCTCATTCTAAAGATTTCAGAAATTTCCTGATTTCATATTGCAAGTGTTTGAATTCTAAAACCTGAAATGGCCATCTTTTGGTATCTCTATATTCTTTCTTTTGTTGACAGTGGATTACCTTGAGCACGATCATCGTCGATCAGCTTGTTACTTGGGAGTCTTCCATGCATAAGATCACCTTGTACATGAGGTTACCTCCTGCTAATGCTATTTTTATACCTTTCAGTTAAGATGCCCACGTGAAAATGGTGAAGAAATGATTGTAGACGGCATAAGGCACTAAAATCGTCACAGTTGTTCATGAATGAACCTCTACTTTGAGTTTGCCTAAATATCTAGAAGTGACATATATTGGACGTTTGATGATAAAACTTGGTTAGTTGCAAGGAGTACTAGTAGATATGGAAAGCTCCATTTGTAAACTTCAGTGTTGGTAGAGTTTATTTGACTGTCAACTAAGGTCCTACTGGCAACACAGTAGCAGGAAGAGCAACCTCCTTAATGCTCCGAGAATGACAAAGCCCAAAGGCCCAATTACAACACAAAAAGCCTATTTCTATCTAATGAAACTTGCTGAGCAACTTTAGGACATCTATCAAGTCGACTTTGCACAGTTCTCTTGATTTATGAAAACAATGGCAGCAGCACTTATAGAAATAGCAGTAGGTGAATGCAAATAACCGTTCCCAGCACACCGACTGAAACAAATGAAAACAAGCATTCCGAGAGTGTTTGAACAAAAGACGGGAGAGAAGTTTACCTTTGAAGTCAGCCACAACCCAATCAGCTTCACATTTCCAGTCATTAATCCCTGTTGAAACCTATCATACCCCAGACTTGAGTAGAGACAGGACACACTTAAATCAAGCGATTCCTATCCTCCAAAGGTGAGTTGTGCAAACAGGAAATGGGAGAATCGGGCAAGTTCCACTATATCATTACATCGAGCATTGGAAACCATTTAATAAACCAATGCCTTTGGTGTACGTGGGTTCAACCAAACAATTTAACACCAGGGCACTCTCAATCCTTGACTTTCGAAGCATTCCATGCACTCTCAACCCTGAAGCATCCAAAGGTAGTATACTTCCTAATGACCCTATCGGCAACAGAAGAGTCTGGCTATGTCATCAAGACCAACTTGAATCTGCACTTAAACCTCTGATCTAGCAGGAGGCGAAAACCAGTGAGAATGAAATATAATGTTACCTACTCTCGATTGAGAATGCAGAGCAGAATTACGAACAATTCTACTAGTGAAACGGTTGAGTACAGGGCCAAAGGGGTGCCATTCAGCATGGCAAAAGAAAGGTAGATATTTCGCGTCCAATAACATGCTCAATAAAAAGGCCTAGCATCATTCATTTCTATGCATCCAAAAGTAGTATTTGTAGTAGAAAAATAGCTAGATTTTAACAGTGTCTTTTGGTAGAGGAATCATCTTTAGATGGAGGCAAGATAACTAGGGAAACCGGCGAGCCATTCCATTTTTAGGCCGAATTACATCTGTTTCAATATATCCCTAGTTTTGTCTTCTAATTTATTCTATGGATGTATTTACAATGTTGTTTTCCCTGGTATTCTAGATTTTTCCAAACCCGGAAAGAGGAATCACTAATCTTAGTTTATCTTGTTGTCCTAAACACAATGTAGGAAGACCAATATATCTTGGAAAAGCAAACAACAATGAAACTTGTAACATATAGGCACATGCGACTACCAATTGAGATGAACGAACGAACGTAGTGTCTCAAAATTAGAATACCTTAATGTATGATGAAAACGTCGGCAGAAGAACACCTCAAATGCTACAACTTGGCATAGAGGGACACATAAGTGCCAAAACTTCCAAAAGATACACTTAAATGCTAAAATTAGAGAAGAGAGAAACACTTAAGGTGTGTTGGGTAACATTTCTGCTTTGGAGAATAATTTCTTTTCAAAAATAGTATTTTTCTATTTCTATTCTCTGAAATAATTTCTAAATAGAAGAATGCATTGAGTACCCACACAAAATTTATATTCTTGGAATTGAAAAAGAATAGGAATGTGTTTGGTACAACCCACAAATTTTTTTTTAAAACGTAGAAATTCTTTTAATTTATTAATAATTTTTTTTAGAATTTTCTTTTCTCCCTCTCTTCTTCTTCTTGCTCCTCCTCTAACCACCAACAGCAGTGGCTGGCTAGCGTTCGGTGAGCGACGGTTAGCAACAGGCAATGGGCGGTGGCAGGCAACCAATGGCGGGGAGTGGCGGGTGGCGAGGAAGAAGAAGAAAAGAAAGAAAATGACTAATTTATGGAAATTGTTCTCGAGAACAAAAGACTACTTTTTCCAGCTTCTTGTTTCTATTTCAAATCTATTCACCTACTACTTTTCTATTCCGGGAAATAGAAAAATTAACTAACATTACTAAATGGATTTCTATTCTTTTTATTTTTTTTCCGAGAAACAAAAGAACAAAAGAACAAAGAAACTAGAGTGTCACCATGCATACCCTTAAGTGCCAACATCTAGAATTTCTAGCCAAACAACTTATGTGGCTTTTTGCGACAAGAACTTTAAATGATGTGGCCTTTTTTAAAAAAAAAAAAAATTATCCATGTAGAGAGGGCAAACAATGTCGCACCATCCATGTAGACTACATGAAACAATGCTAAACGACGTCGTTTAGCGTCTTGACGTGATTCTGTGATGCTAATGATGTGGCGCAATGAAGCACAATCCACAGCACACCGCTCCCTCTCAAACTCACCTTTCATGCTCAGTCGTCGTTCTCGCTAAGGCTCCATGGTTGTGACGCCCCCAGTATGTCACTACTAACGCGATTACTATATTCTTTTCACTTTTTAAGCATGTAGAAGCATATGTGGATCAAGAACAATCCAGGATATACAAAATCCAAGGAACACACGTTGGAAAACATGAACAGGGCTATCTCAATTTTCATTTCTATTTACATATTTTAGGTGATTAGGTTGGGTATACTGGTAAAAAACCAAAAAATTCATCACTCATGATCTAAGTAGCACCGACACTGATACGCGACACGCGACACAACACGACACGACACGACACGCCAACACGTCGTTTCTGAAAAAATAGAGAATTCCGACACGTTATATATTAAATATATATTTTTATATATACATAATAAATTATCATTTTTATTATTATTTTAATCAAAATAATTTTATTCCAATTCACAAGTAAATAAAATAATTAAAAAAGCCTAGAATGAATTTACACTAAAAACATTAGTCCATAATTTATTAATATCATTCATTGTTTCAATTTGACAAATTCAACTCTATTCCAATAATTCATAAAACTTGAAGAAAACAAGCAATCGACATTTCCGACTCGCATATTAGATATGTCGGAAGAGGAAAAGAAAAAAAAACTTAAGGGGTGAATTATGTATCACGGAAAGTGGGAGTCAGAAGAAAAGAGAAGACTAAGTTTTTGTTCTTTCTCTATTTATTATTGTGTTTTATTTTTTCACATATATACACTTTGACATCTTATTTATTGAAAATTTTTAAAATTGACTTTGATATCGAAATCACGTGTCAGAAATTCCTATGTTGAAATTCCGATTCAAGTGTCGAAGACTGTCGGAAAAATTGACCAGGTGTCGGATTTTCCGACACACATTGACCGAGTGTCGAAGAGTGTCCAAGAGTGTCAGAGAGTGTCGGACACGTGTCGAAGTGTCCGACACGACACAAAGGCTCTTGAAGAGTGTCGGTCCTTCATAGCTCCTGATGGCATCCACCCATCAACCCATCCCAACTTAATTGTCCCTACATATATGGTCATCTACCTCTCGCCCTAGTCCATTCAAAAATCGCCCCTACGTCCTCAAAATATTCTTCCATCCTCCTGCCCCCAACTCACTCCACGGTGCTATCGCTATCCCCGGGTCCATTGTCGCTCGAAAGCGGGAGTGGTCCCACCAAACGCCTGCCAACTCGGGCAAAAATGGCAAAGAATCCTAGGAGCACAAGATCGGCAGGTGTTCCTATCCCCATCGTCAGAATTGATATGACTTTGACAAACACGATATCTGGGAAATCGAGGTTAATAAACTCGGTCTGGTGCCATGAGAAGTCCGCCGGGGCACCATATCTAAACGTGGGGAGGTAGGTGGAATCATATCTATGGATTTGACCAAGAATAATCAACCATGAGTGAGCATAAAGCTCAGCAAGCAAATTGTCAACCAATCTACTACATAAGTCAATTACTACACATGTTAGGAAACTTCAAATAGAAAATATATGGAACCAATTTAAAATCAACTTACTTGAGACCTTTTTCAAGATCAAAAGCACAAGTCAGAAAATATTTCTTTTAAAACCGGTAAACCAGTAAATCTCAAATGGAATATAAAAATGCCAATAATCACATTTCCTATTAATTTAGCTGCCACCATCTTTCAAGGAACCCTATTATCCCCTAGGTATCTCGTACCTATCCGGCATTGCGAGAACATCTGGGGAAAACATGAACAGGGCTATCTCACTTTTCATTTCTATTTACATATTTTAGGTGATTAGGTTGGGTATACTGGTAAAAAACCAAAAAATTTATCACTCATGATCTAAGTAGCATAGACACTGATACGCGACACGCGACACAACACGACACGACACGCCAACACGTCGTTTCTAAAAAAATAGAGAATTCCGACATGTTGAGACACATTGTATATTAAATATATATTTTTATATATACATAATAAATTATCATTTTCATGATTATTTCAATCAAAATAATTTTATTCAAATTCACAAATAAATAAAATAAATAAAAAAGCCTAGAATGAATTTACACTAAAAACATTAGTCCATCATTTATTAATATCATTCATTGTTTCAATTTGACAAATTCAACTCTATTCCAATAATTCATAAAACTTGGAGAAAACAAGCAATCGACATTTCGAACTCGCATATTAGATATGTTGGAAGAGGAAAAGAAAAAAAAAACTTAAGGAGTGAATTATGTATCACGGAAAGTGTGAGTCGGAAGAAAAGAGAAGACTAAGTTTTTTTTTCTTTCTCTATTTATTATTGTGTTTTATTTTTTCACATATATACATTTTGACATCTTATTTATTGAAAATTTTTCAAATTGACTTCGATATCGAAATCACGTGTCAGAAACTCGTATGTTGAAATTCCGACTCGAGTGTCGGATAGTGTCGGAAAAATTGACCAGGTGTCGGATTTTCCGACACACGTTGACCAAGTGTCGAAGAGTGTCCGAGAGTGTCAAAGAGTGTCAGACACTTGTCGAAATGTCTGATATGAAAGTCGTGTCGGTGCTTCATAGCTCTTGATGGCATTCACCCGTCAACCCATCGCAACTTAACTGTCCCTACATATATGGTCATCTACCTCTCGCCCTAGTCCATTCAAAAATCACCCCTACGTCCTCAAAATATTCTTCTATCCTCCTACCCCCAACTCACTCCACGGTGCTATCGCTGTCCTCGGGTCCATTGTCGCTCGAAAGCGGGAGTGGTCCCACCAAACGCCTGCCAACTCGGGCAAAAATGGCAAAGAATCCTAGGAGCACAAGATCGGCAGGTGTTCCTATCCCCATCGTCAGAATTGATATGACTTTGACAAACACGATATCTCGAAAGTCGAGGTTAATAAACTCGGTCTGGTGCCATGAGAAGTCCGCCGGGGCACCATATCTAAATGTGGGGAGGTAGGTGGAATCATATCTATGGATTTGACCAAGAATAATCAACCATGAGTGAGCATAAAGCTCAGCAAGCAAATTGTCAACCAATCTACTACATAAGTCAATTACTACACATGTTAGGAAACTTCAAATAGAAAATATATGGAACCAATTTAAAATCAACTTACTTGAGACCTTTTTAAGATCAAAAGCACAAGTCGGAAATATTTCTTTTAAAACCGGTAAACCAGTAAATCTCAAATGGAATATAAAAATGCCAATAATCACATTTCCTATTAATTTAGCTGCCACCATCTTCCAAGGAACCTTATTATCCCCTAGGTATCTCGCACCTATCCGGCATTGCAAGAACATCTGGGGAAACCATGTCACACCCTCCAGGCATCTGAAGGACCTAGTTACCCCTCTAAGCATCCCTACTAACATCTAGGGCATGGTCATCCCAAGAACCGACAACATTCTCCCACACTCATGCCATGATCAAGCAATTCAATAATTCAATTTAAAAATGTCATCCACTATGCTAATGCACAGGAAACAATTCATTTTCAAAATCAACCATCCTTTATCAATTTGTAAATTAGAGAAATTGTACGAAACAATTAGTTGGCGGTACTAGCCCAAAAAGACAAGTTAAAGAGGGAATTTATCCCAAAATCTGAAATTGACCCAAAAGGGCCGTTTGCACACCTTTAGAAATCACCAGCATTCACCTAGTGAATCAATTCTAAAAATTATGAAACTTTAACACAAGACTCCGAGGAACATTTTTCATGAGAACCAAAAATCCAGTTCAATTGATACGGCTAAATAAAATTAAATCAAGCCGAGCCAAAAACAGCATCAAAATTCAGAATTCATATGGTCAGAAAGAATAACGTTTTGCCAACAAAATGAGGTCTAAAAATCATAGAAAAATTACATGTTATAGTTTAAGATAAAATCTACAACTTGTATGGAGAACACTTGTCCAAATTTCTTGTCGAAAACTTTGTGGAAAACAAAAATGTGTATGGGTCGGTGTAGGTGTCCCAAAAATAGATGTAGGACTCATATATTCTTCAAAAATGAAATCATCATATGAAGGTTGAATATTCCGAAATTAAAGTATGTTATGGAACAAGAAATAATGTACAACTTTCATAAGAAAACCTCACAAAATTGATATTGCATAAATTGGTCTGAAATTGGTAGTCATAGGTCTATGGTAAACTGAACTTATAAAAACAATGTCCTCGGATTTCGTCCATTGCTCATGTCATTCAACCTCAAATACACATAAATCTCAACAACCAACACCTCAACAACATAGTCACAAACTCAATAAACCATAAACTCAACAATGCCATTAATCTACGTCTCCCGAAATGGCCGGTTGGCACGAATATATACGAAATTAACCAAGAGAATAAAAATCCAAGGAAATCGACCTCAATGCACACATAATGGAGACAATCTACTTGCCTCAAGTCCTACGTGATGCTGTCGTAGCTTGATGGTGGTTGGAAAATGTCCCGAACAATGGTTGGTTCTTCAAGCGAGTCACGACGGGCCGAGAGAATGCAACGGCATGAGGCAAGATGACAGGCAGCTCAAGGGGCTAGCTAGGCTAAGGTGTATTGCCGGCCGTCAAAAGGCTTGATCTGTGGTGTCGCATGCGAGAGTAACCCGAGATGGAGGCCATGCGGTGACAGAAAGGGTAGAGCTTGAGATCGTGCAAATGGAAATGGAGAAGACGGAGGGGGGGCCGTGCTCTTTATACTTCAGCTTCCCTCTTCGTTCACCGCTTAAGTTGGTGCATGTCACCATTTCAAAGAAACGGGTAGGGTGAGGGGTTGGTGCAATGGCCGTCTAAGTCACAGTGGATTTGCCAGGTGGAGAAGAGGTATGACTCGGTGGTGCTGATCTGGCTTAGGGTGGTGCAATGCGCACGCTTGGAGAGCTCAGGTGGCGCAGTCCGGTGGTGACGTGGCGAGGAGCAGTGATGTTGTGGTAATGTGTTGCTAAGGTGTCATCGTCCTCGAGTGGATGGGTAGCTCGGTGAGGCGTCACGGTGATGAGGGGACAGACTGAAGTAGCAATCCTTGTGGTGGTGCGGTGAGGGGCATGGACAGCGTAGTCTAGTGACGAGCTTAGTGACGCGACAATGACTACGAAGTACTTGAGGGTCACGGTTCCATCGAGCAATGACCCGAATGTCACAGTCGTCACTCGTGGTTCACTCATGGTTGCCCGTCGCTTGTTGTCATCACTTACTCAATTTGTTCTCTTCTCTCCTTATGGCTAGCAAAAATGGGGCTTAGAGTACGATCGCTAGAATGGGAAAATTATGGCTTATATGGGAAAATTGGGGCTCAGACAGGAAATTTAAGGCTAGAATGGCAAAATAGGGCTTAGAATACGATGTGTGAGGGCAATTGAAGGGCTGGGATGTGCTACTATGAATGTGCTATTGTGATGCTTTGCTTCTTTCTAATTTGATACTTTGCTACCGTGAATGCCCGCACAATCACTGGGACGGGAAATTTGAGGCTCCCTAAGATGTCGTGGGTTCCTATACGTGAAATAATAAAGATGATGCTGAAAGGACCTGAATTTGTTTAATCAAAGTGATTATCGTGGGGACCTCTGCTCATTTCTTTCCACTAAACGACAATTGCTCTTTCTTTAATAAACTATTTGAGATTGTAGGGACCTGCATGTGCACTTGTTGTCCTTTGTCGTTGTGGTCCCAAAGGTTAATTGCTTTTTCCCTTGGTTGCAAACATGGATCGGGATCATTTTGTAGTCATTATTTGCTATGGTAGGGAGTTTGTGATTGGAGAGGACAAGTGAGAGTATGAGAGCGAAAATGAGGGCACTATATTTGTCGATGAAAACAAGGTATCTTATATTAGATTTGTTTGGGATATACTATACTATTGTCCATGCAAAGTATTGCTTTATTGTGTTCCTAGGAAGGGCTTGAAACATGGTTTGAAAAGCTTCGAGGATGATAATGGTTTTAGGACTGTCATGTACTATTATCTTCATGGCAAAGAAGTGAAAATGTACATTCAATACAATAATGATGATGAGGACAAAGATAATGACAGAGAGCACCCAAATAGGAGAAGTGGGAGGTAGTATTCAAGCCAATACTAAGGATGGGGATGAAGGGCAACAGGATAGACCAAAAGGGTGTGGATGCAATTCAGCAAAGTGTTGATGACATAGGTAATGACATAATCACCAGATTAGCTTAGGATATAGCTCAATCTAGTGATGATGATGATGAAGCTTTGGTTCTCGAAAATTTCCTGAGTGATGATGAGGAGGAGGAGGAGCTTGCATAGTCAAGCAAAAAGCAAATGGACCTTTTGGCAAATAAGTTGGCAATTTTATGGGTAATTGAAGAAGTTGTAAACAGGGACGAAGGAGCTACAAATGCCGGTATTGCTTGTGATGATACTAATTATGAAGAAAGTGTCAAGAACGTTAATTCCCATGATGAACTTGGAAAAGATCAAGGAGTTATGCATAAAAGAAAAAGTAAGTTTCCTTCCCATGATCTGTCTATTGCCTCTCTTACTCTGTTTGTAAGTATGAAATTTCATGATACGAAACAATTTAGGAAAGCTATACTTAAGAACTCCATTACTGAACAAATGAATCTTAAATTTATTGGAAACACTAAGGATTTTGTAAGAGCTAAGTGGTTACAACTTAGTTGTCCATGAAAAATTTAGGGTGCATTCATGAGGAAGAGTGGGTCCTTCTAGATTAAGACCTTTCAAGAGGAACATACTTGTTCCATTAATTTGGACAATAAAAAAGTGACAAGTACATAGTTGTTCAAGCACTTCTTCAACATGATCAAGGTGATATTCGAGGTAAAGACTACTTAGTTAAAGCAGATGGTAAATGAGCGTGTAGCATTAATGTGTCCAAGAAACAGTGTAAAAGAATGAAGCAGAAGGTGATGAGATACTCATCAATTAGTATAGCAAGGAATATAAGCAAGTTTGGGATTATGCTTGGGAGTGTATAGTTTAAGACCCTTCAAGTAGAGTGTATATAAAAGTTCTGCAGAAGCAACTTCCTGATAGTGGGACTAGATTTGATAGATTTTATGTGTGTTTCAATACATGCGGACAAGGATTTTTATCTGATTATAGACGAGTTATAAGACTGGATGGCCATTTCCTAAAGGGCTTGTGTAAGGAAGAATTGTTGGCTACAATTGGAAGAGATGCGAATGACGAAATGTTTCCACTATCTTAGGCTATTATCAAGATAGAGAACAAGGACTTTTTGTCTTAATTCTTAAAAAAATATAGTTGACTTGGAGATAATTAATGGGGAAGAATAGGCATTCATAAGCAACCAACAAAAGGTAATATTGTTGTTAATTATTTGCTTTTTGATATCAATAGCATGTTCTTTGCTTACATTTCTCGGTTTAAATTGTTGTAGGAATTGGTTCTAGCATTAGCTGAGTTGATACCCTATGCCGAACATAGAATGTGTGCGAGGTACATAGATGCATGCTAGTTATGCAGATTGGTATATAATGAGTTTAATTGGAAGCATGTGTACTTGGACGTATGCTATGTAAATTAGTACAATGGAAATATGACAATTCTATGTGGAGGAGTTCATGTGTCCTGGTTATGATGTTCTTGTGCCATAAATTAAGATTGCGGTGTTGAAATGTGTGAAATGAATTAAATTCAAGAAATGTTAATCGACCAGTGACCTAATGATGCCCCAAGAGAATCGAGATGCCCAAGACTAGCGACTCTTGAATACCTCGGCTAAGTGATATTGAGATGCCTCAAAATGAGATGGTCATGGCCAGTGTCCCATGAAAGTCCAACCAACATCCCAGAAATGACTCGAGCAGAGTGGCCAGCAACCCAGTGTAAATATGTCACTAGAGCGTGGAAAAAAAAAATGACCACGTGATTAGATTATTTCACGAGGTGTGTGAGTACATGTGTATAGATAAAATTTTGTGCCTCGTTTGTATATCTGAATTTGTGTATGCAGCGCCACAGATGAGTGAATATATTTTGACTCTCATTAGAATGATATTGTATGTCTAGTTCATTGAATTTTGAGGAAAATGCATGTTGTCCACGTTGTATTGTGGTTATGTGCATTGAGCTACTATTTGAACTGAATTTATCGTCGAGTAGCGTATGGATCATATAGTGTGATCCAACGGATGAAAATATGCAACAAGTCCGGAAATAGTTTTTGTGTAGACTGTACCAATGGACCTAAAAATCATTTGATAGCGACAAAGAGCACGAACATGGGTGAATTTAGGGTGGCTAAACATGGATTGCTTGAGTTGACAAAGGAAGGTTTTGAAGCACTCCTCCAAATTGAATCGAAGAATTGGTGTATGGCATTCTTCGGTGAGGAATTCAAATATGATAATATCGACAACAATCTCCGCGAAGCATTCAATGGAAGAATAATAGAGGTCAGGTGCAAACCAATCATCACAATGCTGGAAAATATACTAGTTATGGTCATGACTTGGCTGCAAAAATAAAGAAATGATGTTACAAGGTGGACTAGGCCATGTACTCCTAGGATTACGAAGAAATTTGATGAGAAATTAGCTACAAGTAGATTTTGTCATCCTACTTGGAGTGGGACGAAGGATATGAGATCATGAAAAGTGTTGATAAGTAAGTTGGCAGCTTTGCAGATGACTGAAGAAATTGTAAGGGAAGAAGGAGCTACACGTGCTAGTATTGCTGATGATGATACTAATTATGAAGAAAGTGTGACATCCTAAAATTCGACCCCGTCTCGAATTTATGAAATGACATTTCGTTGACGCGCTTATGGTTAATTTACTCGTAACTGATCACTCGCGAATTAACTAATCTATTAAGTGAGGCCATTAAGGGACATAAACGCGAGAGACTAGAGAATTCGATTAGAAATCAACTGCTCGACCATAATAATTGGCAATGATCAATACGATACCGTTATAATCAAATGGAAATCAGATATAAGTCGATTCAACGGAAATATGTAATTGAATTGCAGGTGATTCCGCGTGATTGCAAAATTCGCGTCGAACGGCACTAACCCGATTTTCTGTCGATTTTATACTCGGTACACATAATTGAAACCTTGCGATTTTTACGTCATCTATGAGTCGAAGATGCACAAACGTGGATTGAAAATTATCGATCACGGGTCAAGCGCGTTAAAATCCCTAAAAGTTACCCGATAGGTTAGGTTATACTAAAATCGCGTTCGGTCGATTTTAACCACGAAATTGAATTCGATATCGGGAATTGGACGTTCGAGCGTGTCACGATTCATTTTTAGGACGTCGTCTCATCTTTCGGAGAAATTTCGTCGAGTCCGGAATTTTGCGGAAAAGTCAATTTTGGACAAAACGAAAAAGAAATTGGCAATTCGGATGGGAGGATATTTGGGCAATTTGGCTGCCCAAAATGGCTTAAATGGGTGGAATTGAAGCTAATTTTTCATTGGAGAGACACTTGACTATTGGGCTGAAGACTTTAGGGCATAACAATGATGATTTAGATATTTCATTAGGTTTTTCATTGGTTGAGGCATTGACCTTCTTTCCCCCCCTTATCTCTCTCTTCCTTCTCTCCGATTCCCCCTCCATTTCACGCATGAAGTCCAAATGCAGCAGACCATCTCTTTCCATTCCCATTTCTCTCACGTCATCTTCTCTCCCTCATTCTTCATCCATTTCATTCTGCTGCCAAACCCCTCCAGTTTTCCTTCTCCTTTGCTGCCACCGACACACCACCTCACCACCACTCCACTTCATTTCCCCCACCAACCATCGTCCACCAAGCAACCCCTATCCACACGTCTAGCTCCCATCACCTTCGCCCACTTCTCCAGCCCACGTTCCTTCCTCTTCCATTACGCCAACACAATCACCCTCATCCCACATGTCCACCCACAGAACCAGCAACCATCCATCCACATCACCAACACTTCCACCCCCGCCAATAGCCCCTCCTCACGCTGTCCAACCACAACGTTCGCCCAACCCCTCCTCAGCCAGCAACCGAGCAGCCAACCAGCCTTAACCCCCAGCAAAGAAAGCCGAATCTCAACCCTCGGCTGACACTTGTAGGGCTAATTTCAGCCTCGGTTAAGCCTCCGTTGGAGAAGCGGTTGCCTCAGGTCCTCACCGCCTTTGCGTCACTGTCGCCGTGAGCCCGCCGCCATTGAATTCCGATGAGTTAACGCTCTAATCCTTTATTAGGTTGTTAATTGCATTTAGGGGTTAGATTAGTGTTAATTAGCTTGTTTATATTAGCCTTAAGATAGATTAGTCTTAATATATCTTGGTTAGTTTAGTGCTAAGAATGATTAGTGCTAATTAAGATTGATTAGCTTAAAATTCGGATTTGGTCTGATGGACCCCCTCTGTTTGCCATTTCTTGTGGATCAAAATGTGCTACGATTTTGGGGTTGCTTCCTTCTTGAAAAGTGTTCTAGACATCTTCAACTATAACATATATTTTACTCAAGATTTTATTGATTTAAAAGAATGCGATTTAAGCTTCGTTTCAATCAAAACAAACCTCTGTTTGTGCTGGAACTTGTGACCTTTTGGTGTTCAAATTGATTTTTATCAACTCGTAGGATTCGATTTTTGAAAGAATTTCTTCACAAAAGTTATTCCCCACATCTTTTATTTTAACATGATAAAATTTCAGATCAAACGGACAAGTTTTGGATCTCGAACCAAGCTGATTTTGGAAAACAGACTTTCTGGACACAGACATAGTTTTTGTAACGATTTGAGCGATTTACTGCTCTCATTCTAGAAACATTTGGGTCAAGATGTCTACATGAAAAGTGTTTCTTTATGTGTTCGTTATAACATATTAAAATTTGAAAATTTTCCAAACTTGTTTAATTAGGTTTCTGGATTTAAACTTGGAGACGCGCGAGTGGACCGGTTTCTGCCGGTTAAGGCCGATTGTGGTTTTGTGATTGTTGTTGGTGTCATACTTGCTGGATAATGTATATTTGGTGATGTGAGTGACTTTTGGTATGTGTGTGATAATATGTGAGCAGTTGTTCCACGGTGATGGTTTATTATTATTGCAAAAGGTGACCTTTTGGACTATTAAATAGAAAATAAATAAGGTGTCGGGTTCGGACACCAAAACTAATTTGCTCAACAAAACAATGAGGTTTTAGACTAGGTGCATGCAAATTTTGGCTGGTTAATTTCAAATATGGGACCCCGTACGAATTTATTTCGGAAAGTTTGAAAAAAAAAAAAAAGTGCCAAGTGAATTTTAAAAAGGGATTTTTGGTGTTTTGGCTATATGATGGAAGCTAAGAGTTGACTTGGTTGATGATGTGCCCGCATGGTTAAGTTAATTAAGTGGTTTAGTTTAATTAAATGCAATTTATTTAATTACTCGCGAATTATTTAATTAGTTGTAATTAGCGTAAATTGTGACGGAATAGCTGTTTTGTAGAATTTTACCCTGATCGTCATGGTTGTATTTACATATGAAATTGACTGTTTATTTGTGCAATTGGGTGCTTGATTGTCGTTGTGGATTATTATCGCAAAAACTGGATTTATGGTATTTAAACAGAAATATACCGGGTGTCGATTTTTTACGCCAAAATTTTATATAGTATATAAAATCGTGGGATTTTGAAACGAGAGTGTATCACACTTACTGGCTCGATTTAAATGTGTGACCATGCACGATTATTTTACCGAGATAATTTTTAATACGAAGAAAATTGATCAAGTCCATTATTTGAAATATGAGGTATTTGAGTGCAAAGCACGATGTTCTTGGCCAAGTATGGATGTGTGTGTGATCACTTAAGTACCTTATGCGTTTACACGGGGTAGTGAACCCGTCTTGATGCGTTCACGTGGGACGATGTTTGATTAAGTTCAGATGCCCTTGACAACGGATGCCGATCGCAGTAGAGGCTGAGCCAATGTCCCTTTATGGAATGCCATCCTGATGCGTTTACGCGGGATGTTGCCGTGCCCAACAAAGCGAGACGACGCCCGGTTATGCGGATGACTGCCAACTGTTGAGTTAGACATGGCCGATGGGTCGTAAATAATTGGGACACGCTTGAGTGATTAAGATAGCCGCGCCTGATTATGAGACAAAATTGTGTGGTTCGGAATAAGATGTGTAATAACGGTTTAGCCTTATAATCGAGACCCTTGTAATTGTTTGATGAATGATATGAGGTGTTCCAGTTATTGATTTACGCTTGTTGCGTTCATAAATGCATATGATATATAAGATGTACTAATGTGCAGGGAGGTGTTGAGGCAAGGTAAGTCATTTTATGGCACATGTTTAGGCTGCCCCTGAGTGAATTCTCATCCTAATCGGGGTTTAGGGTGTTGACTCGCTGAGATTTATTCTCACCCCGTCGTGGTTAAACATTTTTCAGGTCCCTAGTGTGGAGAACCCGGAGCCCGAGGCTGAAGGGTCCGGAGCGTAGGTGGCTTAGTAGTTTCTTTTTGGAGACAGCCTGGTGTGTATAGACCTGTAGGTTTAACCTGGTGTGTATATAAAGTATGGTTGGTGTTAATTGGTTGTCCTGCTTTTACTATCCCTATGTTGATTGTTGTCTGGGGTTTGTTTAATTCGCTTCCGCATGTGTATAAAACAAATGGGTCGACGACGCATCCTGGGAACGTCGCAAATTTTAGTCGATCGCCGAGGGGTGTGCACATGCCCGGGTTCGGGGCGTGACAGAAAATGTCAAGAATGCCACTTCCCAGGACGAGCTTAAAAAAGATCAAGGAGCTATGCATAGAAGAGAAAGTTAGTTTCATTCCCATGATCCATCTATTGCCTCTCTTACTTTGTCCATAGGTATGAAATTTCATGATGTGAAACAATTTAAGGAAGCTATACTTGAGTGAAATTTAAGGATGTGAGATCATGAAGGGTGCTGATAGAGTATGTTGTCCATCTAGATACGAGGAAGTGTTCATATCAAACATAGTAAGTAAGTGAAATTCCTTGTGCACATATTATATGTGCCATCCAGTTGAAGGACGACTTAGAAGGTTACCTTGTTGATTGGTACAAAAAATATGAACTATCTTCCTTTGTATCAATTTATGATTCAATCAATTAAACTTAGCAAATTGTGGGAGCCAACAGATCGTGAAGCACTTCAACATTTACCACCGAAGAACCAAATAGAAAGGCCAAAACAAAGACAAAGAATGCAGGAAGGGGAGGTATCTGGTCAGAGGAGGATGAGTAGGACAAGTACAAAGATAATGTGCTCATATTGTCGTATAGAAGCGCACAATAGTAAAGGTTGTCGATTGAGAAAGTAGTAATAACAACAGTCGAGTGAGAGGCCGAAGGCCTAAAAATTTTTAAAAAGAACTCTTGGCCTAAAAACTAATCTTTCTCAATAAAATCAGTTGATTAGGATAAAACTTGTATCCCTTAACAGCTCTACATGCACTTTTGATGCACTAAGATTCAACAAAAATAGCAACAAAACAAAAACAAAAAATTCAATGAAGCAGTTTTTTTTTTTTTTCGACTTTTCGCGAAAGAGAAGTTTTGGTTTTGTTCCCTTTCCCTCCACAAGAAATCATTGAACTTATAAAGTAAACTTCTCATTGCTTTCACCGAGATCTAATCCAAATCACAATGTTGTTTGTACCAATGTACAATAGGATCCCAATTAACAAACCTCTCGGTTTGAGAAAAAGAAAAAAAAAATCTTAGTTGCTCGAGCTCCATCTAGGACCTTGCCTATATCATCTTCCCCCTCTTCAAGATTCTACAACCTTAATAGCCTGAAGTTGTGTCTTGGGGCCACCACCAAGGGACGACAACCCCAAGAATAAATTGCCGAAAGGTGGACGTCCATGGAGTGGCTTCAATACCATGTTGATGTATTACAAGGGACAGAAGAAATCATCCCAAAAAGCTAGCCTGCTAGAAGAGTGAACCCAACACATTATAAGCCCTACAATATGTCCTCAGCTATCCAATGTGGGACTTTGCTCCAATCATCGGAGCATCAAATTCCACTAAAGGGTATTTAACATTTATGCAAGTAAAGGGAGGTCTTGGTCACATCATGGTCTAATGGGTCCAATAAGGAGCAAGTTTCGAAGATTCAGGATAAAGGTTCAGTAAGCTAAATCAATGGCATATCCTAATTTAAGCTGTTTCCTACTTGAAATTTATTTCCCGATTTAATGTTTCCTAGTTTAATATTTCTTAGTTTTTCCATTGAACGATCTTTCCTATATTAAGGTTTCTTGCTTTTATATTTTCTAGTTTTATGTTTCCTATTTTAATATTTCCAAAATTATGGTTTCCTATTTTGATATTTTCTAGTTTTATGTTTCCAATTTTAATATTTCCAAAATTATGGTTTCCTATTTTGATATTTCCTAGTTTGAGGTTTCCTATTTTAACATTTCTCAATTTAATGTTTCCTAGTTAAGTGTGTGCTTCTCAATTGTAAGAGTTTTGTGAGTTGACTATATATAAGAATTTTTCTCAAGTGAGTGGTTCTTTTTTCTAATTTGTTGATGATAACCTTTAAGTTCTTCATTTTTGGCTAGAGGAGCAATTCTTAATTCCTTGACTGGTAGAAGATTTCTTTATGCGTTAGTGGTGAACTCTTCTATCCCAAAGTTCTTTCTTCGCAAGCACATCAAACACATTTCATTCGATCAAACTCGTTCTGCTTTTTCATTCAAACTCACCACGCGGCACTTGCCCTCTCTGGTCCTTCTCCTCCTTCTGCCTCCAAATCCCCCACAAATCCACCACCTGCCCCTTCACCTGCACTCCACCTATCACTCAAGAGCTCCACCCATGGCTAACAATGGTGTCGAAAGCAATCCTCTCTTGCAAGACTTCGAGTTCCCTCCCTATGATGCCGTCAAGGCTAAGCATGTCCATCCTGGGATTCACGCTCTCTTAAAGAAGTTGGTATGAATGATCTTTTGTCTCTCTTGTTTGATCGGAGTTTATTGAGATTGTTATTTGAGGTCTTAGCATTTGAAATGTGGTTGTGTTGATGCTGCAGGATAGTGATCTGGAGGAACTGGAGAGGACGGTCGAACCATCGTGGCCAAAGCTTGTGGAGCCATTGGAGAAGATTGTGGATCGTTTGGAGGTGGTCTGGGGGATGATCAATTTTATCAGGGCCGTCAAGGATACAGTTGATCTGCGTGCTGCGACAGGGAAAGTTCTGGTAATTTCTTTGGCTTGCCTATGGTTCACTTCGACTAGATTTCTTAAATCACTCTTGAAATGATTTATTGAGTGATTAGAAGGAGTAAATTTACAAGACCTAAGTGCGTCATGGAATAAGAGATGATCTCTCTTGTCGCTTTTAGATAATTATTTGTTTCAGTAGAGCATGCCATCCGTTGGTCAATTCATTTTCATCTGTTAGTTTTCGCGGTTTTCTATATCTTGGATATTGACGCTTCACTTGCTAACTCATGTAATGCAGTCGGAGTTGGTTAACTTTCAGCTGAGACTCGGGCAAAGTAAACCAATTTACAACGCTTTTAAAGCTCTCCAAGAGTTACCTGATTGGAAGATGCTGAGCGATGCTCAAAAACGTATAGTGGAAAGTGAGAAAAATTTGTCCTTTGATCACTTTTTGTTTCTCTTTCTGGTACTTTGATGCCATAGTGTCTTAAATGTTGTTCAATTCATACCATGGTCCTTTCATTGATCTGTACATTGTTTTCACTTTTTGAGTCGCAGAAAAATGTATCACTGCACAGAGTGCATTCATATTTTAGTTCTTATATCTAATTAAGATTGGTTGATATCCGCTTTTAAAATGATATTGTTGCAGACCAAGTAAAGGAAGCAGACCTGAAGGGAATTGCCCTGGAAGATGGCAAAAGAGAAGAGTTTAACAAAATTCAGCAGGTGTGATGCCTTTCATCAATACCTCATATAAATTGGTATCTATGAGCTGGTGGCAAGGATAAAACAAAGTGTCTTTTGGTGTAGTGTGTATAATGTTTTTTCCTTTGCTTTGCTTATGAGCATGGATGAACACACCGCGTGGATTTCACAAACTTCTTGTGTATCTTCTTGTCCCTGCTATCCCGGGATAATTTGCCTAAAAAATATTTGTATAGAAAGTTAAATTTTCCTTGACTAGTGAAATTGGACAGACGATGATGTGTGAGGTGATGAAGGCACTTTTACGTAGTTTAATTTGCGGGGATGATCCATCAGATATTAGTAGTTCTGAACTCTAGTGTCGTAGCAATTAAAGTTGCTAAACTTTTGAAATCTGTTATTGATTTCATCATATAAGCCTTGCAATGACATTGACTGTGTTAAGATTACTCTTCATGTGCATGAAAGTGGTAAAGTAGATTCTTTTATTTTATTGTGCAACCGCTATCTTTTGATTGATTAGTTTATTATAGGCACTTGGCAAATTATCCAAACAGTTTGATGAGAATGTCTTCGACACCACAAAGAAATTCGAAAAATTGATTACCGATAAGAAGGATATTGAAGGATTGCCTGCTACAGCTCTTGGTTTGGCTGCACAAACAGCAGTGTTGAAGGTAACATACAATAGCTTTTATTTTGCTAAGTCGTGCTCTCAAATTTTTCTCAGCACTTTTTATCCAAGATCCTATTTGATCTTTCGTCATTTATCATTACTTGGCATTTTTAAGGGGCATGAAAATGCAACTCCAGAACATGGACCCTGGGTGATCACTCTGGATGCTCCAAGCTTTAACTCTGTCATGCAACATGCTCGAAACAGAGCTTTACGTGAGGAAATCTACCGTGCTCATGTTACTCGGGCATCTAGCGGAGACACCAACAACATTTTAATTATAGACCAGATTTTGAAGCTTAGAATGGAAAAAGCTAAGATTCTAGGTTATAATAATTATGCCGAGGTATGGTTTTGAAGTCTATTTATGAGATTTTTCTTGTTCACATTCCATCTTTTTATCTGATTTTTTTCATCTGTTTAAAGTTCAAATGGACAAGTGTGAAGCATGTTAGCCAAAATATCTTTGTTATCTTTCAGACGATAGCTTTCAAATAAGACGAACTCCACTTGTTTTTTGCTGTTATCACGAATTTATTATTTACAAGGGAAAAGTGGAAAGTCTATCGCAGACAGAATGGTTGTTTGGATGTTGTAGGTAAGCATTGAAATATTTTTGGCTTCGACTTGAAATGTTTTCAAATGTGAAATTTTCTGGAATTACATTTTGATCCAAAATCCAATGCAAACTACTTTTGTAATTTTGTCATTGTGATGTCGGCAAGACATTCTTTTCTCCATCCTCCAATCATTCTGGAGGACAATCTATTTGCATGGGTGAACAATTCACTGAATAGTCCTTCATCATCACATATTAATGCATGATTCATGTCAGGTTAGCATGGCAACGAAAATGGCTACCGTTGATAAAGCCGAAGAGCTCCTAGAAAAACTCAGGAGTTCTTCATGGGATGCTGCTGTTCAAGGTATGATTTGGATGACCATTCCTAATAGATCTAAGTCTTGTCAATGCATAAACTTTGAATTTGTAATTGACGTTGATTTGTACTTATAAGTTTTTCCTTTTTTTTTTTATAACCTCTTTCGAGAAATCTAATAAATTTTAGGGGAGTTTTGTGATTGAATATCATCTAAGGCTTAGGGTGTGTTTGGAAACACTTTAGGGCAAAGTTTTTGAAAAAATGCAAAGGACTTTAGGTAAAAGAGGTTTTCCAAAATGCAAATAATATTTCGTAAATGTACCTTCAAAATACATTGGGATGCAATTTTAACTTAAATGTGGTCTGGAAAAAACTACATTTTGTAAAGAACTTTTGCTAGTTTTCTTTTCTTAACTCTCAAATAACTTCACCAGCCAACCTCGCTTGAGGTTGCCAGAGTCACACGACCAAGGTGTACTAACTTAGGTATTTTTAATGGTCAAAAAAATCATTTGTGATAAATTTATTATAAGTGTATCAATTTATAGTTTTTCATGATATTAGCTTTAGAACTTTTCCTTTTACTTTCCACTCAAAGTACATATCTTGATATATGTTGCCTTGATTATTCAGACATGGAGGACCTAAAACGTTTCGCCAAAAGTCAAGGGGCAAAAGAATATGATGATTTGAGGCATTGGGACATTAACTTCTGGAGCGAGAGGTTGCGTGAATCAAAATACGACATCAGTGAGGTTGAAGCTCTCTCTATCCCCATATATACATACATAAATACACACACACACACACACACACACATATATATATATATATATATATATATATAGGGAGAGAGAGAGTACACAGTATAGCAACAATTGCATTTTTGATAGGAAAGGAAACAAAGATACTTGCTCCTAAACTGTCATGCCATAAGATACATCATAGCACATACATATATGTTGACTATGCCATCAGGCTTCTTACCAAGTCATGTCACGCTTTTCTGATTAACTTTTATTTTCCTTATAATTTTGGACTAGACCCTGATTAATATGAACCTGTAGCCTCACAACTTTTTGCAATTCTCAGGAAGAACTACGCCCGTATTTCTCATTGCCAAATGTAATGGAGGGCCTTTTCAACCTTGCTAGGACGCTTTTCGAAATTGAGATTGAGGCTGCTGATGGACTAGCACCGGTAAAAAAATCTAATGCTTTGTTTCTGCCTTTCCTGTGCTGTTAGTCCCTGTATTCTGATAAAATGGTTATATATCCTCCAGGTCTGGAATAATGATGTTAGATTCTACCGTGTAAAAGAGTCTTCAGGAAATCCAGTCGCATACTTTTATTTTGATCCCTATTCTCGACCATCAGAGAAAGGGGGAGGTGCATGGATGGACGAGGTTGTTGGTCGAAGCCGTGTAATGTCTCGAGATGGTGCAAGTGCAAGGTTACCAATTACTCAAATAGTGTGCAATCAAACCCCACCTGTGGGGAACAAGCCAAGCCTTATGACGTTCCGAGAGGTCAGTTTCCAACTCCTTCACTTAGTTTACATTGACCTTCTTTCTGCTATTTGAGCCTGAAATACTAAACTGATGGAGGATAGCTGGTGCAGCCACCAGCTAAGACAAGTCGGGGTCAATGAAATATTGCCATTAGAAACGAGGATTGAATAAGAGGGTATTTTGGTCTGGTCTCTATGACTCTTAGTTTAAAGATTGGATTTTGGTAACTTCTCGACAATACTAGCTTAGATAGGGCTTGAACTTCTGCCATAATAAATACATTCTACAGAGATGTATATTTGTTTTTTGTTCTTCACTGCTAAGAGCACGACTGCGGGGAGACTCAATATATGTTGAGAGAAGAATAGCTTTTCGGAGAAGATCAATAATGTAAAATGCCTAACAGTTTTTGGTAGAGAATTCTGTGACTCCAATCTATCCTTTGATGTGTTTCGAGGAACGCTAGTAATGCTAATATTTTCCTTGTGCAATGCTTATAAATACACATTTTATGGGATAAGTGCCAAAAAAGTCATAAACCTTTTGTGTTTCTGCCAATTTAGCCCAAAACTTTTTTTTTTTTTTTTTTGTAATTTAGTCCTAAACATTTTTACTTAGTGCCGATTCAGTCCTTTCCGGCCAATTTTGGCCAAATTTTGCTGACTGGACGCCGGCCGGTTGACGTGGCCTAATCGTTATTGACGTGGACAAATTTTAATAATATTTTAATATTTTTGAATTTTTTTATTCTTTTTCTTTTTTCTTTTTTTCTTTTCTCCTCCTCCCTCCGGCCGCTGGTTAGACCACGGCGACTAGCCAAAAGAGACGGCCGGCGAGGCTCACCAGCCCCTCGCCAGTTTTCGGTACCACCGGCGCCCACTCCAAAATCTTCTGATTCACACTTGATACTTGTTTAAATCCTTTTGACTATGAAGGTATAATATGACTCGTTGAGCCGTTCTTGTGCCATAGTAAAATCTGTCATTTCGAGGATTTTATCATTGTCTCCTGTATGAATGATGAGGATTCTAACCTTATGCTGATTGTTAGTTGCTTGTCCCTTGAGAAATAATTTCATCCTCTGAGTGGTATCTGTCATTTAATTATTGGTGGTAATATATGTGTTGCCGAAATTGGCAGGTGGAAACTGTTTTTCATGAATTTGGTCATGCACTTCAACACATGCTAACCAAACAGGACGAAGGTTTTGTTGCTGGCCTTAGAGGGATAGAAAAGGATGCTAAAGAATTGCCCTCCAAGTTTATGGAGAACTGGTGTTACCACAGGTGAGTTTGTCTAGAACTCTCTCTGATAGAGCTTTTGAACAAATTAATGTGCCATCACGATTGGATGTTTTAGCACTTCACAAATATATAAAACATTATGCATATACTATGGACAACAAAAGATGATTGCTTCATGGAGCATTATGTGACTTTTGTGTTGTATTTCCTTTGTACTGTCTTTGGATCTAAATGTGTAAAAGTGCAACCATTGTCTCCTTCGTATCTGGCTAATGATAGGCTTGTGATCTAGATGTTGTTAGATGATTTTTATGGCCCTTGTCAAGGTCTATCGAAATGAATCGCAATTGGGTTGTGAATTGCTCTATTGATATTATCTTTTTGGATTTACTAATTTGGACTAAGAGATTCCTTATTTTAGCACGACTCCACTATTGCCTGGAAGTTCACAGCTAATTGTATGAAATTGATCTATAGATAGGTGGAAAAAGGAAATGGACTGAAAAGTAATGTTACCTTATTGTTTCATTCATTTCATGGAAGACAACTTGTTGAAAAATGTTTACTGGAATGTTGGGCATTCAATTCATGGAAAATAAATGAGTCAAGGAAAATATTATCCTTAGATGCCAAAAAAAAAAAAAAAACACACCTTCGAAAGTGGGGAAATTTTTTTCATTATCTTTATTTCACCTAAACCAATCATTTTCTCCTTCGTGTGCATTATCTTTGTCCCAAATTAATTTTTTGACCATCAAAAATCCCAAACTGATACACATTTAACAAATTTACTCCAAATTGGTACATTTATAACAAATTTGCCTTCTATTAGTTTACGTTAAATTTTATTATCAAATTATTGAATTGAATAACAAGTGACAATTGACTGGTATACTAGTTTGGGATTTTACTCTCCAATTGTCACAATTGTATCAATTTTGTATTTCGTTTTTTGTATTAATTCAATTTAACGGAAAGTGTTTGTCATAAATGTATCGATTTAGGTTTTTTGTGATCAAAAAATTTAATTTTGGGTAAATTTGTCACAAATATACTAGTTTTGGGTTTTTTGTAGACATTTGGCGTAAATTTGTCACAAATGTACAAGTTTGGAGTCTTTCATGGTCAAAAAAATAGTTTTTGGTAAATTTTTCACATGTGTACTAGTCTAAGGTTTTTCGTATTATTAACCTTATTTTGGGAAACACATCTAGTTGATTTTCTATTGTAAATAACCTCAACGATGTTATTAATTTATTGTGCTATATGCATAATCTTTAAAGTATTATGTAGGTTTTAAGCGTATAGGAGCAATCTAGTTTTTCAACAATAAATGTTATAAAGTTCTCGAGAGATTATACACTTAAGACTTCTTTTTTTCCCTGTTGTTACAACTCCTTTTCCCTTACCAGTGATGTTAAAAGTGCCAGAATGTTCGAATCTAGAATGATTTAAATAAACTTTTATTTTCATAGTTTTCTTTTATGTTTGTGAATACTATGCAAGTTAAGTATCACAAAGAAATTAACAAAATAAACTATTTCAACTCAATCTCATATAATAACATTGACAAGAAAAGTAATGAATAATCTCATTTTGATAAAATAGTTTATGAAAAAGGATATTAAGTATTTTGTTTCTCAAAAAGTTTTACTATAAAATCAATTGAGCTCTTGTTTTGAAGAAAGAAATTTTAGCCATAATATAACAAACTCTTTCTTAGAAACATGGGAAAACTTCATCTCACATTTCTTTTATTTTTTTCTCATTAACTCTTACTATTTTGTATCCCCAAACAAAATAATTTTCAATGTCATCAAAATAGTAAATAAAAATTCTTATGAAAAATATTGAGAGATACCTCTTCTTTTTTTTCACTTTAGTTTAGTCATATTAAACAAGTCACCTTTTAAATTGAAGTACAAAGCTTTCAAATTCAACTGTAAAAACATGATATATTTATACTCAAGAATTTTTCAGAACTATTATATAATTACCTATCAATGAAGCCTACTAATTAAAAATACTTTTCCTCAGCGAAGTACAGGCATAGTTCTAGTTGAACATTGATTGCAGAGTCTTTTTCTCCCCATGGAGATAATCTTATCCATTTTGAGACTTGAGTGTTCGACATAGTAAAATCTCTCTCTCTATCTCCCTCTCTCTCTCCCTCTCTCTCTGTGCACCGTGAACCGCAGGGAAACCTTGATGGGAATTGCAAAGCACTATGAAACTGGCGAGAGTCTCCCTGAAGCTGTATATAGAAAGCTCCTCGCAGCTAAAACTTTTCGTGCTGGCTCCTTAGTCCTTCGCCAGGTTACTTCCCACTGACGAGAACTTGTTTTGCTTTGTCCTTTTATACTTATTTAGATACATTGCTGACGTTTCAGGCATGAACTGCTCGTATATTTTCTTTTCTCCTTTTGGCTATAACTATTTTGTTGAAAAGAAAATTGCACCATTTGGTATAAAAGAAATTTCTTCCAAAATTTGCTGGTTTTTACTGTTGTTTGCTTGAGCTGATGGGCAATTAGATGAGACCGTTCCTTATTCATTAACTATAATGAGTAAATTTCCTTAGGTGGTGTTGAAGGACATATATATGAGCTGACAAGAAGATATAATAAGTCCATGAGATCCTATCGACAAATTGCTGGCTGTCCAATTTAAGAATTCCTCTGTCTTTCCCCTTTTAGCATCTTTCACTTGGTCCAACTTGTTTTAAGCTACAAAGGAGCATCTGAAGATGATTCACCATTTCTTCAGCTTCTGACTTTCTGGACACCTTTTGAAATTAGGACTGTTTCAAATAGTTTCCGACGAGAGAACACTACTCTAGTAGGCATCGCCCTGTTCATGGGGGAATCGTCTCACATGCACTTTGTCCTTGTGGTGCTACATTGATCGAGAGCTGAATGCTACACCTGTTGTCTGTTTGAGGTTCCACCTTCATCTATCGTCTATCCTGTTTGTGGCTATATAAGTATGCAAGTTTGAAATGAGGAACAAAAAGGAGAGGACTCCATATCTCATCAGTTCTTGTCCATATGACAGTGAGGAAGCAATTATTTTACTTGTTTGTTTAATCTTAGTGCAAGCACGGTTTCTACCTGGCTGTTTCGCTATAAATCCTTTGAAAAGGTGCCAATCAAATTATTCTTCTGGAGAAGATCATTACCCATTTGAATGAACATTAGCAAAGTAATAATTGGGAAATCAGAAATTCTATACGCTGAAAAGTTGCTCTCTTCAGGAATAATACTAGTATACATTTAGATATGACATGGTTATTATAATCCTTTTCTGTCTGTGCAACTTCTCAGGTAACATTCGCAAGTGTAGATCTGCAGCTTCATACAAATTATGTTCCTGGTGGGTCGGAGTCTCTATTTGATGTGTATCAAAGGGTTTGGGAAAAAACCCAGGTAATCCCTCCACTTCCTGAGGATCGATTCCTTTGTAGCTTCGGCCATATATTTTCAGGTTTGTCTTCCTAGCTGTCAAAACTTTTTCTTTTAGATTATATATACCTTACTGGATCATCTAAATTTACACGGCTCTGAATCAATTGCTTTCACTTACAATTAGGTGGACACGCAGCTGGGTATTACAGCTACAAGGTATAGGATATTCTTTTCTATTGGTTATGCCAGATTCCCTTTGTGGTTAGTTTGTAATAGATGATGAAACAATTCTTCTGCATATAATATGCCCCTTTTCCTTGTAGTGGCCGTCAGTTCTGAGTATTTGTATATTCATAATCGTGCTTGAGATTTATTCATTTCATGATTTGTATGGTTCTGACCCTAAATGTATTGGTTTTCAGTGGTCAGAGGTGCTAGCTGCGGATGCGTTCTCTGCCTTTGAGGATGCAGGTTTAGATGACAGCAAGGTATGTTGTAGAAGTTGATAAAAAGCTATAAAAGAACCTTGGTTTTTGCATTTGCAATTCATGTTAAATTTATGCATCTGTCAAGCAGTGACATTATTAAACAGGTGACCGTTGCCTTTTATTACCCCTTATAGACTATACGGCTAAGTGATCCCAGTGAACGTCTGAGAAAAGAATGAAAGCCTAGCCAAAACTGATTGCTCTGCATACATGTATGCTTAAATAACTTATGCCCATCATGCTCTGATGACTGTACACATCAGGCAGGCCCGAGACCTGTGAGATTGCATACTTGCACACTCTTTCCACTACCACCGCACAACAATGCCTTCTTTTCAGAATTAATTGTTGGTTTTCATCATGATCTATTGAGCGTAATTGGCAGGCTGTCAAAGAAACAGGGCAAAGGTTCCGAGATACGATCCTTGCTCTTGGAGGTGGAAAAGCTCCATTACAGGTGCGGAAGTCATAATTTTGACATCTACTCATATATTATCGACCTTTTTTATAGTTTACTATTTCCTTTTATGACGCTCATTTAGCTTCTCCTCTATATGACATCCGCCAGTCTAGTTAGTTTTGCTTGATATCGTTGCCATGCCAATGCTGCTATATCCCAGGTTTTCACTGAATTTCGGGGACGTGAGCCTTCACTCAGCGCATTCCTCAGGCATAAAGGCCTTTCGCCAGGTGCAGCATAATGCTGTCCTAATGGCTACTTCCATTTCTATGGGCCGAAAGGAAGGTTGGGGTCATGGACAAATTTTAAATACGCAGATCACATGTGGTTCATTCCAACCATAGCAATTCGATCGTTGAAAATAAATATCTAATTCACTGTATGGAGAAACAATTGTTTTAACCTTTTCTCCCCTTTAATGTACGCTAGTCCGTATAGTGGAGAACACATGTGGATCAAGGGAAGACTAGAGAGTTTCTCATTTTAAATACTAGACAGTTTCTCATTCTAAAGATTTCAGAAATTTCCTGATTTCATATGGATTTCTTGCAAGTGTTTGAATTCTAAAACCTGAAATGGCCATCTTTTGGTATCTCTATATTCTTTCTTTTGTTGACAGTGGATTACCTTGAGCACGATCATCGTCGATCAGCTTGTTACTTGGGAGTCTTCCATGCATAAGATCACCTTGTACATGAGGTTACCTCCTGCTAATGCTATTTTTATACCTTTCAGTTAAGATGCCCACGTGAAAATGGTGAAGAAATGATTGTAGACGGCATAAGGCACTAAAATCGTCACAGTTGTTCATGAATGAAGCTCTACTTTGAGTTTGCCTAAATATCTAGAAGTGACATATATTGGACGTTTGATGATAAAACTTGGTTAGTTGCAAGGAGTACTAGTAGATATGGAAAGCTCCATTTGTAAACTTCAGTGTTGGTAGAGTTTATTTGACTGTCAACTAAGGTCCTACTGGCAACACAGTAGCAGGAAGAGCAACCTCCTTAATGCTCCGAGAATGACAAAGCCCAAAGGCCCAATTACAACACAAAAAGCCTATTTCTATCTAATGAAACTTGCTGAGCAACTTTAGGACATCTATCAAGTCGACTTTGCACAGTTCTCTTGATTTATGAAAACAATGGCAGCAGCACTTATAGAAATAGCAGTAGGTGAATGCAAATAACCGTTCCCAGCACACCGACTGAAACAAATGAAAACAAGCATTCCGAGAGTGTTTGAACAAAAGACGGGAGAGAAGTTTACCTTTGAAGTCAGCCACAACCCAATCAGCTTCACATTTCCAGTCATTAATCCCTGTTGAAACCTATCATACCCCAGACTTGAGTAGAGACAGGACACACTTAAATCAAGCGATTCCTATCCTCCAAAGGTGAGTTGTGCAAACAGGAAATGGGAGAATCGGGCAAGTTCCACTATATCATTACATCGAGCATTGGAAACCATTTAATAAACCAATGCCTTTGGTGTACGTGGGTTCAACCAAACAATTTAACACCAGGGCACTCTCAATCCTTGACTTTCGAAGCATTCCATGCACTCTCAACCCTGAAGCATCCAAAGGTAGTATACTTCCTAATGACCCTATCGGCAACAGAAGAGTCTGGCTATGTCATCAAGACCAACTTGAATCTGCACTTAAACCTCTGATCTAGCAGGAGGCGAAAACCAGTGAGAATGAAATATAATGTTACCTACTCTCGATTGAGAATGCAGAGCAGAATTACGAACAATTCTACTAGTGAAACGGTTGAGTACAGGGCCAAAGGGGTGCCATTCAGCATGGCAAAAGAAAGGTAGATATTTCGCGTCCAATAACATGCTCAATAAAAAGGCCTAGCATCATTCATTTCTATGCATCCAAAAGTAGTATTTGTAGTAGAAAAATAGCTAGATTTTAACAGTGTCTTTTGGTAGAGGAATCATCTTTAGATGGAGGCAAGATATCTAGGGAAACCGGCGAGCCATTCCATTTTTAGGCCGAATTACATCTGTTTCAATATATCCCTAGTTTTGTCTTCTAATTTATTCTATGGATGTATTTACAATGTTGTTTTCCCTGGTATTCTAGATTTTTCCAAACCCGGAAAGAGGAATCACTAATCTTAGTTTATCTTGTTGTCCTAAACACAATGTAGGAAGACCAATATATCTTGGAAAAGCAAACAACAATGAAACTTGTAACATATAGGCACATGCGACTACCAATTGAGATGAACGAACGAACGTAGTGTCTCAAAATTAGAATACCTTAATGTATGATGAAAACGTCGGCAGAAGAACACCTCAAATGCTACAACTTGGCATAGAGGGACACATAAGTGCCAAAACTTCCAAAAGATACACTTAAATGCTAAAATTAGAGAAGAGAGAAACACTTAAGGTGTGTTGGGTAACATTTCTGCTTTGGAGAATAATTTCTTTTCAAAAATAGTATTTTTCTATTTCTATTCTCTTAAATAATTTCTAAATAGAAGAATGCATTGAGTACCCACACAAAATTTATATTCTTGGAATTGAAAAAGAATAGGAAATGTGTTTGGTACAACCCACATTTTTTTTTTAAAACGTAGAAATTCTTTTAATTTATTAATAATTTTTTTTAGAATTTTCTTTTCTCCCTCTCTTCTTCTTCTTGCTCCTCCTCTAACCACCAACAGCAGTGGCTGGCTAGCGTTCGGTGAGCGACGGTTAGCAACAGGCAATGGGCGGTGGAGCAACCAATGGCGGGGACTGGCGGGTGGCGAGGAAGAAGAAGAAAAGAAAGTAAATGACTAATTTATGGAAATTGTTCTCGAGAACAAAAGACTACTTTTTTCCAGCTTCTTGTTTCTATTTCAAATCTATTCACCTACTACTTTTCTATTCCAAGAAATAGAAAAATTAACTAACATTACTAAATGGATTTCTATTCTTTTTATTTTTTTTCCGAGAAACAAAAGAACAAAGAAACTAGAGTGTCACCATGCATACCCTTAAGTGCCAACAGCTAGAATTTCTAGCCAAACAACTTATGTGGCTTTTTACGACAAGAACTTTAAATGATGTGGCCTTTTTTCAAAAAAAAAAAAAATTATCCATGTAGAGAGGGCAAACAATGTCGCACCATCCACGTAGACTACATGAAACAATGCTAAACGACGTCGTTTAGCGTCTTGACGTGATTCTGTGATGCTAATGATGTGGCGCAATGAAGCACAATCCACAGCACACCGTTCCCTCTCAAACTCACCTTTCATGCTCAGTCGCCGTTCTCACTAAGGCTCCATGGTTGTGACACCCCTAGTATGTCACTATATTCTTTTCACTTTTTAAGTATGTAGAAGCATATGTGGATCAAGAACAATCCAGGATATACAAAATCCAAGGAACACACGTTGGAAAACATGAACAGGGCTATCTCAATTTTCATTTCTATGTACATATTTTAGGTGATTAGGTTGGGCATACTGGTAAAAAACCAAAAAATTCATCACTCATGATCTAAGTAGCACCGACACTGATACGCAGCACACGACACAACACGACACGACATGCCAACACGTCGTTTCTGAAAAAATAGAGAATTCCGACACGTTATATATTAAATATATATTTGTATGTATACATAATAAATTATCATTTTTATTATTATTTTAATCAAAATAATTTTATTCAAATTCACAGGTAAATAAAATAATTAAAAAAGCCTAGAATGAATTTACACTAAAAACATTAGTCCATCATTTATTAATATCATTCATTGTTTCAATTTGACAAATTCAACTCTATTCCAATTATTCATAAAACTTGGAGAAAACAAGCAATCGACATTTCGGACTCGCATATTAGATATGTCGGAAGAGGAAAAGAAAAAAAAAATTAAGGGGTGAATTATGTATCACGGAAAGTGGGAGTCAGAAGAAAAGAGAAGACTAAGTTTTTCTTCTTTCTCTATTTATTATTATGTTTTATTTTTTCACATATATACACTTTGACATCTTATTTATTGAAAATTTTTAAAATTGACTTTGATATCAAAATCACGTGTCAGAAATTCGTATGTTGAAACTCCGATTCAAGTGTCGGAGAGTGTCGGAAAAATTGACCAGGTGTCGGATTTTCCGACACACATTGACCGAGTGTCGAAGAGTGTCCGAGAGTGTCAGAGAGTGTCGGACACGTGTCGAAGTGTCCGACACGACACAAAGGCTCTTGAAGAGTGTCGGTGCTTCATAGCTCCTGATGGCATCCACCCATCAACCCATCCCAACTTAACTGTCCCTACATATATGGTCATCTACCTCTCGCCCTAGTCCATTCAAAAATCGCCCCTACGTCCTCAAAATATTCTTCCATCCTCCTGCCCCCAACTCACTCCACGGTGCTATCGATGTCCCCGGGTCCATTGTCGCTCAACAGAGAGAGTGGTCCCACCAAACGCCTGCCAACTCAGGCAAAAATGGCAAAGAATCCTAGGAGCACAAGATCGGCAGGTGTTCCTATCCCCATTGTCAGAATTGATATGACTTTGACAAACACGATATCTGGGAAATCGAGGTTAATAAACTAGGTCTGGTGCCAGGAGAAGTCCGCCGGGCACCATATCTAATCGTGGGGGAGGTAGGTGGAATCATACCTATGGATTTGACCAAGAATAATCAACCATGAGTGACCATAAAGCTCAGCAAGCAAATTGTCAACCAATCTACTACATAAGTCAATTACTACACATGTTAGGAAACTTCAAATAGAAAATATATGGAACCAATTTAAAATCAACTTACTTGAGACCTTTTTCAAGATCAAAAGCACAAGTCAGAAAATATTTCTTTTAAAACCGGTAAACTAGTAAATCTCAAATGGAATATAAAAATGCCAATAATCACATTTCCTATTAATTTAGCTGCCACCATCTTTCAAGGAACCCTATTATCCCCTAGGTATCTCGTACCTATCCGGCATTGCGAGAACATCTGGGGAAACCATGTTACACCCTCCAGGCATCTGAAGGACCTAGTTACCCCTCTAAGCATCCCTACTAACATCTAGGGCATGGTCATCCCAAGAACCGACAACATTCTCACACACTCATGCCATGATCCAGCAATTCAATAATTCAATTTAAAAATGTGATCCACTATGCTAATGCACAGCAAACAATTCATTTTCAAAATCAACCATCCTTTATCAATTTGTAAATTAGAGAAATTGTACGAAACAATTAGTTGGCAGTACTAGCCCAAAAAGACAAGTTAAAAAGGGAATTTATCGCAAAATCTGAAATTGACCCAAAAGGGCAGTTTGCACACCTTTAGAAATCACCAGCATTCACCTAGTGAATCAATTCTAAAAATAATGAAACTTTAACACAAGACTCCGAGGAACATTTTTCATGAGAACCAAAAATCCAGTTCAACTGATACGGCTAAATAAAATTAAATCAAGCCGAGCCAAAAACAGCATCAAAATTCAGAATTCATATGGTCAGAAAGAATAACGTTTTGCCAACAAAATGAGGTCTAAAAATCATAGAAAAATTACGTGTTATAGTTTAAGATAAAATCTACAACTTGTATGAAGAACACTTGTCCAAATTTCTTGTCGAAAACTCTCTGGAAAACAAAAATGTGTACGGGTCGGTGTAGGTGTCCCAAAAATAGATGTTGGACTCGTATATTCTTCAAAAATGAAACCATCATATGAAGGTCGAATAATCCGAAATTAAAGTATGTTATAGAATAAGAAATAATGTACAACTTTCATAAGAAAACCTCACAAAATTGATATTGCATAAATTGGTCTGAAATTGGTAAAGTCATAGGTCTATGGTAAACTGAACTTATAAAAACAACGTCCTCGGATTTCGTCCATTGCTCATGTCATTCAACCTCAAATACACATAAATCTCGACAACCAACACCTCAACAACATAGTCACAAACTCAATAAACCATAAACTCAACAATGCCAGTAATCTACGTCTCCCGAAATTGCCGGTTGGCACGAATATATATGAAATTAACCAAGAGAATAAAAATTCAAGGAAATCGACCTCAATGTGCACAAAATGGAGACAATCTACTTGCCTCAAGTCCTACGTGATGCTGTCGTAGCTTGATGGTGGTTGGAAAATGTCCCGAACAATGGTTGGTTCTTCAAGAAAGTCACGACGGGCCGAGAGAATGCAACGGCATGAGGCAAGATGACAGGCGGCTCAAGGGGCTAGCTAGGCTAAGGTGTATTGCCGGCGGTCAAATGGCTTGATTTGTGGTGTCGCATGCGCGAGTAACCCGAGATGGAGGCCATGCGGTGACAGAAAGGGTAGAGCTTGAGGTCGTGCAAATGGAAATGGAGAAGAAGGAGGGGCGACCGTGCTCTTTATACTTCAGCTTCCCTCTTCGTTCACCGCTTAAGTTGGTGCATGTCACCATTTCAAAGAAATGGGTAGGGTGAGGGGTTGGTGCAATGGCTGTCTAAGTCACAGTGGATTTGCCAGGTGGAGAAGAGGCATGACTCGGTGGTGCTGATCTGGCTTAGGGTGGTGCAATGCGCACGCTTGGAGAGCTCAGGTGGCGCGGTCCGGTGGTGACGTGGCGAGGAGCAGTGATGTGGTGGTAATGTGTTGCTAAGGTGTCAACGTCCTCGAGTGGATAGGGTAGCTCGGTGAGCACCACGGTGATGAGGGGACAGACTGAAGTAGCAATCCTTGTGGTGGTGCGGTGAGGGGCATGGACAGCGTAGTCCAGTGACGAGCTTAGTGACGCGACAATGACTACGAAGTACTTGAGGGTCACGGTTCCATCGAGCAATGAACCGGATGTCACAGTCGTCACTCGTGATTCACTCATGGTTGCCCGTCGCTTGTTGTCATCACTTACTCAAGTTTGTTCTCTTCTCTCCTTATGGCTAGCAAAAATGGGGCTTAGAGGATGATCGCTAGAATGGGAAAATTATGGCTTATATGGGAAAATTGGGGCTCAGACAGGAAATTTAAGGCTCGAATGGCAAAATAGGGCTTAGAATACGATGTGTGAGGGCAATTGAAGGGATGGGATGTGCTACTATGAATGTGCTATTCTGATGCTTTGCTACTTTCCAATTTGATACTTTTCTACCGTGAATGCGCGCACAATCACTGGGACGGGAAATTTGAGGCTCCCTAAGATGTCGTGGGGTCCTATACGTGAAATAATAAAGATGATGCTGAAAGGACCTGAATTTGTTTAATCAAAGTGATTATTGTGGGGACCTCTGCTCATTTCTTTCCACTAAACGACAATTGCTCGATTATCGTGGGGACCTCTGCTCATTTCTTTCCACTAAACGACAATTGCTCTTTCTTTAATAAACTATTTGAGATTGTAGGGACCTCCATGTGCAATTGTTGTCCTTTGTCATTGTGGTCCCAAAGGTTAATTGCTTTTTTCCTTGGTTGCAAACATGGATCGGGATTATTTTGTAGTCATTATTTGCTATGGCGGGGAGTTTGTGATTGGAGAGGACAAGTGAGAGTATGAGAGCGAAAATGAGGGCACTATATTTGTCGATGAAAACAAGGTATCTTATATTAGATTTGTTAGGGATATACTATACTATTTTCCATGCAAAGTATTGCTTTATTGTGTTCCTAGTAAGGGCTTGAAACATGGTTTGAAAAGCTTTGAGGATGATAATGGTTTTAGGAATGTCATGTACTATTATCTTCATGGCAAAGAAGTGAAAATGTACATTCAATACAATAATGATGATGAGGACAAAGATAATGACAAAGAGAGCACCCAAATAGGAGAAGTGGGAGGTAGTATTCAAGCCAATACTAAGGATGGGGATGAAGGGCAACAGGATAGACCAAAAGGGTGTGGATGCAGTTCAGCAAAGTGTTGATGACATAGGTAATGACATAATCACCAGATTAGCTTAGGATGTAGCTCAATCTAGTGATGATGATGATGAAGCTTTGGTTCTTGAAAATTTCTTGAGTGATGATGAGGAGGAGGAGCTTGCATAGTCAAGCAAAAAGCAAATGGACCTTTTGGCAAATAAGTTTGCAATTTTATAGGTAATTCAAGAAGTTGTAAACAGGGACGAAGGAGCTACAAATGCTGGTATTGCTTGTGATGATACTAATTATGAAGAAAGTGTCAAGAACGTTACTTCCCATGATGAACTTGGAAAAGATCAAGGAGTTATGCGTAAAAGAAAAAGTAAGTTTCCTTCCCATGATCTGTCTATTGCTCCTTCTGTCTGTAAGTATGAAATTTCATGATGCGAAACAATTTAGGAAAGCTATACTTAAGAACTCCATTACTGAACAAATGAATCTTGAATTTATTGGAAACACTAAGGATTTTGTAAGAGCTAAGTGGTTACAACTCAATTGTCCATGAAAAATTTAGGGTGCATTCATGAGGAAGAGTGGGTCCTTCTAGATTAAGGCCTTTCAAGAGGAACATACTTGTTCCATTAATTTTGACAATAAAAAGGTGACAAGTACATAGTTGTTCAAGCACTTCTTCAACATGATCAAGGTGATATTCGAGGTAAAGACTACTTAGTTAAAGCAAATGGTAAATGAGCGTGTAGCATTAATGTGTCCAAGAAACAGTGTAAAAGAATGAAGCAGAAGGTGATGAGATACTCATCAATTAGTATAGCAAGGAATATAAGCAAGTTTGGGATTATGCTTGGGAGTGTAGACTTTAAGACCCTTCAAGTAGAGTGTATATAAAAGTTCTGCAGAAGCAACTTCCTAATAGCGGGACTAGATTTGATAGATTTTATGTGTGTTTCAATACATGCGGACAGGGATTTTTATTTGATTATAGACGGGTTATAAGACTGGATGGCCATTTCTTGAAGGGCTTGTCTAAGGAAGAATTTTTGGCTACAATTGGAAGAGATGCGAATAATGAAATGTTTCCACTATCTTAGGCTATTATCAAGATAGAGAACAAGGACTTTTTATCTTAATTCTTAAAAAAATATAGTTGACTTGGAGATAATTAATGGGGAAGAATAGGCATTCATAAGCAACCAACAAAAGGTAATATTGTTGTCAATTATTTGCTTTTTGATATCAATAGCATGTTCTTTGCTTACATTTATTGGTTTAAATTGTTGTAGGAATTGGTTCTAGCATTAGCTGAGTCGATACCCTATGCCGAACATAGAATGTGTGCAAGGTACATATATGCAAACTAGGCAAAGAACTACAAAGGGGATAAGTTGCATATGCAATTTTGGTAAATAGCAAAGCACACAAACATGGGTGAATTTAAGCCAGCTAAACAAAGATTGCTTGAGTTGACAAATGAAGGTTTTGAAGCACTATTTCAAACAAAAGCGAAGCATTGGTACAAGGCATTCTCTGCAAAGCATATAATGGAAAAATAATAGAGGTCGAGTACAAACCAATTATCACAATGCTTGAAAATATATGAGTTACGGTCATGACTCGGTTGCACAAATAATGAGGCTACAAAGTGGATTAGGCCATGTAGTCTAAGGCTTACGAAGAAATTGGATCATAGCTTGGTCGCAAGTAGATTTGTCATCCCATTTGGAATGGAGATGAAGGATATGAAATTATGAAGGGTGCTGATAAGTATGTTGTCCATCTAGATAAGATGAAGTGCTCATGTCAAGCATGGCAACTGAGTAGAACTCCTTGTGCACATGAGATATGTGACATCCAATGAAGGGCCACAACTTAGAGGATTACCTTAATGATCAATACAAGAAAATGAAATATCTTGTCTTGTACCAATTCATGATGCAACCAATCAGAGTAGCAAATTCTAGAAGCCAACAAATTATGAAATACCTTAACCTTTGCCACTGAAGAAGCAAATAGGAAGGCCAAAATGAAGATGAAAAATGTAGGAAGGGGAGGTATTGAGTCCGAGGAGGATGAATAGGATAGGTGCAAAGATAATGTGTTCATATTGTCATGTAGAAGGGCACAATAGTAAATGTTGTCAATTAAGGAAGCAACAACAATAATAGTCAAATGAGAAGCTAGCCTATGGCCCTAGTAAAGAGTAAGCTAAAGGCCAAACAAAAAGGCCAACTAAGTCAACTACTCTTCAGACGAGAACTAGAAACTGGGTAAGTTATGAAATTTGTGTTTATATTATTGTTTGTGTTTTTTGTTTATTTGTATATAGCCTCAATTATCTTATTTTTAATATGTTTGTTAGGTGACAACAAGCCGAAGCTAAAGGGCTAGCTGGGATAAGACAACTAGAAGAAGGCCAGCTAAAGGATTGGTCGAAATCCCTACTATAGTTGAAGCTGAGGTGCAAGCTACAAGAAGGCCAGCTGAAAGATTGAGCGAACCCCTTGTTGTAGCCAATTAGAAGAAGTCTAACTAGAGAATTGGCCAAAACTGTTGTAGGGCCAATTTAGTTTATAGTTCTTCAATTCATAAGAAAATACTCAATAAGTTCAACCATTTGTATTTACTTTTAATTTTTGTTTACATCATTTTATGGCTGATGTTTAATTTTTTTAATGTCTTTCTCAAGTGAGAAGAAGGCCAACTAGAGTGATAGCCAGGGCTCGTTGTCAGGCTAGATGTGCTAAAGCTCAAGGGCCAAATGGAGGGTTGACTGAAGGACTAGATAAATGGACAACAAAAGTGTGACACCCTAACTTTTCCGATTCTAGAATTACGAATAGAATATGGAGATCCCTATTTTCAACACTAAGTGAAGGATTCAAATAGAACCATCTATTTAAGAGGCGTAAACAATATACACTAGGTTCGTGACCCCTAGACTAAGTTGACTTTATTGGACACTCCCAACTCTTGCTTGTGTCCGAAAATTTTAGGGACAAAATGGGGAATAGAGTGTTGTAATAGGGATTTATCATATTGGCATAGGGCTCATGATGATACATAATTGGAAATAAACCTTGTAATTAACTTAAATTAGACATTTTACTCAAGATAAAATAGCTAAATTAGCCTTAAACTTTATTTTTTGCATGCAAAGAGGGAAGACCCTCTTTGGTTTTCCCACTCCCCTCAATCCTTAGGCTAATCATCATCGGCCCCATCTCCCAATTAGTTTTCATGCAAGGTTGAAGAAACTTGCAAGCCACACTTTTAATCAAATCATTACGCTCAATTCCTCTCTCTTCTTCCCCTTCTCTTCTATTTCCTCCTCCCTTCACTCAAACCCCTTTCGACTTCCCCCTCTTTTTCTCTCTTTGTTCTCTCAAGAAGGCCCCATCCTCAGGAACCTCCACCTTTGAAACTATCCACGAAGAAGACATAGGGGACTTCCTAGGCACAAAATCTAGGTAAGGAAATGATTGGGTGTTAATTCATGTTATCCCTTTGTTGCTTGGTGGCGGTTGGTTCGGATTAGTGTTGTTCTAGATCGTAGGAGGTAGTTTTGCATAAAAACTATGCATGCATTTGAGTTAGGATAGATCATGCGTCGTGCATGTGAGTTTTCTTAGACTTTCTTGGTAGTAGACTCGCATGACGCAAGAAATTGTGAGGTGAAGATTGTTTTCCAAAAGTTGGTTGCGCCAGACCTTTGAGGTTTGTTGATTTTGTAACTTGGATTGTATTGCGAATTTGTGGAGACTTTATTCATAAAAATTAAAACAAACATTCTAACTCACGGCATACATTTAATTTAGAATTTTTGGCCCTAGGATGATCGTCTGAAAAACCTTGTTTTGCCATTAGGAATGTTCTTTCTAGGACCGTGAAACCATGACCTTAGGAGCTTTTCGAAATTTTATAAATTTTTGTAGTTCCAATTTCAAAAATACTTCCTCCAAGAAATTTAACCAACATATCTTAACATATAAAATATATAAATTTTAGAGCAAATGGTGAAATCGTGGACGTCAAAATGGCCTTACCTTTAGGGTTGAAGATTCTAGTTTTACAAGACAAATTGCGAGCCACTTATTGCGAATTGCTACTCTTAGTACGGAAGGAACTAAGTTTGACTCCTCCATGAAAAATGTTGATTTAGGTCTTGTTTACAACATACTATAATTTTAGAATTTTCCAAATCCATTTACTAAGGTTTTAGGATCGATTCCTGAAACTGTGCAATAGGGGTCGATTCTAGTAGGCAGTCTGAACTTTAATACTTTCATGGGTAATTACAAGACCTTGTACTAGAAAACTTGAATTCCATGGTTTTGGATGACTTGACATGCCGCGGACACTAAATTGTTGGTCGAACGTGAATGGTGATCGCCATGCATACTAGTTATGCAGATTGGTATATAATGAGTTTAATTGGAAGCATGTGTACTTGGACGTATGCTATGTAAATTAGTACAATGGAAATATAACAATTCTGTGTGGAGGAGTTCATGTGTTCTGGTTATTATGTTCTTGTGCCATAAATTAAGATTGTGGTGTTGAAATGTGTGAAATGAATTAAATTCAAGAAATGTTAATCGATCAGTGACCTAATGATGCCCCAAGAGAGTCATGATGCCCAAGACTAGCGACTCTTGAATACCTCGGCTAAGTGATATCGAGATGCCTCAAAATGAGATGGTCATGGCCAGTGTCCCATGGAAGTCCAACCAACATCCTAGAAATGACTCGAGCGGAGTGGCCAGCAACCCAGTGTAAATATGTCACTAGAGCGTGGAAAAAAAATGACCACATGATTAAATTATTTCACGAGGTGTGTGAGTACATGTGTATAGATAAAATTTTGTGCCTCGTTTGTATATCTGAATTTGTGTATGTAGCGCCACAGATGTGTGAATATATTTTGACTATCATTAGAATGATATTGTATGTCTAGTTCATTGAATTTTGAGGAAAATGCATGTTGTCCACGTTGTATTGTGATTATGTGCATTGAGCTGCTATTTGAACTGAATTTATCGTCGAGTAGCGTATGGATCTTATAGTTTAAGACCTAGCTAATTCCTTTACTGGACATTGCTTTAATCTTTTGCATCTTTTTTAAATTGATAGCAATGGATGTGCCCCCACTTGCACGTTATGGAACCCCCACTTACATAGAAGGCATCTTTCAAAGACATGCTATATCTAGAATAGGGCTTAACATTTACCCGATATGCAAGTACACTGTGGATTGATGATGGACACCTCACATGGGCTCTTATGCATTTGTTTCTTGGTTCCTCAACATAGATAAGGAGTTATTCAGCCCCCTACATTTCGGGGGAGATGGGCCAAATTCTAGAGGAATGGGCGCCTAAATAGGTGGAGCACCGTGGTGGAGATATTCTGGGGCATGGATGGGGAAATTGCCAAGTAAGAGAGGCAGGCACCTTTTTGGCCATTTTCCCAGGCGTTTTTGTGCTTCGCATTTTGGCGTATGATGATGTGAAAATAAACATCAAGAAGTAACTTTTCCCCATGTAAGTAAGTTGAATGTGAAATGAAATGCAAGTAATTGCTATGGTGCCTTCTCTTGCGCGTTTTCAATTCATGTTATAAATGCTCACCTTTATAAAAGACATTCACTTGTGTGATAACTCAAGAAACTAAGGTTTGGGGTCTACGAAGTGGCGGATTGGGATGTCACAAGAAGGGCCAACTCAAGGGCCAGATGAAGGCCGACAGATTGGCCAACTCAAGGGCCAGCTAAGTTAACCGCTCAACAAAGGAAAAATATCCAGTATTTCTTAGGCGAGAAGAAGGTCTAAGAAATCATAGGTTGCTGAAAGCGACGCTCCAATACAAACAAGGGGGCTCTTAGGAAGATGCTAAGGCAATATAACTATGGCTTTTTACAAATAAGCATATTGGAACAAACATTATAAATGTCAGTTTTGTTAGTTGCATTTAGTTTATGGTACTTCACTTTTGTTGACAATCTCATTGTGCTTTTGTAGTTTAGGAGAAGTTCCGAGATTCTTATCTCTCGAGGCCCAACTCAAAAGTCGATAGTTGTAGCAAAAAAGAAGAAGAAATCTAGTGCAGCTCCAAAATAGCCAAAAAGAAAGAACCGAGAACCAACTCCTTCTGAATTAGTACATCCTAAAACAGGAAGGCTGATTGAAAAATAAGTCACATGTCTAGTTAGAAAGAGCGCAAGAATCATGAATCAAGTAAAAAGTACATTAAAAAGAGTATGAACTATGAAAGTTGTGCGTATGGACTGATAGGATGGGATAAGATGGGATTTATGTCCTCAATTTTGTTAGTTTAATATTTTCGTACTAGCGAGAAGAACATAACTTCCTATCGATGATATTTTAGTTTTAATTTCTTATTCAGCTCGAGACTTAATTTCAATGTCAATAGAATGATCGTTATACGGTCAACATTTTCTTTGATTTCTCATATTTTGCTTTGTTCTACTTGTTCTTGATACTTGTGTTAATGGCTAGTGGTGGTTTGTGTAGGTGCTAATGTAAGCATATCTTGTACTAGGTGCTAGTGAAGATGTTGGCACCAACACCTTGCAACAGCATACCACCACCACAATGATGGCTGGTGATGGTTAGTCGTCGCGGTGGCTTTTTGGTGGTGGTGGTGGTGGTAGTGGTGGCTAGTGCACGTGCCGGCGGTTGTTGCTAGTGGTGATGGTGGTTATGGCTAGTGCAGGTGCTAAAGCAAGTGTGAGGTGCTGGTGTGCAAGTGTTGATGCAAGCACTAGCACCTAGCACATCACCAGCACCGTGGTGGCCATTAGTGGTTGGTGGTCATGGTGGTTAACTCATGGTGCCTAGTGGTGGTGCTTGGTGGCGGGTGCAATTTAGGTTAATCATAAAAATTTGGTGCTTAAATTATCACTTTCTACAAAACTTAGTATTTAAGTATTCACTTTTTACCTCAAGTAGGACTTAAGTGTTCACTTACACCATAACTTGACTTTTAAATGATCCTTTTTTAATCATGACTAACCCTTCAGTCATCATTAAATACAATTTATGGCATTCAAGTAATCGTTTGTATCTGTCTATGTATATGTTGGTTGCAACAAATTAGACAAAGAACTCATTTAATTCATTTTGTTTGTTGGTTTACATTAAATCTATTGGAGAAACATCTCCAAACGATTTTGATAAAGTACTTATTATCCTTAGTGTAATGTTTACTATGGTGTACACAAATGTTTTTTATCGAAATTAATGCACAATATTTATGTCCTAATTATCTTTAGTATAATGTTTATTATAGTGTATGCATATGTTTTTTATCGAATTAATTGCGCAATATCTATGGTGTGATCCAACGGATGAAAATATGCAACAAGTCTAGAAATAGTTTTTGTGTAGACGGTACCAATGGACCTAAAAATCATTTGATAACGATGTTTATATTATAGCTGCAAATATTAGGTCGTTGGTGTTGTGGTAACGATGAACATTTAGTGAAGTTCGTTGGGTTAGCAAACTAGCCGTTATGGTGAGGAATCGCAGAGCAGCAAAATCTAGTTGAAATCGGTATAAGAGAAATTAGGTTGTCCAATAGGTTTTTCACAAACTATAATAAAGGGACAATGGTAGATGCTATTCTTAGATAGATTATCAATGTTTAGGAAAAAACTGACATTCTCCAAGAACCTTGATATCATATCAGACATTCCAACATGTATCTAACACTCTCCAACACTCGGTTGAAATGTGTCAGAAAATCCTATACCTAGTCAATTTGCCCAACACTCTCTGAAACTCGAGTTGAAATTCCGACATGCGAGTTTCCGACATGTGATTCTGACACACGAAGTCAATTTTAAAAATTTTCAATAAATGATTGGTTGAAATGTATATATGTGAAAAAAAAAAAAAAATAAATAAAACAATAATAAAATAATAAATATAGAAATAAAAAAAAATAAAATAAAAACCTAATATTCTTTTCTTTTTTAGCCATGGCTTCCCATGATACACAATTCACCCCCAAATTTATTTTTTCTCTTTTCTTTTAACACATCTGACACTCGAGGCCAGAATGTGAATTACTTGTTTCTTTTCTCCAAGTTTTATGGATTATTGGAAAGGAATTGAATTTGTCAAATTAAAACAATGAATGATATTAATAAATGATTGATTAATCTTTTTAGTGTAAATTCATTCTAGACTTTTTTTTATTATTTATTTATTGTGAATTTGAATCAAATTAATTTAATTGAAATAATCATAAAAATGATAATTTATTATGTATGTATAAAAATATGCATTTAATATACAACGTGTCCTAAAATGTCGGAATTCTCTCTTTTTTTTTCGAAAGACATGTCAGTGCGTCATATTGTGTCGTGTCGTGTTGTATCGCATGTCACATGTCAGTGTCAGTGTTACTTAGGGAAAAAGGATGGTACAAGCAATTCTATTCTTGGGTAGTAGTTTATGACAACTTCAATGACTCTTTACTCCTCTAAACCTCTTCTAACAAATAAATTAGGGATGGATATAAAAGAGAAGACTTAAGAAGCCAAAGAAGATAGATAACAACATTATTTAAAGAACAGCACTCAAGTTGTATTCTTAGCTATAAGCTCTCGTCCAAGTGTTTCACTAATTTTTGTATTTTAGTTGTTAGAGTAATTGTGGCTCTAGATTAAGTGTACAAGAGTAAAAGTAGTAGCTAAGTCTTGATAATATCATCTCTCTTGTAATAGGATCAGTGTTTGTATATTATAACTGTCCAAGCAAACTATTAGTACAATCTGGCCCGATTTGTGGTTATTAGTCTAAAGAGTGGACGTAGAATTGGGGATAAAGCCAAACCAGTATATATCACTGTGTGCCACTATTTTGCTCCATTTACTCTCACAAGCATACATTACGATCACAAGCTTTGAAATATCATCTTGACTCGATCTACTTAGCGTTAGCTAATTTTTGTGAAAGATTGTCAAGTTTTCTAAAACAACCTATTCAACTCCCTCTAGGTTGTATTGTTAGCCCCTTAACAAGTTTAAGTAAAGAAGCCACCATAACACATTAACCCAATACACTTCCTTACTTGTTTATATTGAAGAACAAGCAAAAACATAGGACAAGATATAGGGCAAGGAACAATTCATTCGCTCATTCCTTTTTCTTGAGCTCCCCAAAAGCACGAGAAGCATGCCACAATACATATAACAGCACAAACAAGAAGAAAACCACAACTATCCTATGGAGAACACAAATAAAATAGGCTACAATTGACCCAACACCCTTACATTTTCCACTGATTTTCAACTATGGCAAACTTAGAACCTTCGTCTCAATTTCAAACACTTTACATTTCATCTTTAATAGACTATACAACAAAGCAAAACCACAATGAACACTCGATAACACTTTCTTTCAATTTTTATCCTTGAAACTTCATACTTCAAATGGTTGACCAAAGATGCTAAAACCTTAATTTAACTTGCATTGAGTCAATATTGTCCAAGTTGTCCACAAACATACTTGGAGGTTGCTGTCGATCATCAAAAAGATTCAATATCACCTCTATGGCTCGCCTACAGAATTTCGTGTTAAAATATTTGCACTTCGAGCCTTCTTTATATTTGGTACATCCGTAAAATCTTCTCAAGATTCAATTGGGTTCACAATGTTTTTCTTGGACCCATAATAGACGCTCACCTTCTCCTTCACTTCATTGGGAGGAATTCGAACCACTACTGAAGGTCCCGCTTTCCATTTCCAAGATTGAGCAGTACAATTTGGGGGCAAACTAAAATTAGAGCTCAAGAGCCTTCAATTGGGGATTTTGGCCAATTTAGGATTTTTAATTTGGGGGACATGGAAGATGATGTCATTTTAGACAATGATTGCTTAATGAGCTTTCTAGTGAGCCAGGTTGCCCAATTTTATTAATAACATAACACCACGTCATATTTCCGAGAAGCTTCACTGCAATTGGTACTTAAGTGTCCAATTTTTTTTTTTTTAAAGTGATACTTAAGTATTCCTTTTTGAAGTTTTGGCACTTATACATCCCATATGCCAAGTTGTGGCATTTTAGTGTTCTTATCTAAAAAAAAAAAAAGAAAAAAAAGTCTATTGCATGAACAATTGTGCCCAAAGTGACTTTTTGAGTGTTCATTTTTTGTATTATTATTGCCAAAATTTTTGGGATAAATTCACCAACAGAAAACTTGTCATTAAATTATAATTGAGTTTTAAAACTTGTAAGAAATTTAATTAAATTTTAAAACTTGTCAGATTGGTACAATCAAATCTTTTCATGTCAAGATGATGTGGCTAAAACGACGTCATTTTGGTCCAAATTTGATTTTTAATGCAATTTTTATAAAGCCACTAAAAACCCTAAATTATGCTCATCAAGAAAATTTCCTTAAATTTTTTTCCAATGACACCAAAATCTTAGATTTGTACCTATATGACATATTTACTTTCGGTCAAAGTTCTATCGAAGAAAACTGTTAAAATTTTTACCTATATCGACACTAGAAAGTAAATAGTGTTAACATGTTATTTGCCTGAAAAATCATCGAATGAAATATTAATAGAAGGAAAATGTGTCAAATTAGGACAAATTTGGGGTTTCTTACACACACACAAAAAAATGTTTATAATATATATGTCATAGTGGATATAATTTAGAGTTTTTATGTCTTAATAAAAAAGTTTACGCTTAATATGTGACAATGGTTATAATTTGATGTTTCTTTGACTTTCTTCTTTTAAATTATAGGGTTAATACTATGAAAAACCCCTAACTAGTATAATTGTCACAAATTTATCACAAACTAATTTTTTGATCACCTAAAATCTCAAATTGGTGCACCTTTGATAAATTTACCCGAAAGGGGTATACTTATAACATATTTCCCCTCTGTTAGTTTCCGTTAAAATTTATTATCAAATTACTAAGTTAAATGATACGTGGCAGTTGACTGGTGTATAAATTTGTGATTTTATTCTCTGTTTTTTTACAATTATACAATTTTTGTAATTTTTTTTGTGGTATTAATTTAATTTAATGGAAAGTATACTTGTCACATATATACCAGGTTTATAGTTTTTTATGATTAATTTGGGTAAATTTGTCACAAGATATCTTAGTTTTGGGTTTTTCATGGTCAAAAATTAGTTTTGGATAAAATTGTCATAAATATATTAATTTAGAATTTTTAGAATATTAATCCTAAATTATATTTACGAAGTAAACTAAATTTATTAGAGATACAAAGACAGAGATAGATGAAAAACTAGCCCTTGTCACCACCACCCCAACATCCTCAAAAGGGCCAGCGAGGGTCCCTCACCAACTACTTTCTCACCCTTGTCCTTTTCTATGAAAAAAAAATAGTTATTTTTAAATTAATATAAATAAAAATGGTAATGAAATTTATATTTGGACCAAAACAATATTGTTTTAGCTTTATATTTCATATCTTAATCACTTCATCCCATGTAGAAGTTAAAATATATTAAATAAAGTCACGCCAGTATTTACATTTGGTGAAGTTAGATGAAATTAAGATCACAATTTGTAACGATTTGACAATTTAGGATTCAATTGTATTTTTTTTATAATAAATGGTAAGAGTGGTAATGAGTTTTGAGATTTTAAATTCACTTTATGCTAAACCTTTCTGCGACTGTCTTTTCTGCTCAGCCCGAATCAGCTTCGTGAGTCGTAAAATCGAAGGAAAATCATAATCATCCTCTCAGTCGTAAAACCGAAGGAAAAACTCCACTCCCTCGTCTCGCCCCTCCATCCTCAACCTCCGTCACCATCTCTCTCCTCCTCCGACTTGCGATTCCCCGGAGCACCGATGGCGAGAGCGGGAGGCATAACGAACGCGGTGAACGTGGGCATCGCGGTCCAAGCCGACTGGGAGAACCGCGAGTTCATCTCCCACATCTCCCTCAACGTCCGCCGCCTCTTCGATTTCCTCGTCCAATTCGGTGCGCGTCCCGTCCCCCGCTTAAATTTCGAAACTTTACCATCGGGTTCTTGCCGGTTCTTGATTCGGCCCTTTTAGTGAAGAGATCTGGGTAGGCGGTTGATTTTCAGCTCGATGCTCGGTTTCGTGGGTCTGGGGTGATTTAGGAGTAGGCTTGGCTATGCTTTGATGAAATTTGATTTTATGGAGTAGCACCAAAGAAATGCAGCAGCTTTATTGGGTTGGTGATGTCTAAGTAGTTTGTTGATTTGAGCTGGTGATGGAGGAGCGTTGATTCGGGTTCGTGTTCCTTCCTTGTCATTTGACAAGAATGAATGGGATTGGTTTATTAGGATGTGGATGGGTTGTTTTCTTTTTCGAGATCCTTAGGTGTTGGAATTGGTGTATATTCCTCTAATTCGGTTATGTGTTCGTCAACAGAGGCCACCACCAAGAGTAAGTTGGCATCGTTGAATGAGAAGCTCGATCTCTTGGAGCGTCGTCTCAAGGTGCTCGAAGTCCAAGTGGGTACTGCATCGGCGAATCCAGCCCTTTTTAACACTTGAGAAGCTTATCTGATGCTATCTTGTAAGCTCTCTGTTGTCTGCAAATTCGTGGGTCTTGTGTCCCACTCCAAACAGTAGTGGACCGGCTTGGTGATTTTAGTTTGATATACAAGTTGATGGGTGTAAAAAGTTGTTACTGGGGATTGTAGCTCATTGGTAGGAAGCAATTGTGGAGGACTACTGTAAAATCATTTGTAACGTTCTGGTTTATTAAGCAACTCTATGATATGTTGTTTTGTGAGACTGGCTTCTCTCTGTCTGAACAGTATTCATCATTTGTATGATCCTTTCTCATTAATATCTTTTTCCTCTATAGCAATTCACTTGTGGGCAATCACATCATACCCATGTGTTTTCTGATTTTTTCTCCCTTCGTTGTCAAGGAATTCTATTGTAAGATACCAGTCACTGAATTTTATCGGTTCTCAAAATTAAGATGATGAAACTTATTATTGTCAAAGTGGTCATTTCTTTTAAATAATGCATGATCAGTTTTGGGTTCTAACAATTGGTGACCAAACAGACTTGATGCTAAGTTTTCCCTTTACAGCCAAAAAGTGCTTACTAGACTCTAATCATAGCCTTGTGATGGAATTACTCTGAACCATCTCACACTCATATGAGGTCTCCATGAATTGCCTTGGCAAAATTTTGAGAGACACAAAAGCAGCACGGTATTACTCTTGTTTTTTTTTTTTTTAATGGTCAGAAAATGATGTTACTCTTGAAAGGATGTGATTTTTCGACATCTCAAGTTGAATGCCTTTTAGGATTTGGCACATCATCATTCAAAGGAGTAACTGCTGTCTTCAAAGTGCAAACTATATGAGGAATTTGCATGGTTGGATAAATCACTTCTGCAATCAATATTAGAGCTGGTGTAAGCAGTACCATAACAGTTGTATTCTCCGTAAATTCTCAGGGCCCCCCTCATGCACGGAACTACACTGACTTTTCATTTCTTTCGAATTTCACTTCTGATTTGTTTCCTGTAATTGCAACTTTTGTTCTCTTTCCAGAATTTGCTACTGTCTTCTGCCTTGAGCTTCAGATCGAGAAATTTTCAAGAAGTTTGTAATTGTTGATTGTCTATTTATCCACTTCAGGAATTTGGAACTCTACCTATATGATTCAACCATGAGCTGGCTATAGCCATGTTGGACTTGATGGCTGATTGCAGTTTAAACTATAATGGCTTGCACATCTGTGCTAACCAAATTGATATGCTTTTCAGTCGAGATTAGGGATGTTTTTCTCTAGATCTTCTGCTGATTGGTGAACATGTACCCATTGGATTTGGTCGTGAAGAAGGATAGTTGTAGTCGGTCCACAAGTGTATGATAGAGTTATAAGTTGAAAGTGCAGCAAGCATTCTGCCGGAAAATGGGACTATCTATTGCAGATGCGATCATGTGAACCATGTTTAATGGGCTGCCATGGCTTCTTTCTGGAAATGGTCGATATGTTAGTGGTACCGTGGCTGTGGTGTGTGAATACCCAGTCAAATTTTCACCGTAGTAAGGGGAGACAAAAATTTGCTAGATAGGCGTAGGTTCATTGGACTGTTGACATGCAATGATGAGCATGTTCATTGGACTGTTGACAAGCAATGATGAGCATATACTGAATGAGAAGTTGCTCTCCACATAAGAAACAGTTTTCAATGGTAAGATAGTCAACTCTATTAGAGACTGAATTTAGCCGGCGTGCAAAAATTGCAAACTTACATCTGCAGTTCCATTGCTGCTAAAAATGGCTGGATTTCAACTGCTCAGACTCGATTCAGCATTTAAAGGAATCCTTTGGGACTGGACGACGATGTGCTGGTAATGTATGGGTCTTTTTAGTTTGTAAATAGCAGCATCAACCAGTTGAATCTGTCAAACATTTGAGTTTTAAAGCAGATCGCCAGAGAAATGGTTTCAGGATCACATCCTAATATAGTATGACTAATGTACCACATCAAGATAAGGAATATGATTCATTAGATCTTATTAACATTCTTCCAATGGAGAGTGTAAGTGAGCCTTAACTGATCTCCTGAAAATTTGTGCCCATAGGTCTAAAAGAGTAAGCATCAGTCTTCTTTCCAGAACCATCACTTGAAACTTAAGTTGAAACCCGTTAAACCGCTAGAATTCACAAATTCTAGAAGAAAGACAACTTGAGTGAACGCGAGTCGTGTGCACAGTGACGGATCTATTACATCATGATTAAGAAAAAGCCTAAAAAGACATTCGTCCGATGTAGGTCGTTTCGGTTTATGTCCAGTCATCTTATTGGTGGATAATGGGTAATTGGGTCTGAAGTACAATTCCAGCAAAAATTCTTCATTGCTTTACCAAAAGACTGACAAGCAACGGAGTTAATCCATTACAAAGTACTTGAAGTGAACTTTCTTAGACTTTAAGAGAGTCGGTTGAATACTCTCCCCTGCACATGAATATGGAGAGACATACCCTTCAGTTTTCATCTGCTTCTCTTCTACATGGTTGTGAATGAATTTTAAGCAGCTACGAAATTTCTATCTAGGTTCTGGAGGAGCCAAGGGTTGTGAACTAAGAGACGACGTTTCTGCCGCTTGCTCCTGGGTGGGGAAGAGAACAGCCTTTTTCTCAATGATGATTGAGAACCGGTTGGATCCGCCGAAGCTGTCGATGGACTTCATGTATTCAGAGGCATTGTTCTCTATGATCAGAGCATCCTCAAGCTCTCGCACAATGTTGGCCATGCTCGGCCTGTAATCCGAGAAGTTCTCAATGCAGGCCAGCGCCACTTCCACCACATTGCCTCTGCCACATTGCCTTTTGTTCTGTAAGGTTTGGGTGCATGACATTTCTGTTTATGTTTGGATCCACAATTTGACGATTTCAAGAAGCCAGGAGATTTTGTTCCCGATGTAAAATGCGTTTTATTTAAGGTTTGGCCTGCATGACAATGTGATTCTGTTAGCATGTTATTAATGAGGTACGAACAACATTGACATATTGAACTCTCTTGGATTTGAAAGACAAAAGTCATTTGGATAGTCTATCATTATGAGATTAGCATATAAACATAAGGAAACTTGTAAGCTCTCGACTTCTGAATATGCATACCCTCATCTCAACTGATGAGTTCAGCAGCTGAAAGACTGAAAATGTAAAGAAGAGAAGTATAAATGGAGTCAAATTCAGCATTTAAACCTCAACCAACAGAATAATCAAGTTAAACAGTAGTTCTACTTTTGTCAGCTCTACAAATTTTTGTTGATTCATCGTTCCACAAATAAAAGATTTGGTGCAACAACTGTGCATACTTTCGGCTGACAGCAGAGGTAAAAGAGATTTTTCAGATGAAGTTTTTCAGTTTCTAGCAACCAAGATCTTAAGTTTTAAAGCATACCCATTCAACCAAGCTCCATTCGTTGCGCGGCCTGTGTATGTTTAGAGGCTCTCGACCACTTACGATTTCGAGTAGAACCACACCAAAGCTGAAGACATCACTTTTTGCTGATAAATGCTGGGTTGAATAGTACCTGAATCATCCAAGCATCAACATACTGCCTATCAATTTCTGTAAGGACATTACCACGTGATGCCTAAAATGGATAAATGATGCGCTACGCATCCATGCTTGACACTTCTTGTTCAGACTGTAAAGATCACACTAGGACATCCCAGAAAGATATTTGATCATGACCAGTCCTGACTCTTCTTGTTGATGGAAAACTAACGTAACCTAACCCAAAGAGTGAAATGAAAAAGAGAGCTTACTCTGGATCTAGGTACCCCGCAGTCCCCCTCACTTCAAGAGAAGCACCACTATCCCCTTCTTGCGGTGCATACTTGGAGAAGCCAAAATCTGCAACCTTGGCATTCATGCTTTGATCCAGGAGTATATTGCTCGATTTGACATCCCTGTGGATGACGCAACGCCCGGAGAAAGTGTGGAGATGCGTCAAACCTGAGACGGGAAAAGAAACAAGGGAACGACTGTTTGAGGTGATGGTGGTGAACAGATTCGCCAATGAAGTACGTTAACACGTTCATTTTCTGGGGAATTCTCTTCCCACATTTCCTTATCAGCAATGAGATACTATTTTATTCTACGAGCCAGTTCCAATTGTTGGGATTATCATCGCCGCCTTACTGCCACTTTGTTATTCCATAGGAAAATGTTTTAAACAGTATCAGATACTATTCACTGGGTGGTCGCACCTAATTCTTCAGGATTGAGCATGTCGAGGTATATTGCATGTTAGTTTGGCCACACGTCCAAGCTTTTCACACATTTTTGAAGCATTCAGCTTTACTGATGTATAACTGCAACTGTTAATATGAGTCACGCAAAGAAGGTCCAGCTTCATGAAGATATACCCTGCACAATCCTACAAGTCTCACGTGTTTTCCACACGGCCTTAGTATTACTAAATTCGAGTCTAAGTGTCTATAGAACCTTAGTCGCAGTTATTCCTCCTGTCGCTTATAAAGTACGTAGACATTGCAGCAATGGTATCAAATATTGACTATGTTTCCAGCAATACCAAAATGAACCATCAGTTGTTTGAAAAAAGCTGTAGTGTGTGTGTAAACCTAAATTTTTACCCTTGGCAAATCATTTTTAATTTAGAACTGGTGTATCCTTGCAATGTTTAATCGGTTAATGAAGATTTGAGTTTATGTTAAACTCCTATCTAGGACCAATCTTAAGTACAAAAGCGAGTTATTCTAGACGTATGAGCTTATGTTCTTTATTCTGATAACCAAACAGAAGACCAATACAAGAGAAAAAAAATCTTAACAAGAGGACAGTCCTCCCGAGTTTCTCACCTCTTGCAGCTCCAAGAGCAATAGAAAGTCGGGTTGGCCAATCCAAGATCTTTCTCTTTGAGGCCTCACCTGCCCAAAAGATCATTGATAGTTAGTTATGCATGTGAGTCACCAATTCAAAAGAGTTTTGAAGAGAAGTACCGTAAAGGCGATCTTGCAGAGAGCCATTGGACATGAAAGGATAGACGAGGATTTGCTGGTCATTCTCGCAACAAAAACCGAGCAGAGGGACCAAATTTTCATGTCTAATCGCCGAAAGAAGGTTTAGCTGCAATAACAATTTTTTAATGAAGTTTGACTTGTATGCACTCCACATCAAAATGGTAATCATGTTTCCAACTGCTATCAGTCCTGCACTGTTTGGATGGACAAAGCACGGAAAATTACCTCATTCTCGAACTCACGAGTTCCTTGAGTTGAGGTGGCGGATCTAACCTTTACTGCAACTTCTTGACCATCTCGCAGAGTACCACGGTACACAGATCCAAAGCCTCCTTCACCTATAAGAGTCTTATATTTCTGAGTAGCCGCCTCTATGCACTGCAAAGTAAATGCCTGAATGCATATGGATGTCAACACAAAATCCCCTTTGCTGGGTATTGAGGACACAGCATCTGCAATTTCAGTTAATTCTCGTTCAGAAACCAATCAACTTGACAAGAAGAGCTGATCCAAAAACACTAAATTGACATGTTTGTCGAACTCAACACATTAGTTAATTAACTAGTCCAGAAAGTCTAATCCACAAGATTGCTACATTGAATGAATCAAGTTCTTTCCTATTTCCAAAACTAAGTATTCAAATGCACTGAGTACAAGGGGAAATCAGAAAGGCAACTCACTTTTCTTTATTATGTATCCCTTCATATCATATCTCTTGAATGCAAACTTTCGTCTGTAAAGGCAAAAGATAAGGATCCCCAAAGCTATAATAAGGACAGATCCAATTGCAGCTGCAACAATGACAAGTTCCCTTTTGGATTTAGATGATTCCACGCCTGTGCATATTCCATAACTGTACAAGCAGGCCAACAATTGGAACCATCTCATCCTTTTGTCTGCAACATCAATACTTTCAAATGCCAGTTTTTAAAGAGAAGAATAGTCATACTCTGTGGTCAGTTTCAAGTTGTTGAGGCTAGCTGGAGAAGCTTTGATTAAATGTGGATTGCAGCCGAAATATCTGGAAGAACAGGGTTTCCGTGTAATATCTTGAAGGCAATATGATCTCCAATAAAACAGAATTTTATCAAACAAGAATCAGATCACGATGGAAAATGAACGAAAGGACTCACAATGTTGTCAAATTTGGCAGCGAAAAGAGGGATTCTGGAATCGGACCCTTGAGGTCATTTCCACGTACGTCTCTGATAGATAATTTTAACGGGCCAGTCAACAATGGGCACACAAATTTTAGGAGTAAATAACTTATTGAGGAAAAGGAAAATAACATCAAGCCTAAGAGATAACTTACAGTGATCTCAACGAGGAGGATGCCAGAAATGATGGAATTTGGCCAGTAAAAAGATTGTAGCTAAGATTCCTAGAACGAATCAGAACTGCAAATGTTAAACTGCTTGGACAAAGATGTCATACTTAAAGCAATCACACAAGAACACAAGAAGCAGAAAGAATTGAGGGACTTGATCCTTACACTTCATTCAAGTGAACTAGCGTGGTAATGCTGGGAGGAATCAAGCCGCTAAGATGTTTCCAAGAAAGATCTCTGAAATTACCACGTATAACAATTTGTATCAGTAAGGAGAGTCAATGAAAGGAGAAGCTCCATATGTCCTGTTCAAATGCCAGAACAACTTGAAATGTATGAGGCAACATAATAACGTCAAACAGATCATCAAGCATGTTAGGGAGACATCTTTTGATGAAGCCAAAAGCAGACTTACATCTTGGTCACAACCGAGGAGCCACAAATGTTGTCACAAACCAGGCCTTGCCATGGAATCGGAAGGCATGGGTCACCCCACCAAGTCGACAAAACCTTACTCTCACTATTACTCTGCCAAAGCTCCCTTTTCACATTCATCATCACATCCACTGAAGAGACAAAGCCAAACCCATGAACAAAAATATCACCGTAAGAGTCAACAAATATGTCAAGCTGGAGTAGAGTACCGACTCTGCTTATAACTTACCATCTCCTTGCGGACTTTCTTGGGACCATGAGTGCACTTGCAGTATCTCATAGGCATTGCAAATGGGTCCGAATACGACAGACTCATCGGAGACCTTAACCAGTGTCAAGTTTAAAGACCCCCTTGCCGTCACATTCAGGGCAACTTCACGGTAGATAGACCCTTCACCCTGTATGTCAAACCCATTCCATGTCCTCTCACCGTTGACGTATATGTCAAACACTCTTTCCCGAACCCGAATGCTGCTGTTGAGCTCCAGAAAGTAGAGGAAGATCGTGTAGTTGTATTGTTGTGTTTCAAGGTCACTGCTCAGAAGAACCAATCGGTCTGAATTGGCCATTGCTGTCTGAAGGACTTTGATGGGTACTCTTGTGGTGTTGAAATTTGTGGTGCCATTGATGATTCCACCAATCGCGTCCGCTTCTGATTTCCAGATTCTGTCACTTGGATCATCGGGGTACCTGAAAATTAAGCAGAAGAAGAAAAGTGGTGCATTTGAACACTCGCCCACACGATACAAGAAACGACAGAAATGTGAATTGGAATTTACTATGCGCAAGAGCTGATTACTGACAGATACTCTCCACCAAATTCTCGTAGCATTTGACTAAATCACTGTGGTGCAGTGACGAAAGGAAATAAGGGAGCCTTAGTTTTGGCTCCAAAACTGTTGCCAGTTTGACTAATCTACAACACTTGTTTTGTTTTGAAGTTGTCTGGAAGTTGTCTTGAGGCATCATGTCAATCCTATCTCACTAGATTAGTCAAAGACAAGTCATCCTTGTTGATAAGATATTCACAATAGGTTATTTCCTTGTGATCTAGATTTTAAGAGATACCGTCGGATAAAAATTGAATCAGTAACGTCACACTTCTTGTGGATTACTTAGGAAGTCGAACCATTCCATTTTCAGACCTCGGACATGGATATTTGTCCTTTTGGAAGCCTATGTTTCACATGGTCACAGATATGAAACCCTAACATCTCCCTAAAAAGGGAAATTGGACTGACAATGTCTTATCTTCCTAAAATTGCAAAGACACTACCATGTTATCTGAAAATACACTCTTACACGTTGTCTAATCCTATTCGACTCAGAATTGTCATGGAATAGCTCTCAATTACGGACCATGAGAAAAAAAAAATGCATTTTCTCTTTTACTAGTTTTTCTTTTTGGTCGGAAAAGAAGAAATCTCATTACTCACTAAGAATTTACAAATACTTAAGCAAAGATTATGTGCTCCTACAATTTTGGCATATCCTCTAGGTTTTAAAGAACTTCTAATTTCACTCCTACTTTAGTATTTTTCTGCTTTCAACCAAGGAAAAAAAATCACTTTGAACTTTTCATTGTGCTGAATCTTTTGGAAACCACCACTTTTGATTTTCTAAAATGTTTGGTACTGTTCAATGTCGCGTAACATTTTCCGTGTAATAGATTCAAGGGGAGTGGTACCAAAAAGTAGAAAGCCCTACCAAATTTTATACCTTAAGATTGGGATTACTAGTGAAGTCACATTAAAGTCAATGTAAGTCCTCACTTAACGGACTGTGGATCTTTTATGAAATGCAAATTATACTAACAAGTACATAGACATGTTATATACTAAATTATAATTTGTTTCCAAAATATAGCGTCAAAACGTAGGGAGAAGTTTAGTAGGAAGAGAATGATTGAATATTGCCTGGTATACGGTCAGGTAGATTGGGATTATTTAACTTTAAGAGGATAAACAAATAGAGTTAATGAACCCTCAAATCAAGGAAAATTGCACCATAAGTCCTACACTCTATTTATGGGCTGCAATTGAGTCCTTAACATTTCAATTGGTCTGGTCAAGTTATAAACATTTACAAAAAAAAAAAAGTTTAATCGAGTCCTAAACCTTTTAATTAATTCAATTAAAATATCAACCTTATCGAAAAATGCAATTAAACCCTAAAATCATGCTGAAATTTGTAATTTGAATATGCCATGTCAGCACTTTTTAAGTGAGACATATGCAGTTTTAATTTTTTTTACATTGACTGGAGTTGATTACTATTTTGGAATTTTTTTAGAATTAATTGAAACAATTAAAAGGTTTAGCCCTTGATAACCCTCTGTATACAAAATATAGGACTTCCCGGGCAATTCTTTTCCTTAAATAATGTCAGTGTCATTTGAATTAAAATGTAAGAATATAAACAATCCGATGTAACTTTCACACTAATTAGTAATTTGTATTTCAGTGATTGTCATGATCGGAGTAAATCAACTCAAAAGTGCTCACACTTCTTTGAATAGATCTACATCATTCAAAATATTCTTCATTGCTTCGTAATCACATCTCTTATTGATTGCATGCAGATTCATTGTTCTTTATTGAGCAATTTGCTATTATATCCCCTTAACTTTGTCTTGTTTAAAAAAAGAAAAAGAAAATTTCATTAAGACCCTCAAGTCTTGGATGATTCAGTGGAGATTGATTTGGGGAAATTGGATGAAATGTATGAATAAACATACCTGATGTCTTCTCCAGTACTCCCCAGGTTCACCCTCTTTATCAACTTCAGGACGATACTTGAATCTCCATTCAAGTAATAATCTGAATCACTGTTCAAAGGCCTCAGCTCAAGCTGTGAAATGTATGGATCACCTTCCGTTTTCAACAAGCAAAAGTCCACATGGTCATTCCGTGCCCGGAAAATTCCCTCCACCGCCGACTCGTTCCCCGAGCTCGATGCCGAGCTCACCTGAGCAATCGAGGTGACCCCGATCAAGATATTGAACGAAGACGGCGCCAACAAGTCTCCGTAGGAGAAATTGGCCCTTACAAGGTAGTCCTGGTCAAGCTTGGTCGTTAAGCTGTAGCAGACCTTCCCCGGGTCTCCTATGTCGAAGGTCCGGATAGAATTGCCCTCGCTGTTCTCCACCGGCCTAGATATTTCGTGGCATGTTTGCCTGTCTGGGAAATAAAGGTTGTCAGTCGTCCAAACGATCCCGTTCGTGTCCGTCGTCGTGTTTTGTTGCGCACAGCAGCTTAAGCTCACAAAATCTGCATCCAGTGAGCAAACATTCGTGCCCAATTTATTTCATCAAAATTTTCCGAAACTAAATTACACAAAGCGTCGACATTTAGTTCAGTTAAAGTTGTTTGGAATTGGAAATGAAACGAGCAGATCTGTGTCTTGAAATTATTTGGATCCTTGTTTATCAGTAAAACCTCGCAGCAGGAGACTTAAACTCTTTATCGGTTGGAGCCAATAATCAGATTCCTAATTAATTAAAACCAAAACTTGAGCAGACCAATTTCTTCACAGAAACTTCCCAGCGATCCACCAGATTATAAAATAATCGACCTCGAATCGCGAGCTTGTACAGTAATATCAACTTAGTGACATTTCGCATGACATTTGACTGCAATCAACATTGCCTGTACTGAATAACCTAAGAAAGACTACATTCATTCTAGAACAGAAACATTGGCACTCTCATGTGGATGAATACTTTCTATAGCAGCGATTGTTCATAAAATTGAAAACTTACAAAACTAAATAAAAATAAGAAAGATGAAGGGGAAACTAAGGTTAACTCACCGTTTTGGGCAGAACTTGATTGAACAAGTATGAGAAAGCAGAAGGCAGCAAGATTGACCAACCCCAGGCCCCAAGTGCCCAACCTCTCCATCATCCTCTTACGCTAAGCATGAGCCACCACTCCATTGGAACATCAGATTCATGACCCAAGCTCAGCTCACCTCTAACAAGTTTTCCATATCAAGTTCTACATGATCCAAATCATGCACTTGCTTAGAATTCCTGGAGGGCCAGGTCAAATTCACAAACTTTTCCCGATTTTCCAGATCCGAAAGGGCCAAAAACAGATCGATCTGGTCACCAGAAAGATTGTTCAAGCATGGCCTGTGACTTCCAACGGCAGAACTGTCTCGCCTGATGAAAACGGCACTGAATATGGCCGGAGTATGGAGAGAGGAAGGAGCTTGATGAAAAGGGTTTGACTTCAAAATGTGGGAATTGCAGGAACGGAGGGAGGAAATGAGAGAGAAAGAGAGAATTATAATAATCAGAATGCACTAAATTAATAATCGTATGCCAAGGTTTTAATAATTGTGTAATTTATTGACCAATCTTGGTGTGTCATTGGAGTAGAGGCGGGGAGTTATGTGGGTATTTTACAGAGTTTGGAGGGAAATGGATGGGCGGACCAACCTTTCGTCCTCGTCCCTCTTCTTGTCTGTTACTCTCGACACAACATCAAGGAAAGAAACCAGATTGCTTTAGTAAAGAATTCTGTACTAGTTAAAACCGTGTTAGATGTTTAGAATTTTTCCTTTGAAATGCCTGACTTCCAACTTTCGAGCCTTTGTTAATATTCTATGCACAGAAAGTTCTATTTCTTTTGGCACGTCAGGGTTTGGAAAATGGTGCCTCCTCATAGAAAAAATATAGGTATGAAAATTATCATATTTGCCTATATCCTTCATATATATTCCCGGGAATTCTCCACGAGTTTTTATGAGAATTTCGTATGGATTTGTTATAGGTATTCGTCGGATTTTACATTTGTAAAATCCGAAATTCATCATTTTAACTAAAATTAGTCCAGTAAAAAACATTAGTATTTTGGCCTTATAAGACCAATACAAGAACACCATTCATAACTTTACTTCTTTTATATTGATTTATTACACAACTCTCTTTCCTAAATGTAAGAAAAAAAATTATTTAATACATTGGTTGCATGAAAAATGAGTAATTTAGAAAATATTTTTCCAAATGCAATCATTTGAATAACTTACAAAAATGAAATAATGAAAAATGTTTTCATCATTCACGAAATAGTTTAGACATAAATTATTATCAATAATACAAATACTATTCATTAGCTAATAATTTCAAGCGATCATTTTTTAAAAAATATATTTTAAATTATTTATTTTCTACAAAACAAACGAATCATAAATCTTTAGTGAAGAGGGTTTTGCAATTTGCCCCCTCCTTGCTTTATAATTTTGGCTTTGTCACTTGATTACTATAATGTGTTATAAAGTTGTACGTTATACAAGGTGTTCAACTAAAGTCAAGCAAACTTTTCCCCCTTTTCCGTGAGGTGTCATTAGATCATCATATCCTTGTGCATGCAAAACCTCAATTAAAAAAAATTATCAAAAGAAATTTCCATTTATTGCCAAAATAATATATGAAATAATCCATAGGAAATTTCAAAAGTCACCATAAGAAGAGAAGCCCATAGAGTTTCAAAATAAACCAAAAATCAGAAATCAAAGTATATCATCCAAGCGTGGCCAGTAGCGATAATTATACGATCGTCCTTCATAAATAAATTTGTGACTACATCCAAGCGAAAGGACTGACGATCAATCATCGAATCACACATCATCATTAGTAATGAACGCACACCAAGATCTCTAACTGTGGTTATGGCTCTTCTCTTTCGATAGTATGCATCTAAGTTCAGCATCCTCAACACCATCACCGTATGGAGACAACATAAACATACTAAACAAGTTCAAATTTAACACCTGAAAGAGCGAGCCCTTTAGCGAGTGCGAGATAACAAGGCTTTTAACAAAAACATGTTGAACAAGCACAGATTTGACACTAAGACTATTGTAAACACCATTGTAATTAGAGGTGGAGTATTTATTCATTATAACTTCCATATCTAGAATTAGATTAGAGAGAAAAGCTCTCGGATATAAGATAAGAAAACCAAAGTTCCTAGATCTGAAACTAAATTAGAAGAGTAAGGAAAGAAACAAGAGAAAATAAAAGAAAAAGCAACTAGGCAAAGGAGGGCAAGCTCTGAGGCAATCCCTCCCTAACTGAAATTGAAGAAACAAAAAAAGCCTGAAACTTGGAAAGGGGGAGAAAGGACAAAAAAATGTTGAAGCATAAATAAGATGAACTTTTGACTAGCTTTAGAAACCTAACAAAGCTATACAAAAGATTAATGCAGAAGTTAAAAATTAGACATTATAAACAATAATTGCCTATTGTGACATATTAGAAATAGAGTTTCTAGCCATTAGACAATTTTGCTTCCATTACTTTCCTTTCCTAATAAAGCACTAACGTGGAGTTTACCTTCCCCACCGAAGAGACCCCTAAGGTCCCACCCGAACTTTTCTTTCTAAGTGAGTGAGAATACGGGAGGTGACATAGCGAGATCTCTCACCCCAAGATAGATCTCCTACCTATTCCTTCTCTGTTGAACCTATTTAGAACTTGCTCATGGCCGTATCTTTCTCCTTCCTATCTGACATTAATTAGTATATCCTACTTAGTAATGTTCACCATAGCCGCCTCGAGTGTTTTAGTACATAGTAGAGATGATGGACAAGATGGGGAAAGGTGTAACCCGTACGAGCGCTTGGGTCAACCCATACTTATAATTTGGGGCTCCTTGGAGTCTTCGTTTTCTATTAGACAAACTCAGGGAAACATTGAAAATAGCTAAAATAATAAGAGATTCCCTCCAAGGCAAACCCAATAAGGAAATAGTTAGAAAGCTGATGATTGGATAGATATTTTACGCCTTATTCATTAATAATTATCGAAGTTTGGACTTTTATGATCAAGTGTATCCAGACGTTTTAGATGGAATTTTATATAGTATATACCGACAGTGTAAAATTATATTTTATGTGAGCGATATTCCGATCAAAGCACTTGTTCATGTGGGTGGTCGATGAACTTGAATTTGAACACGCATCTTGATCATAAGCTCGTTGGGCAAAGAAAAGTTTAAGTTGCCGATTTTTCGTAGATAAATTCTTTTTTAAATTGAATGATTTTTTTTTCTAATATAGTGACGAAACAAATGGGATACGCCTATTAAAGCCGCCCACGCTTCTATTTTTTTCACTTTGGATTGTCATGCCCATGTTTTTAAATTGAAGGGGATGTTGCCTAATCAATTATATTCAAACACATCCACCACATGTAAACTAATACAAAAGGCCAAATAATGTAGCTTAGGTTATGTATCGAGCAATGTATCTTTCACTGCTTACAAAAAGAGTCGTTGAAATATTCGAAGCAAGAACTAATTTTTCAATTTAAAATAGAAATAATGAAGAAACAGATGACCTCATAGATATTGTTTAATTTGCGAAGGGAAATTACCAAAAAGTCATAAACTTATTACACTTATACCAATTCAATCCTAAATATTTCAATTGTGTCAATTTAGTCTTAAATCTTTTGACAATTTGTCATTTGAGTCATAAACATTTTAAGTGTGCCAATTTAATCTTACATATTTTGATAATTTATTAATTTAGCCATTCTTACCGATTTTAATGGAAAATACTGATGTGGCGATCTAGTCAACACCAGCCTTCCTATGTGGCACGTGGAGTTGTTTCTAATTTTGTTAATTTTTCTGAATTATTTCTTTTCTTTTTCTTTTCCTTTCTTTTCAACTTTTGACTTGCAAAAGTTGTTGACCACAGGCGAGGGTCAATCCCCTCACCCAAATTCAAGTGAAGGTTGTGACCCCTATTGGTAGGCGAGGGCCCAAACTAGGTGAGGATGGTCAGGAACCTCCATGCCCCCGTCGGCCAAATGTTGGAAAAAAACCAAGAAAATAAGAAGATATTCAGAAAAAAAAATGAAAAAGAAAAATTGTCAACATTTGCATTTTCGGGTTAAAATTATTTGAAATGATTAAATTAACAAATCGTCAAAAAGTATAGGACTAAAAGGGCAAATAGTAAAAATATAGTGTTAAATTAATATAATTAAAAAAATTTAGGACTGAACTAGTAAATTATCAAAAAGTTCAAGACTAAATTTACTGAGTTGAAAGATTTAGAACTGAATTGGTACAAGTGCAATAGTTTGGTAATTTTTCTAGTTTGCAAGGAATAATTTATATTTGGAAAAAAAAATCAAAGAAATGCCCTTTGACCATTCATTTCTAATACATATCTCAATAATATTATAGGACAAACTGATTTAGCTCATGTATCTGATTTAGCCTGTATTTATGATTGAAAGTTAGAAATATATCTGATTTAGCTAATGTATCTTGAACTATAGGATCAACTTAATTGGCATGAAACCATTGAGCTTTTTTTACCCGAAAATAAGTCAATTATCCACACTTATTTTCAAGAGTGGGGTGCATTCAAACTTTTTTTTCCCTAATTGGGATATAATATATTAAAACAAGACATAAATTTTGAGAATCTTGTTAATTATGTCCTTTACACATGAGAAGTAATCGATATCTCGTTAATTAAACTTAGTTCCCAAAAACTATTTCGCTTTATATATATCTTTCGGAGTATCAACTTCTTAGTTCTACATAAATATTACCAGATCCTTAAATCTGTCGAAGTTCCTGTTGAAGGTATAGTCTTCCCTTATCTATATTAATGTCAAATTATTCTTTGACCAAAGAATAGAGAAACCCATTCTTTTGATTTCTTGCCTATGATATTCTTAATTGTTTTTCCTATTATTGACAGCAAAAGTCTGGATAATCATTTTGTTCAAATAATGCATTTATCTATACTAAACAAAAAATAAAGAGGACCTCCTTTGTTTTAAGAGATCTCAATCCTTTTTTTTACTTCCTCAAATATCTTCAATTATTTATTTTACACATAGGATCTTCATCCATTGGTAATGTAAAATATTATGCGCCACCCAATCTCATTATTGATAAAAAGTATAGATTTACTTAATCATAGTTCACTAAGTCATTTCATGAATAACTTACTAGACTTTTTAAAAATTTCCCTAGAAACAATGTGTTTATGAAACCACATTTATTTGTTCATTTGTTTTTAATTTTATTTACCAGGACTTTTGCATAGGAAGATAAAGGCTACATGCATGAACAATTCATTTTTTTTTAACGATGCTCGTTATAGAGATAACAATTTGAGCGAAGTTTTCACTTGGCATTATTCTTACTTTAAGTTGGCACATTGTGAACCAGCCCACAGTTTTTCTGGAACATTTTCATGGTTTGTGCGTCAAATCTACACGAATTTGAGACTAGGGGTAAGTATCTAATTTTCAGTCCAATTCCTGATTCAGCACCCGGTTCAGTTCTCGGAAATAACCAGTCAAGCTCCCGATTAAGGTTGTTAAACCCACTCAAAAACTGGGAATTTTGAACCTAATTTAGAAATTCAAATCCTAATTTACTTTCTCATTTCTCAAATTGTGACCTCTCTCTCATTTGTCAACTCAAATCGACCTCTTTCTAGTCTCATGAGCCTGTCAATCTTTATCTCTCTCTCACAAGTCTAACCTTACACCGGTCATCGTCTCGTCTCTCTCTGTCTCACAGGTAACGACCTCATCTTGATGTGGACCACCTCGATCCAAAACGAGGTAGCTTTTGCCTAATTTTTTCAATTTTGTAGATTTTTTCTCCTTTTTTTCAATTTCTTTCTTTGTTACCGTTCATCTCCTTCCTTCCTCAGGTCACCGTCCGTCCACATCGCTCAAGCTCCGTTGCCGTGAACCTCTCCTTCCCCTAGTTGCTACTGGGCGCCACCGCCGTTGCGCACGCTCACTTGTCGAACCCCCATTCATGCTCTTGACTCGCTCGGCCACAGCTTCACTTGCGCTCATGCATTGCTACCCGGACCTCCACCGCCGCGCCATGACCTTGGACAACCCTTCTACAACCTCAACTCGTCACCGTGAGAGTGTCGCGTAGCTCGGGCGACCCTAGACCCGGGGTCACCTGAGGCCGACGAGGTTAGATCCGAGCTTAGCAAAGTCGAATATGATGTCCTCGAATCATGACCATCGTACAGATCTGGGCGACTGAGCAACTCTCGGTAGCGGTCAAACAAGGGCTGACAAACCCCGCCGGAGATCCAAGCGGTAGTGGACTGCGACGAACGAGAGTTGGAGAAGCTTCGGACGGGCGATCACGAGGTCGAAGACGATGAACAGGAAGCACGAGGTTGAAGATGATGCATACGAACCAAAAGCACACAGTTGAAGATGATGCCATGAATCAATAAACACGGAAAAGAAGGAAAGAAAAGAAAAGAAAATTCAAAGAATTTGATGTGACAGTGTCATGCCGTTATTATGCCACGTAGAATGATGAGTTACGGCAATTTCTGGAAAAATTAAACGAAATCATTATAATAGAATTTTGTATAATTAGAATTAAATTGCTCAAATTAAAAATTTATAACTAAATTGATAATAGTTTGATAAGTTTATGTCTGCATAATTTTTTTTAGAGAGTAGCAAAATGGGTATCTCACTATGATTCGGTCATGTCTAAAAACCACGTGCTTTTATGCACGTTTACTTTCTTTACTCGACCAACTTTTTGCACACGTATGGCCCTCGCACTTGTTTACCAAGTTCATATTGTCCTTTGGAGTTTTCCTTGTGAAATCGTATATGATAAGATTCTACTATAGTACATATATTGTGCAAATTTAGAGTTCCTAAAGGACTAAAAGGCACTCATAGAATTTCGAATCTAGCTCTTCTCTAAATATAGCACGCGATCCTTTTCGAAAATAAATTCCCTTGTTTTCGAATGCTAATCTCATAAAAGAATTTGCATGCTATCCATCTGTCAATAGTACTTACTAGAACGTCTTGGAATATTTTGACAGGGAGTATTTAAATTAGAAAAATACAATTGAAAATATCATACTAGAAAATAAATTTCGACCGTGTGCTCATATGAGAAAAAACTTTGAAATCATTAGGATTGCAACTACATGTCAATATACTTAATTAGGCGTCTTCGTTATGCGGAAAATGAATTATTTGAAAAATATTTTTCAAAAAATAATTACTTATATCGTTCAGAAAAATTAGCCAACAAAAGATATTTTGATCATCAATAACAATCTATACCTAATTATTTTCGTGGGCGATAAAAAAAAATCATTAATTTCTACATGATATTAGTGATCATTTTTTGGAAAATATTGTCCAAATCACTCATTTTCCATGAAACAAATGCACTCAAAATGTTAAAACTAAATCCCGTCGCCGTAAATTGCTAGTCTTAAAAAGATTTAAAAATAAAAAAGGACGCAAGACTTTTCTGGTGAGATACACTTGATAAAACACTTCTCTTTTACTGCATATTTTGACATAATCTTTCCTAGTAATTTTTGTGATAGTTCAAATATAAATGATATTGATTTTTAGAAAAAGGATACCTACGTGTCATAACTTTCACATAATATTCATTTCAATGCTACAACTTTATTTTTCAATCATTTAAGTACTACTTTGGTAAAAAAAAGTCGATCATTGTAGTGCAATCAAGATTATATTTGTCGGAAAATCCGATATCGTGTTATTTTATTATAAATCAGCTCATGTGACTCGCCAGACAAATCCATCAGCAAAAAACAACGTCATTGGCCCTTGTTCTTGTCCCAAATTGACAAATTTGGGCTAAGTCAATTTGGGCTAAATTAGGGCCAAGAAGCAAGCAGTAACCCTAATTCATTGAAATTTCTAGTAAAATTGGATATGATTACCTAATGGAGATTGAGCGAGAGCGCCGAAGAAGCAGAATCCAGGCCATTGAAGTCCATCTTTGAATCCGAGCCACTCTTTGTTTTCACCAAATTAAGCCAATTTGATCATTATTTAGTGCAGTCAACGAGTGAAGAGAGAGAGAGTGCTGGTGGGTATGTAAGTGACGATGCCGATGAATCATTCGCCACATATGGCGTCGCCGGCCGAGGCCGCCACCCGGTCTTAGGTTGCCTGAGCCGGGAAAGCTAGATTTGGGCTCGGCGATGTCGGATTCGACCCCTCGAGTCCAGATCCGACGTGCAATGCACGAGGAAGAGGGTGAAGCTCGATGGCTTCAGGGATCATTGCTCGGGGGCTTCGCCCGGCAGCTCGACGGCGAGCTTGCGACAATGGGGGAGCAATGACGAGGCGAGGGAGGCGCCGTGATGGTGGCCTGCGGTGGCAGAGCCGATCGATTCTCGTCCCCTTGCATACGGTCGACTCCGCAGTTTTTTCCTCGGATGATGGTGCATTATTTATGTCAAGATTACCAAGTCATCTCTTGTCCTTTGTCCGCGTTGGACTTAATTTTCGTGTTAAAGAAAGCTACGTAGGAATTAAAACTTCATGAAAAATAAAGCCAAGCAGCATCACGGAATTTGTCATCGAAGACATTTAAGTGATTATTTTTCCATTAACGTGACACTCAAATGAGCAAAAAGGAAAAAAAAAAAACAAATTGTGCTATTGAAATTAGCACTATGCAGAAAGCAATTGAACTTGTGGTGTTCTTTTCCCTCCATTGATCTTTTAGATAATTCTACACTACATATAGTCTCTAATGGCCTGTCAGATCTATTTTTTAAATTCCGATAATATGTTTAGAATAGAAATCCGTCTGATAAAGTAATTTTATTTTTTATTTTTGAAACAAATTTTTAGTTCTTAAAATGAGTTTAAAACAGAATTGAGATAAAAATTGCACACTTTTCTACCTCTAAAACAATAATGACAAAAAAAAAAAAAAAACTTTTTACATCATTCGTCTTTACTACTAATCGATCACCCACGCCCACTGTCACCTTCCCCTGCCAACCGCTGTCTGACGCCGCCTATCCTCCATTACCTTACGTCCGCCTTCAGCCACCTCCCATCACTGGTCATTTGGGAGGGAAAAACTTTATATCATTATATCACTGCCTGCGGTAGCCTAGTTGGATAAGAGCTCCCATGATCCTTTGCGAGAGGAGCGGAGTTCGAATCCCGCTGGCCGCACAGAATCTTAAGTCTTATTTGTCGGGTTATCGTGTTGTTGCATACGGTCTTGAGGCCCCAGGCCATCAAAAAAAAAATTTATATCATTATTAAACGCATAATTTAACTGAAAAATTCTATTCCAAAATAGAATTCTTATCATTTGCGCATTAAACATTTTGAGGAAAAGTCAGCCAAACAAATATGGGCTCATTGAAAATGGATTGGAGATAAAAAGGAGTCCGAACCCGATTTCTTCCTTTTCCGGATCCCTCCCCTCAAACCCGATAAAGCTATCATTTCTCCTTCCTCCTTCTCTCTCTCTCTTATCTCCCGCTCACTGTAATTCTCACTTCACCGTCTCCGGCCTCCACTTTCGACCGGAAAATGAGCAGCCTCGCCGGACTCCTCCAATCCTCCATCTCCGCCGCCCATCTCCCCTTCCCCGCCGCTTCATCATCTCCTCCCCCTCCGCCTTCTTCTCTCCTCCGCACGCTCCCCTCCCATCCCCGCCGACCCATTTGCAGCCTCCACAGCCGCATGCCCATCTCGAGTTAGTACAGCAACCCATTCTCAAACCGCAACTTTCTTTCTTTTTGCTGCGCATTGCTTTCTGGGTAGTCTTGTTTTCGCGTCGACGTGCGCCGGGTGAGTTAAAGATGGTGTCTTTGCAGGTCCTCGAGCGAGCGATTCGGCGACGGCGCAGGTGGAGGACCCGGTGGACGTGGAAGTCGCGGAGGGGTACACCGTGGCCCAGTTCTGCGACAGGGTCGTCGACGTGTTCTTGAACGAGAAGCCCCGGGTGAAGGAGTGGAGGAAGTTGTTGGTGTTCCGGGAGGAGTGGAGCAAGTACAGGGACTGCTTCTACCGTCGGTGCTGCGCGCGGGCGGAGGGCGAGGACGACTTGAATTTGAAGCAGAAGTATATCAATCTTTCGAGGAAGGTCAAGAAGGTATGTGAGCTTTCAATCAATGCTCTTTCTTTTGTGGTTGAACTGGTTCTTGCTTGAGGTTTGATTGGGGCAGTTTTGATTGTTTGGTGTATGAGTAACTGTTGCAGATTGATGATGAGATGGAGAGGCACCATGAGTTGCTTAAGGAGGTACAGGACAGCCCGACGGATATTGGAGCTGTGGTCGCGCGGCGGCGCAAGGATTTTACGGGAGACTTCTTCAGTTATCTCAAGACACTTTCGGAAACGTATGATAGCTTGGAAGATCGGGATGGTAATTGTTAAGAATTTGCCAGATAGGGTTTTAAATAAGTGGTTTAGGACCTTGATTTCTTCATGGTCATACCTCTGTTTTGATGTGAATTTAGCTAATGAATTTCATATACCTTGAAACTCCCTCACTTGCATATGGTAAATTGTGCCCCAAAAGTGATTTGCTTGGGTTGCTTGAGCAGCATTGGCGAGGCTGGGTGCGAGATGCTTGTCTGCGGTCAGCGCTTATGACAACACTTTGGAGACTGTGGAGAATTTAGACGGTGCTCAATCCAAATTCGATGAGATACTCAATTCTCCTTCAATAGAGGTGGCTTGTGAAAAGATTAAAAGTCTTGCCAAGGCAAAGGAGCTTGACTCATCATTAATCCTGTTGATAAATAGTGCATGGGCTTCAGCAAAGGAATCCAAAACCATGAAAAATGAGGTAATGGAGGCAACTTTCTTGTTTGAACCATCTTCAAGCATAATATCATCCGGCCATGTCTTTTGATTGCATCATTTTTAGATTCTGGGTTCAAGACTGGGAAAAGTGTGCCTGCCTGAAGACATGCTCTTTAGTTGATGCCTCTGATTTATTGAATGTTGATGATATATAACACAAACAGAAACATCCACTTTAGTTAAACTTTTATTAGCAGCAACGGAAGTAGATGCATCAACATGGCTAGATGAATGCATAGTTAAGCGGAGAGCATAGAAAAGCAACAGCAGATTATGTATAAGATTAAGTGTTTCCTCATGCCATTAAAAAGTTATAATTTTATACTTTGATTCAATAAGCTTCCTATGGCTCTATGCCTATCAGGGCATCCTAGTACCTTAGTCGTAGTCAGAGTTTCACATAAGTTGTTTTTTTTTTTTTTTTTTTTTTTTTTTTTTTTGGGGGGGGGGGGGGGGGGGGGTGGGGTTGGTTTTAATCATCTCAGAATTATGATTTTAGACATAAGTGGCAGTGGCATTATGTTGGATTAGATGCTGATGTGAAATTGTATTTGTGGATAGGAAATTTTGCTCTACTTATTTGTCTTGGGGCAATAAAGTTGTAAACCATTGTATCACCTTATCTGTCTATTGCACCTATTTTGTATGCCTCATGTTCTTTCAGGACCAACTTTGCTTACATTTCTTCTGCATAAATGCAGGTCAAAGATATCATGTATCGTATATATAAAGCCACAAAAAGCAGTCTTAGAAGTATTGCGCCTAAAGAGATAAGGTTACTTAAGTACCTGCTAAATATCACAGACCCTGAAGAGCGGTTCTCAGCATTGGCAACAGCTTTTTCCCCAGGTGATGAAAGGGAAGCAAAGGACCCAAAAGCTTTATACACGTAAGCAAGCAGGTTCTTCAAATGAGAGTATCATCTACAAGCTTGTTAGTGGCAATTTTAAATTTTCTCTGCCTGGATCTCTTGAGCAGGACCCCAAAGGAGCTTCATAAGTGGATTAAAATCATGCTTGATGCATACCATTTTAATAAGGAGGATACAGAAATTAGGGAAGCGAAACAATTGACTGAACCTGTCGTTATTCAAAGGCTTTTCATCCTGAAGGACACAATCGAAGAGGAATACTTGGAGAAAGACAAAGATCAGACAGATAAGAAGGACGAGGATGACAAAGTCAACTTTTGAGGTAAGCATTTGATCTTGTGTAATATACTGTTGGCTCTCAGCTGTCTGAAGAGTAGTAGTTATGCCTGAGGCATAGACACTGAAATATGCTGCCCAAGGCAGTTTATTAGCTTCAAAAACATCAAACAGATTTGAGTTCGGCATTTACATGTAGTGTTCAGCACTTTAAATTAAGTGTGAAAATTCACTTCTAGCTTTTGAATCTTATCGAATTTTGGTATAAGCTGGTTGGTGGCAACCGAAACATTGCAATCTACAAATGCCAATCCATTGTGGATTTGACGTGTTGCAAACCCACGGCAAGATCTATGGTAAACATGATTGCAGCAAGCAGATTCATTCAGATATAGCACCAATAGCTAGATCCAGGTAGATATTTGTAGTGAGTGACCAAACTACTAGTCATCTTTGCAATGATGTTCGTCGTTCTTGCTTTTCTCTGTTTTCCCATTGGGATGGCACTTTCTTTTCTAATGTAAGTCTGCTTGAAGAAGCTAGCCACACATCAATTTGGTATAGTCATCACTGTCTTGTAGCATATTGGGCTGTGATGTATTGTAGCATGTGCACTTGGTAAAGTGTTTTTGGGGGAGGGGAGGGGAAGGCAAATTCCTGGAAGCGACTGTATCATCCTGTTACTGTGAGCTGTTTGTCAACTTCATCCTGTAATTAACAATCATTTTGTATCGAGTGCTATTGAACAAGAGAATTGTTATAGATTGGAGTTCAGATGCAACTCGACAATTGTACAATATGGGATCAAAATAAAAATACCTTCAATTATCCCCTGTTTGGCGGCCATGTCAATACTTGGAGTCAAGTAAGTAGCATGAGGGAAAAAATAAACTTTCAGATCCTTCATAATGGTAAAATAGTAGAAAGTAAGATAAGGTGCAATAGCAATGGCAGAAAAAGGTGCAGCAAAGAATCGATGAATATGGAGACACCTGTTATGGTGTCGAGCTTCAAATGGAAATTATTGGAGTTGGTCTTCGTTTCTGGGGACAGATAAGTGGAATTAAACTCTATCTGCTCCAGTAAGTGGTTCATAGGCATTGGGTCATTCACTGAGGGCACGCAAAAGTCATAGGATCTTCCACAATAGTGGACTTTGAGATTGGGAACAGGAAATACACCAATGGTTCAGTAAAATATGGAGAAACCTGTTATGGTGTCGAGCTTCAAATGGAAATTATTGGAGTTGGTCTTCATTTCTGGGGACAGATAAGTGGAATTAAACTCTATCTGCTCCAGTAAGTGGTTCATAGGCATTGGGTCATTCACTGAGGGCACGCAAAAGTCATAGGATCTTCCACAATAGTGGACTTTGAGATTGGGAACAGGAAATACACCAATGGTTCAGTTAAATTTGTTCATCCCTGGAAAAATGTGGGGGAAACATGCTGTGGTTTTTCATGAATTATGTTCTAAGATAGCTTTCTAGTTTTATGGTGCCATCGTAGAGTTGTTGGCAAGTACTTATTTTCTTGATCATAGTAAATCTGATGGTAAAAGCATATTTGTAGCTGGATTGACTAATTTTAATATCCTTTTCACATATTGAATGCCTCAAAGTCTGTTTCCTCACCAACTTGTTGCTCCACATGTGGTTTAAGTTTCAATGCGGAACCAGTTCTTCATTCACACATGGTGCAATAAGCTATATCTGACTAATTGCCTTGTTTGGCAGCCTGAGCAGCTTAATTTTTGCAGATGGAGATGCCTGTTAAGTTCACTTTTCTTGGTCTCAAGCACCCATTGATCTGGCTGGTCCATGTCGTAGAATGGTGTAGCACGAACTCATCATGAAGCATCATTTGGATCTCGTGTGTTCTGCTTTCTTGGAGGAAAGAAGAGGCCGTACCAGTGAGGTTGACAACACTGAGATTTGCTGGTGTAAAGCAAAGTGATGCTACTTGCAATTTTTAGCTCATGCCAGTTCCAAGATGCGAAACTTCTAATAGAGGAGCTTACGAGCTTACTAGGAAGTGACATGAGATGGAGCCATACTGGGTATTAGGATGTAAGTTGTATGAGTCATTCTTTGTTGTCCAAGATCCGACAGGCCAGTGATGTTTCGACAATGATGTCATGTTTGCCTTTCGGGAGTTAGTCCCTGTAAGGTTCTGCTGTACCATTTAGGTCTTTAACATGGCTGCTCTGCGATGGTGAATAACGCAATTTTGTTCCCATAAGCTTGTCGACCTTCCTCCTTCTCCTTCGCCCGTCAGCAGTTGATGTAATTCAGACCCTGATGTCTGGTTTGATCAATGGGAATGGAATTATGGGCATGGCCCTTCCTTGAAACTTGAAAGTGAATGCGCTCGAGGCTGATCATTAGCGTAGCCACTGGACCCAGACGTGAATCACAGGAGCATATACTAATTTCCTCAGATTAGGCCAAGAAAGTTGAATCAGCTGCATGATGAAGTTTATCAGGGTCATTCAGACGATCCATCTCCTCTTCATTTCAACCTGGTTGGACTCTTTGAACTCATAATAATTTTCATCTGAACCGTCGGAAATTATGATGAATGTATTGAGAAATCCGGAATGACTCACTAGATAGTCTTTGTTTCTGGAGGAAGACGAGTAGAATCTTCATGATTTAGTAGCCGGTAGCTGTCTAATTGATTGCGTTTTTCCGCCTAACATTCATTAACTAGATAAGCTTATGAGACGCCTAAATTCCTCTTGCTAGTGCATTCAAATCCTCAACCTCTTCTGCCCATCATAACGCATCCGGAAATGGAAACTTTCCATGCAGAGAAAATGATGATAGAAGCGCCTTTGTACTGCATTCCGTCGACTGTACTGCGGACTTTCGCATCTTATGATGGTACTGACGTCCAATGACTACGCAACAAAGAAAAGGAAAATCATCAGAAGACTGGTTCTGAAAACGGAAAAGGCCAAAAGAAGGACCCAACCGGATCCGACGGTCGAGATTCAATCTAGCAAGCGTACTGAGTTTGCCCAATAATTTCGACTATAGAGGCCAAAGCCATTACGGCACTTTCCAATAAAATGAAATTAGATTATATGGTTAGCCGATCAAATTTTGCTATTTTAAAATTGATATGCTGCGACCCAAGATCGGCCAACAATCTAATAGTGGTACGGTTGGCATTTGTCGAACTAGACTAGCGATTCCTGAGGTCCAATTTTGTTCACCGGTTTGGTAAACTTTGCGGAGCCCGAGTGGTATTGACCAATTTGTTATTCACTGTTCTTTCTATGGATTTTAGGATGAATGACCTCTTTGTAATATTTCAGGAGGTAGGAGAGATAACAGTGTATTAAGAGACTAGAGCTTTCAAAGAATTCTACTTCTCCTTTTTGGCAATCTTGATTTTCCATCTTTTGATTTTCTTGTCGCAATTTTTTTAATAAAGGAATTATTTTTCTCATGACCAAACTTCAAAAGTTTATATAATAAGAGTCCAAACTAGAGATTAGGCAATGTTTGATTGGGTGTTTAGGAGAGCCTCTGGAAAAACGCAAAGAACTTTAGGTTAAAGGATTTTTCCGAAATACAAATAGCATTTCATAAAATGCAATTAAAAAATGCATTTAGAAGCAATTTCAGTTTAAAGTGAAGGACTTTAACTGTATTTTTCAAATAAAAAAAATTGGAGCTCAACAACTAAGAGCGCAATGGCCTTAGTTTGACACGACAAGGGCCACCCAAAGCCACGTGACCATGATGACCCTAAGTTGACATAGATGCGTCTTGCTTGAGGTCATAACCTGAAGCGCCAGCACAAGATCTAGCATCGATAACATCAAATCTGACCTTGCCATCATCGCACATTGGTGAGAGAAAATTTGGAATATGGAAAGTTTAATGAGAGTAAAGTTTAAAAAAAAAAAAAATGCATAAGCGTTCCAAAAGATGCTCAAAGCCTAAAGCTAGCTCAAAGCCTAAAAATAGGTAGCACTTGCATTAGACTAAGGGTCTTCGGAGCATTTTGAAAATACATCTCCCGAAAACTTTAAAATAAAAAATTACGAAACACTTTTGCATTTGTTAAAGACTTTAAAGGGTGCGAATAATAACTATTCTATTTCAGAAATTAACTTGTGATTGGAAATTGATTTTTTTATTTCTATTTCCTGGATAAATTTCTAAACATAAATACATGTTTGATAACATTATAAAATTTTTGTTCCTGAAATAGAAATTCGTTTGATAACGGTACAAAATCTCTCACTCCCAACTGGTGGTCGGAGGCATCCAATGACCCCGCGTTCGGCAATTGACATCAGGCGCCAGATGCCAGTCGTTGTTCAATGGTGGGTGACCGACGTCTACGCCAGCTAGCATCTAGCGGTCGGTGACGAGCAATGACAAAAGTAAATGATAAGAAGAGTTTTCATATATCACTTTTGTTCCAAAAAAAAAAAAAACTAAAAATTTTAACTTCTAATTTATGTTCCAAATCTAATTTTGGAATAGAAATCTATTCTAAAAATAGAAAAATGAAATTACATTACAAAAGGAATTTTGTTCCAAACCTATTTTTGGGAACGAGAAAAACAAAGAAATAGAGAAACAGAATGATTATCATTTGCGGTAGGAATGTCAAAAAGCGAACCGAAAAACCGAACCAAAAAATTCGATTTTTTTCGATTAAGTTCTTATTCGGTTCGGTTTTCATTAAAAACAAAAAAAAATTAACTGATTTGGTTTTTATCAATTCGGCTAACCGAACCAAACCGATAAAATCTAAAGTTTTTCCCTTTTTTTTATTTTTTTAGAAATCTTTTTTTTTCTTTTTTCTTTTTCTTCTTCTTCTTCATTGGCCGGTCGCCGCCACATGTGGCGGCGACCGGCCAATGAAGAAGAAGAAGAAAAAAAGAAAAATAATTAAAAAAATAGATTTTTAAAAAAATAAAAAATTTATAGAAAGGGGTGTATGTGGGAAAAAATAAACACAAAATTAAAAATCAAACCGAACCATTTACACTCCTAATTTGCGGTATGAGAAAGCGGTGCCCAAGCAAAGCCGTACTCCTAACTAGATTCGTGAGTCTATTGTCAATTGAAATGACACTTAAACTTGGCGCGAATAACCACTGGGGTTTACCAGTGGCCACCCTTCTAACATGGAAGGAGGAGGTGGGGGTTTCGAATTCTCACCTTCTCGGGGGTTGGGGTGGGGACGAATTTGTTTCAAGAGTGGGTTTCGACTCCCATGCCCTGCAAGAAGGCAAGGCAAAAGTCTAAGAGCGAGAGTTAGAATAGGAGTAGAGTAGGACCGAAAAAAAAAAAAACTTGGCACGAATGATATCCTCGAAGTTCTGAGTAATTTCTCTTCCTTTTGAATCCAATTTATGAGTTTGAGTGGTATGATCATTGGCATTTCGAGCAATCTTAGCCCTAGACGTGGCAGCCGCGCATGTATGGATGACTTCGGATCTCGATCCACACGGATCCAAGTCATAAAAGCGAGTCATTTTATACGGGTCGAGATTTGATTAACCCACACCCAACACGATTCAAATCCGGTTGACCCTATCTTTTTTCTTTGAAAAAAAACAATTCATACCTTTAGCATGCCAAAACTTCTTGCCATAAGTATCTTTGCTATAGGGGTGTCAAAACGGAATCAAAGAACCAAATCAAAGTCATAATCAAACCGAACCAAATCAAAATTTTGTGCATTTTTTTGTTCAATTCGGATAATGGAAAAATAATCGTTCTTTTCTAGTTTGGGTTATTTCGATTCAATTCAGTTAACCAATTAGAATCGAAATTCTCAACCAAAAATGAACATCAATTTTTAATATTAGTTTTATTCCCACAACTACTATATTGAAGCTATTCATTTATGCAAACATAACTAGGCGAGCCAATCCATGTGGTACACTTTGGCGGCGGCGAACACCGTTCATTTGTCGGATGGTGCAAGAGGGAACCAATGAGGGAGGGAAGCAAGTGAGGAAGAGGAACAACGAAGGAGGAGTGTCGTGTTTGAGAGAGCCAAGAGGAAAAACGCTGTGTAATTGCGGAAGTAAAAATAGAAATAAAGGAAAAAAATAGGGTTTTGGACCTATAATTACAAAACCGGTTCCCAAACCGGTTCCAAAATCAGTTCGAGAACTGATTCCTAGGTGGGTAATCAATCGGACCCAGTTCCCAGACCGGTTTAAACCGGTTCCAAATTTTGGGAATCGGTTCCTAACCTTGTTTTCAGGGTGAGCCGGTCCGGTTGCACACCCCTAAACAACATAACAAGTTCACTCAACATGTCATAATATTGGCTCCGTTTGTTTTATAAAAAGAAATAGCTTATAGGATAATATTTTTCGACTTTTTGGGTGTTTAGTTTATGGAAAATAAACTAGTTAAGGAAAACATTTTCCGTCAACCAAAAAACTTCAAAGTAAGGAAAATGTTTTCATCTTTTCAATAAACAAAAAATATTTTCCATCATCTTTCTTCCAAAGATCAAGTATTTTCTTTTACTAAACACCTCTTCCTTTTATTTTTCTTTTATTTTTTCTTTCCTTTTTTAAAAGTTAGATTTTTGCTTTTTTTTTCCTTATTCTTCAACTGGTCACCGACCACAAACTCTCTAGAGCCTCACCAATCTATGGCAAGGCTCGACCTTGCCTATGGCTAATGGCTGTCAATCCATTAAAGAAGAAGGGAAAAGGAAAAATAAAGAAAATTATAAATAAAAATAATTAAAATTTTGATTTTTAAGAAATAAAATATGAATAAAAATATTATTGAAATGAGTGCATGGAGGAAAATCAAATCAAATTCTTTTCTACCAAATGACGGAAAATATTTTTTAGTTTATTTTCAGATTTCAACAAAATTATGAAAAATATTGTTATTTTTTTGAAAAATGAATTTTTTGGAATATATTTTCTAAAAACTTCACATTTTTTGCAAAATGAGTGGAGCCTTAGAGAAATTTGACTACAATCACCATAATTAAACATACTAGCAACATAATACAAAATAATATCTTAAAACCATAATGAAGGTAATCTCATCAAAGAGACATCGTCGAAAACAAATACCTACCTAATACTATATTCTTTAACCAAAAAAAGATACGTACGACAAGAGCACTTATGAAGCAAACTTCGACTTACAACACGACGTCATCCAAATTTTAACTTCTAACAAGGAAATGCACCTCTCGAAAATTATATAAATTTCTTTATGATATTACACATAAATTTGCTAAAAGGACTGGATATTTTGTAATTATGACTATTCCATATTTCAACTATCTGGGTCAACCCGACCTAACTGATGAATTGTTCAAGCAATGCTAGAGATATTAAGATTGATCTAATAAATTAGTTTATTAAGCAAGGTGAAAATCTATAAATAGTTGTTTATGCTAGAGGGACCATTTCAACATGCAACATCTTAAGCCACAAAAATCAACTTCATGGCCATTTTTGAACCCTTTTGCCACGATTCGGATTTTCAAGGCAAAAAGGGTTTCAACAACAATTTTTTTTTTTCCATGGCTAGATCGTCGTAGCTAAATGTTGGTTTTCTAAACTATCACATGACCCAGCAAACAAGTTTACTATGATTCGTAGTACATCTAGCATTATTCAAACTATTTTAATTCATCCATCTAATATAGAAAAAGTAGACTATATTTTGTGGGGATATGATACATATATTAGATAACAAGGCCGAACATCGTATCCTTTCGAGTCTTCTGACTATTCCAAATTTTCATTTATGATTTGAGCTTTAAAGAAAAGATTTTTCACATGTCTAGTTAAGTAAAGTGAATCCCAGTTTATCCAATGCAACTTGAAAAAGCTTGGGCCAGGGCGGGTTACTCGATTTTTTTTTCCTTAGAGGCAGGTTTGGCTAAGTTATTGAATCCGCGTTCATTTTGTCGGGTCTACTTAGCCCTAAATAATTATCAAAGATGGTGGAATAGTCCAGTAATATTCATCTAACATTGACTTTGATCATTTCATATATAAAAAGACAATGATTACGTTACGCATCCCGGATTCGCTTTTTTGCACCAATCAACTTGGAAAACTTCATTTCGATTCATTCTTCTGTGGATAATAACGCGAAATGGTACAGTTGTTCAGTCAAAGATGCTAGGTTTCCTAAATTAATGCAATGTAAATACAGAAAAAAATAAGGTATATCAACATTTAATTGATTTAAACTTTCGCTGACCCAAAACACTCCCCAAAGAATTAATAATTCCGAAATGAATAAGTATGAGAAGGAGCTCACACATCAAAATGAATGGAATTTGCCACTTGCATTCTCGTCATCATCTCAGCCTTTTCCTATCGTGGAAGCAATAGGCTTTGCTTACCTACTTCACAAATACTTTGACGTGACACATTGCCACTTTCAGGATTTCCAATAAAAATTTGTTGAAATAACTATATTGAAATTTCATATAAAAATTATAAAACTAAATTGATAAAATTGAAAAATTCACTAGTAAATCAACATCGCTATAATAAATTTAGGACTATTTAGGTAATTTGCCCTTTTTACTCTATGCGTGCTCATACTAAGGTAGATGCCCAAATTTCTTTTCCACTTATTGCACCGTGATAAGATGAACTTAATTTAATGCACATCTTGTAATCAATAACCGATGCCAATCAACCTCATCACAAGGAGATTGAAGAGGATACAACAATGGTTCCTAGCAACCATAGCAATGCCAAATTGCCAATTGCTGGAGCTGTGCACCTAAATGTTCATGAGCAATTATATCATGTTCATGTGGCAAAGTAGAGCCATTACCAATCACCCGAATTGCAGCAGACTTGTTCTGCAACGAGTGAGTCATGAACTCTCAAATCCAATTTCGGTTTGAGATTTATTTGAATTTCACGTACACCCTGAGTAACTATCTCCACCTACCAATATCAACCTCCTTTTATGATGCATTAAAACTGTAGAAAAAGAAGGTAAATAAACATTTAGCCGTCCAGACCCAAAAAAAAAACATTTAACCGATTTACATTACAATGATCCAAAACCCCCGAAGCTAAAAAATAAAAAGTAAATATCTAGAATGGATATGTACGAGTATAAACCATGCATTGATATGACTGAAATATGCATATGCATTTTTGTCAGTTGCTTTGCCTTTTCTGATTTGGAATCAACAGGTTTTGCTCAGCTACTTTAAAAGTACGTGACTTTTTCAACCGTGCCGTCAGACCGGAAGATGTTGAAAAAGACAACGGGAGTCGCAACCAGTATTGAAATTAACATACAGTGAAAATGACGTAAATGACTGAATTTTAATATATTATGTAGTATCCTCCTTAAAATTTTAAGTTTACTAAGTATGATCATCGAATTATTTATAAATATTTAATCTAATCTTTAAATTATATATATTATCTTTTCATTAATTCAAGTTAATAGAATCTACTTATATAGCCATTGCTCTATTAAGATTGAAGGGAAGATAATAATTATAAAAAACATCACATGAGGATCCTCCAAGTAAAATATTCACTCCAAATTAGAATATAATAATCCACATCATCAAATAACAATGAATCTATTAATTCATTAATTTTTGTTCTCTTTATAAAGTAGATCAACAAAAAGATAAATATGTTGACATCATCATTTTTAACTATCTAACTTGATATATAATAATTTATGTGGTCAAATAACATCTTATTGTCGTTCAAGCAAATGAAACGATTATATTGAATATTTATCAATAACTAGAGATCATACTGAACGAATCTTGTCACATTCCCTAACATATAAATCATAAGTGATATCGGTTTAGGATTTTTTTTACGTACTTTTTAATCCAATAAAATGGTAACTTTTCATTGCTTTACAACTAGGTTTTTTTATATTGTCCTTCACTGCTTTTCTTATCAAGTTTCTATACTTTCAATAATTCTACTCAAGTCATTTTACTGGCACAAAATGTATAATCAAGTCTCTCAAATATAAAATCATTGCCTGCCTAAACACCCATCATAGACGAAAAACAGACGAAAGAATTAAAAAAATAACGGAAAAAATAATTCATGCATTCATTGGCCACGCCTCACGATAGGTATCCACCTACGCAATATTTAAGTCGCGTCATGTTTCGGCAACCTTCCAAGTGCGTAAGCCGAATTTGAGCCGAATTTGTATCGGGAACTTGATTAAATATTTTGCGTAAGTAAAATGACTTGATTAGAAAAATTAAAAGTACACAAACTCCACTAGAGCTCGACTAGAGAAGTACTGAAAATATAGGGACGAAGAAAAAATTAAATTTAATATCATGAAAAATCATAAATTAATACACATATGATAAATTTAGTTCAAATTAATCTTTTGACTACAAAAAAACTCTAAATTAATATAAATATAAATCATAAATTAGTATATCTGTGATAAATTGAGAAAAAAATTTCAAACTAATATATCCATCAACTGTTATATAAGACGATAAAATTTAATAAAAATTAATAAATAATAAATAATAAATTTATTATAAACATACCAATTTGATATTTTTCCTTACAAGTAACCAAGAAGCAAATCCAAGGAAAAGAGCCGTGTTTGAAGATGGCGAGGGAAAGCCTCTTGTACTGCACAAACAGAAACGTACGTCATCGCGCACGAGCCTCCATGAGCACGACGTCCTGTCCACCGGTCATACATATTTCTTGCACGCATCATCGGTTCATCATCACCACGAAGACCCCCGAATTTGCTGAATTCCTCTCGATCTTGATCGAGCAGCAAGTGATCTTCAGCAGGTAGCAGTCTCAGTCTCGGTCTGGGAGTGATTCTCTCCCATTTCCTTCTTGCATGCAATCGTCGACAGTCGCAGACAAGACCGCGCATTTCGCTGGGTTCCTCTGTCTTGGTCGTGCAGTAATCTTCATCGGGTAGAGCTAGAATCGGTTCTTGAATCGGTCGCCCCTGCTTTGGGTCGCGAACGATCGGCGTACCCATTTGAACTAATTTGAAGTTGACGTTTGAAAAGAACGACCTTTCGAGGTTCTTGAATTTTCTTTTTCCGCGTTTTCTTGAGGATTGATCAACTTCTTGTGGTGAAGTGTGCTGATTTTCAATGTGGGTCGTTTGGAATTGGGCTTGGCTGAATTTTCCTGATCAAGTTCCTTGCATTTTCTTATGTTCCATTGAATTTTCTACGCGCCTTCGACTCTAAAATTTTGACTGGTCGAATGAGGAAAATTCACTGTGATTTCGACGTTCTTGTCTATTTTCCAAGCGGATTATCCAACGAAGGAAACTGATTTGTGGTGGTGAAGCGGGATAGCGATCGTGTAGAATGTCATAATTCATTAGTTTCTGTTGTCTTTTTTTCCTTCCCGCTGATTGTCTTGTCTGGAGGTAAAATTGCAATAATATGTCATGTGTTTTGGCAATCTGATTAAAGCTCGCTCAACGATGCGCTCTCAGGTGAGAATGGTTATGGAGATCGAATCGAAGCAGGAATCGGAGTGGGCTGAAGCACAAAAGATTCATGTAAGTGTGGACCTGGAGGCTGCGGCCAAACAGCAGCTCAAGTTTCTCGCGGCTGTTGACCGGAAACGTTTCCTCTATGAAGGTCCTGCTCTGCAAAGAGCCATTTATAGGTAAAATTTTGGTGCAGCAAGTTTTGCGACCCTCCCTTGTAGTTATATCTGTGTTTGTTGCTTACAATTCAGGTATATCTTTTGCCTTTGTGTTTGCTGCAATCACTATTGTCTTTTGTTTTATTGAAAATAACATTTCAATGGAGGAGGGAGTTCGTTCAGTGTGTATATGTCTGCCAATCTGAACTATTGCAAGATCTGACCAAGTGGTTATTGCTTTGTCATACTCTTGTTTTCTTGGACTGTCATGACCAGGGTAGGGGAGGACTGGTCCTCACAGAGACGTCTATGCTTGAAGAGAAACTTTAGCGGCCTAATATTCTTTTCCAAATTTTAGCAGACAAGGAATTCCATGTCTTCAATTCATTCTGGAATTTTCCTCTGTTTTGGGGATTTGATGCACATTTGGAGTTCTGACAAGGGTGTCTCATGATTTTTTGGAAGATAATAGTACTGAACATTTTCTCACTGTTTTCTATATGATCAAGTTCTGATACATAACATGTGAACTACAGATACAATGCATTTTGGCTTCCTTTGCTTGCCAAACACTCAGAGTCCCAACTTGTTGAAGGCCCGCTGGTTGTTCCTCTTGATTGTGAATGGATATGGCATTGTCACAGGCTCAATCCGGTAGGATCTCGGTCTTCTTGTCCATATAGATCATGTGATTCATCAAATTTTCACTGGACCTTCTTCGTTTTCTTATGGGATTTGTTCTTTTTCCCAGATCCGATACAAATCCGACTGTGAGGATCTGTATGGTAGGATCCTTGACAACTCTAATGTTGTATCTTCTACTCAAGGCACCTGCTCAAGGAAGACTGAAGAAATTTGGACAAAATTATATCCAGAAGAGCACTATGAATTAGACTTAGCTGCAGCTTTTAAAGAAGATATTTCTGAGAGGATTCTAGGGCTTAAAAAATGCACTGCATATGATTTGGTGTCAGCAGTTAAAAGACAGAGTCCTTTTTTCTACCAGGTAATGCAATGATCATAAGACACTCTTCAAATCAATGTCATCACATCTTCGACATATATCTGTATTAGTGGGTATGGTGATGGTTCCCTGATGATTTTCCACATGTTGGATTATAATTTTTCTTTTGATGATACCTCAACTTCAGTTGGTGCTGTATTGTATCAGCCGAATGTTGATTCGTAAGGTTTTCCATTAGACATAACCACTCTTGTTTGCCTGATCTGGTAGTATTCTTATCTTTTTTAAATTAATAAAGAAGTGATTGGAAAGTTTATTTGTATAGTGGCAAGGTTTGAATTTTGTAGATTATTTTTTATGATTAGAAAGGTTATCTTCCTTGATACTTGGTTCACAGGTTTCTAGGCCCTATATGAGCCATGATGTCTTCATTGAAGAAGCCTTGGCCAGATATAAAGGGTTTCTTCATCTTATACGAAGAAACAAGGAGAAGTCAATCAGACGCTTCTGTGTTCCCACTTATGACGTCGACCTCATGTGGCACTCTCACCAGTTGCATCCTGTTTCTTATTGTGAAGACCTCATTAGGGTGCATGGCAAAGTGTTGGAGCACGATGACATGGACTCGGACAGGTCTAAAGGACAGAAGTTGGATGTTGGATTTTCTGGAACTACAAATCAGTGGGAAGAGACATTTGGTAAAAGGTATTGGAAGGCTGGGGCCATGTACAGAGGAGGCACCCCAAGTCCAGTCACTCTTGTACCTTTCTCATCTAAGAGTAAGAAGGGCAATGACTTGTTTTCATCAGATGAATACCAGAATATAGTTCAGGTTCCAGATGTGAAGTTTGTAGAGGTAATTGCTAAGCTTCATACTGCTCTTTTGTGCACATTTTCCTTCTTTTTGGTCTCATTGATGTGTTAATGTGCCTCTTTCCATGACTGATTGTTGGTCAAAATTTTTGGCATTTTAGCAGCATGAATATGCAGGATAATGCAGGTCTAGTTCCACAATTTTCCTCGTAATCTGACCATAATGGGCCTAAAAGGGACTAGATTGCGAAAAATTCAGTGTTCATAGCTCCAAGACATCTTAGATAGAGTAACTTCAAATCTCCCTCTGTTCTTGGATTTTCCATGTAAAAAGAGTTTTCCATTTGTTCTGGTCCTAGTAATTTGTTTGGCTAGTCAGAATTGGGGTTGCAGAATTGTGAAAGACTTCAATTCACACATGCGAGAAAAGGATTCTTCTGTTACTTCCAGCAATTTAGGTATTATTGGAAGTAAACTCTAGTTTTCATGTGTCTTCTCACTGTCTTTAGTCTTTGCTTTCTTTCTATTCTGCAGGTACTCTTGGAGTTTGTTGGAGTTAGAGGCTTGCCAGAGAGCCACAAGGGGAGGCTTTCTGTCATATTTAGTAAATCACAGCCAGACTTGTTTTTCAATGCTAAACAAAGACTAAGTATTTTGTCAGAATCTGGGGAGAAAATGGTTGCTTCGTTCAATTGTGAACCCAAAGGAGAGTTGCTCTTCGAAGTTGTATCATATTGTCCTTCCACCTTACCCATTAAAAGAAAGCCTAGAGTTTTGGGCTCTGCCTCACTCTCTCTACAGGATTATTTGGTCCCAGTTTCAAAACTTTCCAATGAGAAATGGTTGGAGTTGGTGCCTTCTTCTGGCTATGCAGGCTCGGAATCAATGTGCTTGCGAGTTGGCTTTTCTTTTACAGTTCCAAACCCTGCATTGTATGTGCTCCACATGGTTCGTTCTCGGCCATTCACTAAAAATTCTTGCCTTTTCCCCCTATCTGGAAGGACTCAACATGCCAAAAGCTGGACACGTATAATGACTGATGCTGGTACTGAGGTCATTACTCTTCAAATGAGGTACGGTAGTTTACATCTGTATGCGTATGCCTTCCTGAAACTATCACACACATGTTGATGCTCTATAACTCATTGGAAGTAAATAATTTATGGGCAAACAAGTCATAAATTATGGGCACTGGTGTTATGTTTTTTCATTATGTTCTAGAAATTTATGCCATTTTACTTGGCCTCACAAGCAAGTCAGAATTTGGCAACTTTTAGAGCATCAAGTAGAACTTACTAGTTTTATATTTCTACTCATCTCGATCCGACGTCTTTTATGGGTTCAATTGTTCAAATTAAAAGTTAAAGTCGGTCTGTTTTTGCACCTCTATTTTAATGATGCCATGATTTTCCTATTAAAGTGACAAACAATGTACTGCACAACACTATGGGAAAGTACAATTTTGCCTTCATTTACCTCTTGTGCCCAAGATTGAATCAATGCACCCTGGAATCAATCAAATTTTCTTCTATTCACCTCGATTCCGAGATAGCTTGTTATGCCCTCATGGTTGATAGGGTGAAATGCATGTGAAGGTAAAAGACTTGTATCTTTTAGGTGATTTTTTTAGCAGACTGGGGTGAATCGAAGCAGTTTTGGTCAATAAACGGAAAGAAATTGGCTTAAATTTGTGCAGGGAGCAACTTGGCTTCTTCCCTTTTTATATCATTCAACTGTGTTGAAATTTATTACCTAACTTCCATTTACTTCTGTCTGACTTTGGTTTTGTATGGATCCTTAGTACTACTTGTGTTTGGAATAAAATGATGTTGTGCAATTATTTGAAGGGGCCATAGTGTAAAAATAAATCGTTATTCTACACCACATGCCCCTTGGTAATCCACTCCATCGCTGCTGGGAGTTTCTAGGAATTGAAAGTTATATTTCTAATATAACGAATTATGCGGCTTAATGCATCTCTTGAATCTCCACAGGCATATAGCCCTGAAGTTTAATTTCTCCGATAAATTGTAACATTGATTGAATGTCAGGAGTTCAAAGAAAGAAAAGGGGAAGGACAACTTCACCCCTAGGAAGGAGGTGATCGGAATTACGGCAAGTGGTGAAACACATACAATGGCTGAGTTCATGGAGAATGGATGGTCTTTGCTAGGTTCTCGTTGGTCCCTTCGGTTTCAGAAATCTTCCTGTGAAAATAGCCATCTCTGCATGCTGATAGGTGATAGAGTGGTATGCCTTCCTCTCTCCAAAATTCAACTAACTGTTTGGCACTTTTTTAGTATTTCTCTGAAAGAAATGAATCTGTGTATCCTACAAGTCAGATTGTGATTTTTTAAACTTGCATGCACGTCACCGTTCTTCAGACTTGGATGTAGGTGTGATGAGGGGAGCAAATGCATATCATGACATCTGGCTTATCTATGTCTCAAGATGGGGCGCACATGGACTCCATATATATATAAGACATGAACACTAAAACTTAATTATTTGAAAAGTTGCTCCTATATTTTGACTTCTAGAAAGCAAAATATTCACAAGGGTTTAAGTATTTCTCTTCAAATTTTTGATAAATTTCCTTCACTATTTTTTTTAAATGGTGTTGGGTTTTAAGTAGTTCTGCAGTAAGACACTAACTAGCAAATATCTGAGTTTGGGATGAAAGGGTCCAATGCCCATAAGCCCACTCCAGATAGACACAGGTACATTACCTCAACAAAGAGTCACCGCAACACAGATGCATTAGATCACATGCCTTTCACCACTCAACTGAACTTGAGTAAGCATGTATGCCCTTGTTGAGACTTGAAATTGGCAACAGACAGCCCAATTTTGTCTATGCATGTGCTCAGTAGTAGCACCAACTCTACACAGGAATCATGTTGGTGCTATTACTGTTCTGCCAGATTGTAAATGATCTCTAAGTCTGTTCCGATCCAAAATCTGCTCTGTGAAGCAGGTCTTGCTAATTAACGGGAAAAAATGGGGAAGGTAGCCTCAGAGAATACAAACAGTACATGATTACCAGTCCAATATATTCAGAGTTTTGCAGCTAGGAAAACCACGAGAGTTCTGCGGCTAGGAACACCATGGCCTGAATTTCCTTTGGAGATGTAATGGGACCTTAGGAAACTTTGAATTAGTTAGTTTTTTTGTCATCTTAAAATTTGATAAACACGACAATTTTAACTTCTACATAACAAGTTTTGAGAATGGAAAGAGTTTTATTGGGGTGCTTGTTAGGATTTAAGTTGTTGAAGCCATGTACTTTCGGGACATTTATAGTCACCTCCTATATTTTGGTTTCAGCAATCCTGGTTCTTATACTAACATTTGTATTAGTCAAAAGATGGTTTAGTTGAAACTATAACGGAAGATGCTATTTCAATTTTTTCACAACTATAGAATATACCCAGGAGAATTGCAGGAATGAAGAATAAGGATCACTTTGCAAACAAACTTAAGTCAATGGGTTGTATTTTTCTCATTAGCTAGTCTTTTCCTCTGGCAGGTGAACATTTATCGTGGCAGAAAACTGGATTATGAACCAAAACATCATGAGACGCAAAAGACGGAAAGAGATTTTGTGACTGCAGTTGAATTCTCCGCTAATTGTCCATATGGAGAAGCAGTAGCACTGATCAACCTGAAATCGGGAGTGGTTAAGGTATAATGCATTCTCCAAAACTGCTTCTTTCCAGGATAGTCATTATCCCTATTGACATTTTTTATTTGTCGAATAGGTTAAGGAAGAACCACTTTTGTTGACTATGGTGGTGCTAGCTTTTGTGCTTTCTGATATAATGGAAAACGAAGGATTTGAGGGGCTACCTGCTACGGAGGACAATGTGGAAGCAGACAATTTGTTTACGAAAGAAACCGGGCTCCTGGCAGTAGGCAAAGAGAATGTCACAGCCTTACCAGTTGAAAGTCAAGTCGAGCTGAATGGTGATGCAGTCAAAGGGGTCGAAGAAGTTCCAGCGAATTCTCTTTCAACTGCCAGTGGCTGTGGTAGTGGCTGTGGTAGCGGTTGTGGTAGTGGATGTGGAAGTATGGTGAAGAGTGGTGGTTGTGACAGCAGCCGCGGGAGTGGGCACGGCAACATGGTAAAGAGCAGTGGATGCGGTGGCTGTGGGGGTGGCTGTGGCAGTGGCTGTGGCGGTGGCTGTGGAAGCATGGTAAAGAGCACTGGCTGTGGTGGTTGCGGTGGTGGCTGTGGCGGTGGGTGTGGAAACATGGTGAAGAGCAGTGGTTGCGGCGGGTGCGGCAGCGGGTGCGGCGGGTGTGGTGGTGGTGCAATGGTTGCTGGGTCGAGGCAGCAGACCTAGTCAAGAGCGGCTCCGAGGTGGGTGCCGTGTTGAGTTTGCATTCCAGTTCTTTTCCTACAACTATTAACTCATGGAAGGGTAATGCTTACCAGTCATTCCAGTTCTTGGGCACGGTCACAGGGAAGTATTCGTACAAACAGATGAGTTCAATTCCGGGTGGGCATTTCTGAATCATGTCGAAGGAATCAACCATTATCATGATTAATCAAATAAAAGGCGTGGAAATTTCTTTGCAGCAGCGGAATCAATGTGTTGATTGATTCCCGCTCTGGCAAATTGCTTTGGCTGTGGAGAAATTCCATAATGTTCTTGAGTTTGCAAGATCTCTTGTCGTATATATATACTGTTCATGTTGTGGACTGCATCTGTGAGATGTGTTGTTTATTGTTATCTTAAGTGAATAAAGCTCCTTGTCTTTATTCTGCCAGATATGATACAAATGGAAACTGGTGATGGATGCGTGATCTGTGAAATGTTAAACATCACTGAATTCGTTGTCATTCAGACTCTCCTGCTAAAAGTAGAGTCGCGGGTAGCTGATTTTTGTCCCCATGTTTTCTGATTTATCTATTCACTCCCGGTAGTTTAAGGAAACTACACTTTTAGTCCCTGTATCTTTAAACAAAATTTCATTTTGGCCCTTGCATTAGGGAGTTTAGCATCTTCGCCGAGAATGAAACGCCGGTGTTGTTTCTTCTGAATTCTCGAGGGCGATGCTTGATTAGAGGCCCTTTTGTTATATTTAAGAAAACGGTTTTTCTGCTTTTAAAAAGGAAAAAAAAAAAAAGGAGGATAGTTTTTCCCTATGAAGCACGGACACGTTGTCCGTGCTTCCGTGTCGTGTCCGACACGTGTCGGAGCGTGTCGGACAAGTCGACACGCTCGGACACAGTCGGACACGCGGTCAACGCGTGTCGGATTTTCCGACACGCGGTCAACTTTTATCGACACGCGTGTCGACGCGTGTCCGGAAGACTGATGGAGGGTGGAGGCGAGGGAGGACGAGGGAGCAGAGGCCGCGAGCGCCGGCGAGACGGAGCAGAGGCCGCGAGCGCCGGCGAGACGAAGCCACGAACGGACCACCGCGACGGCGAGAGACGGCCAGAGAGAGCGGTGAGGGCCGCCACCGTTGCGATGGATCGGCGACGAGAGGAAGAGGAGAGGAGGGAAGGGGGTCGTGCGGCGAGCGGCAAGGAGGATAGGAAAAGGTGGGCTCGGCGGCTGCTAGGGTTTTCATAAAGAAATCTAATAAAAGAAGAAAGGAGGTCTGATGGCGTGAGAGAGGGTGGGGGTGGGGGGGAAGTGACAGCTCACCTGTCACTGTCAAGTCGGGGGAGGGAAAAAAAGTTGAATAAACTGGGTGGAGGGAAAAGGACGAACAAAAGGGGTGGATTTTGGGGATTGTTTTTTTAATCGGAAAATTAAAAAATGATTTTGAAAAATAAAAATATTAAATTTTGAATAATGATAAATTTTGATTATGGTAGAAAATCATGGATTTATTTAAATAAATTGATTATAATTTCTTATTAATTATTAGTTTTATCGATAACTTTTGTTAAAATTAAAAAAATGTTTCGCATTAATTATGAATATATCTTTCGAATTTCAAATGAATTGATTTGTTAATATTATTAGTGTAAATTTATTATAGGCTCTTTTTTAATTAATTATTTATTTATGAATTTGAATCAAATTAATTAAAAATAAAAATATTCATTTAATATACAACGTGTATTAACGTGTCGGAATTCTCTATTTTTTAGAAATGACGTGTCGACGTGTCGTGTCGTGTCGGACACTCGTGTCGTGTCGCGTGTCGGTGCAACATAGGTTTTTCCTCATTAAAATACCATTTGGACGGCTACAAATGAAATCGATTATTGCAAAAACAATACCAAAAGTTTCTACTATCTTGTAAGTAGAAAAAAAAATTGTTTTTCATCATCAGAATTTCCAATTTATATCAAAATTATGTTTATTGGTTGAGATAATAAGTGAATAAAAAATATTTTTATTATCAACGATAATTTATGTTCGTACATGAAACCTTTTTTCATTCATTTTTGTTATTGATATAAATTATTATTTTTAGGAAAATATTTCTGAAATAATTTATTTTTCGCAAAACATATGAAACCTAACAAAGCGAAAATTCTCTGTTATAAGAATTAGAAAAAATTTCACTATATCCCACTAAACTACTACCCTCTCACACAATAACTTGAACAGTAAATTTTTTCACTTTTAACTTCTTGAAACTCTCACATTCTTACGTGTTGAACCCCAAACTTTAAAGTCTCTCGTTTACTTCCATGAATTTTCACTCTCTTGCATGTTAAACCCTAAACTTTAAATCATCATACTTTACTCCCCCAGACTTACAAATCATTCCATTGGTTTCCACTGTCAAATTTATCCGTGAAATGTGTAGTGCACTAAATTTTTCGCCTGCAATAAACTAGACCTACATTTAAAGGAGTGGGCGTTCTTGCCTCCCCTCATTCGTCTAAAACCTTAAAGTTAGTTCAAGATTTTTAAGTTATGCTAAATAATTTTGGTCCAAAAAAAAAAATTGCCCTATTAAATATGTCCTCAAAGAAAGAAAAACACAATCAAGGGCGTGAATAATAACCATTTTGGCCCGAAATTGATTTCTGGAAGAGAAATAGATTTTTCTATTTCTAGATGAGTTTCTAAGTAAAAATATACCCATTTGATAACCACAAAAATTTTTTACTTCGTTTGATAACAATACAAAATTTTTCCCTTTCGGACGGCGGCCAGCGACTGGCAACTGGAGGACGGCGGCGATCGCAGCAACCGACAACCGGCGACAGGCGGACGTCGAACGACGACCGGCGGCGGTCGGCGGACAATGACCGGCGGCAGCGGTAACTGTCGAACAACGGCGACAACGATCAGCGGACGGTGGTCGGCAACGATGAACAATCGGTTCGTAGCAAGGACGAACGATGAGGAGAATTTTTATTTCTCATTTTTGTTCCAAAAATAAAAAAAGTAGAAAATGTTTACTTTTGATTTCTACTCCAAACCTATTTCTGGAATAAAAATCTATTTCAGAAATAAAAAAGTGAAATAATTTTATCAAACGGATTTTCTATTCCAAAAACAAGTCTGGAATAGAAAAATTATTTCTCGAACAGAAATTCTGGTTTGTCATGCCCCCTAAGTAGATGGTAAGTAGTTTCAATTCCATTTGCCCCACAGATAGATCAAGTTTATAAAAGAATGTTAGGATCATGGAAAACTTAATTGCTATATGCAAACAATACATGCATAATGCCAATTGTTATTGTCCTTTTCGGTAAAAGAATGCTTTATTTATTACTAAAATAATCATTAATTGCACTGTTACCCGCCGGCATCTTCGTCAATAACAAAGAATTTAATTTGTTGCAGCTAGCATTTTCAGCTTGAGATCATACATTGCACATATTAACAAAAAATAAATTGACGGTGCTGACGATTGAACTAATTTGCACATTTAAGATTTAAGATTTATAGTTTATGGTTTAACGTGTAAGAGGGTGACAGTTCTAGGTTGTAAAGTGTGAAGATTTATACTTTTGGGGTTGAACTTGTAAGAGATTTTGAGAGTTCAGGGGTATAGTTTAGGGTTTAACATGTGAGAGGGTGATAGTCAGGGAGGTAAAAAGTGAAATTCCCCCTCAGAGCTATCGTCTTCTTACCCACCAAAATTTATGAGAGCTTTTAGTGCCTGTAAATTTTTGTGAGAGATGTCATTGCAAATTTAATGGCAACTACATTTCATTACCATAAGTACAAATATCTCTCACATCATTTTGTAAGACCCATTAGCACCTTTGAAATTTTTTGTTCATCTTTTAGTAATTAATTTCTTACTAACCAGGTAAGTGATCAAGGGTGTGTTTGTTTGTGTTTCTGTTTAAAAATTATTCCAAGGAACAGAAATAGAAAAAATTATTTATGTTCGGGGAATAATTTTTGACGGAAGAACTCGTTTAGTAAACTTGTTCCTAGAATAAAAAAAGAACAGAAACATGTTTGGTAAATTTGTTTTCTTTTTTTATTTCTTTTAATTTTTTCATATTTTTATTTTATTTTTCATTTTTTTTCTTTCTTTTTCTTTTTTTCTTCCTTGTGGCCTGTCGCCGGCCTCGGCCATGGCCGGCGACCGGCCGACTAGGGCCGATGGCCTCTCCCGGCCACGCAAGGCTCGCCGGCCCCGGTGAGGCTCGGCCTGAGGCTTGGCGAGGTCGTCGGCCCTTAGGGCGTTGCGACCCTCGGGCGAGGTCGTCGGCCATGGCCAAGGCCGGCGACCGGCCAAAGAAAAAAGAAGAAGAAAAGAAGAAGAAAGAAAGAGAAGAAAGATAGAAGAGTGTTTCTTGAAAGTGTTTCTGGAACAAAAAAAAAACTTTTTCTTATTTCTTATTTCTTATTTCTGTTCCAATTTTATTCCTAAGAACAAAAAAACAGATTTGGAACAAAAACACAAACAAACTCGTTTCTGTTCTTTTTTTGTTCTAGGGAACAAAAAAATAGAATTTTTGTTCATAAACAAAAACAAAGAACACAAACAAACAACCCCCAAGTAATTCAAACCTTGGTTGCAATTGGTTGCAATTGATTCTCCATTTCATTCTTAGTCTCAGGATAATTTGGTTAGTCTATGAAGGATGGGCCTAAATTTAGGTACATTGCTAGTTTTGGAATTCTCTACTCAACCTAATGGGGCTACAATGATAGGCTCACCCAATTAGGGCTTGTTTGGTAAAAATCGTTTCTGTTCCCCGGAACAACTATTTCTGTTCTTTTATTCTATAGAACGGAAAAAGAATAAAAATTTGTTTGATAAATTTTTTGTTCCCAAGAACAAAAAACTTTTTTTTTTTTTTGTTCATGGGAATAGATTCAAAATAGAAACAAGAAGTAGAAAAAAGTAGATTTTTATTCCCGAGAACAATTTTTTCTTTTTTTTTTTTTTTTTCTTCTCTTTTCTCTTCTTCCATTTCCTTCCCTTCTTCTTCCTTTTGGCCGGTCGCCGACCTCGGCCATAGCCTGCGACCGACTAATGAGGGCCGACGACTTCGCTAGATTTAGGTGAGCTCCAGCTTGTCCAGCCAAGGTGAGGCCGAGCCTCGTCGGCCGGGCGTAAGGCTCAACCTCACCAAGCTAAGGTGAGGCCAACCTCGCGGCACCTAGGCGAGGTCAAGCCTCGTGGTGGCCAAGCGAGCCTCCGCCGAGCTCGCTCGAGCTCGCCGAACCTTGCCTAGCCGGTTGCCGACCGCCACCATGGTCGGCGAATAGCCACAAAGGAGGAAGAAGGAAAGAAAAGAAAAAAGAAAAAAGAAAAATATAATAAAAATATTAAAAAATTAAAAGAACAACAAAATTATACAATTCTACCAAATGCATTTCTTTCCCGGAAATAGAAATTTTGTGCAATTACGAAGCGTGTTCTTATACTCAGAAATTATTTTTAGGAACGGAAACAAAAAAAAAAAACATTTCTAATCAAAAATTGTTCTCGAGAATAGAATCATTACTAAACATGCCCTTAGAATGTTGTTTTTTTTTTTTTTTTTGATGACCGGGGAAGGTCCGTATGCGTGGGCGGCAGGGTAAACCCTAGGGCCCCACGGGAGGACCCACCACCCCCGTGGAACGGGTAAGTGTCGTCCGCGGTGAGTCGAACCTCGCCCTCCAAGAAGGGGTTAATGGGTCCCCCACGATGGGGAAGACTTACCGTGGGAGCCACCGTGGCCGGTGGTTAGCAACGGTTGTTTTTGTCATGTTAAGTTGGAAATTTTGATAATTTGGTAGGCTTTAACCCCATTCAAATACTTTTTCTTTCTATAAAATAATATTTTCTAACGTCAGATAAACAATATTATTGCATATAAGAGTGGAATAATTGGTATTTATTTCATACCATAGAGTTTATGAATGAAAGATATCGTGGAGTAACAAAATAAGCAAAAGATAAATTGGCTTGCGACATGGCGAACTTTGTTTATTGAAGATGATATTAGTCAAACATTTATTATTTGGCGCAATTGAACATTTTTGTTAATCAAGAAACATTTAAATAAACTAAAAATAAGTCAAATGTTTTTACTAATTATAAATGAAAACAAAAACAGATGTAACCAAACGGCACCTTCTTATCATTCGGTAGCGTGATGAGAAAAACAGCTTGTTGATTTCTAATTGAATGAAAAGAGAATAAAATCGTCACCTAACATAATCCAGAATTTCAAAAAAAGTGAGCAAATATCAAAGTTTGACATGATAAAGGCCGAATTCCCTAAAAACCGTCAATTTTGGGTCTAGCCTAAAAATCCTCAATAAAACCGTCCATGTTTTTTTTTTTTTTTAGTTTTTCGCTTTTTTAATGTGGCACCTTAGAGCCATTTGTGTGATGATTAAAAAAGAAATTAATAAAGAATGCCTCATAGAATTGCATCCATGAAAAATTTAGGAAGCTAACGGAATGACTAACGCGGGGATAATAATAAATTTTAGGATTTAAATGCATGAATCGAAAGTTTTAAAATTCAATTTCCTATTTGACACAAATTTTAAAACTCCCGCTATAATCGTTTCAAAATCTTTTTGACTTTTGCAGGAATTTCGTCCTTTCACAAATAAAAGGGGAGAAAGCTTAAAATAGGCATAATTCCAAATTCAGCCCTGAAAGTGAGCTTACATAATATTCAAGGACTGACATCCAGTACGAATCCTTCCTGTACCATAGTGTAGAAGTAGATAAAACGTATTGGATATGTACAATATAATAAGGAAAACAGAGCGCAGTTTCGTGTGAGAAGCAGAAAATGTCAAAGCGAAACATTTTTCGTGCGTAAAACATGAAAGCTCATGAGATCTTATCAAATCACTAAAGATCATGGTTGAGAGAATATTATTAGATTTCAAAATTTGAACCATTTTTATGGATCAATGCGGTTATGAATTAACAAAATTTTGCCAAAATGATCCCAACATTAAACTAAATATATGTCAAATATATCTATGGAAGAGAGAATATTGGAATATATATTTGAGAGATTTTTGGCAGATGCAATTGTGTCATATATTAACAAATTCTTTCCATCAAAATCAGCATGGTGATTTTTAATTCATCCATAGCATTAGATTTTGCCAATTTGAATTACATTAACAATCTTCTTGTGGATCATTTCTGTTGAGCTTGGCTCCTTATAAGAAGCCCCCACTCCACCAAGCTGTGCTCATCACACCATTCCTTCATTCCCTACCCAAAAAGAGAGAAATGGAGAAGAACAGCATGAAGAGCTTCTTCATGACCGCATCTCTGGCTGTCTTGCTTGTTTTCTGCTTGAGCTGTGAGGTCTGCAATGCAAGGCAAGGCATCAGCAAGGTGCAGACCGCAAAGGAAGGCTCCGCCGATACTCAATGGTTGTGGGGAGGACATGGCCCCTGGACATTCCCCCACCCCCGCCTGCCGCCTTTCTGGTTCCCCCGTCTGCCCCCTCTCCCACACTGGCCTTGGTGCCATGGATTTCCATGGCCAAAACCGGCACCGAAACCTGCGCCGAAGCCGAAGCCATCGCCGACACCAGCTCCTCCAGCAAAAGGGAAGGGCCCCGGCAAGGCTGATGCCAACACCACCCCGGGCCAAGGAGCCGGCACGCTGCCAAGATCCAAGTCGGCGCAGAAACTGACACCGACGGCTAAACCAGCTTTGGCGACGCCGAAACCGACCAACTGAGGAGCACATGAGTTCTTGCATTTCGTACTTTGGTTTTTGGAGGCAATGTCTAGTACCAAAGATGTTTGTGGAGTCCATCACTTTGATGGATTCTTCATGACCCTTATAATATAAATAAAGACTTACATTTCTAAACTCTTCCATCTTAGCATGTCACTCTCAATATCTATGTGGATGCCATGCTATTTCTCATGAGTAATTTTTGTCACGAGCGATCTCTAGTAATACTCTATCATGTTCTTTCATTTGCTCTCTCGTTATTGGCACCCGATTAGTATTTATGCACGCTAAATGCGCAAACATGATTGATTTTATTCGACGTGCAACTTGTCGTAATGAATTAATAACAAAAGTTTGTAGAAATCATCGTATGCGGAAGTTGACATTTTCTTTTAATCACCATACCAATTTGCATAGAGGACAAACGATCTCCCAAATTTTCATGCTATATAGATTGCTAGTAAAATTAGGATTTCAACTTGTTAAGGGAGGGGAAGACATAAACTGCGGGATGAATTGAGTAAAATCTTCCCGCGCCCAAATTCGTGCCATGATTTTGATCTTTTCCCATTTTTTGTCTGAGGAAGACGAGTCGTGGACATCTTATGAATGAGACTTGCAAAATGCTAAAAAGAGAGATTTGAATAAGGCTCGACCAAAAAAAAAAAAAAAAAAAGATAAGGCTTACAAGAGTTTTTTCAATACGTATTGCAATTTTGTCTTCAGCATTTTCTAACTTGATTAGCCGTATTGAAAAGAGCTACATGCCAAGTTAATCTGAGATACTTTCCCCACTTTCCGTATTTTGTCCCGTGGAAAGAATGATTGCTCGACCTGTTTACAAAAATGAACAAATGAAAAATATTATCATTATACCAAACCGTGAGTATCTGTGTTGGTTGAGAGTCTCTCCTTCATCGTCGAGGTCGAGAGTTCGAAACCCGCAGTTGCTAGCGTTGTAAGTCCGGTCATGGTGTTGGGGTCCTGTGCTAGTCTCTCTCGAGGTATAGGGGCCTGGTCCTTCGGTGCCGTCTGGGCACGGGGACCCGTGGTGGAGTCCTCGGTCATCAAATAAATATATTATCATTATTCATAAAAATGTTCAAACATAAATCGATATTCGATTTCTGGAAAAGACCTTCTAGATCATTCATTTGTTTGCAAATAAACGAAGCATTTGTGTGGTTAATGTTTCCATAAATTTTATATTTGTTTCTAACTCACAAGAGATTGGGAATCAAAACACCTGGAGCAGGTGTTATTTAAACCTCCAAATCCTGCTTTTCGATACGTACAATAAGCGGAAGACAGAGAAAAATTCCCATGCCACATTAGCATCCTTTTTGAGCTTTAAAGAAAACCTATCAAAGCGCGACATGAAAACATACTGGGTTTCACCTGAACAAAAGTATAGATAAAAAAGAATTTGAACCATTTTTATGGATCAATGCGGTTACGTTATGAATTAACAAAATTTTCCGAAAATGATCCCAACATTAATCTAAATATATGTCAAACATATCAAACATATCTATGGAAGAGAGAATATTGGAATATACATTTGAGAGATTTTTGGCAGATGCAATTGTGTCCTATATTAACAAATTCTGTTCATCAAAATCAGCATGGTGATTTTTAATTCATCTATAGCATTAGATTTTGCCAGTTTGAATTACATTAACAATCTTCTTGTGGATCATTTCTGTTGAGCTTGGCTCCATATAAGAAGCCCCACACCACCAAGCTGTGCTCATCACACCATTCCTTCATTCCCTACCCAAAAGAGAGAAATGGAGAAGAACAGCATGAAGAGCTTCTTCATGACCGCATCTCTGGCTGTCTTGCTTGTTTTCTGCTTGAGCTGTGAGGTCTGCAATGCAAGAGAAGGCATCAGCAAGGTGCAGACCGCAAAGGAAGGCTCCGCCGATACTCAATGGCTATGGGGGGGACATGGCCCCTGGACATTCCCCCACCCCCGCCTGCCGCCTTTCTGGTTCCCCCGTCTGCCCCCTCTCCCACACTGGCCTTGGTGCCACGGATTTCCATGGCCAAAGCCTGCACCGAAACCGGCGCCGAAGCCGAAGCCGAAGCCGTCGCCGACACCAGCTCCTCCAGCAAAGGGGAAGGGCCCCGGCAAGGCTGATGCCAACACCAACCCGGGTCAAGGAGCCGGCACCCTGCCAAGATCCAAGTCGGCGCAGAAACTGACACCGACGGCAAAACCAGCTTTGGCGACGCCGAAACCGACCAACTGAGGAGCACATGAGTTCTTGCATTTCGTACTTTGGTTTATGGAGGCAATGTCTAGTACAAAAGATGTTTGTGGAGTCTATCACTTTGATGGATTCTCCATGACCCTTATAATATAAATAAAGGAATTGCTTCTACTTACATTTCTATTTCTGAACTCTTTCATCTTAGTGTCACTCTCAAAATCTATGTGGATGCCATGCTATTTCTCATGAGTAATTTTTGTCACGAGCAATCTCTAGTATGTTCTTTCATTTGCTCTCTCGTTATTGGCACCCGATAAGTATTTTTGCATGCTAAATGCGCAAACATGATTGATTTTATTCGATGTGCAACATCTTAATGAATTAATAACAGAAGTTCATAGAAATCATCGTCTGCCGACAGTTGACATTTTCTTTTAATCGCTATACCAATTAGCATAGAGGACAAACGATCTCCCAAATTTTCATGCTATATAGATTGCTAGTAAAATTAGGATTTCAACTTGTTAAGGGAGGGGAAGACATAAAACCGTGGGATGAATTGAGTAAAATCTTCCCGCGCCCAAATTCGTGCCATGATTTTTATATTTTCCCATTTTTTGTCTGAGGAAGACGAGTCGTAGATTATGAATGAGACTTGCAAAATGCTAAAAAGAGGGATTTGAATAAGACTTACAAGAGTTTTTTCATGCTTTTGGAAACTTCTATGAATAAAAGAAAACTAAGCAATACGTATTGCAATTTTGTCTTCAGCATTTTCTAACTCGATTAGCCGCATTGAAAAGAGCTACATGCCAAGTTAATCTGAGATACTTTCTCCACTTTCTGTGTTTTGTCCTGCAGAAAGAATGATTGCTCGACTTGTTTACAAAAATGAACGAATGAAAAATATTATCATTATTCGTAAAAAATGTTGAGATATAAATTCATGTTCGATTTCTGGAAAAAAAAAAAACCTTCTAGATCATTCATTTGTTTGCAAATAAACGAAGCGTTTGTGTGGTCAGTGTTTCTATAAATTTTATATTTGGTTCTAACTCACAAGAGATTGGGAATCAAAACACCTGGAGCAGGTGTTATTTAAACCTCCAAATCCTGCTTTTCGATACTTACAATAAGCGGAAGACAAAGGAAAATTCCCATGCCACATTAGCATCCTTTTTGAGCTTTAAAGAAAACCTATCAAAGCGCGACATGAAAACATACTGGGTTTCACCTGAACAAAAGTATAGATAAAAAAGAATTTGGAGGAGATTTTATCGTGCTTCAAGCAAGGATGAATTTATTTGTTTAATATTTTTACGAGATCCTCAAGATGGAGATATCGTTGCTTGCAAAGAGGACGAAGAAAAAGAAAAAGTAAATCAATCTTTATTTCCATGCGAATGAAAAACGAATCTCATGCCCTTCATAAAAACTATTAAAGATAGAATAAAAGGATGTGTTGAGATTTTCTATGCGAGTTGCAATGTGGATATGAGATTTCATGGGATCATGCTAACTGTCCTAAAAATTTAAATTATTGGATAATAAATATTCTCCCTCGTGTATAAACTAAGGTTTGGCCTAATATTATAACCTGAAAATATGTAATATGAAGCAAATAAAGACTTGAATCTATTCAAATTTGAGACTTTTTGCTATGATACTATGTGAAATTTTGTGGCACAAATACTAATGGTTCTAACACCTCTTCTCTTCTTGATTTTTTTTTTTTAAATGTAGCCTTGAGTAGATTGAATGGAGTGGGTAATCTTCGATAAAGGATTTACTCATCCAGCTTTTCCAACCATCAAGGCACATAATATTGACAACGATTGGGAAACCCATTATGGCAAGTATTGAATTTAATCACAGATATTAAGATTAAAAAAAGGGGGTGACTTGTGTGATCTACAATGTTGTGCAAAACAACACATTTCTTCATTTCCTTCAACTATAATAAAATTGGTGGAATTTTTTATTTGTTGCATTGTTATGTTTGGGGGCTGGATCAAACGGGGTCTCTCTCAAGTTCTCTCTTAGGTGCACATAGTCGGGCAATTTGCATCTATTTGATGAAAAAAGTTAATATTCATTATTTTTTATCATATGGTAAAAACTGAATTTAGTCGAATTGTTAAAATGGTCCAGACTGATAATGGCCGTGAAATTCTTTCCAATTCCGTGAACGACTTTAAAAAAAAAAAAGAAAAAAAAAAGAAAAAAAAAAAGGAGTCCTGCATCAAACCTCATGCACCTACACATCATAGCAAAATGGACGGGGTTGGAAAGAAAACACTAACATATTCTCAATGTAGTAGGGGCACTTCGTTTTCAAGCGAATTCACCAACTCGTTTTTGGGAAGAATGCATATTGACTTCTACTTATTTAATAAATTATATTTCAAACATCATTATTATCTAGAAAAACACCTTTCAAGCTTTTGTTTGGGAAAAATCACAAAAAGAACTAAAAAAATGGTGGGTAAATCGCAACACCGAAATTTCTCTATCGAAATGTAGAGCACCTATCTACCGTTGTGGTAGTTTTCCCTTTCTATCCCAAACCCTAACCCTTCGACTGTTCCTTCAGCTTTGAGCTTCCCAGTTCGTGTGTTGGTTTCGCTGGGTGCACCCATGGCCATCTCAGCTGGCGATTGCTCAATTGACAGGGGAATCCTTGCCTCTTTTCTTCTTTAATTCTCCATCTTTGCTTTCTATTTGAATCGGTTCTGGTCCCTCGACTGCCAATTGTTGTCCTTGCGGTGAAGACCCATTTTGGTGCTGTTTGCTTCCTCAGCTTCCCTTTCCTGTGTTGCGATTGCATGGTCTCGATCACCCCTCTACCCAACGTCGGCACCACTTCGCCAGCCATCTGCCTTCACAGATTTTCTTTTTGTAGCTGCGTTTCCGATGGAGAATGTGGGGCAGGAGGAGGAGGCGAGGTTAGCTGCACTCTGTAATCGTTTAGGGCGACTATGGTCAGCTCAGGAGATCGACGTCTGGGACGATGCACCCCCTGCAGAGAAAATTGCAGAATGTCAGTTGACGCTAGTCGGTAAGATCTTGGCCAACCCTACAGTTAATTTCCAAGCTTTCCAGAACACGATGAAGCGAGCTTGGCGTACGGATAAAGTTGAGATCTCGCAGTGAGAAGAAGGTCTTTATATAGTCAGATTTCAATCTGAATGGAAAAAATTGCGTGTGCTAGATAGCGGCCCTTGGTTGTTCTCCAGTAATCTAGTCATGCTCAAACCTTGGACCCCTAATACCCCACTTCATTGTTATGATTTCACTACCAGTGCGTTTTGGGTACAAGTATTTGGCCTCCCCTTAGAACGATGCACTGACCAATTTATAAGAAAAGCCGTGAGGGATGTTGGACAAGTTCTAGAGGTCAGGATCGACACAAAAGAAGGTTCAATATCAAAAGCAGTAAGAGTTAAAGTGGAACTAAACTTCCAGGATCCTCTGAAGCCGAGTAAACTCATCCAAATAGCAGGGAAAAATTTCTGGCTTGATTTCCGTTACGAACGGTTACCACACTATTGCTACTCCTGTGGCGTTCTAGGCCACTAGGCTTCTTATTGTAAAGACGTCCCTTATGACGAGACGAAATTTGAGGGACGAGATAAGCTCTACTACGGGCAATGGCTACAGGCAGAAGTACGGGAACATAGCTCGTTCTAGCATGCATTTTATGAAATGCAACACAATCAAGAAGACATGACAGAGACTATACCTGAAACCCCTCCAGTTGGACTGCCTTTGCTCCCTGCTGCTCAGGATAACCTCAGCAAGCCAGCAGCTACACTGCCCTTGTGTCCAATTACAACTCACACCACCACTACTACACCTGTCGTGCATCATTCATCCTGTACAGCCTTGCCTCATGATGCTGTGCAGCACACAACTCCAGTTCCTGACCCCAAACAGAAAACACCAATCGTAGATTTAAGTGTTGAGACATCATCCTCAAAGAAAGTTAAAGGCTCCAGAGTACATACCAAAAACCATCCACAAAAGAAAATCAAACGATATTCTCTGTATGGATCCCGTGCTATACTAACAGACAATCTAGATGATAGTCACCTTTTGGATACTCCAATATTTGAGGCCGATAGGGCTGCTGATTGGGCTGTGGTGGCTTGCCCGACAAAGCCACCAATCCACAAATGAGGATACTAAGCTGGAACTGTCAAGGACTGGGCAATTCTCTGACAGTTCAAGCCCTGAGGGCCCTAGTGGCTCAAGACAGGCCTGACATCCTTTTTTTGATGGAAACGAAGAACCAAGAACATGTGATAAGAAGAATACAGCGGAGGTTGCAATATAAGAATAGTTTTGTGGTCTATCCCCAAGGTTTGGCTGGGGGAATGGTTCTTTTTTGGGTAGAACATATCACACTTAGTATCCATTCACATAGCTCGCATCTTATCGACACTATATGTTCTGAAGAACTGAGAATCACACCTATGGGAGTCACTTATCTACATGCACCCGCAGTTTATCATCAACGGCAGCAGCTATGGATAGAGTTGAGGCATCTCAGTCATCTACATACCTTACCCTGGCTATGCATCGGCGATTTTAATGAAATATTACATCAATGGGAGAAAGTGGGCAAGAAACCAGCTGAGTCCTATCGACTACATTCCTTTCGAGAACTCCTATATGATTGTGCTCTAATGGATCTTGAATCCAAGGGTTGTGCCTACACTTGGTTTAATAATCGAAGTGGTGATGAAATGGTCAAAGAAAGACTTGATCGAGCGTTATGCTCTATGGATTGGCGAGTGGCCTACCTAGAAGCCGAAGTTCATGCCTTACCAGCCCTAGGCTCGGATCATTGTCCGTTACTTTTAAACACGACACTCAAAGCGATTAAAAGGGGAAAGACTTTTACCTTCGAGTCGTATTGGCTGCAAGATATTGATTGTCGCAGGGTGATTACTGAAGCTTGGACAGCTGAGTCAATGCACAATATTACTCCATCTCAGAAGCTCCGAACGACAACGCAGGCACTAGCTCACTGGAGTCGATCCAAATTCACTGCTGGTCATCATAAGATCTCTCTTCTGAAGAGACAGCTTCAACATTACATCAATCAACCTGTTTGCAGTGATCACAAAGAACGGGTCACTTCATTACAGAAGCAAATTCAGGATATATGGATGCAGGAAGAACACTATTGGGCGATGCGTTCTAGAATTAACTGGATGACGTGGGGGGACCGAAACACTAAATTTTTTCACGCCACAACAATTCAGCGGCGGAAAAGGAATAAAATCAGCATGCTGAAAGATGAAAATGAGGAATGGACGAGAGAACCAGCTCGGGTAAGGCACCAAACGCTTCAATATTTCCAAAATCTTTACACTTCGGTAGGACACCGAGACTATACACCTATTCTAAGTCAATGTCCACAAGCGGTGACAGCTGAAATGAACCACAAATTAATAGCTGAAGTCACAATGGAGGAAGTCAAGGCAGCAACGTTTCAATTAGGTGCCACCAAAGCACCAGGACCGGACGGCTTGAATGGCCTTTTCTATCGGAGCTATTGGGACATTATACAGGACGAGGTTTTTAACTCAGTGCAACACTTTTTTACTACTGGAGTCATGCCTCTTGAGTTTAACAGAACTGCCATATGTCTGATCCCCAAGGTACAGAACCCTGAGAGGCTAGATCAATTCCGCCCTACCAGTTTATGCAACTTTATATACAAGATTATCTCAAAAGTACTAGCAAACCGTTTGAAATCTTGCCTACCTGAGTTGATTTCTACAGAACAGAGTGCCTTTGTGTCAGGCAGGCAGATTCAGGACAATATACTGATAGTGCAAGAGGTACTCCATCAATTCAGAATTCATAACAGAAAGAAAAAATTTCAAGCAATCCTCAAGATAGACATGCAAAAAGCCTATGATAGGGTAGAGTGGGATTTCTTGGAAGACTATCTACGTCAAATCGGTTTTCATTCTCAGTGGGTGCTTTGGATAATGCAATGTGTCAAGACAACCTCTCTTAGTGTCAAGCTCAACGGCGAATTTCTACCTTATTTTATGCCTTCACGGGGAATCAGGCACGGCGACCCTCTCTCACCCTATTTATTCATTCTTATAGCTAATCTGCTATCCACCCTCATCCAGTAAGCAGTTGCTATGGGCAATCTCCGGGGCCTTAAACTTAACAGGTGGTGCCAACCCTCCCACATTTATTTTTTGCTGATGACGCCATCTTTTTCCTAAACGGTAGAACCCAAGAATGTCAAAACCTAGCGACATCCTAAGCCAGTATTGTCTAGCTATAGGTCAAGCGATAAATAGAAATAAATCAGGCTTGTTTGTTAGCAAGAATTGTCTCGACTCTCTTAAGTTGAATATGGCTAGTGAATTAAGGGTGCCACTTCTAGAAAAGACGGGTAAATATCTTGGCATACCTTCTGATTGGGGCTCATCTAGACGAGATATGTTTGCTTGGATCCTAGGACGAGTCAACTCCAAGTTGGAGGGGTGGAAAGAGCAGCTACTTTCTAAGGGTGGGAAGGAGATTTTGTTAAAATCAGTGGTTCGGGCTTTACCACAGTATGCTATGTCAATATTTAAGGTTCCTGTATCTATTTGCAAATCAATTGAACAGAAAGTAGCTCGGTTTTGGTGGCAAAACGGTAGTACAAAAGCCGCGATTCATTGGAAAAGCTGGGAAATTCTTAAGGAGAGAAAAGATAACGGTGGCCTAGGCTTTAGGGATTTGTTATCTTTCAACAAGGCCCTTCTCGGCAAACAAGCGTGGCGGCTCTTTCAAAATCCTCAATCTTCGTGGGGTCAACTATTTAAGGCTTTATATTTCCCCCATACTACTTTCTAGCATGCTGAAAGGGGTTCCAGACCTTCATGGGGTTGGCAGAGCGTTCTATTGGGTCGAGATTCTATTGTTCTGAAGCTATGTTGGTCAGTAGGCAATGGCTAAACGATACGAGCTAGAGAGGATTGTTGGTTACCTATGGGAATTCTAGGTGGCCCAGCACCGAGAGAAGAACCTGAGACAGTGGCAGGTTTCATTATACCTCACCAACATGCGTGGAATACCCAACTCCTCACACTGGCTTTTGATGAATCCATTGTCCAAGAGATATTGCGAATTAAACTATGCCCTGCCTTGGCAGAAGATAAAATCTACTGGATTGGGACAGCGGATGGTCAATACACTGTCAAGAGCGCCTACAATGTCATCAAGCAGACTGCAACTTCTACGGTACACTCTCGAGCCTCCTCTTCATACAACCCACCTCGAAAACTATGGCTAAAAATTTGGAAAACCAACACAGTCCCTAAGATACGTCTATTCCTTTAGTCTTTAAGCCAAAATGCCTCACCTACTAAAGAAAACCTTTACCGACGAAAAATCACACCCGACCCACTATGCACCCTCTGCCCTTCCCAATCCCTCGAGACAACAGAACATATTTTTCTGTCCTGCCCGTGGACCCAGTACATCTGGAACCATCCCTCAGTGCAGCTTAACCTCTCACAGTATCGCACACATAGAATAGATGCATGGCTAGCAGACTTAATAGACCGAGAGGTGGACATACTAGTGTTTGAACAGATTGCAGCCCTGTTATGGTTCATTTGGCTCGCTCGAAATCACTTCGTGTTTCGCCACCAAAGAATGCACCCAAACCACCTGGTAGACACAGCTCTTGCCTTTGTCCAACTCCATATCAGTGCTAAGCAGAAGGAGTCCCGCATAGGCGCTCGGCTGAGTAATCTTCGCACATGGATCCCACCTCAGCAAGGTGTCCTTAAGGTGAACATTGACGGAGCGTTCCCTACCGCCACGAATATGGGCGCGATCACTTGTATCATCCGCAATCACACTGGCTGACTAATCGGCAGCGTTACCAAGGATGTCCCCGCAACATCTTCACTCGAAACCGAATGTCAAGCGCTGTTGTGTGCCCTTGAGGAATTATCACAACAAGGAAGAACAAGTACTCACCTGTTGTTGGAGACGGACTGCCTCACTATTGCAGAAGTGCTCAACTGGGATTGCCTTCCGCCATGGAAGTATCGCGCCATTTTCGCCGAGATCGCCAATCGACTCCTTTGTTTCCCCAATCTCACCGTGCAGCACTGCAGGCGAGAATCCAATGCCCTAGCTGACTGGGCCGCGAAAGCCCACGGCCGTGGTTCCCTCCGGACAAATTGGCCCACTTCACAACCTCCTGTTATGGTAGACATGTTATGTCATGAAGCTCTTGTAAACGGATGTGCTTATTTCCCTTAGTGAATAGAAGATCTATCGTTTCCGACAAAAAAAAAAAAAAAAAAAAACTTTTGTTTGGGTATGGACTAAGTCTATAATAACTAATCTCTTGATATGTAGAGTTTTTCTCTCTACCCTATGGTAGGCTTCTTCTTCATCTAAACCCTCAATTCCTTCACCAATTTCCATCGAATCCTTCGCATCATCTCAATGTCCAGGAGCTTCGTTCCAATTTCGCTATGGGTTTCATCCGACCGAGACCCCCATCTCATCATTGTACTCTCCGCCTCTCATATTCCCACCCCTAACCCCCTTATGCATGCCGTGCAATTCTCCCTTTTGTCGCCCATCTTCACCTCTATTGACCGTCCGGGTGATTCCCTTCAATTTCACCGTTAGAAGTTATCTTGGTGTTCCCGTCTGAATCCTTCACGTTATCTGGGTGTGCTCCCGGCTGCTGAGCTCTGTTCTGTTTCATTTTCATCGGTGCATTGCATGCGAAATCTGCCTACCTTTTCTGCTTCCTCTCTTCGGCATGCTTGCTGATGGATAAAACTGGACACGAAGAGGATGCCCGTCTTGCCACGCTCTGCAACAGACTTGGTCAACTCTGGTCCGAACAGGAAGTGGATGTTTGGGATGAAGAAGTCCCAACAGAGAAGCTACAAGAATGTAAGCTCATATTAGTGGGTAAAATCATGTCTAACCCTTCTGTTAACTTTCAAGCGTTTCAGAACACTTTAAAAAGAGCGCGGCGCAATGACCAAGTCAAAATTTCTCAACGTGAAGCGAGACTCTATGTATTTAAATTCAATTCAGAAGGGGAAAAGCAATGGATTTTAGATAATGGCCCTTGGCTGTTTGCGAGTCACCTAGTTATTGTGAAACCTTGGGTACCAAATACACCCCTGCATTGCTATGACTTTACAACTAGCGCATTCTGGGTGCAATTTTTTGGGCTTCCCCTGAAAAGATATACAGAGAACATGATCAGTAAAGCTGTGAGACATCTCGGCAAGGTGCAGGAGGTTAAAATTGAGACTAAAGAGGGCTCAACACTTAGGTCAGGGCGGGCTAGAGTGGAACTCAATCTGCAAGAACCGCTTAAATCTGGTAAACTTATCAGATTAGAAAGGAAGAATATATGGCTTGACTTTCGATACGAGCGCCTATCCCACTATTGCTATTCATGTGGCATTCTAGGCCATTATGCGATGTACTGTAAAGCCATTCCCTTTGATGAGGCAAAAATGGATGGGAAAGATAAACTATCTTATGGTCAATGGCTAAGGGCAGAAGTCAGAGAACACAACCCATTTTAGCAAGCATTTTATGAGCAGCAACCAAAACAAGATGATGTAGAAGAGATCATACCGGAAACTCCATAGCATTTGCCTCTCTTACTCCCTGCTGCACCTCACAGCTTTAATCAGCAACCAGCAAACATGGAGGTCAGAACAGAACAACACCTTGATTGTACTCCAGCACCAATCCTGCAACATCCTATCCTTGATGATTATCCACAAGGAAATGTAGAGCCTAAACTGAAGTCCCCTGTAGTGGAACAATATACAGTACTAAGAGATTCAGCGAAAGATTCTTCCAAAATCAAGAAACTAAAGAGTCCTAGAATAAACACCAAAGCGAGTCCTCTCAAGAAAGCTAAGAGATATAATCCTTATGAGGCGCGCCCTACTGTCAACGAAAACCTAGACGAATCTCATCTTATGGATACCCCAATATTTGCAGCCAAAGGGGTAGGTAGTTGGGCTGTGGTGGCTTGCCCAAACAACCACCAAGTGACAAATGAGGATCATTAGTTGGAACTGTCAGGAACTGGGCAATCCCCTGACAGTTCAGGCGTTAAGGGCCCTAGTGGCCCATGAAAGGCCCGATGTTTTTTTTTTTTAATGGAAACCAAAAATCAGGACACGGTGATCCAGAAAATTAGGAGGAAGTTGAAATTTCCAAGTTGTTTTGTGGTAAGTCCTATGGGTTTGGCTGGAGGGATGGTGGTTTTCTGGAATGATCAGGTCTCTTTACGCGTGGAGCAATATACTATCTATTTCATTGACATGATTTATACCAATGCATCGAGTGGAAATCCAATGCGACTTACCTGCCTTCATGCGCCTACGGTTTATCAACACAGACAGCAATTATGGGAAGATTTAAGACAACTTAGTTTTTCAAATACGCTGCCATGAATGTGCATTGGTGACTTTAATGAGATTATATATCATTGGGTGAAAGCAGGCAAGAAGATAGCTGAACCTTATAGGTTGCACTCTTTTAAGGAATTTTTAAATGACTGTATGCTACTGGATATTGAAAGCAAGGGTTGTGCCTTCACATGGTTGAACAATAGAGGCGGTGATGAGGGAGTCAAGGAAAGACTTGATAGGGCGCTGTGTACAATGGACTAGAGATTAACTTACCCGGAAGCTGAAGTCTTTGCTTTTCCTGCACTGGTTCGGATCATAGCCCGCTTCTACTAACTACTGAACTCAATCCTTTAAGGCGGAGGAAGACTTTCACTTTCGAAGCCTTTTGGCTACAAGACAAGGACTGCCGCACGGTCATTAGAGATGCTTGGGCTTCTTCATCGCTACCGGAAACCTCTCTATCTTGCAAGCTTCAAGAAACTTCTTTGGCACTCACTAGGTGGAGTAAATCAAAATTCTCCAATGGCTAGAAACAAATTCACCTGTTAAAGCAACAAATTCAGAATCATATCAATCAACCGAGTCATGACTATGATAAGGCACTTGTGTCTTGCCTAAAAGATGAAGTACAACACATATGGCAACAGGAGAAACAATATTGGGCGATGAGATCAAGGATTCAATGGCTATGATGGGGGGATAAAAATACCAAGTTTTTCCATGCGACTACTATGCAACGTAGACAACGCAATTGAATTAGCATGTTGTAGGATGAACATCTTGGGTGGACCCAAGATTCTAATCAACTGAAGAATATGACATTGACTTATTTTCAAAATCTCTATTGTTCGGTTGGTTACCGTGATTATGGCCCTATACTCATCCAGTGTTCCCAAGTGGTCATAGTAGAAATGAATACAGGTTTAACAGCAGTGGTCTCTCGGGAGGAAATCAAGCAAGCAGCTTTTCAATTAGGGGCTACTAAAGCCCCGGGACCCGATGGCTTGAATGGGTTGTTCTATCAAACCCACCGGGATATTCTCCAGGATGATATCTTTATCTCAGTGCAAGATTTTTTCAACACATGAGTGCTGCCCCATACTTTTAACAGAACACTCATTTCTCTAATCCCAAAGGTATCGCACCCCGAGGGGTTAGACCAATATAGACCCATTAGTCTCTGCAACTTTATCTATAAAATCATTTAAAAAATTCTAGCGAATCGACTGAAGACTTGGTTACCTAGGATGATTTCAACGGAATAGACAAATACAAGATAACATTCTGGTTGTACAAGAGGTCCTTCACCAACTTAAAATCAAGAAAAGAAAGAAAAAATTTCAGGCAATGTTAAAATTGGATATGCAGACAGCATATGATCGGGTTGAGTGGGATTTTCTAGAGGACTATCTTTAAAAACTGGGATTTCATGATAAATGGGTATAGTGGGTGATGCAATGCATCACCACGGTCTCCCTTAGTGTTAAGTTAAATGGCGAACCATTGTCATATTTTCATCCAACAATGGGGCTTAGACATAGAGATCATCTTTCTCCATATATGTTCATCCTTATGGCTAATGTCTTATCTACTCTCATTCAGCAAGCTTGTCGACATGGGGAACCTAACGGGGATCAAAGTTAACAGGTGGTGTCCTACCCTATCTCATCTATTTTTTGCGAATAATGCAATATTTTTCTTAGAGGGACGAATCCTAGAATGCTAGAATTTAGCGAATATACTGCACCAGTACTGTGTAGCCACGGGTCAAGCTGTGAATAGAAACAAATCAGGATTATTCTTTAGTAGACATTGTCCTATCAGTTTAAAATAGAATTTGGCTAGAGAATTGAGAGTACCTGTGATTGAAAAGATAGGGAAATACTTGGGTATACCATCTGATTGGGGGGTTTCCAAAAAAGACATGTTTGTTTGGATTCTGGGGCGAGTCAATGCGAAGCTCGAAGGGTGGAAAGAAAATCTCATTTCTAAAGGAGGAAAAGAAATCCTATTAAAAACACTGGTGCAGGCACTCCCGCAGTATGCCATGTCCATATTCAAACTTCCTGTTTCTATTTGTCAGTCCATTGAACATAAAATAGCAAACTTTTGGTGGCAAAACAATAGTACCAGGTTCGGAATACACTGGAGGGCTTGGGACCTACTTAAAGAACGGAAGAATAAGGGGGGGGAGGCTTGAATTTAGAGATTTACTTACTTTTAACAAAGCCCTTTTGGGAAAACAAGCATGGAGACTCTTCCAAAACCCATTATCCTTATGGGGTCGAGTTTTCAAGGGACTCTATTTTCATTTTGGCAATTTTGGCATGCGGAAAAAGGCACTAGAGCATCCTAGGGCTGGCAAAGTTTACTTTTAGGCAGAGATTCTATCCTAAACCAGCTTCAGTGGTCCGTCGGTGATGGGCAGAAGATGTGAATACGTGAGGATAAATGGCTCACGAGAGGAATCATTGGTGGACCAGCGCCTAGAGGAGAGCCTAAGAAGGTAGCCAGTTTTATAAACCCAGAAGTAAACACCTGGAACATTCCTCTTCTTAGACACAGTTTTGACTACCAGATAGTTGAGGAAATTGTCGCCATTCATTTACGCCCTACTTCTACCATAGACCAACTTATATGGACAGGGATGCATACAGGTATATATACAGTGAAAAGTGGCTATCATAACCTCAGATACTCAGCTCACGGCAGTGACAAAACTCGTGCATCCTCATCATACCAGCCGTCCCCCCAACTATGGCGACAAATCTGGAAATTAAAGACTGCCCCAAAAATTCGAATTTTCCTATGGTCTTTATGTCACAACGCCCTCTCTACAAAGGACAACCTTTTTCGGCGACACATCATTCTAGACCCGGTATGCCAGTTATGCTCATCACATACCCTGAAACAACTGAACGTATTTTCTTATTCTGCCCATGGACAAAGGATATTTGGTCTCATCCCAGTGTAAAGATTGATATTTTAGCTTATAGAAAGCATAGAATGGATGCCTGGCTAGAAGATCTACTTGAGAATAAGGCAAACTTACCTACTCTGGAGACCATTGCATCGCTTCTTTGGCAGATCTGGAAGGCGCGCAACCACTTCACCTTCCGACATCAACGCACCAACCTCGATCAGCTTGTGGATTTGGCTCTTACCAATGCAATGCTTATTAGTAACACTGTGCAGCCGGCGACAGACATAGGACAACCACTTCTGAACCCTAATCAAGTGTGGACTCCCCCGGATTCAGGCAGCATCAAAGTCAATATTGACGGGGCTTTTCCAACGGCGAACCACACGGGTGCCATAGCGTGTGTTTGCAGAGATCACTCGGGCATTTTGATAGACCGATACTCCCATAGTGTTCCCGCTTCCTCCCCGCTGCAAAGTGAGATCCAAGCCCTAATTATCACGCTCACATAGTTGTTGCAGAGAGGACAGGCCGACGCTCACCTTCTGGTCGAATCTGATTGCCTCATGCTTGTGGAAATCATCAATCATAGCCGATTACCGCCGTGGGAGTGTCGTGCGTTGGTCACCGATGCTGCAGCGTTGCTTCCCTACTTCTCCCATCTGCGTATATAACATTGCAAACGGGAAGCTAATTCCATAGCTAATTGGGCCGCAAAGGCCCATGGCCGTGGCATCCTTCCTCCAAAATGGGCTTCTTCACCTCCCCAACTTCTACTAGATTTGCTATGTACCGACGCCCTTCATACGGGATGTAACTTCTTACCTCCTTGAATGAAATGCAATGTTTCAAACCAAAAAAAAAAAAAAAAAAAAAAGCTTTTGTTTGGGCATCCCCAGGTTATGGTCATTTGCCAGTTTTTGGTGCACTGTGCTATGCTCACAAACCATCAAGGTAAAGATAAATTTTAAGAAAATGGCAAGAAAAAGTGTATAGGACATCCATATGGCACGAAAGGTCGGAAATTTCCTATTTGAAAACTGAAGAATTATGGGTATGTCATGATGATGTTGTCTTCAAAGATAATTTTTCATTTGCTCTGCAAACTACACACGAGGATCAAACCTCTTTTCTTCTTTTGACAACACTTTGTGACTTGGAGCCTTTTGATGGTGGGTGGAATCAACCTCAGGAGGAGCAAGCAAGGGTGCCAAAGTTAATGAAGCAAATAGTGATGCAGGATTGTGACAATCTAGTCCAAGTTGAAGAGTAGCCAAGCGATCAGCCCAATGACCAAATTTCAATCCCAACTTGTCATGCACCGAAAAAAGGACAATCGGCTTATCTCTGACTTTATGTGTCATACAAGCCAAAATAGAGACCCCAACTCCTTAGCCCACTCCTTCGATATCTTCGGGTACGGTCTACCCAATTGAGAAGTTCATTCCTTACAAATGATATAATGAGCGCCACATCATTTTTTAGCTGCCGTTGATTTTGATATTGACTTGGATTTTGGCATCTTTGCTAGAGAGTAAGAAGCTCATAAACTGCGCTTGGTAGTCATAATAAAATTCAAGATAGAATAAAATTAATCATATCTCGCGTTTGGTGTCTATTAAAGGCATGATAAAATTAAATATAAAAGGGATATAAACCGGATAAAATTATCCCCACAGGATGGTGGAACTAAGGTGAATATGATTTTTAATATCCACAATAGGAAAGTTATTTTTCTCAAATAATAAACTTCTTATATTAATAAAATTAAAATCATTTTTTTATAAATAATATTTGAATTCTAATATAAGAAATTCGTAATAACGAAAAACAAAAACTTAGTTTTTTAATTTAATCTTATTTATATTTATATATTCGAATTTACTATCTTATAATATAAATTTAATATATAAATATAGATATATATTTATATTTATTATGTATTTTAGGCATTTTATTATTATATGCATATTAGTATAGTTTACTGATTAATAAAATTTAATTAAGGAATGATAAATGGGAAAAAGAAATAAATTAGAAAAGAGAGGAAAAATAAAATAAAAAAGAAAATAAATTAAAGTAAGTAGTAGTGTTGTGAGAAATTTTTATCATCTCTGTTTGTGAACTTCTAGGTTCACTCATGTTGATATGCCATTTATACCAAATAATCTATATGATATGGCATAAATATATCCAATGTTATAATTATGATCACCAAATAATGGTTAAGATATAGCAAAATCTCTAGATTTCATATCATATCCTATCATGCTTAAAAGTCCAAATGACCAGATGTAGCTATAGGGTGCAAGTGGGTTTACAGTCAAGCCGTTGGCAATATTGAGTGATTAAAGCTCATCTTGTTACGAAGGGATTTACCTAGAAAAAGGGTGTGAACTTCTAGAAGACCTTTCTTCCAATGGCTAAACTAGTCACTATACAGTGTCTTCTTATAGCTGCATTAGCTCATAATTAAGAGTTTAATTAGATGGACATCAACATAGTGTGTTTGCACAACGACTTGGATGAGAAAGTTTATGAAACTTCCACTAGGTTTCACAACAATGGGCTTGAATCGTGTATGTCAACTATAGAACTCCTCGTATTGTCTTTGGCAAGCATCTTGAAATAGGCTTTCAAAATTCTCAAATGCATCGACAGAGTATGGTTTTGATCAATTATTAGCATACTACTTGTTTACCTATTTGTCATGACGATACTTTTTTAGCTATGTTAGTACATGTTGACGATCTCATCTTGGTGGGAAATAATTCAAAACAATGCGTATCACTTGAAAAACAATACCATGATGAGTGTTTTCATATCAAGGACCTCAGCAAACTAGGGTACTTTTTGGAAAATTAGATTGTCATAGACAACTTTAGAGTTATTTCCATGCTAGAGAAAGTATGTACATAATGTCCTATCGTTAAATAGAATGGTAGCAGCTAAACTGGTGACTCCTCTAATGGAGCAATAACATTGGCTAGCTGCAATTGGACCTTCCATGATAGACCCAACTTGTCATCATCGATTAGTGGGATGTTTGCTTTATCTCACTGCACTCAACTAGAATTATGTTATTTTGTTCACATACTTTCCCAGTTCATGCATGAACTGGATGGGCAACAATGGAAAGTCATTATAATTGTTCTTCAATATCTTAATAAATAAATAAGAAAAACCCTAGACTTGGAATTTTGTTATCATTCCTGACTTCACTTCACTTGATTGCCTTTCTTTACTTTGATTGAGCAAGTTGTCCAATTACTCGATGATCAATTACCAGTTACTTTGTCATGCTTGGTGGTTGTTCAGTGTCTTGGAGAACTAAGAAGCAGAGCACAGCTTCTTAGGCCCTATTTGGTTCAGCATTTGGAATGCTCATTTGGGCTCTAAAGTTCCTTGGCCAAATGTAAACGCGTTTGGTTCGGCTTTTTGGGCGACTTTGGCAAGATGCAATTGCATCTCTAAGTGGCTCTAAGGGCCCTTAGCCTAAAGCAGATCCAGAGGTGCTTTGCCAAGTTGCATTTTGGGAATGCAAGTTTAGGGTTACTGTTCATCTTCTCCGGAGAAGCCAATCGGAGGCCGACAACCGCCGGCCAAGGGATCGTGCCGGCCGGCGATGCTCCGGTGACTGGCGCCTGAGGGTCGCCCGAGTTCGGCGACGCCTGGGTTGCGTGATTCAAGCCACTGATGGCTTGAATCGCGTGACTCAGGCGGTCGCCTGAGGTCGCGCGACCTCAGGTGACGATCCACCGGGTCGGGCGACCCCGGCGCGCAGCCACACTGGGTCGCGCGAACCCAGGCCACCGTTGCCTGGGGTTGCCCGACCCCGGCGACCGTCCGGGGACCAGATCCGGCCGTTCGGTCACCGGATCCGACGGTCCGGCCACCGGACTTCAAAAAATATATATATAAATATATTTTTGCTTTTTTAATTTAATAAAATTCAATTACATATACAAATTTTACCAAACGGTATTTTGGCCAAAGTTGTATCTCAATGCAAATTTTACCAAACGATATTTGTATTTCGAAAAACCCCCTTCACCCAAAGGTATTTGCATTTCGGCAAATGCATTCCTTAAAAGCCGAACCAAATGGGCCCTTAGTCCTTTGCTAAAACTGAATATTACGCTATGACAACTATCGCTAGCGAATTGATGTGGTTGTGCACTTTACTTGCTTCTCTCGGGGTGTTGCATGGCAAATCAATGGGCGTTTATTGTGACAATCAAGCTGCCTTGCACATCACAACAAACTTAGTATTTCACGAACATAAAAACATTGAGATTGACTACCACTTTGTTCAGGAATATGTACGGTTTGGTGGCCTTAGAATCGAGCACATATCCACTAGACTTCAACTGGCAGACAATTTTACCAAGACGTTGGGTTGAGATCAGTTCACAGTTCTCATCAGCAAGATAAGCATTTGTGACCCACGCGCCGACTTGTGAAGGAGTATTACGGAAGATTTGTCAAAGATTTTCTTTTTGTTTTGCTAATATTTTGTGCATCGCTTATCAGTATTTATGATTTATTTTTTGTTTGTCAGTTAGCATGATATCCGGTATCTCTTATAATTAAGTAAAGATATTTAGTAGATTTTCCTTTTCGTTTTTGTTAAGCAACACCGTGTATAAATATTTGTACCATACATTAAGTAAGCAATTACGATCTCTCTTGGTGGATGTTATATAAATCTAAAGTCAGCGAATAAACGAAGAGTCATAGAATGTGGATGATTGGACTGGCTTTTAAGAATGAAATAGATTAAGACAAAAGAAAATGAAATCTTTAATCCATTTTGAAAAAATGAATTGCAACAGTTCATTAATAAAAATGTTTTTTTTTTTTTTGGAAAAAGAATCGTGTGTTATATAATACATTTGGTACAACGAGAGTATATTGAGTGTCACTGTATATATTTATATGTTGAAAATTATGATCGATTTAGAAATTTTAGATTATGCTCTACTTCGAAGCTAGCAAGCATTATCTATTATACTACAGATAGAGAATGCTAAATGTCCATTTGTAGGTTGAGATGTAAAGGATGTTCTCTAAACTTTTGCTTTTGTTGAAAGGACTTGAAACTCGTATCTGAATAGGAAAAGACTCGTGCGTTGCATTGGTAAGCTTCTCCAGGAAGATAAGAGACTTTTTGTCACATCAATTGCACTGAAAGTCAATTTTAATTTAATATAATTAGATCTTGTCTCCCAATAATATGATGCAATAATGGACAAAAGTATAAATACGGAGTTGCAACCGTCCTCACTTTGTTACTCACGAGCGAAAACGTTTATACATCGCGTTTGAAATGATGAAATAGAATGGAATAAAAAAGTGGAATAAAGAAAAAGTAGAATGAGCATTCCCACTATGGAACTAAATAAATATTCCTTTCTTTAGTTGCAAGAACAACATTATGGGAGCAAAATTGAATTAGGATTAATAAAGAATTCGCAGTGCAATTGTAGTTGAATTGCAATAAAATAACATACTCATGTTGCTAAAAGTTACGATATATAAACAAATTATATTGCAAACCATTAGTTATTTGTTACAGTTTGTTGTTATATTTTCCTCAAGAAATGAGAAAAGATATCCATGATTTAACATAAGATTAAATCAATTCTATTATACTAATCAATATAAAGTCCATAATTATTTTTTATGGGGAATCTATCATTTCTCGTAATCATTTTTTAAATTATTTTTATATGTGTACTAACTTTTAATTATGGACATTTCATTTATGGGAAAATTATGAAAAAAATTCTGAATTTATCATCTAATAGTTAATTTAGTCATAAACTTTTCAATTTAACGTAATCATGATAACCAATGTTGGATTATCCAAATAAGCAATGTTATTCAACTATGCTTCAAATTTAAAAAGTAATTGGAATTTTATAATTTATTTTTGGCGGAAAATGTAAATATTTATGATTGTAGCTCATACATGTAGGAATCATGATTCCCTCTGCTAGTTAAATAGGCATTTCAATTGGAATTTCATTATCTCTATGACCAAAAAAAAGAAAAAAACAATTGGAATTCCATTCTACACAAAAAAGAACCAACTGATTGAGTCAGGTTTCATCCTTGAATAGTATGAATTAGTTTTCATGCACCCATTACGAGCGTCGACGATTATTTCATTTCTTTACACAATGTCTTTTATTTTACACTTGTACGAATTTTACTTTAGAGAGCGAAAACTGAATGATCATTTTGCTATGCTTTCAAAAACTTAAAAAACATTTATTCAAACATCAAGAAAAAAGTTTTTGAAATAAGATGAAATTGATTGTTGTACCATAAGAACAATTAAGGATTTTCATCCAGTGCTATTTTCAGTGAAAAGTGGTACTTCACTTACTACTTTTACCATTCTATCCTTTCTCCAATTTTATTTTTTTTTTTTATGTTTTTTTCTCTACAAAACTCAACTGCATTACGATATTAATGTAATATCTTGAATGCTGAAAATTTAAGAGAGACAAAAGGGTACTTTGAGCTATATATATTGCAATATATTAACATCATATTATTGCAGTAAAATTTAAATTGGAAATTTCCTCATATTAATTGGAAAAAGTGCTTGCATAATTATATGTCACATTTCCGAGTTTGATCTAAAATTTGGAGCCAATGGGCTAATTTTGGTCGGTATCACACAAGTGAGGCATATTTAAGACTCTGTTTATTTCACGAAAAATAAATGATTTAGAATTTTTTTTAAATGACTGCTTATATTGCTTATAAATAATTAATCAATGAAAAATATTTTTTGGAAAGGAGGTACACCAATTTTGTTCCAAATGGAGAAAGAAAAGGGAAAATCAAACCAAAAAAGAAGAAAAGAAGGCAAATAGTAATCTTAAATTAAGAGTGAGCCCTATATTTAACCTTAATAAATATTGTTAGCAAAGAGCATATGTACTTCCGTCTTTAGTAAAATTAAAACAAAAGAAAAAAAATTAAGAAAATCCTAAATCAAAAGCAGAATTTGCAAGGATGAATATAATCAATTCAATGTAAATGTGGTGTGAGAACCAATGGAAATAGTGTGGACCTAAAATTAAATAAATAAATAAATAAATAACTGCTATCAATACTTTGGAGTTCAAACATTTTCCTAAGTACGTGCATTGAGGGGCACTTGTTAATATGAGTCAAGAATGCATAATTATTCAATTTCAAAATATATACGAAACAATTTTGTCACTAAATATGGATCGTTTCACTCTTGCAGCTTGAATTTCTTTTAAATCCGGCATGCTCGAAAGTTCTCCCACATTCAAATGTCTACCCGCAGATCCACGTGATATTTTTTACAATTGAATAATATATTAAATTTTGATCAAGTCCTTCCACATATCCTAATCCTAAACAAATAGGCCTTTAGATTAAAATAAATTAATTAATTCTAACATACATATGTCATCAAAACTCAAGTGCATCTCCCTAATAAAACCAGGATGCGAAAGTTAAAAAAAAAAAAAAAAAACAACGGATAAGCGTGTTTGTCTTTATTGCTCAAAGCTTGAGTTCTAATCGTTGCATTTACACATTCGCCCTTAACGGCCTTAAGAAAAAAAATGCTATATAAAATTTTATGAGATCACTGCTAACTAATCTCATTTTGTGGGATTATGTCAATTGTTTTAGAAGAATTGACAGTGATCCTATAAAATTTTATATAATATCCAAACTAAAGGTTTCAAACTTTATTTGTCTCCCCAATCAAATTTCCATAAAAATTAGATTAAACGGTGAGAGTGAGTATTAGAATATTTAAATAATAAATTATGTATTTATTTTATAGTTTAAATTTTTAGAATGATTGAAAGTAATTTCATAAAATCGTATATCGTCAAATTAGACAAGAAGAAAAAAAGTCGAGAGGAAAAGCAAAGTCTTTTCCATGACCCCAAAAAAAATAAAAATCAAAGTTCTTTTCAAAGGGTTTTTCATCCGACGGCGTCCCACCCACTCTCCGGCGATCCGAGCGTAGGACCGCCGCCGGCGCACCGCAATCCCGTGCGCCGCCGCCGCACCCGAGCCGCCGACGTGGCGGGCGGGGCGTGGAGCCAGCTCACGGGCGCTGACCTGGCAAATCAGCCCGAGCCCCGGATTTTTTCCTTTCCTCCCTCAGAGAAGGAAGGTTCTGTCACCGAAAAAAAAAAAATTTAAAAAAAAAATATAAAAATAGAAGCTTAAAAAAAAAAGATATTTTCCCCGCTCCCACCACCCGGTCCCACCCCGGGGGGCCCACCCGCCACGTCATCGCCCCGGGGAGCTGCGGGCCCCACGCCCCCAGCAAAAACATCTGCCAAAGCAGCTCCCTGATTGATTGATAATCGAACTTGCCCTCCAAAAACCCACATTTCCCGAAATTTTTTAAAAATTGCCACCAGAAATGGGGCAAAAGCGGGATAAAACGCCCCTCCCCGATCGGGCGGCCGAGGCGCGCCCACGTGTCGCGGCCCCCGATCCGGGCCGTCCGCGCCTCTGGGCAGCGCCCGGGAGATCGGGCAGCCTGGGGACGGATCCGGGCCGTCGGGGAAACCATCGACGGCCCAGATCCCTCGCGGGCAGATCTGGAGTGCCTTTAAGAAGGGGTGGTGCCCTCATCTTCTTCCTCGTTCAAGCTCGATAAAAAAACCCTCGTCTCCCTCCCTCGCTCGCTCGCTCGCTTCCGGCCGATCTCCGATCTCCGATGCTCTTCCCAGCCGCCGCCGCCGCAGCAGGAGTCGCCGCCGCCGCCTCGCCGCCGGGCTCCGACGGATGGTCTCCGGCGTCGCGCTGATCGCCGGCGGCTCGCCTCGGATCCGACGGATCTGACCCCCGGCTCCCGGACGCGGCCCCCCCCTTCCGTCTTATGGCATCAGCCCTCCTGGCCAGTCGAATCGAGCCGTCGTGGGGTGACCGGAAGGTGTATATGAGGAAATACACCGCCGCCGCAGCCGCCGATAATCCCCTCTTCAACCCCAATTCGAACCCTAACCCTAACCCCCCAAACCCTAGGCACGTCCACGATCCCGCCAATTTGCGCTTCCGCAAGGAGGACGAGTTCGCCGCCGCCGTCGACAATGACACCACGGCCTCGTTCGCCCCGCGGTCGAGGTTCGACGCCGCCTCGGAGTACGTTACCTTCAGCCTCGGGGGCTGCTCGAGATCGGAGCTCAAGGACCTCAAGAGGCGCCTCGTGACGGAGCTCGAGCAGGTCCGCGTCCTCCGGTCCCGCATCGAGAGCGCCACGGCCCTCGAGGCCCGGCCGGTCTACCAGACCTCGCAGTTCTCGGCCACCCGCCCCTCGCCGGAGGCCGTGACGGAGTCCCCGAGGCTCAAGGATAAGGGGGTCGCGCCGAAGACGCACGCCGGGAAGAAGAATTCGGGCATTAAGCGCGGAAACCCTTTAGGGTCGGACAAGGATCCGAAGAGACCTGTGAAGGATGCGGTCGCCGCCGTCCCGGATAAGTTCGTCGCGAGCATGATGAAGCGGTGCGGCCTGATCTTGACGAAGGTTATGAAGCACAAGCACGGGTGGGTGTTCAACACCCCCGTCGACGCCGTGGGCTTAGGGCTTCACGATTACCACCAGATAATCAAGAACCCCATGGATCTCGGCACTGTGAAGACGAATCTCGAGAGGAATTTCTACCACTCGCCACAGGAGTTTGCGGCCGACGTGAGGCTGACCTTCAACAACGCATTGACGTATAACCCTAAGGGGCACGACGTGCATCACATGGCGGAGACGCTGCTCGTGCAGTTCGACCAGATGTTCGATCCTGCCTTGAAGAAATACGAGAAGGAGCGGCAGAAGGCGCTCGCCTCCGCGGCAGAGGAGCCCAAGGAGCCCAAACCCAGGGTTTGGGATGAGGAATTGGTCCCGGATAGCACGAGGAGGGAGCCGGAACCAATGCTGGTGGAGAAGAAGAGAAACCCCAGCCCGAAATTCATCCCAGCACCTGCATTGTCGAATCAAGAGGCATTGGTGGCTTCTCCGCAAGCGACGCAGCCGGCCTCAGTGGGTGTGCCTGCAATGAAGCGACCGAAGTCGGCTAAGTTGCCCAAGCCGAAGGCAAAGGATCCGAATAAGAGGGACATGAGCTTTGAGGAGAAGGCGAAGTTGGGGATTAACCTGCAGAACTTGCCCCCTGAGAAAATGGGTCAGTTATTGGCCATCATAAGGAAGAGGAACAAGCATTTCGCACAGGATGGAGATGAGATAGAGCTTGACATCGAGGCTGTAGATACCGAGACTCTTTGGGAGCTTGACCGGTTCGTTTGCAATTACAAGAAGCTAGCGAGCAAGATCAAGCGCCAGGGACTCATTCATAACCAGGTCGCTGCTTCAGAGATCACCAACAAGGTAATGTGCTGACGTTTCCTGTGCAGAGTTTGCAATTCCTTTTACTTAGTAGGTTGTGGCCGCTGATCTGATGGTGTTTTGTTCTTGAATCATGTAGTCGCCGGAGAGAGAAGTGTCTGAAGCTGTTGTACCGCATAAGGGAAGGAGGGGAGAAGCTGGTGGAGAGGAGGATGTGGACATTGGGGACGAGATGCCGATGAGTAACTATCCTCCCGTGGAGATTGAGCGGGATGCGAGATCTAACACCTCTAGCAGTTCAAGCTCAAGCAGTGATTCCTCTTCATCTAGCGGTAAAAATTTGGTCTTTTGCCCCGTCTTTTCAGCGTTTAGGTGTCAGTTTGTTCCATTTGGGGCTGAAACGAGAGCTCTCTGTATCTATCTTGCAGGGTCAGATTCTAGGAGTTCTTCGGGGAGCGATTCCGAGGCGGACAGCGTTCAATCGCCCTTTGTTGGTTCGAAAGGAGCCCACGGGACTTGAGGATAGGAGAGGAGGTGTTTCTTATTTTGGCTGAAAATTTGGGACCCTTGAGAAGATGGGTCGGTGTAAATCCCTTGGCTTCATGGAAAGAAGCATCTTGGTTGGTGGGTCGTGTTGGAGTTGAGTGATGGGAGGTGAAGAAGAAGAGGGTTTGAAGGTCGACGTATCTGTTTGTGCCTTTTGTTTGTTGCGATTGTGATATGTTTGCTGCAACTCCAAGAAGGGAGAGGGCAAGGACTGGATAAGGGGAATGAGCAAGGCAAGGCAAGTCAGTTGGTGGGGATTGTGCTCTGAAGTGGCTGGAACAGAGAGATTATATCTTGCCAGAGCAAACAAGGAAGAACCAAGATATTGTAGGGACACGACTGTTTAGGATTAGGGTAATGCAAATTTGAGAAAGATAGGAGTAGGTTTTTCGTTTTAGCGTAGTCGTGCGGAAAATCTTCGAAATGAATGACATGATGATCAAAGTAGAATGGCCCGGAAATTTTTTTGTACCATACCACCCCCCAAGTAAGTAAATCCACCACATGGTATTCACCGTGGTCAAGATGATGCATAGCAAGAATGGAAAAACGTGTACAGAGTGAGAGAAGGGAAGAATCAGAAATGTTGAGAAAAAGGGAAAACAATTTGCTTGCTTTGCTTTGCTTGTTCTAGTGCTGCTTCATCAAATACCCATGTGGGGCTTAAGAGCTATATATTCTTCAGATATCCCTTGTCCATGTTTGATGTGTATGTTGTGTGATAAGAGAAAGCCTGTTATATCAAAATCTTGTGTCTTCCCTTGCTGCAACTTCTCAAGCTTTTGCACTTTCCTTTCCCCCTGGAAGCCCTCTAATTTCAAACTCGAAACAACACTTCTCGATCCCTCGTTGGCGATGCCCACGACCGGATCGGATGATGGAAGGAATGGTCTGAAGAACGGTTGCTAGAACGTGTCTCAGAACACGGATCCAAGGAATGATGAGTAGAGCTTGACCATGATGCGCTTGGGGGACATAGCTTAATCTCTCTCTCTCTCTCTCTCTCTCTCTCTTCCCTGAGCGTCGGGTGAGGAGTTTTGTGCTGTCAACGGCGTAAACTACAATATTCTTGTTCCCACCAGCTAAACAAACGCGTGGGGCCATGTCTCTCCTCCCCCATCTTCTTCGATGTCGCTTTCTTTTGAAGAAACTTCGTCGAAGGTGGCGTGACGCGGGACGACCTGTTAAAAAAGAAGCAAAGAGATCGTCACCGTCGAAGTCGCCGTCCAAGTTCTTGGAACTAGGCTCGAGCGCAACGCTACCCGCTTGGACGAATGGAATCAAGGCACATCCACATCGGTCGATACTTTCATAAAAGCTAAAGTTGGTGAAATTAGACTAGAAAGAAAGCACCTGTTTTTTTAACTTGTACTCGTTCTGAGGTCTTCCACAAGCTCCATGGCCAGAAAAATTGCAAATTTCATTTCCTGGGAAGAAGTCAAAAACGTTAAGAAAGGTATATATACAGAGGGTCTTCATTAAGAAAGGTATAGATATGCATCATAGGGTCTTCCATCCAATATTGGACTCCTGCTACATGCTGAATCAGAAATTATGTTTCTGTGGTAATAACAGTGATTCGTATTGAACTCTCGGTTTTTGCACAACTGTTGTTCGATAGGGCAGGTGCCTTACCAAGCCTGAACTATCTATCTTCTGCCAAGATCGACTAAAACCGTGCAAAACCCAATATCATCTCCTAATTCTAGACAGATATTAGACCCTCCACGCAGTCATGAAAAAAGTCATGGGATGATAGGCCTCCGATGAATCAACTCAGATGGTTCTGTAAAAAATAAAAGTAAGTGCTGCTAGGTGTACTGGGAATGCACGATGGCTAATATCATCTAGTCATTCACTGCTCGCACCACCATCTTGTTCTTCTACTTAACATTAGAAAGCCAGATTGGACTGATGTTGGCTTCTCGACATCCACTTGATTTTTCTGCCAATGCCCTGCTTTCTATCCCAGTTGTAAGAAACTGGCAGACCTGAGTTATGCAGTTCTGTGATGGTTACTATGTGCACAATCTGAAATTCACTAGCACTACCCGGTTTCACCAACTAAAGGACATTGGGCTAACACATATTCAGTTTGAAAACCTACGGATCAGATAGAGTGAAACATGTTTGCAAGGTAGTTGTACTTCATCAAAGCTAGAAAGACTGCTGAAAAATCACAAAGCACCACAAAGAGATCAGCCCCTAAACCGTGTGATTTCACATGCCTCTCATTGTAGATAGAATATTGGGTTCGCCAGAAGATGATACTAAACCAAAAGACAAAGCAATAAGCTCTCACCAGACTAAGAATTGCATGTCTAGAGGAAATAAGAGGGCTGATTCTTTAGACAGGGAATCATCATATCGACATCTGGTGAGCCAAGATCTATGGAAACATAGTGGAAAGGCAAATGACGGGATATAGATTAAACACTTGATGATAGTAACCAGCTTTAATCCTCCAGACTGGAAGGATAATCAAATGCATGATTGTGGCATTCATATGACGCAAATCAACTCGATTTCCTTAAGCTCTCTACAGTGCTATAGATAATATCAGCCAATCAAGGCTCTAGCAACCAAATTGGGATATCTTCAGACTATCAGCAGTCTTAACAAAATTGATAGCGTGGTGAGTAACCAAAAGAATCCTAAACAACAACTGAAGATGGAGAGCATCTACTCCATTTTCTCTGGATGTCCCATGTGCTTAAATCAATTTCAAGATGAACTTCTCAACATGACCCTCACTGCTAAACGTCCAGAAGAAAACAAAACTGAAATGAATCATACAGATCTAAGTAGCTAAGAACTCTAAAACTTCCAGGAAACAGATCCAATATCCAAAAGGAACAACAGGCGCAGAAACCATACCTTGATTCAAATGAAACTAGATTCACATGACCTATGCCTGCAAAATAAAGCACCAGGAATCAACAATACTTTTAACTCTCCAAGGCATACCAGTACATTAATGACGCATTTATTAGACAAAACTCCCCCAGAAGCCCTTGGAGTAAGAAAAGCAGCTAGCAACATCTCCCCTCCTGTCTGAGCCTGAGATGTGGCTGTGCACAACAAATCTTGACTTCAGATTCAAAGACTTCCAGTTACCCTTTTAGTACAGTCCGCAGCTCCATGCCTGCAGAGATATGCAGAACCCAGAAAACACGAGCAAAGAGACAACGACCTCCCCCATTATCGTGAAGGCCTCGGTTCACCACTCAAAAGAACAAATTCCCAGATTTTAATTTCCCACCATGAGCTTAGAAAAATGAAAAAGGAAGAACCTTGAACGTCAAAGACATCAACGTCAAGAACAGCAAATTAAAGTTCAGCGTTCGGCAACAACAAAAAAGATTTTCGAAAAAATAAAAGGAAGTCTAAAGTGCGGGTAAACCAGACATCTGCTGCTGCAGAACTGCTGAGCCCTTCACGAGGGGGGGAAAAATAATTGAAAAGAAGGGAAAGTAGAAAACAAGGAAAAAAAAAAAAGCATGAGTGATCACTATCGACTATCAAATGCGGAGAGGGGACCACCCTATTTTTCGCCGTTGTGCCTAGAGATGGAACATATTCGAGGACAGAAAATTACCGCCATGCTCTCACGAAGATATGATAAACATAGATAAATTAATGAGACTTGAATTTCTTTCTCCTTTTCACAAGATTCGATGCAAATAAAAGAAAATTTCCTTCCCCTTTATGCGTTGATCAGTGCAAATACGTGGCGAGGTCATTGGGGTCCTTTTCCAAGGTGGACCCAACATTCAAATTCTTTTATAGGGCAGTATCTCTTATGACGAGCCACCTAATTATATCGGTTTCTTAGCCATTAAGTCAATTAATTGTTTTATATTTGGTAAGTTTCATCAAGTACAAGTTCCATAAGAAACTTTAAGTTATACACGTAATGACATAAATATCTCAATTTTTTTTACGTTACAAAAAAAGCTAAACTTGCTCATACAATGTAAAAAAATCAAACTTAATATAAGTTCGGGATTTTTTATTATACCAAAAATTGGAAATTTGTGTCACAATAAAGAACTTTAGAGTTATGTTTGGGTATTTGTGTCATAATAGATATAGTTTGGATTTTTTTAGGATATTAATTATTTATTTATTTTGTCTTCTACTAGTTAGACCTTTTTTTTTTTTTCCAAGAAATTGCTGTTTGCAGCTGGTTTATGAAGGTCATGTGAATGGAGACCGGACGTTTTGAATTGGTCAAAATCTGCCGCTCCACTAAACGAGATGGAGTTAAAATAATTTGTGATTTGATGGTTCCCACCCATAATGGCCGACTGATGTCAGCAAGTGGACCCCACTTTGAAACCAGAGGAACTTTCTCGATTGCTTTTGTCCGCTTTAGAGCGACTTTACTTGAAATTGAATACACACCGGGCACGGCGTCAAGCCGAGTAGGTATGGAACACCCTGGAAAAGTAAATATAGATGTTTTGCCATATAAATGATATGACTTGTGTAACATGACATGGCTTGAGTTGCCTCTTATGTGATATTAGGGACTTGAGTTGAGCATGAATCTTGATGAGGATGAGTATGGAATTGCCATCATCATATAGTTGTGCGATGGTGGATTCATCATCATTAATGTATAGGATACTTGTGATAAATGGGTTAAGACATGGTAAAATTGTATTTGTGATTCCGTCCCCAATAAATTGGTGATTGTATGTCTTGTTGGTGAAGATGAGTATTAGCTAGTGACTGGATGGTAATAGATACTCACTTGTGTATATTGATGAATTAAAATTTGCGCATCGAGATATCAGTACGTTCATGTATGTATATTTGAGTGTTGAACTAAATGTTAGCTCATGCCATCTATTTTATGCATTGCAGTCATGGTTATAGTCATTTACATATATATTGCACAGTTAATATAATATGTTGGTTTTGCTGTTGACAATGATAGTTGACATTACTTGCTAATTGATTTGGGTCTAGTGGTGAAGTATGGACCTTTCATTTATTGAGATAATGCTTGCCTTGAAATGTTTTACTAAATGGGCGAGCTCAGAGTTCATATACATTTTCATTAGTACTTTTGAAAATCTCTTTTAAAGATGAAGTAGGGGTGTAATTTCTGTAATAGAAGTATTTTATTTGTATGATGACAAAAAATTGTATACATGATACGAGGCTAAACTATTTATTCATTTAAGATCATATTGTATAGAAAATTCGGCTTGATACACTTTTTCCCAAAGAATTAGCACAAGAACGCGATAAAAAATTGGAGAGGGTTTTGAGCCCCTTGGTCTTCAACTCTCATTTTGAGGCATATAAGACTAGGCCTCCAAGCTTTCACCATATTAGTCAAAGAAGTCATTGCAAAGGTTGTTCATAGCTTAAAATGTTCATCTCGAGCTAGTTATTGAATCTTGCCCAAAATAAATCAAATTGTCTCTTCGAACTTGCCTGACACTTTCTCTACTTAGCCAAAAATAACAAACCCTAATTGATTTCTCCACAACGTTTCTTTGAAGATTCTAAGATTTGAAATTGACTCCAAAACATAAATTTGAATCTGAACCAAATTGATTTAGGGTTGGATCTTTTGTTTTTAAGTATATGAAAGATTGTTCCTTATGTCTATAAAGTGAACTTCTTCCACAACATGGTCCATCTAGACTTTAACAATTTTATCAAGTCACAATCTATTTACTTATTGATGTTCTCATAATATTCAAGTTATTCACCTTCTACTTGGTCCGTCCAAACACCTTAACGGTCTTGCATCCCTGACTTGTTCATCAAAATTCAAAGATCCTTCTAACTTTAACACTTTCCACTTAATATATGGTTCTTTATTTGCAAATTAAGCATGATCTCTTCTAACTTAGACACACACACACACACACACACACACACACACACACACACACACATATATATATATATATATATATATCATCAGCATATGAATTTATGTGTGTGGAGAATATTTCGTTTGCATATTCAATACCCATATTAGTTCACACCTAATGTATCATCCTATTCGAAATACATGGGAAGTTTTCCCAGCACATTTAAGATTAGAAAAGCAAAATACTTGACAAAAAATAACACTGTAAGTATTTTTCATATTTAGAGATTATTCGGGCAATTATCAATGACCAAGTTGCAAAGCAGTTGCATTGATGGGAAACTCATGAATATGCATATATATAATAGAATTAAAAATGATGAAGATTGGGATGTATTCATACATTCTGCTAATTCATGTAACAAGAAAAGAAAAATTGTGTTGAAATGTTTTAGAAAATGTAATAATAAAATATCACTTTATAGTGATAACAAAAAAAAAATTATGTTAATATCACGAAAAATCTCAAATTGGTATGCTTGTGACAAATTTATTATAAACTAATTTTTTGACCACAGAAAAATCTAAAATTGATACACATGTGATAAATTTACTGTTCCTGAGTTTTTATTAAATTTTATCATCAAATTGTTGAATTGGATAATGCATGATAGCTTACGTGTATACCAATATGGGGTTTTACTCTCTATTTGCCATAAGTTTATCAGTTTGTGATTTTTTGTGGTGTTAATTCAATTTAACAGGAACTAGTAGATGGTAAATTAGTCACAAATATATTAGTTTTGAGTTTTTTATGATAAAAAAATTAGTTTATAATAAATTTATCACATGTATATTAGTTTAAATTTTTTTGTAATATTAATCTTAAAATATTAAGTGGAGCAGGGGAAGTGAAGCTCACATGCACACTTTTGCCGCTCTCTCTGCTCTCCCACTGGTGCAAGCCCAGGAACACTAATTTCTGTATGTTGTAATCGTGATATTATTGCAATTATGAGATAAATATTTTTAGATTTTCTCGAGATCTTTCGAAGTTAAGGTTTAAATGTATGTTTGATTTCACTTTTCTATTATTTTTTTTTATCATTTGCGACGTAAAGCAAGTTCAGGCATTAAAATATTGCTCGTCGGGGTCACATACAATTTTCGGCACCTGAGTTTCCGAGTTCGCTGCCCCATTTATGCAGGTAAAGGGGCCCCGGGGCATTTTCTCTCACAAGCGCATTTAATAGCAATTTTTGAGTCTTGTATCGATTATCGAGCTAATTTCAGTAATTATGAAACCCATTTAAGGTTCGAAGCAATAGGCTATCCTTTTCTTTTTTTCTTAAAATTACGTTGACTAGGAGATACTAAAATTGCAATGACCCAGCAAGATGAAATGTAGATCACGGATCAACTAAATCCTCTCGAGAGCTTGCTGAAAAATAAGAAACTTATCTAGAAAAAAATACATATTTAAGTATATATCCAAACAAGATATAGAATTTCCAATAGATTAGATGAAATCTCAAAAAAGTTATGATTCAGTATTTTTTCATAAAATTATAAAATTTGAATGTTTCATTTATGAGGAGCCAGATGAGATGAATCTCTCATGTCTAGTAAGCACTCATTCGATAGCAATCTTTTAATTAGACCGAAGAAGTCTAATTGTCCTTAAGCCGGGGCCAAGGTCAAAAGTTGTTCACTTACCTCCTAAAAAAGGAGAGGTGAAAGGTCAATTTGTTTGTCGTCTTTTTCAAATCCTGGGAAGGAGGCGGGCAATAGAAGAGATGGAACAAAATTTAGGGCATAAGATCTTCTCGACTCTTAGTCAAAACGTCAATAATATATATCTAATTGGTCAACAACATCCCGAGGGTGCAAATCTATAATAGGTACATAGAAATTATTGTACGCCGAGTAATATAAAAGGTGTTGGTTAGCTAGGCTACAAATTTGATTGGGGCTTTTTAAAAATATTAAGCTCTAAAAAGAAAATCTTGAGTAGTCCATTAACCGATGGCCAAAATATTAAGTTTTGTTTCCAGATATATCTGTCCGCATAAAATGGGCACACCCTCATGACTACCGTGAATAAGATGAATATCCTTGAAATCACGTGTCCAACTTTATTTTTAATACCAATTGTATATATGTCAATTTATTTCTAAACTTTTTTTTTTAATTTTATTAATATAATAATAATCTTTGCATGAAATATCATTATAATCCTTCTAGCTAATCGCTAATAAAAATCTCTAAGATGGCGATCCACATAAGACATCGTTTTAAGTAAAGTTGTCCATGCCAACATGTCATGTAGGACAACCAGCTATCATTGGACGCTTTGTCAGCATTTTTCGTGGCAATTGATTAGAAGAATCATATTAGAATTTTGCACAAAGACTTAGAAGTACAGTCATAAAATTAAAAAAAAAAAAAATTGGATTGAATTTGCATTCATATAGTCCCTTTAGGTTAGGTTATATTAACACAATCAAGACACATAAGGCCAAAACTTACATAACAACTAGATATTATGAAAACCTTAATTCAATGTATCAAACTAGCCTCTCTTAATAGATAAAAATGAGAAAATTTTAAATAAGGGTTTGAAATACTTTCATTTTCTCAAATAACCATATGAAATGGATATTATTTTAAATAAGAGCCTAAAGTATTTTCATTTTCTCAAATAAAGGTATAAAGTGGAGCATGTTACAAATAAAAGCTTGAAATTGTCATATTAGTCTTAAAGAAGGGCCTAAACTCACAATCTAATAAGGGCAATTTCACCTTTTTTTTTCCTTTACAAAACAAACTAAATAAATAAAAAAAAGTTAAACGAAAATAGAAACAGGGCTCCCTTTTGCTGTGGTCGTCAACCCATTGTTGGTGAAGTGGTAGGGTCGTTAATGCCTAGGTGAGGGTCATCGACCAAACATGAGGGTCAACAGGCTCTCACCGAAAAGATTTGGATGAGGGTCACCGGCCCTCGCGTAGGTTTGGTGGCCCTCACCTAGTACCCCTAGACTTGGGCTAGGGTATGATGAGGGCAGGCGACCCCCACTACTAAGCGAGGGTTGCTATCGTCTCCCGTTTCTAATGAGGGCTTGTTGGTCCTCATCTTTGGTCAATGAGGGTCACTAGCCATTATTGCCGTCCCATCGGTGACGGGGCAGCGGCCATACCCGCTTGACTGTATTTTTTTTAATTAATACTTTTCAATTTTAATTTAATTTAATTTAATTTAATTTAATTGAAAATTAAAATTAAAATGTGTTTGGACGAAAAATACATTTGATTGGCCGGAATATTTTACTGACTAGTGAGGTTAGGTTTTTATTTGGAATAACCATAACCACTTCTGGCACTTATTTGAGAAAATGAAAATATTTTAGGCTCTTACTTAAAACAAATTTCACTTCAAACCCTTATTTGAGAATGTGATGGTATTTTATGTCCTTATATATTATTTTCCTAAATAACAACTAAAACATTTTCTAATTAGTCATAAAATATTCAATATCATTATATAAACCAAAAATCCATAAGGCGTTCGCTTATATGGCAATGGAGTTTGTCCCTCTCCTTACTTTTAAACATCTTAATTTTTTTTCTATGAAGTATCTTCAATTAGTTATTTTGTATATATTCAATTTATGGAGGACACGTAAATTCATAAATTCTATTTTAATTCCGAGTTATTTCATTAAACTTTGAATTATTTAACTTTATAAACAACCTCATCAATAAATGTTAAAATTGAAAAAAAAAAAGAATTGCCTTGGAATTAATTTTTTTTCCATAGGTCAATGATAATTCTTCTTGTGCACGCAATACATGTGTTCTTTGTTCAATATACTATATGAAAATATACAATTTTGTCTTTCATATAGTTTAAGTTTATGGATGAAATTAAATATTTTTATATAACTCAAATACTAAATTGAACACGTATCAAAAGTTCACGGATCATATTGAATAAATTAAAAGTTCAGGAATAATATTGCACGTTAAGCCAGAGATTAGCGATCATATTGAACAAAATCAAATTTCATAAATAATATTACACGTTGAATCATAGACTTTATTTGTTATGAGGTTTTGGCGGGTGGAAGTCTATTCAATCCAGCAACGACCAACTGCTATATATATGTGCAATTGCTGAGCTCTTGAACTTTTTTCAAGGGGCTCTTCGTGTTCTGAAACTGCAAATTCAAAGACCATTCTTGCAGAAATTGCGTGAACAGATCGTGTTCGATCCAATTCATGCTTCTAACATCGCTACTTAGGTTCTTGGGTAATCCTCAGCATCCCCAAACACGTGCACAGGGCGAACAAAGGAAGGTTCTTGGCATCTGCCCTGTTTGATCCGTTGCCTTTCTTGATCGGCATTGCTTGGCGTTAGATGAACCAACTCTCATGGAACCTCCACAACTTCCGCCACCTCCTGAAGAACTGCATCGCTGAGAGGGACTTCTTGACCGGCAAATCCCTCCACGCCCTGTACATCAAGTCCCTCGTCCCTCCCTCCACTTACCTCTCCAACCACTTCATCCTCCTCTACTCCAAATGCCGCCGCCTTTCGGCCGCTCGCCGCGCCTTCGACCTGACCCAGAACCCGAACGTGTTCTCCTTCAATGCCATCGTCGCCGCCTACGCCAAGGAGTCCCAGATGATGGTCGCCCGCCAGCTGTTCGATCGAATTCCCGCGCCGGACCTCGTCTCCTACAACACCATGCTTTCTGCTTTTGCCGACCGAGGCGAGATGGGACCGGCGTTCTCCTTGTTTGCCGGGATGCGGGAGACGGGGCTCGACATGGATGGCTTCACATTGTCCGCCGTGGTCGCGGCCTGCGGCGATGATGTTTCTTTGATGAGGCAGTTGCATTCTTTTGCGGTTTCCAGTGGTCTTGATTCTTATGTTTCTCCGAGCAATGCGCTTCTGACGTATTACAGTAAGAATGGTTATTTGAATGAAGCGAAGAGGATGTTCGATGAGATGGGAGAGGCTAGGGATGAGGTTTCTTGGAATTCGATGATAGTTGCTTATGGACAGCACCGGGAAGGGCTACGAGCACTGGAGCTGTTCCAAGAGATGATTAGGAAGGGCATGTATGTAGATATGTATACTTTGGCAAGTGTTCTCACTGCATTTACCTGCGTCAGCGATTTGGTAGGCGGGCTTCAGTTTCATGCTAAGCTCGTAAAAACAGGGTTCCACCAGAATTCACATGTTGGGAGTGGCTTGATTGACTTGTATTCTAAGTGCAAGGGTGCCATGTCGGATTGCGAGAAAGTATTTCAAGAGATCAAGGAACCGGATTTGGTTTTGTGGAACACTATGATTTCAGGGTATTCACAAAACGAGGAACTCTCAGAGGAGGCTCTAGAATGTTTCCGCAGTATGCGAAGATTTGGGTACAGACCGGATGATTGTAGCTTTGTTTGTGCAATCAGTGCCTGCTCCAATCTCTCATCTCCTTCTCAGGGGAAACAAATGCATGGTTTGGTAATCAAATCAGAGATTCCCTCAAATTGGATCTCTGTTGATAATGCTTTAATTGCAACGTATTCAAAATGCGGAAATCTGGGGGATGCCAGGAGGTTATTTAATAGGATGCCAGAGCATAATACTGTCTCACTTAACTCAATGATTGCAGGTTATGCTCAGCATGGATTAGGAGAGGAATCTCTTGCTCTCTTTCAAGAGATGCTGGACAATGATATCCCTCCTACCAGTATAACTTTCATCTCTGTACTTTCTGCATGTGCACATACTGGGAAAGTTCGTGAGGGCCAAACATATTTCAACATGATGAAGGAGAAGTTTGGGCTTGAGCCAGAGGCAGAACATTACTCGTGCATGATTGATCTACTAGGTCGGGCAGGCAAAATAAGTGAAGCTGAGAAGCTAATTGAGACAATGCCATTCAGTCCTGGCTCCGTTGGCTGGGCCTCATTGCTTGGGGCATGTAGGAAGCATGGTAACATGGAGATAGCTGTCAAAGCAGCTTATCAGTTTTTACAGCATGAACCTGCAAATGCTGCTCCATATGTTGTCCTCTCGAATATGTTTGTTAGAGCTGGTAGATTGGAAGATATGGTAGCAATAAGAAGGCTAATGCGAGACAGAGGTGTTAAAAAGAATCCAGGTTGCAGCTGGATTGAGCTAAATCGAAGAACCCATGTATTTGTTGCAGAAGATAGTTCACACCCAATGATTAAGGAGACTCGTGATTACTTGGATGAGATGCTATTGAAGATTAGGAAGGTTGGTTATGTACCGGATGTTAATCAGGTTTCGTTAAAGGAGGATGGAATGGAGGAAAAAGAGATGGAAATGAGATTAAGACATCACAGTGAGAAGCTAGCAGTTGCATTTGGGTTGATTTCGACCAAGGATGGGGAGCCAATACTTGTGGTGAAAAATCTTAGAATATGCGGGGACTGCCATAATGCAATCAAACATATCTCTAAGATTACAAAAAGGGAAATCACTGTTAGGGACACCCGCAGGTTTCATTGCTTCAAGGAAGGGCAATGCTCTTGTGAGGATTACTGGTGAATAAAGCATTTGACTGGGTCTTTTTGAGTTTTATTAACATGTAACTCAGAATCATAGATCAGAATCATAGTTATTTGTCTTGAATGCAAAAGCTAATGTCAAGTGCCGTTTGGTTATAGTCTGCTTTCGAACTTGCTGATAAAGCATTGAGTTCTAACTTTTATGTTGCGTGTGAATCATGATTTTTTTTTTTTCCTTTTTCGGGAGCATTATTAGTTTATGTGCAAAATAATTAGAGTCCTCCAGTGATATTATATCAAGGTGCAAAATTGATGATAGTGGACTGAAAATATAGGCTACTGCTTTGAAGAAACATAACAGCGTGTGGGTAAAAAAATTTGAGCGTTTAACTTAATTTACACTTGACCTGATTGTAATTCTTGACTGAGTTGATTCAAACTTTCTTTTTCTCTTTGCCAGATATCCTTTCTTATTGAAAATTAGGAAGGTTCACATTACGTATCAGCCTGAAAAGTTGTTACCTCCCACTTCCTTTTATTGGTCTGTTTGAGTTGAATTTATCTGACGTTCTGTGATACAATTGCTGCTCAAGAAGTCCAATCTGTAGGTTGGGTTCTGAATGAGTATAAGTGCAGTTGTGTGGTTGCAAAATCTAAGTAAATCTATAAAAACAGGTTTCACAATTTCCATTACCCCAGGGGAGATACTAATGGATGGTTTGTCAGATTGTAAGATACTTATCTTTTATTGATTGTTTTTGTGTAATTTAATAGAAAATCCCTGGATTTTACCTAAGAATTTATTTGATTCTTACCTTCCATTCATCAATCTTCAAATGAGATTATATTTTACCATTCAGCTTTGCTGATTGGTCATAATGCTGTTAATGAAGCTTCAATCATGCTAGTGCAAATGTGTGGGACCACTGCCAATTGTGCTAGAAGTTTAAGTTGTTAGATAAGACGTGGTTTAATATTTATTTAAATACTTTCACACTCCCCCTCATGCATAGGTTGGGCTTTGGCCCAAAATTGAAGCGTGAAAACAAATAGGGGACCTTGAAAAGCTTGAACTCGGGACCTTCTTCTTCAATATCATGTGAAATTGTGTGAGACCATTGTCAACTCTTTTAAAAGCTTATATTGTTATATGAAGACGCGGTTTAACATTTAAATACTTCAACAATTCTTATTGCTAGGTCATGACCAGGAACTTTTTTCCAAATATAACAGCAACATGGTGTTGCAACTTGGGACGTAATTGCTCACATAGGAAAAATTAGCCATCCGATCTTGGATTATTGGCCTTATACTTAACAGTCTTCTGTTTACTAGAATGATCTAAATTAATCCAAAAGATGGTTAGGAGCTACTGTATCTTGACAGTTATAAGGTAGCAATCTGCCAAATGTTGTGGAGATCATTCTTCAATGGCCTCATTTCGTGAAGGGAAAAACGGAGGAATGGTGTGGTGGCATCAAGATCTATGGAATCATGGGGAAATTGAACTACTTCATGATCTTTGGCACGCTTTATGGTTTTCATGGTATTGATGGAGAAGAGGATGTTGTCTTATGGTTTCATTATAGCCTGCAACGATGGGATTATCACTGTTAAATCAGCATATTAAACTTCTGGAACACAACAGAAGTTGGGAACTCCCTTCTCCTTGGAAGATTTCCTGGAAATGCTTACTTTGGGCTTCACTTACACCCAAAGGACATGAACGTGAGGTTCAGAATAGGATGAGCCAAACCGACCGTATCTCAGACAATTGAGGCCAAGGTCTCAAAATCATCTCCATTGTTTATGCAGTTCTAGGTTGACATTTCAGTCATTCTTAAGGAAGTTCTCCTTCTATGGATTGGCTAAATTAGTTCATTTTAATTATGTATCGTTTTGTCTATTACAGATTGCTCATTTTTGCAAAAGGGAAAGCACGTTTCTTTTGCTTTGTGGGTAGTAAACTGAGTTTAGTCTTTTAAGGTTAACTCATTGAGATGTTCTGGTCCAAGTCATGTCACTTTTTAGATGGGGATTCATTGTAGTGTCACTGTCACTTTTAATGGAGACTATCTAAGAGCAATGTGACTCTACTGTGAAGAGATCACTCGAGTTGCTTTTTATGTTTGATTCTTCTTTTTAATTTCAATTTGATGCATCTGTTTGCATAATTTACTATGATAATAAAAGAGAAATCTCCTTTTTATAGTTTTTTGACTGACTAAGGGTGATTCAGCAGTGTTGCTCCAGCTCTTCTGATTCAATAAATGGAAGAACAGAAATCTAGTCAATGATGCTACAGCCTATTGGTTTATCTAACAATACTTAATTCTTAGGAGCGATAAAATACTTACCAGGGACTACGGTCTCCCTGAAGAAGCTGCCTTCTTCTGTCTCCTCGCATGTCTAATTTTGTGGCATTTATCTATCTGCTTAATCCCTGACAAAATTGATACCTGGCCTATTTAACTTTGTACCTTTCTCGTAATTTACGTTTTAAACGAGGCATAATTCTTCCCTTTCATGTCTCTACCTGAGCATCAGCTATATGATAAATATTTTGAATTTACATGATATTATTCCATGTCCCATGTTACAACATATCTTAACAAGTGTCTTTCGTGGTATTCTACCTTTTCCTAGAATATATCTGAGCCACGCTTGTTCCAAGCAGAATTGGAATTTGAAAGTCCAAGTGCCTTGCCACTTGATGCATTTCCTTTGGATTGAATACATCAGAATTCTGTTCTCTTTGCTGCACTGAGAAAAGGTAAAAGAGCTATCACACCAACAGAAAAAATTGGTTCTTATCACAGTTTATCTGCTCGATTCATTCAGTCAATGTTATTAATGGTTTAATAGATCAAAAATTGTTGCTTGAAGCACTTTCTTATCCTCTGTGGATGAAGAGTCATAAGAAAACAAAATCTGCAAACTTGAGGAGTTACTCCTTTACATGTAAATTTGAGGTTGCCACTGTGATAGATTATTGTACGTTGCAAATGTATTGATGCATTTATAATGCATGTGAATGGTTCATTTGATAGATCTTGGGCTTGATTCAAATCAAGCAGGAACTGCTCTAATTTACGCATTGCATTTGCCTGGCACTTTCTTACCACTGGCCTGAATTGCGCTACTATGCCTTTTTATTTCTCTGCTACTGCTTATTTCTGTGCTAAAGCTACAGGTGATAATTATATGATGGAACTGAATAATTTATAAAACAAAATGAGATATGACATGTGTATTTTGATTGCTTGTCTGACTCTTGGTTGAATACTTTGTGAGCGAGTCTTATCAGTGTGCTGTCTCTGATGACCTTGTTGACAATATTAAGGTGGAGATTTTATTATGTTTTATGGTCCCTTATAGATTTGTTGACATGAGTTTTTGGCACCCCCTTGGTGCCACTTACAATGAAAGCACTTTTTGTTTTTTGAAAGTAGAAAACTTAGTGAGCTTCAAATTGTTAATGTAAAATTGTCCACTCTTCCCCTTAAAATAATTGTATAGATAAGTATGGGCAGTTGGTCACACTGGGAAAGACATTATTGTACAATTTTCTTATAATGTCTTAAGGGCTGCAGTGGAACAGGCATTCTTTCTGTTCAATGGATGCTGAATATTCTGTTGACACGTCTGAGTCTGAATCTTCATTACTTCTATTGATGCCATGGGCATTGATTTCAATCAGGCCAGAGAAAATAAAACAAAACATCGCAAAGGAATAGGGTTTGAATGGTCATTTCATTTTGGCACCAATCCCTCCTACCAAATGTTCCCTTACATAAATTAGATTGAAAGAAAGAAATCAGGAGGAAGTCTTATGTGACCACCTTTTGAATGGGTTGCTTGGGGGGCAATCAGAGTCAATTTATGATTTGAAAAGTTCTTCAAGGGGGTTGGGGTAGGTGCCAAGAGCTTGGCTTGGAAGATTTATCTCGGTCATGGTAGGCCTGATAAATAGTGATGTGGAGTGAACCACTCAATTCTCAGTTGATATATGGATTGAACAACTTGATTCTACTGGTAGAATTGGTGGAGGACTGCTAACATGGTACTGGGTTCGTTAAAGAAAGGAAAAGAAAATTGAACATCATCAAACTAAAATCTAAAATCTCTAGTATATTGGTTTATCACGTACTCGTTTACATTTTTTTTAAGATGGAAGAAATGGAAGTGCTGATAAACACGATAACCCTTTACGTTATTATTTTAAATCATTTCATTTGTTTCACAATAAATTATTCACTTACTGGAATTATTTGATTATACACTAAAACTGACATTTTGCATGAAATAATAGATACGTCTGAAAATCTCTCTGGATGAAGCAAAACCAGACAATGAATATCCACTCATTATGGGTACTGGATAGTTATCCTTACCTGTTGTAACTCTTCTTTTGATGATCACGGAAAGAATTTTTTGTGGTTCTTGTTTTGATATTTAAAGTACATACATACTCCTAAGTTAATGATGAGATCTTCATATGTCTGCAGGCTAAACATTTAACAGTTTGAAACAAAACCAAATTGATAATAACCAAAATTTATTGTTATCATGTAGATCAAGATTTTGCCAAACTGACATTTTTTCTGGGTGGAAAACCTAAAACTAACTGTGAAGGCCTTACCCAGTTTTCCCAGGTGATGATACCCAGTTTTCCCAGGTGATGATAGTATAGCAATGAAATGCCAAAACTATTTTATTAAGTGTTACAGAAGGGTTTGGCGCAAATAAAGTGTTTCTTGGGAAATAACATGTAAATTCCATAACAACAAAGAAGCTGTGGGGTTGGGTAATAAATTCTCGTATGCCATCATGCTCTGTATAGTAATCTTGCTGCTGTCATGTGTCGGTGAAAAAGCATCTTCAACCTACGTTCTAATACAACTGATGTCTAGATATGTAGAACCTAAACCTTCAAAATGCAGTAATCTGATTCTATCAGGGCCAAGAAACACCACTAGGGGTTACGCTCTGCTAGAAAGACTACCATATGCTTTAACTGTTCACCACAAAATGGCTTGTGTATGTATGGTTGTTATGATGCCGAGATATATAGAGCCTAAACCTTCAAATGCAGTAATACAATTCTGTCAAGGCTAAGAAACACCACTAGGGACTTCACTATACTAGAAAGACTGCACTATATGCTTTAGATGTTTGCGGCAAGATGGCTCGTGTTTGTGGTGGTTGTTTTAGTCGTTAGATAGCATGCTGATCCCTCAAGACTCAATGTGTTACATGTCTTCAAGATAGGGATTTGGATCCTCTCAATATGGAGGGTAAATTGCTATTTTCGATTTACCCCCAAGAGAGGCTGCTAGATCATGCGATACAATCTACAACGAATTTCAATTAAATTTGAGAAGTAGTGAATTTTCAAGGTAAAATGAGGATAAATCGATCATCACAATTTTTGGAAATTTGGCATATTTAGGAAAGGCAAACTTTGTTACTTGCAGGATTTACCATTTAAACCCTCTGACTTTGCACAAATTGTTGGGAAACCTCTTATTATATTTTGAAGTTGATGAAACCATCTATTTAGTTGTTACTGAGTGAACTTGATATGAGGAATGCTGTGTGATTAATAATGGTATAAAATATACACAGTGATAAGACATCTACAAGCTGGATGAACTTTGATAGAGGGTGAACAAGTTCAGTAGAATGAAGTGTTGATGAGGACTTGGGGAGACCATGATAAGGAACAGCTAGGTGAAGTTTTGATCCCGGTGAAGTTTTGATCCTGAATGTACTTAGGAGGACCTATAGATAGCAAATCACAAATCAGTTTCGTAGTGGACAGCTAGGATAAACTTATTGGATTGCTAATAAAGGCAACTCTGTAGGAGATACTCATCATGTATTACATTAGCTAGATAGGAAGACCTAGACATCTTTTGATTTGATTTTGGAAATCATACAAAAGATTTGTGGCTAAGGTCAAGGTCTCGAATTCGACAAACGATCTGAGATCGAATCAAATCAGTTCTTGCCTATTTTGCTCATGCAGCTAACTTTATTTAGGGAAATCTCACTCTTGCCAGGAAAATTTAATTGCTTGGGCGGTCAGAGTTCCAGCTGTTGTGTCTATCGACTCCAACGGCTATTTCATCTTCTTAAAGATTCTCCAACGGCTAATCAAATGACTATATAAGAAGCTCAAATCAAACTGAAGGAGTCTGCAAAAAATTGAGAAAAGCCATGCATCTAATCTTGTCACATGCTGTTTGATTATTGCAACGTGACTCTGCTAATTTGTGATTCTGTCTATTAGTATCTCTTGTTGATTGTAATCTGTGTTTTGAGATAGCAGTGCTTGTTTATTGATAGCGGGATCTATCGACTTTGGGTAGAAACAACTGTGTTATAGTGTCTCTTGAGATTACTAGTGGATTTCAGCCTTGTTGGTGGTTAGCTTGATATAAGCCAAACCAGTGTAAAATCTGCTTGCAATATCTTCTCTCTCTTTACTTGTTTTGATATTTATCTGATGGAAGCATTTGCATACAATATTAACAAATTGTTCCTGCATCTATCAAAAGCTTGACTTGAATTATCCAGTGAAAATTTAGTTCTTTAAGTCAACCTATTCACCAAGGTTGCATTTTTTGCCTCAATATGAATGCTCTTCCAATGATCTATTTTGTTTACTTTAACTACAAAGCTCTCAGCTAATAATACTTATTTTCCTTTTTGTTTTTCTTTGGTTTTGCTAGGCTCTGATGTTTCAAGAGCGCAACCATTCAGTTCTAACTTTAATAACTTGTTGAACGAAAATCTATTATCCTAAGGCACTGTTGAGAGTAATCTTTCACTCCCATTTCTTTTCCATCAAGATTTTCTATCCATTTAACATTACTTTGTATGGCTTTTGGCTGCTTGTCGAGTGGCAGGGTTTGTTAATGGCGAAGGAGGTCTGGAGTACGCATCTCTAGTGACTTTGTAATTTGTAGAGAATTCACTACAGTGATGTGATTTCTTCTGATTAATAAAGGGCTGCTTATATAAAAGAATGCTTAAGCTCCTTCCTTTTCTATGTTGCTTCCACTTTGTTCTGCTCAACGCCGGTCCTAGCATGTTTCCTTTCCAAGCATAGTCGATGGTTATGGGGATGCATAGCCAGTTACTTGAGAATATTGATCATTATTATTGGGAATTCTTGGGGTTGCCTTCCAGGGACCTGCAATGGTAGAATAGACATGGGAGTGAAATTAGAGGCAATTATTAGCAGCAAGTTGTTTGTAATTGTGTTTGCTGTATTTTATGGCACTTCAGTAGTGTTTTGCTGGTTCTATTGGATTTGCAGAACAAGTTTTGTGGAGTCAAAGTTGCATTGGAATTTTGAGTCATGTGACTTATGTGATAGTAAATTTGATGTCACCTTGTGAAATTGCAATAGTGATATATTCCTTTCCCGGATCTAGCAGGAAAATTTTTGAATTAAAACTACCTGCAAGAGAAAGGTCATTATAGATATGATCAGTACCTAGTTGAATGCCGATTCTTGTAGTGGGAATGGGATGCATCAGATCTTTTATGTATGTTCTTATTCAAAAACCTGTAATGAGTCAATCTATTAGTACCTTGCTTTACTTGGCACTTAAAAATGTGAAATAAATCTGGACCATCATCATTTCCCGGGAACCTTATGAGAAGGTCGAGGGCAACCACGGTGGAAAATTCTAAGTATAAGCATCAGATTGTGGATCATGACAAAATCTCAACTATTTTCAGGTGTTAGATTCTCAAAATGAGATTTATTAGCCATTTGATTGAGAATATTTATCTACTTGATTATGAGCTAATTGGCTATACACATCATGCCCCATCTTGGAAAAGATGTCTGCTACTTTCCATAACATAGTCATTTCGCCGGCCATGTGAAGTTGCTTGTTGAGATTCACCTTTTCTCGTTTTCCTTTCCTTTTGTGAGAATGGTACAACATAAAGCCAGCCTTTAGCATAGTGTGGAACCAACTGATTGGGACCGGAACTTTAGAAATCATGGAGTTGAGCACTCATTTAAAAATTGTCAGGCTTAGTGTTGTTTTCAAATGGAATATTGCGTGTTGGTTGTTTGATTTTGATGTCGGATTATTGTAACAGAAGTATGATACCATTTTACATTGACTCTGCATCTGTCTGTGACTTCAGGTAGTTTTTTGGGCATTTCACAGGTTATATCTTTGGTCCCCGTGAATTGATGACCTACAGGTTTTGTGTTCCACAAATGGTGAAGAAAAATTACAGCAGTGGATGCCAAATCCCGTCATCTTGAAGGTAAGGTAACTGGAACAGAGTTGCTTTGGACCCAAGAGATTAATTTTCAAGATGAGGCATCATTTTCAGTTGTTACATGAATACTGCATGTCATTTCGATCACTTAACTAAGCAACATCTTTGATTTTGATATAGCATCCTGCATTGCAGAGAGGGTATCATTCTCTGCAGTTGCACCAATTGAAGCTTGAGTGCTACCAAAAAACTTCATGATCTTAGTAACTTCCCCAAGAAATGAATTCAAATTTGGTAACAGACGGTCAGGCAAACATTGTTGCCTGATCTCATCTCGCTTTACTTGAACGCCATTTTGCTTTCGAAACTCATGTGATGGTGAAAGTGGCAAATGTTACCGGTGTCGAACTGTAGAAAGATTTAATTGCTTGTTGCACAGTTTCTATTTAAGTCCTAACTGCCGTTGAAGTCGACTGGGATCGAATTTGGTGGTTCATGTGGTTACTCAACTTTCGTCTGATCTTTCAAGGAAAGAAAGCAAGCCTTGCCTCTGCTTTACAATCACTCCTAAAGTAATATAAGAAAACAAAATAATGTACAGAGCCCATCCAAAAGAGCGATGCTGCAATAACATATAGAATACAGAGCACAAGGGGAAAAGTCTAATACAAAGCTGCCCATCACGTGGAATCATCTAGAGAACACAGGAAAAACACTGATATGTCAAATACAGAGACGTGCAATCATCATCATGGGAACAATCTGGTAGTGGGTGGACTCCACTTATTCTTATTATTTTTCGTTTTTTTTTTCCCTTGAATCATATACAACGCGGCTGCTAACAAACGAAGAAGATGGACGGATCGCAGCAACACTCGTCGATGAGGCAGCAGCAACACAGGGCCGCAAGGCTGCAACCAACCAACAAAACATCACCAATTAAATTTCTCTCGCAACCATGTGAACATGAAAATCTTGCTGGCCCAGAGAGAGAGAGAGAGAGAGAGAGAGAGTGAGAGAGTATACCATCCTTCGAGAAAACCCGGCTCTCTTCTGGGAGGAGGAGCAGCATAGTACTGGGGAGGCGCTTGTACGGGAGGCCCTTGGTAATACCCTGCAAACCCAACCACCCACCGCCGTGCAAGATCAGGCATGAACATGGTTGAAAGAGAGAGAGAGAGAGAGAGAGAGAGAGTACCTTGGCCTTGAGCAGGGTAAGGATAAGCGTACTTGGGGGCTTCGCTCATTTCTCACGACCTTGCAGGAGGAGACCCCAGAAAACTTTGCAGAGACTGCTTTTGTGAGCTCTCCTTGGATGAACTTCGCAATCTGAGCTATGATTGCAACAGAGAGACTCTCTCTGTGCGGGCGCTGGGTCTTGTCTTATATAGCATTGGAAAAGTAGGTAAATTGCAACACGGCACATGACATACGGTAGATGTAGGCGCGCGACGACTTAGAAATTATAAGACATCGACACCGATTGATTTGAGCTGCTTAACATTTGGATCCCACATAGAACTTACGGTTGAGATCAAATTGAGTTCATGTGTCCTGCTATCATGTTGGTATTGCCGCTCCATGTGAACGCGTCATTTTACTTTATGACCATACAATGATTGCCTTATATAAGTGTTATTCCATGGTCCAAATATATCTGAGGGCGTGTTTGTTTACACTTGTAAGCTTTCGCCAGAACTTTTGAACATTATTAAAGTTGTAATAAAAAAGTATGAAAACATTGCATGCGAAGTTACATATGAACATGGTGCGGACATGTTGTGGAAGTTTCGTGAGTTCAGAATAAAAAAAGTCAAAAGAGTGATTTGCAAGATTTAAATTAAACTAAACATTTAAAAAAAAGGGGTAAAAATTGATCCAGCTTTGTTTAAAGATTAAGCAACGAATGAAACATATAACTTGGGCTTTTCCATAGAAATTATAAGGAACTCTTCAAACTTCTAATAGACCCTGAAAATATTATATACAACTCTACCTGTCGGTCGTTATATATCATAAAAGTCCCAAGTGTTTCATGTTCAAGAGTCAAAATGCATACGCCGAAAAATTAGCATTAGCCATAAGGTAATAACTAAAACTTAATCCAGACATGCTAGATGATTTGTGCCATTAGGTTGTAATATTTGTATCCAATCTAATGATTCTTATGCTTTGGTATGTGCACATGGATTTTGCCGCCGGTGTAGTTTACACTTCTTAAGCTACAGTTGCATGTATCTAATACACATGAGCTCAAAGTATTGTAGTTATTAGATGACGTATCACATAAGGTTCACTATCATCTCACGATCAGCATTGATCAAGCTTGTACGTAACTATTCATGCAATTTTCATTTTCTCTCGCTCTCACTTTTATCAAATTCAAATTCAAATTCAAATTAGTCGAGGTGCAACTCGTAGCGTCCATAGAAAAGGTTATCCAATGCACGGCTTTTTCTGTCTTTTTGACTTTTTGATTAGCGGTCGAAGTCATCCTTATGTGCTTATCTGCTTTTTCTTTCTTCCTCCTAACAGTCTCGTGTCTTGAACTGGGGGAATTTTTATGTGCGTCAGTGATCACTAATTTCCTTTATTTTGTAACTATTAAGGAAGGAGAGAAGATTCATCGAAATCGAGATCCTTCGAAAATGACGCAGACGATAGAATATTGGGCTTTGCCTCCTCGTCTGCGTTCCCTAGTTTAGCACCTTCGTTTTCCTTTAAATTTGCTCTTTAACCAATGCGAGAAATACTGAAATTCATATTCTAAATGCATTTTATTAAATGATGTGACAAATAATAAGTGATCATTTAAATTGGTTGATGCATTTACACTGGTACAGGAAACCAGTGGGATGATTAATAATTTAGACGACGACGTCTTTCAAAGAAAGGAAATACAATCTTTGTAGATAGCCACAAGAAAATAGACTTTATTCAATTTTTTCATAATAAAAGTGAGGAAAATGGAGTTTTGGGGACAGCTCATCTTGTCCGTTGCTTGAGATTGTACCCCTGTGGACCACACCGCCAGTTTTCACGTTGATTTTCTTTCCCTATTTTTGGTGATTTAGCCTCAAGCCTTAAGTTTTTTTTTTTTTTTTTTAAGGTAAGAAAAGGGACAGAACTTGACATTGCATCATTACTCTCTTAATAAAACATTATCCAATCTCATCCCCTAATAATGAAGGAAGTAAACCTAATGGTGGTCTCCAGAATTTGCCAGTCAATCTCATGTATTTCTTTCTCTAAAATTATGGAGAATCTTGACCTATTAATAATCTTTCAGCAATGTCACTAAAACAAAGCAATACAGTTGATTTTTGAAGTAGGGAAATGGCCGCTGACAAATTCATCTCCACGATAAGTTTGGTAAGCAATTTCGCTTTTATATTTTTGGAACATTTGCTTATTTGGTTTGCATTGGAAAAGGAAAATAATATCTTACATTACATGCTTGGAGAACACAAAAACTTTCGATCCTCTTACCAAAGTCGCTCCCTCTTGCACCAAAGTCATTAGCGAAAGCTTTTCCTTAGATAACTCTTTGCATGAGGTTATTGACTTATTGGCACGAATCTACATTGGACGTACTTCTTTTTTGTAATTTAATGAGATAACTTCTTTAATATTCAAAATTTTTTGCTCATTAATTTTATGATTTTGGGGTCCCCCTTTTTTTTTTTTTTTTTTTTTTTGCTTTTTGGAGAAAATGTGAATAAGATAATAACATGGTCGGCGCTTTTCTTGTGGTGTCAATAAAGTTGGGAAGCGTGGGGGCAAGAATCATGTGGTGAACTGGATGGCAGTGCTTTTCCGTCGAATTTGACTGTGATTTTGTTTCGGCTAAAAGAAAACCGTGTGGGCCTTCGCTCAAAAAAGTAAAAAGTCGGACCGCTGAATCGATCTGACTAGTCCTCGCATCGACGATATATCCAAATTTAGCTCGATATTCATTACAAAAGAGTCCGAATTTGACCTTCTCTCATGCTTATCTTGCGCTCTTTGATTTGCATGACCTATATCCGATGCAAATATGTTATGTACACATGTGAGTGGTGTAAAAGAAAGAAATCTTATATATGCTCTCTTTGTTTTGTGAAAAATAAAAGATTTGAAATATATTTTACTAAAAACGATCGTTTGTATCGCTTGAAATAATTAGTTAATAGAAATTGTTTTTATTATAGATAGCAATTTATGTCTAAATATTTTCGCAAACGATGAAAATATTTTTTGTTTATTTCGTTTTTGTAAGAGAAACAAACAACTGTTTTCAGGAAAAATATTCTCCAAATTATTTATTTTTCTCGAAACAAACAGAGCCTATATGTCTATAGATAAAAACAAGTGATCACTACTGCTTAAGTGAGCATAATTAAGTGGTTTAAGCTTTTGGGTATCGGTAAATCCAACTAAATTTTCCATTGGCTCGAATTATTAGCTTTCTCTTGGATCTTCCTGTCAATAAACACTGCTTCTCTTTTGACTTAAAGTCGGCCACAGATAGGTACTACTGACTCGCTATCCGACAGTAGTGAAGATATGCGAAAGAGGGAGAATGCGCTACATCGGATCTTGCTGTAGTACAAAGGTATTGAACTTCTACGGTGTGACTCTGCAATTAGGAATTTAATGTGTGGTTTGGACTAGTGATTTGCCCTGATAAATAATCTCATCTTGTAACAAGGAAAATTATTGCGTGAAATCTCATGAATTCGACATTGATTCATAACAATAGCCGGACTTTCAAAAGTTACGGATTACCCACATGAATTTTGATTTTTATTGTAGCCACTAGTTTTGACACTCGCATAGTTGCTACTTACCCGAAAATGGATTTGCTAATTTTTCTTTACCAAAGTAAGCTCTATTATATGGTTAATGACGTAAGAAAATGGCATAAGGATACAAGAAGTGCCAAAAGTTTTATACGATGCTCACTTTAGTGTCAATAAATTTCTGCCCAATCACTTAAAGGTCAATTCCGATTTGGGTTGCCGAAAATTTGACATAGTAATATTTGTCAAATACCTTGATCGATGTGGCTCGCTAGCGCTCAGTCAACAATAATAGCCCTAAACGACATCTTCTACATCTTTGTCCTGAATGTAGACCCTAAATTTTGTTTGCAAACAAAATTTAGACAAGTTAGGGTTTTTCACCAAAGTGAGTTAATCCAAATTTAAAGTGAAAAAGTTAGGCGGTTGTTCATCAAAGTGAGTTGTTCGAAAGTATTTTGGGGAGGAACTTAAGGAATCTTATAATATTTTATGTTTCGTAATTGATAGGTGGACCATCACATGATATTACATAAGCACTGTAATGTCTATTGGATGGTTAATTTTCATCCTTCAACGGTGGAAACGATGAACATATGAAATTGTTAAGCATTTTGGGTACGTATAAAATAATTAATAACATTTATTTTAGGATCCATTGATTTAATTTCATGTTACATGTAATTAATATATTGAAATCGAATATTTTCTTACTATTTATCCTTAACAAGCACTCCAAAAACTCGTTAATAGATAACACACACACACATATATATAAACACACACACAGATACGTACGCGCGTGCACTAGTGGACATTAGAAAAAGGTTGTCTAGCGAACTAACTCGGCATCAGTAATTAACTAAAGAGGAGCATCCGGGACTCATGCTGAGAGTTTCATACGCAAGCCATGGTCAACACCTTGTATTGTGGAGTGGTTCCATGTGGAGTGGTTGGAACTTATGTCTGAAGGACCCCAAGGAAAATTGGTCCACAAAATTCAATATTATCTTGATTTGGTTCGCATTATAATATAATGAAAAAAAAAGGTTATAAACTTCGATAGATTAGATAAAAAATAAACAAGTGGCACTTTAGGGACTTTGTTAATTAGTCCACCAACCTTAATTTTGGAGGTTCTGATCACTTTGAATGTTAGTGTAGAATAGTCATTTTACCTAACGTCTCATATGAAATTAAGTGACATGACATCAACTCCTGAGATTATCACGTATTGACAATAACCCAAAAGAAAAACGGATCAACAAAATATTTTCACTAAGATTCAAATTACGAGACCCAAATGATGACGAAGCGCATGGATAATTGCCTATGTCACTTATAGATGACGAAGAGGCAATTATCCATGCACTTCGTCATCATAGATATTTTCACTAAGATTCGAATAGTCAAAATTGAGGTGCTTACGTCACTTATAGTCACTTATAGATGACGAAGCGCATGGATAATTGCCTCTTCTAACTATCTGAAAATATAAATATTATTATGAGTTTTACTATCAGTATGAAAAACCTATTGCTTATTGATTGACATATCTACACAAACATAGTTACATAATTAAATCCATTCAACATGTCGACTGTCCTATAATGGAAATGTAAATTATTTTATATATTGATAGCGGAACTAATAAAAATATAAAAAATGAAAAATAAATGTAGAAACCGTTGGTCCATCTCTCGTCAGTAGCCCCATCTACATTGCGCTCTAGCTTTAGCCCCTGCCGTGTTGTGTGGTCCAGCCTAAACGAAAAAGATTACCCATGAAAGAGACCCAAAGTTGGGCCTTGACCTTAAGGCCATATTTTGGGCCTTGTGTTGGGCCACACGGCCTGAAGCAAATTCCTCGAGAGCGTGGGGAGATTGTATTTTCTCCTCAAAATAAAGAAAATGCCCAATACAAAAATTGACTAGAGATTTGCAATGACAGGGCTTAAACTTTTGACCTCGCAAAATATACGTTACACCTCTTCACCAATCACCACTGGGCATCACGCCTAATGGTGAAAAATCACACGGCTTCGTTTGTTAACTCGTTTCATTGAAGTGCACGCTGTCTTAGTACTTAATTTCCACAAGTAACAAAGCTGATTAGGGGCGCGCATAACAAAATTTCTATTTCTCGATTTTTCCGTTTCTCGTTCCTCGGAGCAGGTTTGGAATAGAAATCCGTTTGGTAACTCAATTTGATTTCTCTATTTTGAAAACAGATTTCTATTAGAAATAGAGAAATCGAAGAAAGAGAAATTTTTAATCTCGAGTTTTTAAAATAGAAATCGAAGTTGAAATCAAACCATATAAAAGAACCTTGCGCTTTCTTGCTAACTTAATTCACTCATAACCACAACTTCACAAATTATTGCTAATTTTTTTTTCTTATTTTGCTCGTGTTTTTTTTTTTTTTCAATTTTTTTTGGTAGCTTCCTCATTAGGATGAAAGACAATCGAATGGGTCCCCAATTTTCAAAAACGACAAAAGTTCTTAAATGCTTACTTAAAAACAATGGGGCTCTTTCCTCCTAGAAAGGACGCACGCGCATGTCAAGTTGAAAAAAAAGTTCTTACGCAATAGATGAATAAAAAACATGCCTAGAAATTTAACCTTGTTTCTTTACGGATTCAAAATTCTTGCAAAATCAAAATAATTAGATTGTTACACAATCTTGAAATTTAATTCGAAGGCAAGAGATTCAAGAGAATCTCTCTCTTTGCTATATGCAAGGGCCATTAAAGATTCATTGAGCAACAATAAAGAAATTAGGAATGAGCAACTAGACTGATTCAATTCAAGAATCAAAATAAACCGACCTTCCCTCGATTAGTTCCTAACCATAAACTTTACTTCAAGGTAGAATTCTCATATATTCCTTTACAGCATCAATTTTATTTTGTTGATAATCTTGTATAATACTAGTCTTTGATAAAATGATAGGGCTATATAGGCGCCATTGATTGCACTCATATTCATGCTTCCGTAATACTTGTCTGAACCTACGCAAGATGAGCTTGCAAATGATACATTGACCGATGAGGGAAACCAAATAAATACTCTTAGGAAAACCATTGCCAATAAAATGGCAAGAGATAATAATATGCCGGAAATTCCATGAAATTGTATTTTCAACTTTTGTAATGTACTAGTATTATTTCGACTATTATTTTGTATTTGAGGATTTCCTATGTTGTTATCTAATCAATTTCTATTCCTAGAAATAGAAATTTTATTCTGTTATCAAATGGATTTTGCCCGAAAATAAATTTTGAATCGTTATCAAACGGGTTTCTTTCTTTCGCTTTAAACTTGTCAGGGGAATAGAAATTGAGAAATCAATTTTCGGCCATAAATCAATTTTGAAATAGAAATTTTGTCATGTACGCCCTAGATGGACATGGTCGTGTTCCCTCTCTCCGCAAATTCACATATTGTGCTATCTAGTCTCGGAACTTATGAACGAAAGTGTATTTTATATGCGACTCACACAATTGAAGTGGTGCGATCGATCAATCTCATAAATAGCCTTTATGAATTTTGTGAAAATCGCATGTGTGGATAGTCCTTGCAAAATTACAAGGCCCATTTTCTGAGCTGGTCCAGGTGAAACCCAGCATTAGGCCTAATATATACGTAATTTTTTTCTTTTTTTTGGGGGTGGGGTGGTTTAGGAGTTGGGGCTGTGCATGGGAAGATGTGTTTACTACTGATAATGCTAGGGATAGGAAATTTATCTGATGAAATGGGGTTATGAAGTGATGCAACGGATTTTGCTAAGTGCCTTACACCATGCTCTCCATGGTGAACCGACTTTTGGTTCGTTACTTATTTTCAATTTGGAAAATTTCTACTTTTTATCCTTATACTTCCAAACTTTTTTTAATCAAGCCATTCTACTTTCACAAAATTTTTAATCAAGTCTCTCTACCATGAAAGATTCGATTGACATAGCTGTCAAACAATGTCCTAGTGTGACATGGATAAGATATGTTCAATGTGGAAGTCCGTGTGATTGTCCACATTACCTAAAATTTTTTAGAGAAATTCTACTATTTGTCCATATACTTTCACTTTTTTTTTTTTTTCTAATCAAGTCCCTATACCTTAGTTTGTCTAATCAAGTTCTTCCACTTTTACAAATTTTCTAATCAAATCCTTCCAACATCAAAATTAGCCAAATGCAGCTAGCATGACTATTAGACTAGGTTGTAATGTGATGCGGAAAAAGTTTTTCAATGTGGACATTGATGCCATAGTTGACGTCCACATGGCTAATTTTATCTACATTAAACTTTGACATTGTCCACATTAGCTATATTTTTCCACTTATATCCACATGGGCATTTGCATATTTTATTATTGTCATACTTTGGTATTGTGCGATGGCCATATCAGCTGGATTTGGTCAGATTGGTGTTAGAGAGACTCGGTCATAAAATTTTCATGTGCAAAAGGACTTGATTAGACAAATTAAGAATATAGAGACTTCATAAAAAAATGCTTTGAGTACGTGGATGAAAAGTAGAGTTTTTTTCGTAAAATTTGTGTATATCATACTCATACAATGTCTAGATTGACTAAATTTTTCTGCGCGTTTCGGCAGACAATCTGGGTCCAAAGCTGCTTAAATGATGGGCGAACCTTTTGGGCTCAATAAGGTTTGTGGCTCGCTGCTAGTTTTGTCAGCTCAGTCCCAATATCCCTCTACTAATGACAACCTTGTAGCATTCGCTGCTTCAAGATCGTAGTTTCGGTAGATTAATGAGTCGATGATGCTAGAAAATTGATGAAGTAGTGGTTTAAAACCTCCTCCGGTTGTGTCGTTTAATAATCGAACTCTTGACTTTGGTTGAAATAATTAGTCAATGTTTCACTATTTTGTCTTTGCCCTATACAACTCTGCAAATCGTCTCTCCCCACAAGCATGATTTCGAAGACATTTGAAATGGTATACAATTTACCCATTTCTTGCTTATTGGCTGGATAAAAATACAATTAGCAACGTGTTTTGCTGCTTTTATGTACATTAAGTAAACTGAAAATAATAAAGATCTTTAAATTCTTTTGAAACAAAAACGAACGTGATATTTAAAACTGCAACAAAATTTTTCTCACAAACCATAATTTCTGATGACCTGAAGTGTGTAATTACCCTTATTAGTCGCCATTTTAAAGTTCCTTTACTTGCAAAGGCTGGCTACTTGGGCTGGGCCTTAGTTAATAGTCAGCGCATCTTTTATTTCCTTTTATGGTAAAAGAGATCATCCCATTGACGATGATCGATAACAAATAGAAAAGTATGATTCCGATCTAACTAAAAGTTGATACTTAATTAGATAAAGGTGGCTGAGATCCTGTTAAACATCTCATATCAATTTGCCTTGCCATACATGTCAAGTCAAACCTGCGAAAATAAATTTCTTCATTTTGTGGATACTATTTTAAATTGATAACTGCTTCATTCATATGTCAACATTCAAACTTACATGAATGCATTCAGTCTCTATTTCGTGTAATCAATAATATGCATAAAAAAATTAGTACACCAAATTGTGGGATCAATTGAAGGTGAATGGCACTGCAATCCTAATTTTTTCATACTTGGATTTTCCTTCTCTTATGTTTTGCTATGACTATTGTGCCATGTACTTGCATTTTGTGCGCTTAGGGAACCGTGTGAACAAAAGAATGTGGCGAGGTTAACTTATTCTCATCAAAATCACATTCTCCCACAGAAGAAGTGCATGTGATGGAGTCACCACAAGGAATGGGACAAAAGTCCGGATGGAGCAACTGTCCCCCAAAACACCTATCCATGCAAGCATATATATATTTGCTGCTTTAGTACGTTTCATCAATTCTGAGGAGAGCATTTGGATGCTAATGGTTGGCTTCATCCGGAGTGCTGGAATCTTTGAATTGGATTGGATAGTCCCTCGTCACCATCATTATTATTACTATTTTATAATCCAGGGCACAAGCCTAGAGCGGTCATGAAACTTTATGGATCACCTTCTGGGTCGGACGAATCAAGTTGAGTCCAAACCTTTGACCCGTATACGTGGCCCTGATATGTAAAGCTTGCAGGTAATTGGTAGGATACATACAGATGATCCCAGTTCTCAAACTAAAAATCCCTTGCATCCCTATAGACTATCCCTACCTTTAGCTACCCGAAGGTTGATGGAACACCCTGCAAGCCCCATAAATTGGGTTACGTCAAGATCTTTGGTTTGTACAAGTGACATTCAATTTAGAGTAATTTGTATGTGATTGATGGGATTTTAACATATGACCTCTAATTTTCAAACTGGAAATTCGCTTAACCCCAACCAACTATGGGTACCTCAATATTATGATATTATTTTTTATTTCATTATCACTATTTGGCTCTTTCAAATCTTTCTCTAACAATGGGTATTCATTAATAATCAGCACTTGTATCGAACCTGAGCAGTTATCTAATAAAGAGACCAACATGTTATATTTTAAACCCAAGGGCTCTTCATGCAAATTAACAACTAGATGTATGTTTGAATTGGAATGTATAATCTTATCGATATTGTTGATGAGATGTTGTTGTTGTTATTGTGCTTTCTAATTGCTCAGAAACTTATATAATATATTGATCCTGAACAGTTGCCCCTAAAAACACCTGCATGTACATTTATAAGTTTGATGGCTCTATTCATGCAAAGCGTCAAGCACAGATGTCGGCCTAGCCAAACAAGAAAAGGAAGGATATTAGAACATGCGTTTGCCAAGGAAATTAGGGTGTTTCTCTTTTTGTTCCCGTGATTTTCCAATAATACATTAATTTTCAAAACCTATTCCAAAAGAATCAAAGTCAAGGGAGCTTGGAATTAGCAAAAGGCCCTGTCTCTCCAAATTCAACATTTTTCAATCATGGGTCAAGACCAAACTTATTTGTTATTGGCCCTTTCAAATGTTTGGCAATTTCGAGGTAATAATCTTTATCTTTTCCAGTCCTTTATACCAACTTTCTCCTTTTCTGACTAAATAAGGAACTGTGGCCGCATGTCAATTATCAAAAACTTATCATTGCCCAAACTCTCAGAATAACTTTCGTTCATTAATAATTTTCATCAATTTCAAAGCTTATTGCTTGCGGAAAACATACATCAATTTGTCACCGGGATCCAATCGTATCCAGCCTTTAGGGAAACAATTTGTCAATCACATTGTCAAAAGACTCCATGTGGACATCTGTCACTACACTAGCCCCAAGAGATGAAAGTAGATTTAAAAATTGATTCTTTTATATGAAACTTGTGTAAATTTGATTGGATACTTTTCATAGGTAACTTGTGTAAATTGATTGGATGAGTATGCTTTTATGTTTTTTAAAGCTATTTTTGGGAAACACCCGAATTATGTAGAAAACAAATTATTTCTTAATTTCAGCTCAATTTTTTCTCAAAAGAATTCCATTAAAATTCATGAAAATTACTTAAAGACAGAATTCTACTATTTGTAGAATTCAATAAACAAAGGTATGAACATATAAGTGTTTCATGAAACCTCTCAAATCTAACAAAGCATGCTGTATCATTCTGAAATAAACTCCCTTTCATTGGTTGTGATTCTCTCTCCAACAAACTCACTTCCACTTTTGTCCTTCTTGTTGTAAATAATACTCACTTATTCATAAAGATGCATATCACCCGTTATATTTAAAACTCAAATGGTGAGACTTTTTTTCTTCATATATATTCCAAAGTTCTTTTTTCCCTCCCTGTTTTGTTTGCTCTTTGTAGAGTTATAAGAATAATCCTCCCAAAAGTAGTGTACTGAATAAAAATTGAAACTTTTGGACTTCATATAAACATGGATAAAGAGTTGAAAAATGTCCCAGCTCTAGGTCATTCTTTTTAGTTTTTTATTTTTCCAACTCATCTCCTATTACCTCTTTCAAATCAATGATGGTTTGTCAATCTGTTAAGGTTGCTTCATCTTACAAGCATTCGTGGGCTGTCAAGCCAATGAGTAGAAAGACATTTTCCCGTGTAGGAATTAAAATATGTTATTATTAAACGCAATTTATTTATAGGTTACCCCCACAGGGGTTGAAACTAGCCCCTTTTGCATAGAAGTCCCCATCCACTGGGATACGAAATGCAGGCAATTTTGTGGGAGAGTCAATGGAGTAACAATGAGGGCACGAATACAGATGTCCCAAGAAGTAGGTGATGCAGAAAGAAATTCATAGTACAGGTCAAAGGGTGTGACCCCATTGACAACACAGGCGGACCGTGATATCTTGTACGTGACTTTTTAGCTGCATGATTACTCCTTTTGACTCTTAGTACGATTTGTGTGTATCATTGGATGTCGCATATGATTGATTTTCTCTTTTTTGAATAATTTTGAGAAGCAATTTTAGTGGGAAACTCAAGGTGTGTTCTGTAGGAGCACAAACGTTAGTCTCCATATGCTCGTGGAGCTTCCTTACTTGACTATACATTTACTTATGGCTTACCTCATGACTTGACAAAATTTGGCCAAATTCGATATCAAATCCGATGTGCCAACGTACAATATTGATCGATGGTTCCATTCGGATTGGTGCTTGCACGGGACAAGGTCAACTTGATTTGATTCCTTGGCTTAGGGCCAAGTTTCCTTGTCATCTCTTGCTTGAAGTCGACCTACCGATGAAAATTTCCAAGTGTCTTTTGAGATTACTATTTGGCTTAGTACTCGTACATTATGATCTATAACCATTCACGAAGAACTTCAGTCATCTCTTCTTGTGGTCCTAGGTGATTAACGATCATAAGCACGAGCAGTACTCCGTGGCGAAAGTACGTCAACATCAAAAGCCATTGGTGAGGGCTCATACTCGACAATCTCAACATGCAAGTGACAAGTAAGAAGTTAGTCAAGTATGTTTTGATAGCGACTGGAGGCCCGTGATACTCATTTGCGTAACTAGTTCGCATCAATGTACGTGTGGATTATTAGAGAAACTTTTTACGTCAAAGTTCCTTGTGATTAAGGATAGTGAATAGTTCTCATCCGTTCAAACTACAAGTTGGACAAAATCATATTGCCTACTTTCTGAATATTGTACGATGTGCACGAGTTCAAGATGATAATCCTCAATGCAACAATGATTAGGATAGATATGAATCCGGCCAGGTTTGACAATAGAACATGTAGGTACAAAAGAGAGTTTGAAACTTTAATAAGGCACATTATTTTCCCAAAGAAAGAAAACTTTAGTAAGACAAAAGCTTGGATTAAAAAAAATACAGACAACAATTATAGCCATAAATAGGCCTGCATGAAACTCCTAGGAGCTTTAACGTGCTACAAGCCCTAGAAAATTCTCAGCCATAAGAGATAATTTTCTAGGTTTTTATTTTTTATTTTTTTTTAGGTTATTCATTAGTGAGATTTCAAATTGTTTTGATACCCACATAAAATCCAGCGAAGAAAAGAAAGTGGGAGAGATAGATACAAAAATTTCACGTGGAGTCTTTCACGGACAAAGTCACGTGAATATAGGCGAAAAGCTATTGAAGCTGAGTCGAGCGTGGAGCTAGACATGATCATTACAGAAATTGGAAGCACCTTTCAGTGGGTTTTGATGGCCCCTCTCACGGGTCCTGGGAATATGAGCAAACATGAGGAGAAAAACAATAGTGTAGGTCCAACCTTTGACTTTCCTTATGACATTTTGTACGTGGCAAATAGGAAAAATGGAGTTAAGGCATACACGATTCATTTAAAAGTGATTGATTCTTGGTAGTTTATAAACACAATTTATTTATATGACATCTCTTCATCATATATAGTTAAGCATTCCTATTGCTTTATTAAAAGAGATTTTGGGCCCTGCTAGGAGAAAAGGGAAAATGAGACTTGCAATGGATTATATACTCGATGTGGCATACATATTAAGTGAAGTCGCACTAAAAAGAAGATTACTAGAAACAATTCCCCCTCTTCGATTGCAATTGTTATGTTTCACTGCATAACATCGTTACCCAAATTGGTTAGGAGCGACAATTTGCGACGCTTTGAAAAAAGCACGATAAGAACGTACCACGAAAAGTATGTGTTTATAATGTTGTCAACCTATTTGATACAAGTAGTAAGCAGGTTGTGCTTACATTAAGCCCTTTTTTCTAGACGAGAGTAACAAACAGGGAAAGAAGAAATCTGTCAAACTAGTTCAACTTAGAGCTTTGATACCAATCTAATGTATGATGGAATTGAGAGATCAAGAAATTCATTTTTTGGAATAAGCGTGTGATGAGGATTTTCTGGAAACAGTAGATGAAAGGGTTTTAAATGACATGTATGGGTGGAAAATGAATTTACAATAGATAAAGCTCACCACCAAGACATAAATAAACATGCCATTAGCCAAGGATAAAAAACTTGAGGTTATGAAGTTCATCACCAAGACATAAAGGATTACACCACTCATCAAGGATAAAGTACTTTTGGTTCACCACCAAAGGAATTGGATAAAGAGCCGAAAATAAAAATTTGCTTACTCGAGGAAAATCTCATGTATAATCAAAAAAAAGTTTTAGGACTGAATTGGCACAAAAAAAATATTTATGACTAAATTGGCACAAATACAAAAAAGGTGTAGGACTTTTTTAACACTTCTCCCCATTAAAATATGCTAGAGGTCTCTTGGGCATGGGTAAGAGCAGCCTAGATGCATACTCTGCTTGCATCGCATTCAACCTCAAACTCTTTATCAACATATGTAAGGGCAAGGATAGGAGACACATAAAACTTTTGTTTATGATATCAAAGGTGTTGTGGGCGGCCTTAGTTCATTTAAAAATTTGTTTCTTCATGTTCCGAAATGGGAGATATGAAGGTGTTGAAATTCTTCACGAACCGATAGTAGAAAGAGACACGTCTATGGAAACTCCTTACATTAGAAACTAATTTTAAGATCAGGTTTTCATTGCTTCCACCTTGGACTTATAAACATAGATCCCATCCTCGGAAACTACATAACCTAAAACTATGATGCTTTTGAAAAGAACTGACACTTCTCCATCTTTGCATAGAGCATAAACTTTCTAGGGACTTTAGTTATCTATCTTAAATGAGATACATGCTCTGCATTGTTGCTACTATACATGAGCCTGTCATTGAAATACACGAGCATGTTGTTCACGAGTCTCATAAAGGTTCTGGGAGCATTAGATAAATCGAATGGCTTGACTAGCCACTCAAAAGGCCTTCTTCAGTCTGGAAATCTATATTCTATTCATCTCATTCTCTCATTCATATATGATGGCAGTCCCTCATATCAATTTGAAAAATACTGTTGAACCATGAAATTCATGGAGCATACCATTAAGTCTAGGCATGAGGTACTTATATATAATCATTATGTTGTTAATGGCTCGGCTGTCAACACAAAACTTGAAAGATCCATCCTTCCTCAACACGAGCTGGGTTGAAATTGAATAAGGACTCATGCTCTTCCTTACTTATCCTCTTGTGATAAGTTCCTCCCCACTAAGGTATGAAGGAATGCGCCACCAGCCAAGGATAAAGAATTAGAAGTTATGAAGTTCATCAAGGCATAAAGAATCAGACCATCAACAAAGGGTAAATAAATTTTGGTTCACCACCAAAGGAATTGGATAAAGAGCCTAAAATAGAAATTTGCTTACTTGAGGATAATCTCATGTCTATTCAAAATGCAAGTCTACTCTTACATGTGAGATCATTCCTCTAATTACAGAGAAACTTTGCTTAAGGACTAAACGAACATAAATAACTCTTGGAATATATGACTCTTGGGATCTAGCAACCAATAATGACTCTAGGACCTATGTCGACGCACATCAAGAAAGCTGACAATATATTTGAGATGCATAACAACTAGATCTAGATGCATAGTAACTAGGACTTGACTCTCGAAGTTTGTTCACCAGCCTAGGCAGTCGAACAACTAACTTGGAAGATTGACAGAAAGCCATGAGAATCGACCAAGAGTCACTTGGTAGTCGATCAGCAACCTTGGAATCAACAACTAGCCTTGTGAGTCAACATCGACACCTCCAGAATCAATTACTTCAACCTTGCACCAATTGAATCATTTTGTGGATGAAATTTGTCTTTCCTTGCATGAATAATAATTGAGATATTAACGAAACTTGAGTTGGGTTCAAGAGTCATTCCATAAGACCTAATGCGCCTGCATCAAAAGTTTAAATCGAGGAAAGCAATCTAACATGTTTCAGCCAAAATTGCCGAAAATAACTTGAAAAAAATATCTTAAAATATCAGAACATATTTTCCACTTTCCCTAATCACAGAATTACTTGTTAGTGCTTCTTATTGTTTATTGAAACTGGCAACCAAACCGATCAATATAAGATCATGCACAAACTCGAATAATCTGTAAATTTCTTGACCGATGGATGTAAAAGTAGAAAGTCGTATACCGACCCGAGTATGCGAAATCTTCCGGTTAGGTAGCTAAACGAAGATTATGGCATAAGACTTCTACATGACAAGCGCCTATAAGATTTATATAATCCCCAAAGTGATTAGATATGGGACCCAAGGGGCCGCTTGACCAATCAATCATTTTCTTACCCATAAATAAAATAATTATATAAATAAGGAAGAATTAAATAAACCAAAAGCGCAACGATTTGATACTAAATTATCGGGTAAGTTAATTGTAATCTAGAAAGCTAATTCAAAGTTCAAGCTTCCACGCTTGTGTACGTGTCGCAATGAACCGGAATGAGATCTACATTGAGGGTGCGAAGCTCAACTCACTATCGATGCGTCGCTATTAGGCATCACGCTCATCAATCATATTAAGAAGTCACTCTTATATAAGACAATTTGAACAAGTCGACGATCCGATCTCCAATTTTCTCCCTTTACGCCATCGCAAGTTTGATCTCCAATCTCAATTCTGTTTTTCCTTCTTTCTTTCTTCTCCTTAATTCTCTCTCCACCACTAGAAAAAATTGAAAACCGAGTGCACCACAAGTCCTAAAGATAACCCTGTTCATTAAATGCAATTAAATACTAAATTTTTATTAGATTAGGCAATTTTAGGCGCTTTTGTCGAAAGGATTTTTTTGTACTTTGTCAAAATGTTTAGCATTTGATTAAATCAATTGAATAGTTCATAACTTGATTGTATTATGTATACAAGATTTACGACTTTTATTGAACTTTTTTCTCTAATCTCATATAAATAAAATTGTGAGGCTCACCCCGGCGAGTAAATCCTTACCCGAGAACGTGGACGGGGCACTTTGCTTGTACACAAATGGATTAGTTAAGCAGAAACGTTTGGATTCCATGTGTGATAAATAGAAGAAATCAAAAGAGAACTCTTGAAATGCACGTTAATGAAACCGAGTAAAAGCTTTTGATTTTCATCCTATACTTTAGGGTTTCGATTGAATCTATTTTATAGTATGACAACGAAGTATGAATATATATTGAATATTAAATGGTGAACATGCATCTGTACCTAAATTAAATACCCTCCATCATGTTCCAAATCTTAAATATTATTACTCGATATTACTAAAAGGGACTTCATTGACAAGTATGTTAGGTGCACTTATTAAGTAACCAATCAAGAAAATTGTGTGATACTGACTGTTTTCATATTCTATGTAAAAGTACTTTGCAAATTGAATTATGCTAAATTAAGTATGGTTAAGGAGTGGCTAGAACATGTTAATATAATTCTTATTAATTTCATAGGATACGTGCTTGTGATATCCTAAATCTTGTCATAAAAGTGCAATTTTGAAAAAGTGTAATCGAGTTCTAAAACTTGTTAAGTTATGGCAATCAAGCACCTCTATTAACTTCGTCCAATTTGGTTAATGAAAAATACTGAAATGTCGATCAAGTTCTAAAATGGAAAATGTTTACGTGAACTAAAGTATGAAGTGTACAACTAAAATGATGTAGTTTTGGTGCAAATCCTTTTTTTTTTACCTAAAATCTTAGTTAAATTAGATTAAAATATTAAAAAAAAAATTAAGAAGGAACACAAACCCAAGTGGGGACTTGCTGGCCCTCCCCTCCGAGGTGGCCCGCTCACAAGCTCTTGCCTGTGACTCTTTTCTTTTTTTAATTTGTTTAGTTTGTATTTTTTTAATAAATATAGCCTCTTTTATTTTTATTTTTCAATCTAATTTAACTAAGATTCAAGGTAAAAATTAGAATTTGGACTAGAACAATGTTGTTTTAATCTTATACTTAATGCTTTAGCTAATGTACATGCCATGTAGAAGAGTGAAAACAACGAGAAAAGAAATCACGTTAGTATTTCCGTTAACTAAATTGGATGGAGGTAGCGTGAAAATTTGAATGTATCAATTTGATAGTTTAATGAAGGGACTTAATTGTTCCTTTCTCCAAATCTAGAATTACAAAGTCCTTTCTTACATTCGACGGTCACAACGTTAAATCCAATCAGCTATCTTCACTTTTAACAAGCTATATTGAGCTTTGACCATTTTTGAAGCATCTAACTTTATATCTTAAAGGAAATTATGAACAGGGGACCTCCAATGTATATAATCATCATGCTAAAAAGGGTCAACTTTCTATCTTATCTAATATCAACTTTATTAATAAAGTTCTACCGGTTCGTTTGTTTCTTGGAAAATAAATGATTTGGAAATTTTTTTATAAAAATAATTGCTTATATTGCTTGAAATAATTATTTGATAAAATATTATCATTATCGATAATAATTTATGTCTAAATATTTTTGTGGACAACGAAAATCGTTAATTCATTTTTGTAAACAATACAAGCAATCGTTTTAAGAATTTTTTTTTTTTTTTTTACAAATAATTCATTTTTCGTAGAATAATTGCCCTTCATTATGTGACATTAAATATGGCCAAATACCAAAAAGAAACCATATCTATTTACTCGTTGGACAATTTTAATAAGGCTTTATTCGTCATAAAGAACTCCCAACCCTTGATCCCAAGGGATAATATTGGTATGAAACTTTCGTCCACAATTGCCATCTTAGTATCCTACATGTTTACAATGTGGCGCTATAAAGAAACCCATGGTCCAAAAAAAAATCGGAGAAATGCTAGACTTATGAAAATCGAATCATTGATTTATTAAGCGATGTATTAGACCGTTATTAATTCTTGAATATGACCTATTTAAGTAAAAGACCGCTCATCATCTGACTTACCATTTAGTAAATAAATTTCATAAATTGGTCTTAATAAGAATTGCTAAAGAAATTGCTCTTGCAAATTAGGGTTTGTGGAGTAAATATCGGATCCACGTGGATGATGTGCGTTCAGCTCACATCTGCTCACATCTAGACCCGCCTCGGCTAATTGTGCATGTGAGCTCGCATACGGCCAACATTTTTCATGCCTACAGTCCGGGCAAATCGACGTGGGTCCAACTCATCAAAAGGTTGAAAAGGCAACCAAAAGTGCAGACAAAAGTGAGTGAAAAGCGGTTTTCTTGGAATGACCTAATATATTGTGGGCTGTCTACGGAAAATTAAGTACCTAATATATTTTTTTCCTTTTGGCTAAATTAAAATTGGCAGTTGTTTTAGATTAAAATCTTTTGGGTCCCTCATTAACTTGCGTCCTCTTTTTTAATTATCGATTCTCACTCTTAAGTTTTAAACCAAATGAGAATCTTGATCGGACTTAAAATTTTTAGATTTTATTTTTTAACATGATAGTAATATTGGCGTTGGATATTAGTTGTTCATGACAAATCTAATTTGTCATCTCATACATACATCAATTAGTTTTAGATCCTGTTTGGACTATGGCTAACGGCAATTGTGTTGTGCCTTCCTGGATTTGCTATTCCAACAAGACACATAAGGTTTATCTGTCGTGTGTATTTGTTGAACCCCTTTTTACAAAATAAATCTAGTCCAAAATTTTAAATTTTTAGTAAAAAAAAAAAAGAATTGTATGCACATAAACCCTATTGAAATTCCATATTCAAGTGATGTGCAATAACGATTTAACAATCAAAATGATGTGTGTTATCCCTAGGATCACTCTAAGCAAATAAATATGTGGCTCGAGAATAAAACCGATGGCATCCGAGACAAATGCTTAATTACTGAAGAAACTTCTCCAAGGTGCAAGAACAAATAATATTCAAACACTATTGTATCCTCATCAATTTAAAATTCATCTATGTTAGGTAGACTTTCTTCAATTTTTTTTTTTTTTTTTTTTTTTAAACTCTCTCTCTCTCTCTCTCTCTCTCTCTCTCTCTCTCTCTCTCTCTCTCTTTCATTGTCCCTTCAATGCATTGTCCGGAACGATCGCCGCGGTTTTACCACGAAACAACCTTAAGCAAATCCGGTCGTACTATGGTATGGTCCTCTCTCGTGGTCACGTCACTCTTGTTTTCCTATAATAGCAACATCTTTTTTCAGCACCCTCTGTCGCTCGAGCACAGAGAGTGACATGTTGACACGAAAATGTCATTTACCCTTTTAAAAAATAAAATAAAGGAATATATATATTTATATACACATACACATAAATATATAGATAATATACACATACACGAAAATGTCATTTACCTTTGAATTTCAGAGAATATTTGGTGATTGCATAAACCTACAATCATGTAATGACAACAGCTATTCAAGTTTCCACGCAGTTTGCGAAAGTAGTCGTCAAGATCTTTGCATCTCTCGGGAAACGGAGGCCAGTGGCTTTATATGCCCACATGTGCAAAGCTTAGCTTTTCTTTTACAGAAAAAGCAACAGCAGTTTTTTTCGCCCAAAAATTTTCAATTTTTGTTGCGAACTCCAAAGGATATCTAGCTATCTCATAAATTATGTGATCGTATATCCAAATAAGTAGCGAGGTGTAGAATTATGTGCGTTTGATAATTTAGAAAAGGGAAAAAGTGTATAGGAAGTTCTAAACCTAACGTATACAATGCAGTTGATGCTTAAATAATTTGATTGGTTTAATTATGTGCCGAACTCTTTTCAAAAAGCATAGTAGGGTCCTTTCAATAAATACTACTTAAATATTGCTTTGCAAGTTACTTAAATGGCATCATTTGTTGCACTTTCAATATAAATTTTAGGACTTAATTACATTTTCCAGTAAAAGTATAAGACTTAATTGAACTATTTTGAAAATATTTAAGACTCGATCACATATTTTGATAATGATTTAGGATACGATTGCATTCCGTGCATAAAATTTAGGACTTATAGTGTACTTTTTCTTTTATAAAGGTGATAAAGGTCCTAAAACACTAATTCAACTCTATAAAATTTGGACCACATCTATTGATAAATTATACATTACCCGAAAAGAGATGGCCTTGGAAGCTAACTATCAGGCAGAAATTCCCTGCTATTAATCTCCATAGGAAAGAAGAAACTAATTTTTATGTTAATCGTGATCGGGATAGGGAAAAGTACATAAAACCCCACGTTGCATCCTCCATTTTATTTTTATTTTGGGCATAGATTCTGAACTTTGCAATTAGAGGTATCCGTATGAGAAGTATCCGGATATTGACCCGAAATAAGTCTGTCTTCTACAAGATTACATGGAAGTGGTGCAGAAGACCAAGCTACCATCTTAAGCAAAAACCTACTCTCGAAGCACCTGCCCGAAATCGTAAGTCCCGGTCACCCAACAAAACCCTAATCTCCTCCACCAACCATGGCCACCACACGTCATGTGTCAGATGGCATCTCATTTAGTTACATGATGTGTGACACATGTCCCAATCGTAAAGCAATTTATCATCAGGGCGCAGAATAAAGTTTGCTCAATAATAGCAAATATAACATATCTCAAAAGATTGCTATGTAGGATTGATAGATTCGGGGTCCATACACAAATAATATCATACCTAACTACCCAAATTTTGCGTCTAATGTGTGCCATATAAGACACATCAATTGCATTGGTGTCACTGTATAACGTAGCATGATGAGATTGCTATCATAGTCATGTCTAATTTAATTGTCTTCCCACTTGATTTGCTCTCCAACAATTATAGACTAATGCGACTGACATGCTCATTTAGGTCGTGGCATAAATTATTGCTGTTGGAGCATTTCATTCTCTTCAAACTTATATTAGATTCACAATCAGTAGTTGAAAAAGAGTGATATGTTTAATAAGAACATACGAGTAATGAGTAGAATATGCAAATTGCGGTAACCTAAACTCCTAAGTATATACTATTACACTATATGAAGTTATCCAACTATATGTGAACGGGTAATAGATTATTGTTGTTGTTTTTGTTATAACATGGCTGATTTCAATCCATATCACCAACGATTCTCTCATTCTTTGATGAATTTTATTTGTACTAATGATAATCCATTAGTTGATAATGACAATGATAACGATGACGATGACAACAATAATAATAATTAAAAATGTCTCAAGTTTGAGACCTTGGAAACAAAAGTCCAATACCTTTACCTAAGGAGATTGTCAGGAGAGAGTGCAAATTCCGAGCCTGTTAACATATATAGTTGGACCTAGATTCATTCAAGAGCTTATACAAATGAATTATGAGCCAGCTTGAATATATTAATTCATCCACATCACACCAATTCCATGATGTGGGACATTTTTCAATATGACTCACATATATATCTCAACAATCTCCTCCCCATGTGTGAACTCAGCCTTAGGTTTGATCCTTTATAATTTAAGTATCTTTTTGCATCAACATGTCTTAGTGAAAATTGCAACAGCAACAACATCTCAATAATAATAATGATCTATACTTAATGATAATCCATGGAAAAGTATGCATCATTACTCACTTTCCTAATTACATCATCGGGATGATAACTACCAAGGACCACATCGCAGAAATTAGCTATTCAGGCGTAAGAGTGCAAGGCCACACAAACCCATAATGAAGGTCTGCATTATGATCATAACAATCTCCACCTCACACTTTTGGGCACATAATGGAAGAACATTGCTATACCGACATCACCAACAACCATTGTAGGATTGCAACACAAACATTAAGAATTTTAGGATCAATACTATTGGAGAAGCGAGATTGTGAGATTGTGAGTTCAAAATCAAACCTCACCGATAAATTCTAAGGAAATTATATCGTCAGATTTGAGGGGCTTCACGTAAGATCCATGTAGTTTTGTCACAAATAATACCGAAATTATTTTCACATTGCGTGATGCGCCGTGGCAGACATGGGTGGGAGGATTTCCGCGGACCATGAAGCCCCTCCTCAGACAATATAAAATGACTTTAGTAGATCTCCTTTTCCCTCACCAAAAATTCACAATGGAAAAGGACTTCTTGCTTGGCAGGTCTGCCTACCGTGACCCGGAGAGAAATCCGTTTTCATAATTCGAACGTGGACGATGGGCTCCCAATCCGTGGACGCTAGCGGAGGGAAAGGCCAAAAATGGGTACATTGAATTTCAATATAAATATCATCTGCCGGAGCTATTAAGTCAAAAAGTGCCCCTTCCCCTGCCAATTCATTCCACATGAAATTTTCTATGAAACGAGATGGTTGGGGATGAGGATCGATGCATCTATGCTTGAAGACAAACTGCTCTATATAAAATGACAGAATGGGAAATGAGTAAACAGAAAGCTAATGAACAAATAAAATAAGCTGAAAAATGGAGGGGGAAAATTCTTCTTGGCCGCTTGTGGTTGTTGCTCGACACCTGGAGAAGGAAATGAGACATCGGTTGCCCAGGTGAAAGATTCACGTGGGTGGTGGTCTGCAGGAGACGGTGGCCTTGTCCCCCCTCCGTCGCCTCGAGACGTGTGCGGTTGTCTTCTTTTCTTTATCGGAAAAACATAGGCCTTGTTCTTTCACATGAATTTTACGTGACCTAGTTAGGGCTAGTGAATCGACAAAAAATATACATAGATAATTTATACAAATGACATATCGACTTTGATCTAATATATAACATGACCCTTAAACTTTTAATTTATTCAATATAATTTATGAACTGTAATTTACTGTGCAAAGTTATCCATAAATTGTTAATTTGTTCAATATGATATCTAAATTTTGATCCAATATTCAATGCGGTCTATGAATTTTTAAATATTTTGATCCAAGAGATCGAGAATTATGGAGAAGAAATTAAAATTTTGAGGACGACAATGCATATTTGATTAAAATTCATGGATCATAATATATAAATGAAAAGTTAAGAGATTACATTACTTATTGAACAAAAGATTAAGGATAATTTGTCTTATTACCCATAGAATTTAATGCATAGACTTGATTCATTATCTGATTTTTGGAAATCGTAATAAAGTTGATTGGCGTAAGGTGTGTGAGATTATGTGAATTCATAGCTAACTATTCAAAAACCTTAAGCTATTAGAAGAAAACGTGATTTAATATATAAATATTTTAATACTTCTCCTCAAGGCAATGAGGTCTTGGCCGCTTGTTTTGGTACCATGTTGTGAGATTACGATCAATGTTACAAAAATTTAAACCGTTAGATAAATATATGGTTTAATATTGAAATATGATGTCACTAAATATCTGAAAAGCAGTTGAAAAGTCTTTTTCTCTCCCTCTCTCCATTGTCTTTTTAACCTTCATCCATGGGAGAATGTTTCAAATAGTCTCACCCCCTCCATTTATTATTGATTTTATTTGAGTTTGTTGGTTCATTTCTTCTTTTTTCTTCTATATCAAGATCTGGGAGTTCTCTTCTCTTGGTCTAGTTCTAGATCTGAGAGTTTGAACTCTCCTAATTTAGTTCTAAACTTAAGAGTTATTCTCTCCCGATTTAGATTTGGGAGTTTAATAGTATTTTTGGGGATTTGATACCTTTGTGCTTTATCTGTGTACAGGTACTTTGCTTCCAATTTCAATGATGATCAGAGGAGCTCTAACGTCTTGCCGAACTATGAAGATTTGCTCTTCCAAATTTTAGATATGTGTTTTTTTAACCTATTTTGATTGACTTTGTGTGGCAATGGTATAAAGAAAGCCGAACCTAAACATGCACCAGTAACTAGCAACATCGTAATTATTGAAAAAAGAATTTCTAGCTTATGTTTATCGTCGATAATGAAATGAGATCTAGTGATTGATTGCCAATTATTTTGTTGGACATATCTATCCTTATGAAACTATATGTGCTTAACCTTGCAAGATCTTCCTTATTTTCTAGATTTTGCTTTGTTTTATAGTATTTTGGCATTTGGTCTGCTTCGATTTGCTTTACCATGCAAATATATATATTTCTCATGTATCCTTTTGAGCAATTAATACAATTTTTGCTCTGCTTCGATTTGCTTTGTTGTGAAAGTCTATGTAATTCTCATGAATCTTTTTAAGTAATGAATACAATTTTCTTTTGACAAAAAAAAAATAAAATATTCTAACAAGGTGCACACGATAGAAAGTTAGATGATAGAAAAGTCTTACATCAAAATATGATATTGAATTAGTTAATGTATCATAATTAGTTTATATCTCATTGATTTAAGTTTTCAAATGGTGATAAATCTAACTATATATGTTAAGAGGTTTAGACTAATGAACTATTTTAGCAATCTCCTCAAATTAAGGTAACGGGTTTTCTGCGTCAAATTCCCAACAGTTCATACGAAAGAAGAAGTTTGTCGGATTTTGCTATCCGTGCAATCATACTTTAAATTTGCTAATAATGTACGTGTCATTAAATAAAATATAACAAGAAGGATGTGGAATATCATGTGGGGGTATTTAACACCTTTGGGTTTGGAAGAAGCGAGAGCTGTATTATTCTTTTCGTGGCAACACGCGGGCTCATGCAATAATTCAATAAAATAGCGTTTGTATACAAAGTTTCTTCGCCGAAATTTGACAAATGGCGTGTTATTTTATTATAAATGGTTTTTTGCGTGCGCAGCATAGGAGTGAGGACCGGGCTTTGTCTGCACAGACAAGTCCTAGGCTAAGTAGCACCGACACTGACACGCGACATGTAACATGACACGACACGACACGCCGACACGTCGTTTCCCAAAAAATAAAGAATTTCGACACGTTGGGACACATTATATATAAATATATATTTTTATATATATACATAATAAATTATCATTTTTATGATTATTTCAATCAAATTAATTTGAATCAAATTCATAAATAAATAAATAAATAATTAAAAAAAGCCTAGAATGAATTTACATTGAAAACATTAATCCGTCATTTATTAATATCATTTATTATTTCAATTTGACAAATTCAATCATTCATAAAACTTGGAAAAAAAACAAGCGATCCATATTCTAGGCTCACATGTTAGATATGTTGGAAGAGGAGAAAAAAATTAATGGGTGAATTGTGTATCACGGGAAGTGGGAGTCAAAAGAGAAGAGAAGACTATGTTTTTCTTCTTTCTCCATTTATTATTTTTATTATTGTGTTTTACTTTTTCACACACACACACACACACACACACACACACACACACACACATATATATATCTATATATATATATATATATTTTGACCTCTCATTTATTGAATTTTTAAAATTGACCTCGATATCAGAATCACATGTCGGAAACTCGTATGTCAGAATTTTGACTTGATTGTCGGAGAATATCGGGAAAGTTGACCAGATATCGAATTTTTGGACATGTGTCGAAGTGTCCGATACGACACGAAAGCTCTTGAAGAGTGTCGGTACTTCATAGGTCCTAGGCCATTTTTCCCCCTAAAACAATAGTTTGAAATTATTTTAATAATAATAATAATAATAATAATAATAATAATAATAATAATAATGGGAAATTGATGAGAACACACTCATTCTATTAAATTAAATTGAAACACAAGAAAATTTATAAATAATTTCAAAAAACACATAAATTACCTGTTGCCCTAATAACGATTGCACATAAACTACATCAAATAGAATGTCTAATGGTGTCCCTCACCACGATTTGTTGTAGTGTCGTTGATGTCCTTTGGTTATCTTGAGCGCATTGGTCTAGAGCCAATTCTTGAAAAAACCAACCATGCCTTGCCACGGCTATTTTCAGAAACTTTAGTAGACAAGTTGCGGATATCATCTTCCAACAACCGTTGGCTAGCACTAAACATGGATTCCGATGGAATTATATGAAATTGATTAAGCACGATAAGCAAGAGGAGATGAATTGGCTGTCTTAGAAACAGTGAAAACTGTTTTGCAAATATGTGATGGACAGTGTCTACAAGGTGCATTGATGGTTTAGAGATGTGAACACTCATGCAGAATCACAATCTTCAATCAAACATAAACTGAAAGAGCTTGAGAGATCAAAGAAATGCACATCTAGTTTATAGTGGTGCCACTTGGCCACATCTGTCTCTCAACTCTAACAACTTTACTAAGGTTATAATCCATTATATACTCCTTAAGATATTACAAATGATGCTTCACGCGTTGCTTTCACTTGAAAGTTCAGGAGTTGCTTCTACAATTTGAGCGTCTCTTAGAATAGTATATCACTCTCTTTCTAGATTACGAGTATTCACTATAGAGATCTACAATACAGAAATCACACTATTTTGACGAAAGGAAAGCAAGAGTATTCGATGCAACATGGAGAAAGGGTTGTTTGTGATCTTCTGGAATCCCACCAACAATTTTGATATATATATATATTAGTTTTTACTTCCAAGCTTCAAAATTTTCGCTAGAAAATTTATCCAATCATATATCCCGTCGGTATGATCTTCTTTGATCCCTTGGACGTCTTTCTACAAGCATCGAGGGCTATTCAAAGTAGAATATTCTACTTCTACAATCTGACTGACATCTTTTTAGCTTACAAAAAATGGCAAAACATGTCTAATTCACTCCGCGCTACTTTTGGTGGATTCCAACATTTGGAAAAATAACTCTAAAACATTAACTTGCATCCAATTCAAATTAATAAAGAGTTAGGTCTTCCCGCGAAGATCGGAGATGCTTATATGAAGACCTATGCACTTCATCTGTAGCATGTACTATTCTTGCAAAATGGTCCTTTCAGACTTTTTGACGGTTTTGCATGAAATGTTTTGAATCTTATAAATCCTTTTCTTTTTGTATAAATCTTTTAGGACTGGTCTGATAAAACTGACAAATAAGTACGGATAATATAAGTATTGAATTTCAAGTGCTAAACTTGAGAATATAATGTTGTGTGACTGTAGCTGAAAGTTAAGAATTGCGGAATGTGAACTTATTGGTAGGTTTTAGATAGACAAAATCTTAATTTAAGTGTCTATTATGTAAAATGAATTAAGTATCCCCAACACTGCTTAGCAAATTAAGTGTATTTTTCACTTAGTTGAATCCTGTAAGTCAAATTGGCCCTTAAACTCTGTGTATATCTAAGTGGACACCATGCTAGTAATTATAGGGAATTGATCAATTTTTTGTCAAAGCACATCGACTACAAAAAAGACAGAAATAATAATAACAAATAAAAACTCGGTGGAGTAGGTCATTCAAATTCACTTTGAGTAGTTGATTGAAAATGGAAAAAATTTGGTTCGAACTGCTTTGATTTTCTCAAATAATGGCATGGAGTGAATCTTGTTTCAAATAAGAGCCCGAAGTGGTTATAGCTATTTCAAATAGCCTAGCCTCGCTGGCTCGTCGGTTAGCAAAATATTCTGGCCAACCAAGGATATTTTGTCAAAACACAAGTTAAATTTAAATTAAATTAGATTAAAAATTCTAAAAAAAAAAAAAAAAAAAAAAAAAAAAAAAAAAGGAAAACACAAGCAGGCGTGGCTCCTTCCCGCTTGTGGCCACGGCCCCATTAGTGGGGTAGTGGCCAAAGCCAGCAGGGTCGCCAACGCTTAGGTAAAGGCAAATGACTCTCACTAGCTAAAGGCACGTGGAAGAGGGCAGCGACCCTCTCCCAGATCTGGGCAATGGTCACCAGTCCTTGCCTAGTGCCTTCAAATGTTCACCAATGCTTGGGCGAGGTTTGGAGGCATTGGGCAAGGGCTGATGACCCTTGCCCAGATTTCGGAGAGGGTTATCATCCTCTCTCGCTTCTGGCGAGGGTTTGTTGGCCCTTGCCTCTGGCCAACGAAGGTCGTTGGCCCTCGCCTAGGCACTAGCAACCCTGCCAACCATCACCGTCGCCCCACCGGCGATGGGGTAGCAGCTAGCACCCTCTCGGTTGTGTTTTCTCTTTCTTTTTATTTTTTTTAAAGAAAGAATGGAAAAAAAAAGAAAAATTTAAAAAATTTTAAAAATTTAAAAGACAAAATTACCCTCTGTATTCAGTGAGTTGAGGTCATTCTTTGAGACTGATGTGGGCACTAGGCCTTTATTTGAAACAAGATCAACTTTGTGCTTTTATTTGAGAAAATGAGGGTATTTCGAGCTCTTATTTGAAATAAAGCCCACTTTAAGCCCTTATTTGAGAAAATAATAGCACTTTAGGCCCTTATTTGAAAATTTTCCTTGAAAATACTTACACATTTTAGTAAGCGCCAATGAAACTTATTTATGTTTAAGACTACCATTGTTTTGCGAATTAATAATTTGGAAAATGTTTTCATAACTTTAATCATTATTATCGCTTACAAAAATGAGTCAATTAAAAATATTTCTATTACTAACAAGAAGTCATGCCTACACATTTTTGTCGATAATGAGAATATTTTACATTATCTTATTTCTTAAAAAAATTAAAATAAGAAAATTGATTTTTAAATTTTCTGCAAAACAAAAGAAGCCTAAAGCGATTGGTTGACGCTTTCAAAACCGATGTAGCTGTTTAAATTACTTTCAGTTCCACCACAAGAATGACATGCGATCAAATTGAAACTCCCTTCTCAAACAATTTATGTATTAAGAAAGAAGTAATTGGAAGGATGGATGCTCTGTCTCCTCCTCTGAGTGGGCCAATGTTAAAGTTAGACAATGAAAAAACTTTTGGAGTCAAGATTATACAATTATTTAATCACTGGTTAAAAATATATATAGAACGACATTTGGTAAAGTGATTTTGTGAGTGCTAAAATGGCTACATTCCCCCAATTGGAAGATGACACTTGACTACTCATGAAGACTTACACCAACCAATAAAAGCAAAATTATTAAAAAAAAAAAAAGCATAGATTTTCTAGACTATTTTTTCTGCCCACTATTATCCTGCATAACTACTATTTTTAAAAGTTCTTTTATTTTATTAATTTAAAGACACGGGCACAGAGATTGGACGTAATATAATAAAGTTAAAAAAAGCTTGCAATAGAAGTGCTAATCATAAAAAATCAATAAAGTAACGTCTGAAATTGGAGGCTCTTCACCTAAATATGACAAATGACATTGTAATTGATTGTTACCCAATAATAAGGCGCGTGCTTGCAAACAGTTGTACTGCTCTTATCTTGAATATATACCTGTTTTGGCAGTGTGAAACCAGGAAATTGGACTTCAAGAAGAATCCATCATATTTGCCTTGACAAATAGATTATTTGAAAGACCATCATGACCTTAACTAACGAAAATGACAGAGACAATTTTTAACGTTTTATTCAATGCATAATCCGATCTTAAACATCTAAAAGAGCGCAATCAAATGCTAAATGTTTTGATTTTGGTGCAATTAAATTCTTTCAATTGTCACTTCGTCAATTTTGTTGGCTTGGCACATAAAAAATTCGATAGATGCCTTTCTGATACTTTTGGAAAAATATAGTGTTCATGTGGTGCCACATAAAAATAATGTTAAAAAAACATAGAAAATTTAAAAAGGAAAAAAGCTGAAAATATAAGGAGAAAAAAAATTCAAGAAGAACAACTCTCAATTCTACCGAGCGATATATATATATTTTGGAAGAAAAATTGGAACACTAGAAATGGTGCTGAGGTCGGCGGCCATCACACGATGGAGTTCGTCGGCCAATCATCAGTGTGTGACTAACCTGCGCTCTCCATTTTCAATCAAACCTTTGACTTAGAGACTTTAAATCTTTTTTTTTTTTTTTGCCCTTTTTTTCCCCTTTTGAGGGTCACTCTCTGTTTCCAATCAAGCTTATGGTTTTGCTATAAGATTAATGTTTAGGGCACAAATAAATTTGATTTAGATCTGAAATAGATCAAGCTCTAGGGCTTTATTCAATCATTTCCAAATTCGAACTTTCCAACAGGCAATTCTCCACCTTTGAAAACAAGAATGAACACGACCATCCTGACCTTTTTTTTTTTTTTTTTTGGTTGAAAAATGAATATTTCATTCATATCTCAAGATGATACATGAGAGATGCAAATAAAATAAATCCCAACTAGTAAAGTAGTATAACAAAGTACAAATTGTTGTGATAAGCATACTCTCATCACACAAGAACAGATCTATCTCAACATTAAAACAGAAAGAATGGCAGCCATTTACCGAATCTTGCATGATCATTAGTGATGAGCACATACCATAATCTTTTTCTCTAATAGCTACGGCTTGCCCAGTGCGCAGTATACACCTAAATGCAGCATCATCAACACCATCACCGTACAAAAATACCAGTTGGATAGGCTCCAAGATCTATATCTACATCGGGAGGGTTAGATGAGCACCAAAACGTTTCTAAGTAACTCCCAAATCTAAATCTAGATTGGGAGAGAAGAGCTCCTAAATCTACATCAGGTTATGAGAGCTTACAAAGTTCGGAAAAGTGGTAAAAAAGGTTCTAGTGTAGCATGAACTCACCGTATTCCTCTTCGATCTTTTGGAGGATCTAAAGCAACATATCAATTCCTAACAATGGAAGCAAAAAAGATGCCCAACAAGTGAAGAAGAGTATCGGCAACAAACAAAAGAAAAAAACCTAGATGAAATCAACAAAATACTCCCATATTAGATCGAGAAAGAAAATCTCTAAATCAAGTTGAGAAGATAAAGCCCCCCTCAACTAAGAGTTATTTTTTCAGTCAATGGAGTTTGAAGTGGAAGGAAAATGCGAAACTAGAGAGAGGTGGATGAGGAGAAGAAGTGGCCAAGGTATCAATGGGGCAAGGTTGAGAAATAGTCTCCTGATCTCGTTCTCTTGCTCCCCATTCATCCAAGCTCAAACAAGAGCAGAGCTCCTCCAAGTGCTCTGGTCTCAACCCAGCATATTGGACATTCCTCCTTCAACAGTGATGATGGCGAAATTTCCGTACGCATTTGACGAAGGGCCAAAAGGTTGCACAACCACTGCACATGGCTGCCAGGCGAGTCTCTTGCAAGCCCTTGCCTAGATCTCGCTTGTTTGTGCCCACCCTCCCTCTCTCCCTCTCTCTCGCGTGAAGTGTTAGAAAAAATGAAAATTTATTTAGAAATGAAATATTGAAAAATCCTAAATTTAAGAAAAAGAATAGAGAGGGGGCGAGGGGGGAGGCAATGGGATGGTGGCGCATGGTGGCGATAGAGCGGCTTCACCGATGAAGGCTGGTGCTTAAGGCAATGGCCATGTCCTTGTCAATTGAGGATGGATGAAAATGGCTAACATGGATGCGGTTGCTGATGACTTTCTAAACCATTTGAATAGAGGATATCCAATAGGTGTACTCGGGACAAAAAAATCCATATACCGCACAATTAAATGGCCATAACTTTTTATTTAGGAAATTTTACAAGGCCCATAAATACCAATTGGGAAAACTCATTTAGTGCTATACCGCAACTTGATTGGATTTCTCATTTGTAGTTGTTTTGGGCCTCAATATCTATTATTTATGTGTGTTTTAAAGCATTTTCTAGTTTATGTCTATTTTTCCCATTATTGTAGGCTTTTGTTTATTTTACAAACTTTTTAGGGATGAGTGTATTGAAAATCTTATAACTTATCACAAAAGTATAATTGAGTTTTAAAACTTTCAAAAAGTGCAATAAAGTCCGAAAACTTATCACAAAAGTACATTCAAGTTCTAAATTTTCAAAAATGCAATTAAGTCATCGAGTGCAATTGAGTTCTAAAACTTTCAAAAAGTGCAATTAACGGAAGAACTTAAGTTCTAGTATTTAATTACACATTTTGAAAATTTTAGAACCCAATTGTCTTGCGTGATAAATTTTATGATTTCATTGCACTTTTTGAAAGTTTAAAGATCAAATTGCACTTTTTCAAAGTTTTTTAATTCAATTGCTTTTCAATGACAAGTTTCAGGATTTTCAATGCATTTATCTCAACTTTTCATTGCCTAGTATTTATTTGTTCCTTTTATTGTTTTAGATAGAAAAATGAGAGTTTTTTTTTTCCAAGTTTTCACATGTGAGCAATTATACGCCTAAGCACATGTGTTGCGAGTTCACTTGCATTTATTACCCATTTCTACTACGCTAGTGGTGGATGGTTTAAAGAGAGAGAGAGATGGAGAGGGTGGGAGAGGGAAAGGGAGAGGGAGAGAGATGGTTATTAAGGATTATGCAAGGCTTGAGACAAGAGATCTTTGTCATTACGAGTATGTTTTTCTCTAAAGGTCTATTTGTTTCAAGGTAAATAAATGATTTGAAAAGTATTTAAAAAAAAATGAATGCTTATATTTCTTGAAGTAGTAAGTCAATAAAAATGTTTGCACTATCAACAACAATTTGTGTCTAAATATTTTCATGAATAATGAAAATATTTTTTGTTCATTTATTTTTATAAGTGATACAGATAACCATTTTTAGAAAAAATATTTTTTAAATCATATATTTGCCACAAAACAAATGAACCCTAAAAAAAGAGTATAATATCAAAAATTTTGTGTAGAACAAGGTTAGGCAAAGACTTACTTATAGGCCTAGTGAACAACTAATACCCTACAGATCAATTTGGTTTGTTATTGATCCATATGATCTATTGCAAATCAAAATGATCATAATAGATTTGTGTGATCCATGATTGATCATGGTGATCTATTTGGTTTGACAAACTTCCTTTCACCAATTTCAATTTGATTTAATAAACTTAATGTTTAAAATATGTATCAATTTTGAGTATGAAAAGAAAACTTTCCTAGTTTAAGTAGGTTTCCAAGTTGGAGTGTTTTCCTAGTTTCACTAGCTTTCCTAGAAGGAATTTGCTATGGATTTCTATGTTGAAGCTGATTAAATCATTTGGTAAGATTTTTGAATACTTTTATGAGATTGAAAGATTATTTCATGAGAAACCATGAGGGCTACACATTATGTGAGTTATCAAGTAAAATTGGAGATTGAGAAACACTGAGAGTATTGAGTGCTTGAGTGTGGTTTGTAATCTCCATTGTGTAACTTGATTTATTGTAGAATCATGTGTTGCTCCATGGACATAGGTCTCACAAATCAAACCACATAAATTTGATGTCCCGAATATTTTTTTTGTTCTGTTTATTTTATTCTTCAAAGCCAGGCTTGACTGAATTATAACAAATCAATGACAACAGAAGAAGGAAAAGTAAAAATTGACAGATTTGGTGGGAATGATTTTGGTTCCTAAAAGATGCGGATTAGGATAACCTCCATCTAAGAAGAAGCCAAAGTAAGTGAAGCAAATAGTTTGGGAATTGTTGGATAGACAGGCATTAGAGGTTATCCGGCCGACGCTATCATAATGCCATTTTTAACATCGTGAAAGAGAATACTATTATGAGACTGATGAATACCCCATTAAACATGTACGAGTAGTCATCTACAATCAATAAGGTCTACTTTATGCGATGTCTATTTTATTATAAAATGGGCGAAGGTGCGACGGTTGCTAAACATAATCAATGGATCAAAAGTAATTGTTAGCCAATTGAATTCAGTTGAGATTGAATTTGATGATGGGTTAGAATGCTACTATTATTATTGTTAGTAATTTCTCTCGGTCATGAAGATTGATATTTGATGAGGTTCACTTTTCGATTCTATGAGGAGACATTCGAAGAAGAGAATTTGGTAAATTTGTGCATGCTACTTTAGTAGGTGAAAATAGAGGACGAACTAGTACTCGTGCTAGTAGAAGCAGAGCAAACTCAAACAAATGTAGTTAGTCTTAGCGGTGTGCATGGTCTGGGTGGGCGGTTCCCGGCCTAGAACCGGAACCATCCGTTAAGGACCAGTTCTAAAAAATTGGAATCGAGAACCACCCATTAGTTATATGGATCTACCCGAGAACTAGACCACCGGTCCGGTCCGGTTCCCAAGTGGATCCATGGAATCGGTCTCACTAATAATGATATCGTTTTCCAAATCCCGTCGTGAGTACTCTTCATATCGAGTAATATTTTTCTTTAAATCGAACCGGCTTAATTAATGGTACAATATTTCTTTATTTTATTGGAAAACACTACCAAAGAAGAGAAATATGTTTTTTTTTCCCTATTTTTGAATCATTTCAGGTGAAATCTAACATATTCTTTAAGTTCAAAGTTATGGATGATTGTCATATGTAGATCATCTTTTCTTTTATCCCCTAACAGTGCTCAATCTTTTACAACATTTGCTTTACTGAATTCTTTATGTAGAAACAATTCTACTGATACTTCACATGTCCTATGTGAGTCCCGGAAGTATCCTTTGAATGAGCCATTTGTTGAGTTGCTAAAAGGTAGCTTACACACTTTATAAATTCTTGAAAAACATGGAAACCTTTAGAGGAGATGGAGTCCTAAAATTTAGGTTTGCTAATTAGTAATTTCGAAATTTATTTTAATATTAAAAATTAATATATTATTATAATATAATCAGTCATGTTCGGGTGGGCGGATCCGCCCATGGAATTGAGAACCGGACCGGTACCTACCGGTTCCCATAAATTGGAACCGAGAACCGGACCGGTTCCCTCAAGAAACACCTGTTCCGGGCGGTTCCAATCAGGTTCCGGGCGGTCCGGGCAGGTCCCAGTTCTTTTGCACACCCCTAGTTAGTCTAGGACTAATAGTGTTGTCTATTGAAGTTGTGGGAAAAGGGGGAATATTAGAAGGGGATGCCTTCAACTAAAGAATGAGAAGGGTAAAGCAATTAGAGTTAAGCCTATTGATGATATTGCTGCAATTGCTTATGGTGTCTAAGACGATGAGGATTATGTCTTATTTGTCACGGAGGATTTAATGTTTAACGAATGGATTATAGATTCTAATTATTTATTTCAAGTTGCACCATAGAAGCACTGGTTTACTACTTTTCAATGTATAGATAGTGGAAGTTGGGAAATGTGCGATGTTGTGGATGTTGGCGATGTTATAAAGAATGCATGATAGTATCATAAGGATATTATTTAGAATAAGGTATGTTTTAGAAGAATAACTCGATTTCCTTGAGTGTCATGAATTGAGTTGAGTGTCTGTATACTTTAGAAGGTAGAATTCTGAAACTCATTTGAGGTGTCTTGGCGTCAATGAGAGGAATCAAGTGCAATGAATATACGAGCTTAAAGCTGAGATAGTGACGTATTTCGTCGTTGAGGCATTGAATGCATTTGTTCAAGAAGCTAAATTGAAGCATATGTGTTTGGGGCACATTGGGAGAGAGGCTTGAGGTTTTGAGTGAAAGAAATGCGGTATATGGTTAAGTTGCTAAGGAACTAAATCTATGTAGGTGTTGACTTAAGCAAATGACAAATTTTAATTCAATACAACTATAAGAGCAGCTACAAAAATTGCAGAGTTAATTCACTTGAGTGTTTGTAGGTTATTGCTGTTTCTTTTAACGAAGAGTGTTTATTTTATGCTAATAATGTACTCGAGGAAGACCTGAGTGTTTGTGCTTGGGCAAGAGCTTGATGCTCTTATCAAGATTAGACAGTTGAAAATTTTGATCGGAAAGGAAGCTAGTAGGATGATTAAGCATGTGTGAACTGACAATAGCATGAAGTTTTGCTCGAAGCTGTTGAAAGAATTCTACATGGAAGGAGGCATGGTCAAACAACACATTAATGCCATCAAACCACAACGAGTTGCAGAGATGATGAGCACAATATTATTAGAGACGGCTCATAAAATACTCTCTAGTGCTTGTATGGTTAAGAGAATTTCGGTAGATGCGCTTATTGCAGCGAGCTACTTGTTGAATAAATCTCCATCGACTCCAAATGGATGTTGAACTCCTAAAGAAGTGTGGTCATGTAACATTGCTAACTAGTCTTAGAATATATCGATTGCCCATGTTATGTTCAAGTGGGTGATGGTCAGTTTGATGGAAGGGTAAGTAAGTTTATATTCCTAGGCTATGCACAAGGTAAGTGGGTTTATCGGTTGTGATGCCTAAAATTAAATTCATCTATTATCAACAAGAAAGTTACATTTGATGAGTCTATAGTATTTCTGGGTATGAGTAATTTTGGCAGTGCTCATACTAATAAGGATGGTGTTTAGCTTGAGGTAGAGTTGCAAATAAAAACTTCTAAGGTAGCGGATGCTAGATGGTAAACAATCCATATATGGCTTATAGTGAGTTGGAGTCTATGGAGCCGGTGATTGTTGTAATTACTGAGTTTGACAAAGGTGCTTGTTTGATCTCCTGACACATTTATATGCAATAATGGTTTTACTTTATATGTGATAGAGGATGTTGTGTTTGCAAATCCTTGTGGAGTAGCTGAAAGTGCGGGTGGAGTTTGTGTATTAATATTGTCCACAGTTATGGAAAAATTCAAGTTAGAATTGGACTTGGAACATATTTATAGCGATTGAGCTTATAAAGCTATAGGAGAGTAGGAGCAAAGTTTAGATTTCAATGAAATGTTTGTGACTTGGTTTAGATGTTGAGTCAAGGTGGAGATTATTAAAAATATATCTCGAACTTGAACCTAAAAAGGAAACTTTGCTAATTCAAATAAGCCTCTAAGTTGGACTAGATTTCTTGTTTGACTAGGTTTTCTAAAAGAATTTCTTAGTTTGGATCTAAATCCTATTTATATAAAAAGTAGTCTTCTTTGTGAAGAGAAATTCAAGTGTCAAAGCCGTTAAATTTGAAAGAAATCCAAATCTTTTACATCTTAAAGCAATCCAAGAGTGTTGAAGCCAATAGATCTTTTGGAAACATTTGAGCATTCTTTTGTGATATGAGATATTATTTCGTATGAAATTATAAAGGCTAAACACTATGTGAGTTATTGAATGTAATTGTGGGTTGAGAAACACTAAGACTATTTGAGTGCTTAAGTGTGCATGTAGTCTTCGTTATATTGTTTGATTTATAGTGAAATCCAGCACTCCTCTTCCCGTGGACTTGTCAAATCAACCAAACCATGTAAATATAATATTCTTCTTAATATATTGTCTTGTCTATTTTATTGTTCGATCGCTAATTTTCACAGTACTTTTTATGCACCTCGTTTCATTCATCAAATTCACACAATTCTCTCAAAGAAAAAAACCTTATGGTGTTTGATTTCTATAACACACGATTAAATCGTACTATTGGCATCAAGATTTTTTCTAAACCAGATCAAGCTGGCTTTTGAAGATTTTATCAAATGAATACCTGTTGATTGTCGAAAAACTAAAAACGTGTCTTGGTTATCATTTCGTTCCAAAATTTGTTCCAACAAATCCCGTCATCCTCATCTTATTCCCCCTCCCTTACACCATTTTTTTTCCAAGTTTTCGCCCTTAATGCGTGAATCATTGTAGACGGATCCGTATGACCCTCGATGCAGCAATGTAGCGTTTGAATAGCTTCGAGCATCTAGTTTCGTCAAGAGTTCGTGTGTGAACGCGCGCGCATGAGAGAGAGAGAGAGAGAGAGAGAGAGTGAGTGAGTGAGTGAGTGAGTGGTGTTAAGGAAAAAGCCAAGGACAGCATGTAGGAGGTACATATATAGAGTATGAAAATCGCGGTGGTCTACGATGAATGCTGCTCTTCAAGTGGGGCGGATTTGTGGGTCAAAGCCCTGAGGACAGGGTGACTAGAAATTTTTAAGTTTTGTCTGATTGGATAAATTCGGCGATAACGACATCAAATAACCCTCAGAGAGAGAGAGAGAGAGAGAGAGAGAGCAGATTCCGTTTCAATCTTGGACTCTTAATTAAGCCGCTGCTACCAGTACTGACACAGAAAATTAAATATATTTTATGTATATTATACTATATATACTGCACTACAAAACTTTATACTATACTCCTAATGACAATAATAATGCATTTCTAAATTTATTGCTCATTTATATATTCCCTTCCAGCTCCCTTCACCTTCTCGCTGATCACCCAACTCTATTCCTCTCCTGTCCTAGAGAGAGGACAGAGAGAGCGAGCGAGAGAGAGAGAGAGAGAGAGACTATGGAGCTCTCAGAGCAAGGCCTTTTGGAGGAGCTGCTGGCTCCAAGGAGAGAGATGGCCACTTGCTGGACCACTCTCCAGCACAACGATCTCCTCCTTCCTCCCTGCTGGAGCCTCGACTCCTCCGGCGACAACCCGGCTTTCGCCTCCTCGAACCCGTTGCAAATCCTGTCCCTATCCCACCAACCCGCCGGCTTCGACGATGCCCGCTTCGCCGCAGGGGCCTATCACCCCTTGGACGTGGTCCACACATACACCGTCCCTTCGGAGCTCGAGTACACCGCGAATTATAACAACAGCAACGACGCCTACTCCTCGATGGTGGAGGACGAGGAGATGTGCGACCTCATCGGCAACGACCATTATGGCCACTGCGCGGAGGAGAGGATGATGGCGATGAACAGCTGCAAGGTGGAGGCCTCGGAGCAAGCTGCGGACATCAACAATGGCGGGTTCACTGGGAATACCGATGCCGGGTCGTCGTACTGCTTCGAGAAGAGGAGCTCGAGGCCAAAGAAGTTGGAAGGCCAGCCGTCGAAGAACTTAATGGCGGAGCGGCGGCGAAGGAAGCGCTTGAACGACCGGCTCTCCATGCTCAGGTCGATTGTTCCCAAGATAAGCAAGGTGTGATATGATCTAGCTTGGATTATTTGTTCCTCTTTCTCTCCTTCCTTTTGTCCTAGATTAAATTGGTAAAATTAGATTTTGTCACATCAGATTTGGTTGAGAGAGAGAGAGAGAGAGAGAGAGAGAGAGAGAGTAGTACAGGATCTTTTCGGTCCATCGCTCTAAAGAGAAAGGACGTGTGTAATCAAACTCGATTTTTGACTCCGATGTTGTGCTGAAGTTGAGTACCCAACAGTTTAACGGATTCGTTTCTTCTTTCCGCTAAACCATAAAGCTTCAAACAACGTTTGATGAAAATGATCTTCAGGTTTAGCCTGTAGAGAGACTGAATACTAGTTCCCTTTTCTCTTTGGCTGATGCAAGAATATGAATGGACAATGATCTTTTGCAGATGGACAGGACTTCAATCCTAGGAGACACCATAGATTACATGAAAGAGCTCCTAGACAAAATCAACAGGCTTCAAGATGAAGAAGAAATTGAGGTTGGAACAGGCAGTCCACCCAAATTGATGGGCATCTCCAAAGATCTAAAGCCCAACGAAGTCCTTGTTAGAAATTCACCCAAGGTCTATTTGAACACGCCTCGCCTTTTTCCCAGTTTATTTCGATCTTTGCGCTCATCATGGGCTATGGAATTGAGCAATGAACTGAAACTTTCCTTCTTCTTCTGGTTCTATTGTTTTGCAGTTTGATGTGGAGAGGAGAGATACCGACACCCGGATCGACATCTGCTGCGCCACGAAGCCCGGGTTATTGCTATCGACTGTGAACACGTTAGAATTTCTCGGCCTTGAGCTTCAACAGTGTGTCATCAGCTGCTTCAATGATTTCTCGATGCAAGCTTCTTGTTCAGAGGTACATGTGATTGACAATATATGAATCTGTCTAGTGTTATTCTGCTTCAATCAATCTCCATGTGGCTCTGATTTTTGAAGATCGATAATCTCTCGCCTTTTCTTTGGACAGGTAAACGAGGAAAGACCACCGTTGAGTCCAGAAGATATAAAACAAGCGCTGTTCAAAAATGCTGGATATGGAGGAAGATGTCTTTAAATAGAGAGGTTGCAAAGAAAAAGAAAAGAAAGAAATTGCAAGTTAGGACTTGGTTTTCCTCTCTTTTCTTATTTAGTGTTGGATTGGGTTGGATTAAATTAGAGGATCAATTCTTGTTCAGCTCCATTCTCAGTGGATTAATTATGTGTTAGCTACTCCAACTTGGGGTTAGAAATTGATTCCTTTTATTTTGCAATAAGGTTCAATTTGTTATTGTCCCCAACTTGAAGGAAGAAAAAAAATGCATAAATAAGCTGCGGAGAATAATCTTGTCTGGATTTATTTGATGAATTAAGAATATGTTTGGAATGTATTTTGCAGGTTGTGAGGAATTTAGGCAGTAAGTTCCCCTGTTCACACACTAAAACAATTCCTTCTCTCTTGATGTCACATGTCCCACACACTCCCAATAATTGCAACTTACGATTGCATTCAATGGTCGTGTTTTCTTTATCATCCATAAATTTTCGACCAATATGCAGTGGTTTTGATTTGTTTAATGCCCAAAAGAAGCATGGGCTCTCTTTCCTGCACCAGAATGGTTGCGACTTGCGATCAACTAGTCATCATTAATCATTTGAGATAGTATTCAGTGCGTATACGTATGTACATGCCCAATATCTATGAGTGGTACTGTCTTTCGATTGATTCGGGTAAGTCTGGATCGATTTACTAGGTTTTTGGCTCAAAAGACTCTTGAGTTCCATGTCGATCGACATAAGTACGGAAAAGTTTATATAATAAGATCAAAACTATGGACACTTGAAAGGGTGAAAATATAATTAAAGAAAGAAAAGGGCTAAATTCCAGTTTTCCGGACTTGGTCCAATCTTATTACGATTCTTTCTATGGGCCGATTTCTCTTCCTGAGCTCTCTCCTTTCTTTGATCTCCACCCATACCCGAATAGTTAACTTGCTTAAAAGCAACTTGATGAGAGATAATGCTAGTGAATCAGGTGCAACTTTAGGTCGAAGCAAGAAGATCATCCTAACGACACGAAATTGCCAGTTCAGACATTGTGTTAATTTGATCCTTTAAAGGGTAAAATATCCCGGGCTTCGCCTTTACCTAAACGGGTCGTAGTTCTCCAAAAAGTAAGAAGCTATATCTTGCAGCCAAGAAAATTATTCTTGTCCTTGCAGCGACGAAGTCCTACAGATCAGCAACCGGAGATGAAGTTCTGCGAGTGCAAAGCCAAAATCATGTCCTAAGCATATTTGCTAAGACGAGTGAGTGATTGGTCAATATCATTTGTTTAACGTGTCTATTAAGCACAGTAACTAAATTTAGTACTTGTTTGAACATTTTCTTCTGCTAATCAATGTCACATTTTCATCGCGCACAATTTCTGCAGAGGACAAGAGTTTCTTTAACTTGTCCTGTACGCACGAACTGTGATGAAACAAAGTCACCATTCAAGCGCCAGCAGACGCGAGAAATTGTGGTATTCGCATGAAAAAACCACCCATGATTAGTTTGACGTGTAAGGAACTTCTTGTCCTTTTCTAATTCAAAAGCGAACATTAAAAGAATATTGATTACAGTTCATTTAGTCGTTAGAAATATGTACTAAACCTAAGCCACAAGCATTAAAAACGACGCTCAAATCAATCTGGGGAGTTTGCTCGCTTCAAGGAGTCCCCACACCTGACAACAAATTGGTAGAGTTAAACTATTGGGCGTGATCACTATCGAAACATGTAACTGATGCGCAGCGTACCTTATGGATGTCATGAGTCTTTTCATGCAGTTGATGTGCTGTAAACAAAAGATTACATTAGAAACACACTATATAAACATGGGGATCAAGTCAATAATGTATGCAGCAATTAAAATTAGGAAAAGAGATCAACAAAAGCACCAATTGACCACATTTAATCGGAACCCGAGCAACCTATATGTTAAACTGATCAAGGTTCTTTCTCATGTACTGCCCTGTTTTCAACCTTGATTTTTTAATGGAGTAGCTAGATCTATCCAACTTGAGCTAGGAAGTCTGGAGAGTGCATTCTTATGGCCCGAGGACGACCTTTTCAGGGCATTTCTGAAGAGATTCCTATATAATTTCCGTAACCTATAACTCAATGAAGTTACAGTAGTGAACCTCTTTAGTATATCAGTTCGCGTTAGTCTCATGACTACCGTGATACATCAATGTTTGTGCTGGTAAGGTGCATCACAGAGCAATTATGCTTTCATCACCAAATTACGAACGGGCTGCAACAAATTAGGCCAATTTCTAGGAAACCGATCCTCATCATTGAATATCCTAAACGCATGCCAGTTTATGGACAACATCTTCATCTCTTGAGTTGCAATCTCAGGGGCACGGTTTTTTATCACGGGGATGTAATTTAGGAACTGTCAAAACGGAAGACTCGATGAACTAAAGCTGCCAGATGAGTATTCACCATGACTACATCGAAATAATCAAGAGACGGTTGACGAAAATGTAATATATGAATCGAGCAGCAGACTTTTCAAATTTTCCAGGGTTGAATGACAGGAGAACCAGCCCGTCAAATGCTTTACCCTTCACGCTCCTCAGCCCAATCAAACTCTTCGAACCAACCTTGGATCTGTCTACTGATGCATGTTGCTTCAGCCATACTTTGGAATTTTAGGTGACCAGAGTTATTTCAAAGCTACCATCAGAAGATGACTCCTGCAGAATTTGGTCTTCAGTGTCTTGAATTGGAGGTCAAGAACAACATCGGAATTTGAACAACCTGGCCGGATTCAGCAGGTCCAGACTCTGTCCTCCCTTTTGCGATGACAGCAACTCTTGCTTGCAAATAAGTGTATGAATCATGGATTTGAGTCATCAAACCAAAGGCCACCGTCGCTAAACTTAAAACTAGAGGTCTAAGGACGTCTCTGATTGTAGTATTTTTTTCTCCTGGCGAACAAGTGAGCTGTAAGAAGTATATATACATACCAATCAAATATTTACAAATCACAGCTACATGTAAATTCTGCGATTTGCATATAAAATGTTCATTTGTAAGCCAAAAAACTTAAAAGTACTTTAAAACATAGAAATATGGTAAGTAAATTAGCATATAGTAATTTTATTTTTTAAATTTCAAAATAATATATTAAGTTTTTGAGGAGAAGTCTATTTAGTAACTTTTTAGTTTAAAATGGGCCATATAACAAACGGTAATTAGCAACTTTAGGAGTGATTTGGCCTCTGGACATGTCTAGGAAATTGGATAGGATAAGACCGAGATAATCCAGTAGAAATGAATGCCAATTCGCATTTACATAAGTACTAACCTGCCTGGTCATTTCCTCAATATGTTAATGTTTTCCCCTAAAAAGCCCCACAAAGAAGGCTGACCAATGCAGGTCAAACCGAGATTACGGATATAAAAGACATGTAATTCTCGTATCATTGATCAGAAAATTTACAGTGTGGAAAGGAACACAAACTAAGTTATGGGCGATCGGAGCTTGAAGCTGACAACACAAGATCAAAAGTGAATTCACAATAGTGAGCCTTTTTATAGTCATGAGTTTTTAGGATCTTACTTTCATATTCTAAGACTTGTTCCTCAAAAGTTCTAGATGTTTTCCATAAATTTTTAATGCGTCCTTATAGTTATGAGCATCTAGGATCTCAATTTCACACATGAGGACTTTTAAAAAAAAAAAAAAAGTTCTGGACATGTTTTCGTTGTGGATATGTTTTTGCAATTCTTGGACCCGTTCCCCATGTTTTGGACATGGCCAATATCAAATTCTGAGAACGAGTTTGGTATTCATGTCAATCGTTTTGCCACCTACGCCAATAACCTTTTGCCAAGTTCCTAAGCACGATCTCCGTCAGTCCTAAATTTTAGATGTAACATTTGATAAAATAATCATTCCTGAACTTTTCTCAAATTTTTAACCGGTTTGCGGTCATGCCAACTGTTTCTGCTACATGTATCTCGGCCACCTATACCACGTCTATGCCAACCTTTTCTACTATGTGTCTTGTGTCACGTGTATGTCAACCGCCTCATTTACCAATCTTCCTTATCCTCTTCAATAGCAACCATCCATGCAAAAATGTGTTACCAAAAAATAACCTAACTCTTTTAAATTGACATACAGTGGATTTAATTGGTTAAGTGAGTTTGGTTAATTGTAATCGACCTAAGTTATCGATAATTGTATGGTATAGTTATTGACTAGTCTATTGACGATCATAATATACAGGTTTCCATAATTATGTAATACAGCTATCGATAAGCAACGGAATGCAGTTGATCAAGGAAGATTGGTCGATAAGAATGCTTCAATGGATTAAATGATAGACATAATATGGCATAAATATCAACATTCATGAAGAAGAATAGTCGACAGATATGCAGAGTCAACATCGACAAGTTGCTAAAGGGTGTTCAACGAAGTTTGTCGGGAGAACAAGCAAAAACTTGGCCACTCAAAATTTAGCAAGTGTTGGAGGCAAGGGAAGGACATGAGGACAAAGATATCGATTAAAGGCAATACTGATGTTGGTTGAGTTAACCCAATGGCCTTGAAGGTTGCAACTGGTTATGGATGAGATCGGCGTGTGAATAATGGGAATGGAATTTCAAGAGTGCAGTTATAACTGTATTTGAATAATAACAGCTAGTGAATGGATTTAATTAATGTTTTATATATATGGCATCGTGTAATTGTGTTGGAAATCCATCATTAGAAACACATATTCCCAATGTCCTTTTATAAATTTTGCCTTTCCAGTTTCCATCAGCTACAATCTTTCATCTTTGTATTTGTTGTTCATCTTCTTTGCAATGCCAATCGAACTCCTATTCGAAATGACCATTGAACCTAATTAAAAATCAACCTTTTGGTAAAAGATGTTTTGCTACTTGGGTCAACACCTATCATAAGTGAAACAACATGTCAACTTTTGGTACCAACAATGGCCAAAGCAAATCTTGCACATACCAGTTCTTCTGTTGGGCAAACCCATGCCAATCACAACTCGGTTGGTGTCATTTGCATGACATCTTATAATCATAAAGTCAATAGCTAGCTTAATACGGTTGATCCCTCGCAAAGCCTGACTTCTTTCTTAAAATGACTAATACTTTGACCATAATTTAGGTGTGAAAAGTTATGGCGTCACTTAAAAGTAAATTTAATTAAATACAAATATGGATACAATCTACACTTGTAACCCACCACCTAGAATACCAGTCGAAGAAAACCATGGCCTTGTTTTAAGAAAACAAATGCTTACACTAATGTAATGAATAGAGCTTAGGGGAAAGCAAGATTATGTTTGCCAGTGATAACTATTATGGCTTCTATAAATGGTGCAAGGTGATTTTTTTTTTTTTTTTTTTTTTTTTTTGGTGTCCTTAGTTGATCCCGTAACTACTATGTCATTTGTCAATATGAATTGATCCATAAGAAAATACCTGGGAATAACTTTGCCATATATTAATGTCGAGTTTATAAATGTAAAGATTGAGTTATTTCCATCACATATGAATGGCAAATGTCGTGTTTTGGATTGGTTATGGGCTGCCTATAATGTACTGAGCCGTGCCGGTCATCAACTTGACAATGTCTCCTCAGACGTTTTTGGAACTAACAACACGTGCGAATTTGAAAAGCAAATCTAATGTCACTTGATATTTGCACCAAGTGCCACGAAACTACTAGCAGACATAAGATTATTTGCCATTACTAGACCTTTATTCACAAACGAGAAAATTTTCAACTTAATAGAAAATTTCAAACTTTATAGATTGGTTTAATGGTTAAGGAACGGACTTGTTTGTATGTGAATTAGATGTCTGACATGGATTCATTTTTTGACATGAAAGGTGCAAACCGTTTCATATTTGATTCACCCATTTAATGACTTGCATCTTACCGAATTGTTCGTGGTATGGAATAATTGAGGAGTGTGATTTACCCACCTACAGAAGAGAAAAGTTTCAAAAACCACCACATGAGGCTTCATGTTTTCTTCTTTTGCTTGGGAGGGCTGGGCTTAGGACTGACTAGTGCTTATTTTGGAGAGCAAGAGATGGCCCTTTTCTGAGTTAGTAAGAAGTTTGTTCAAGCCTTTGTGTATTTCACGAGCTACACTAGAGTAGTCACAAGAAGTCATGTCCGCCGTACATATATTTCAAATTTTTGATCTGATAGCATATTTCTCAATTGAACACACGCAATTAAATCATTTAATGAAGGCCGCTCCTCGCTTTCTCCTTCTATTGCTCAACTCAGAATGTACGTATGCGGAATCAAGTTTCCACGAGTTACTAGCCTTAGAAAGGATAACCCCCTCATTGATTTTTGTTTCTCTAGAGGCTAAGCTTGTGGACAACAAAAGAAACAGCAGTTTGGTTTGGCTGGTTTTCTAGTATGAAGAGTTTACCTTATTTGGGCCTATTCGTTGCACATTACATTGTCCAATCTAGTTCACTTCATAGGAAAGGTAGCATTTATGGGCCTTGACCTTGACCGGCATTTACTTCTTGGGTGCCTGCTTGAAGGTTTTCTCCTATTGGACAAAATTTCCACCGCTGAAAAGGCAGAACGATGCTAATTTGTCGTTCATCTCGACTCTATGCATCACATGCAAAGAAACACTCCTTGTCATCAGGGTTTTCCCTCGAAGGCTTGAGAGTCAATTTATTTGACTAAAAGGTTTAGAAGTTAGAACTCAATTGATTTCCATACAATAAGTTCAAAGCTAATCGTGCATTTTTTTTTTTTTACTAAACAAGAAATCCATCATGTCATTCAAGGCACAAAATTATCTTCCTTGCTTTGATGATAAACGGTTGTAATTTATCATATCTGCTGGTCCTCTATTGGAAGAGTGTCTCATTTCTGCCATGCAATTTTCCCTTAGTACTAGTAACTTTTTTTTTTTTTATGACCCGAGAACCCCCGTACAGCCGGCAGCCGGCAAAATAAACCCGGGAGACGCTAGCGGAGGACCCACCACCCCGACATCCCACTTAAGACCCCGTGCGGCCAGCGGGATTCGACCCCCTCCGTTGTCGTTAACTTCATTGGAGAGCCTTATCTAACTGGGCCACCGCAAGCGGTGATTTAGTACTGGTAACTTGATTATATTTGATTTCAAGAAAAAAGTGTCTTGCTCTATATTGAAAATTGGAACTTGTGCTTTCACTAAGAAAACAAACTACGTGTGGTTTCTCAAAAAAGCAACAAAACTAATTTTAATTAATTCGTGCGCCACTGACTTATATTACGTGATTTTATAAAGGTTTGACATCCACCATTTTCACATTACTTCACAGAGTATTGATAGCTCATCATCTCATTTTAAATGGTCAATTGTGTTGGCATGTATTAAGTCTTTTCGAAGTTATATTGTAATCCAGTGCAAAGCATCAAATATAACATATTATTCTATGATATATTAAAACAATTGTACAATTTTTTTTGTCGTAACCAAGTATAAAATGTTGTAAAATATGGATTTTTAACTTTATGACATTGTAAAAGTTTACTACGTCTAATCATATTAAAGTTGAATTAAGGGTTTAATAAACGAGTGCATATTCTTTGTGGGCAACTTGTTGATTTGTTGAAGTTTTGGTTCTTTTTATCTTTTATTAGATGGGAAGTGATTTAGGAAAGGACTTTCGTGTCAGATGTGCTTGCTTACCAAGAAAGGTCCACCACTTATGTAAAAAGGTCCAAGTATAATTATGTGCTCCTTTTGATTACATTCCTCGTGTATATATAAGATCAAATCCATACAAATTTTAAAAAAGATTATTAATACTTAACTTTTCAAGGAATCTTTCGTTAGTGATTGTGAATGATTGGACACTTACCTCTTTCCCTCTAAGTCCTTCCATATAGAAGCTCGACTCTACCGATCTAGCTCCTCACACGCCGAAAGAGACATTCTCCTAAAAGATGCCTTGAAATTGCACGGTTGGGGCAGCGAGCCAACACTTTAGACTCATTTGATTGGTCAATGTAAAAACATCTTAATACAATATTTTACAATGTCAGAATGTTTATTTGTAACCAGGCGCAAATGCGATTCTTTCATGTCTTATATGACATTTTACGAAGACATTCGGTGTTAGTGCACAACATTATGGCATGTACCTTACCAAAAAACAAAAAAAACAAAAAAAACAAAAAAACGTTATGACATGTAATTTTCTTATCATCTATGATGTCATGACATTTATAGTATATGAAAACCAATGAAATTTAGATTGTGTGGGGTCACTCTGATTTTCAACTTATACCAAAAATTTCATAAAGAAAAAAAAATAAAAGATTATATAGTATGATAAAATCCTGTTCTACTATTTCCGAAACTCTTCCGGTCACCCATTTATCGAAAAAAGTTTCATGTAGCTGATTTCCAACCTATACTAAAAATATCATAAAGCAAAAATAAAAGACTAATAATACAATAAAAATCTAGTTCTATAATTTCCAAAACTTTTTGGATTGCCCATTTTTTAAAAAGTTCCGCGTTGTAAAAATCTCACCATTCTTCATTGAAAATAGCAATACCATCCTACTAGCCAAGTTCTTAGATTATGGTGGAACGATGAACGTTTATTTTGTGGGTCCTTGTCTTACTCACTCTTAATCTCGCTCTATAATTTCCAAAACAGTTGCAGCCACTCGACTTTTTGAAAAAGTTCCAGTCACAATCTCATCATACTTTATTGAAAATAAGTAGTACTGTCCTCTTAGCAAGGTTCGTAGAATGTGGTGAACAATGAAAATTTATTTGGTGGGTCCTTGCTTTACTCACTTACTCGTCTTATTCGCTCTTAATCTCATTATATAATTTCCAAAACTCTTATGGTCGCTAAATTCCTTGAAAAAGTTCCAGGTAGTCACAGTCTCACCATTCTTGATTGAAAATAGCAGTACCATCCTACTAGCAAGGCTCTTAGATTGCGGAGGAAACGATGAACGTTCAATATACAAATTCAAAATGCAGTGTCAAAAGGGAAATCAGGAAAAAGAAAATACAAAATTCGAAAACCCAAATAGAGAAAAGGAAACGAAGGGGTTGTGTCTGTCAGACAGCTGACTGACCTAGATAATCCAAGACCTGGGAACGACACCAGCTGATCGGCACAACTTACCAGCAGGCGCCGTCAATCACGCTCTAATCACGCGGCCTTGATTCACCCACCAGGCGATGGTTCCTGTCTCCTTAGCTCTCCAGGACACACAGGCACGAGCCTACAAGAACCCTTCAACTTGTCAGCGAAAGAGAGATGTGGGATTTACTCTCTTCGACCGAATCCCATGGGCCTTGGTTTGTCTGGCACGGGTTCAGTTCTTTGACCCGCTTGTTCTTTTGCAGACGACCTCTTCTTTGTTTTGTGAGGCGAATGAAGAAAAACTTCGATGCGGTAACGAGGGTGCTTGGTCTCTTCTGCAACCTTTCGGGGGCAGAAGATCAACAAGGAGAAATCAAAGTCATATTCCTCGGCCAGTGTGGTTGCGGAGATCAGAGAAGAGACTGAGAGCGAAATTGAAATTAGAGGAAACGATTGATCTTGGAAAAATATCTCGATTTCCCATTTCTCAAAAGTGACTAATGGATTGGGTTGTCGGAGTTCCCCTTCCTCACCATTGGGTCTCTAACCATCTCAGGCCATGTGGGATTTGTCATGCTTGGAAGCTCACTTACCGTGTACACTTGTTATTACAGGAGAAGTGTCAAAATCCCCAATAAAACTTGTGATCAATTAGACCAAATTAGCAAGGACTTGCTTGGAATACCTTCAAGTCTAGAAGAGGATTTGGAATTCGTGACGTCTCATTTGAGATTAAGTCGTCAAGGTCCTAGTATAGTGTTTGAGAGAAGAAAGAGTTGCAGAAGATTTTTACGATTCGGTGGTGTATTTTTGAAGATTGTACTCCATTTATTGATATTGATATGATTTTATATACATATTTTGATCTAAATTCAGATCAAAAAATTTATTTTTGTCCAAACATTGAAAGATATGCTTAACGAAATATGCTCGCATCAAAGGCGGGCCTTATAACTACTTTAATAATAATACACAAAAAGGTACTATTCATCAGATAGGATTATTTATATCTATAAAAAAAATTTAAAAAAAATTGATTATTTATGCACTTCAATAATTTCGTTAGACCTAAATATCTTTTTTATATAGGACTCTAAAGAGAACAATGCATTGCTTTAGAGTAAAGTCAAGCGTTTTATCCACTGTTAAATATACCCAAAAAAAAAGCAATAAAAAATTATAATAATAATGATTAATAATAATAATATTATAAAATTATTATTATTATTATTATTATTATTATTATTATTATTATTATTATTATTATTATTATGTAACAAGTAATAAATGACATGCTATTGCAAATTGAGAGCTGCTTAATAATTTGAATTTAAAATTTTTTTATTAATTGAATTATTCTTGTCATTATTACTTTAAGAATTTACACCTCAAACAAAGAATTCTCTGTCGTCTTTAGTAGATCTACTCGATTGCATTATAGACACAAGAAATCTGTCGAAGCGATTAAGTTTTACGGATTTATACAAAACAACGAACCATGTCAATGTGCCAATTTCCTGTATTTGCCCCTATGAATTTCGTAATCAAACTTTTTAATCTAATAAGCATTTTTATATATTTAAGTATTCACTTCATATGTTCTTGCTAGTGCTCTCTTGGCCTCCGATGTATTATTTTTGTATTCGTCACATTTCTATTACCATCTAATTAATCCCTCAACTAATAATTTTACATAGGTCGTGTTTTTCTACAACGTTAATTGTAGAAACTCCCTTCAATCATATATGTGATCGGTGGTATACAAGTATAGACACCATCCACGTTAATAAAGAGTTAGAGCCCTATTTTTCATCCAATTCAACAATGGTGCTCTTTTTGGAGAAATCGAAAAGAGAGGTAAAAGAATTAGGGTGCAAATAGGAACATTTCTGTTTTGGGAGACAATTTCTTTTCAGGGATAGTTCTTTTTTATTTCTAATCTCAGGAACAATTTCTGAGTAAAACAATGTATTTAGTAACTTTATAAAATTTCTACTTTTGGAATAGGAAAAAAAAAAAAGGAATACGTTTGATACGATCTATAAAAAGAATAGGAACGCATTTGACTATTACCGCCAATCGCTGCCCACTGGCTGACTGCCGCCACCCGCCTTCGTTTGCAGTGACGGCGGTTGACGGCGGGCGGCCAGTAGCAACGGGCCACCAGCGGTCAGCGGCCGCTAGCCGAGGATAGCAACGGAAAGTGGTGGCCGATCGGCTAGTCGACGAATAGCGGCCCGCAAGGAGCAACAAGGAAGAAGAAGAAAAATAAAAGAGAAAATAAAAAAATGAATTATTTTTAGAAATTGCTCCTAGGAACAAGAAATTACTTTTTTTTGTTTCTTATTTCTGTTCCAAATCTATTCATCGGTTACTTTTTTATTCCAATGAATAGAAAAATTAGTTGACATTATCAAATGAATTTCTATTCTTTTTTTTGTTCCGAGGAGTAAAAGAACAAAAGAATAGAGGAACAAAAACGTTCCCCTACAGCCCCCTGGTTGGTTCCAAGGCCATACGATAGAACCTTGATGTCAAGAGGAGACAAAGAAGATAGACCCAGAAAAATATGAACAAAAAGCGCCCTAGACAATCAGAACATGTTGGGGCAAGCATGCATCCCACTCGCAACTCGGGGATAAGTTAAACCTCTGCATCACATCAAAACGTTAGTACAAGAAATTAGATTTCTCTTTAAATTTTTGTATAGAAAATTTATTCTTGGTGTTTAAAACCTTAATCCATATCTTAGATGACATAAGAGAATCTATCTAGCTGGATAGTTAATATGTGCTTTAAGAAAGCATTTTAAATGGTTTTCCCAATCAAAATTACAAAAGGAAAAAGCAAAAGAGGTGACCTAATAATGATGAGCCAAGAGAGAGAAGAAATTTATCTATAGTCAGGATAACGTATACCTAACTTCTTACGAGGACTTCCACTATAACTGCTCATCACATGCCCCACCCTCCATCTAATCCTTGAAAACCTTCTCTTTATAGATGTAAAAAGCAATTCGACCACTAAGATCATTAAATTGCTGACAATGGATGGCATGTTAGTTTTCGACCGAACTGATGGCATGTTGATGGATATAGATGTGGAAAGAACAATCAGAATGGATTTTAATTGATTGACATTGACAAGCTGGGTTTGTATTGTCCCCTTCTTTTAATATTGCAAGCACCAATTTTGTTGTGATTTGGAGAGAGAATGGTTTAGCACCACAAAAATGAGGAAATGAAGAAACATGGCTCAATTAGGTAGGATTTGGGAGTAAACTTTTCATCAAAAAAATACTCTGTCAATCAAATTTCGACCACACAACGATAATCTTTTTTAACATTCAAAATGTATGATAACCCGTTAAAATACATGTGAATTGAGTTAAAAAAAAATCTAATATCAAAGATTTGCATGATGTTGAGGAATTAGTAGATTATGATTGACATATAAATCATTAGCTTAAATTTGTTCAACCGAATATGTTAATGGCTTGAGCTTTTTACTGCGCATTCCAATGGAGAGAGTTGTTAAAATCCAATGATCTGGACAAGTGGTCTAGCCATGTGAGATAGAGACCATGGCTGAAGGTGGGCCTCAGGCCGAAACAACATGGTCTTGAGTTGGCAGTTGATGGTCGTTGATAGGACATATATTTATTGCTCTTGGTATCATGGGATCTAATAAATCCAATATGTATTATATACGCATATATGCGCGGCGATAGGGCTAACTGTATAAAGTAAGATTTGAAAAGCTCTAAGGGATCCATGGACCTATACCAACGTGTGACTCAACTCTAAGTTGGGTATGACATAGCTTACCTTTAGCGTAAATAACGAAATCATCGGCATGACGGTCCTAATTATTCCTTTCGATGATTATGACCATTGATTTGTTTGAAGGCATAGTTAATAAATCGTTTATAATTGCAGACTTTGGAGAGTAAGGTCTCTTATACAATTCTTGTTCGAATGTTGGCCTCGACAGGTAGACCTTAATCAAGGAATAGTTTAACATAATCCACCGAGATAATTTCATGGAAAACATAAAATAGTTGCTTCCTCTTGAAAGCGACTTAGATGATAGTTCTAGACATATCTGCTCTTGTTGCTGATGATGACGGCAACTCTATTATTAAAGGCAAGGCATAATGCAGGATTAAAAATTTGAATAAGACCCTAATCTTTGGCAATTTAGGTGAAGGTCGCTTGAGGTCGCAAGACCTAAGTAACAATCGCTCGAGGTCGTGCGACCTGTAGCGGCAATCGCCTAGGTCACACGATCCTTGCCAATCCCTTGCCAGCCTCTTGTTGGCCAAATCTAGCCTCATGGGCCCTCCTCAACCGCCTTCATGCAAAGGAGATGTACAGTAATAACGAGGGGTAAAACCAAAAAACTAAAAAATTTGTGAGGACAGTTTTGGAAAAAAAATATTTAAATCTAGTGTCAGCAATTTGCAACTACTACTTTGGAAAACTAGTTCCTATTTACTTTGACCTTTCAGCATTCCTAAGACTAGTATTTAATCTAAAGTTACTTCAAAAGGCTTTTCAAATAAAACTGCATTTTCCTATGAGGTTTTGAGATTGAAAGTCTGTTAAAAAGCTAAACCAAATGCATCATAAACATCTCAACAAAACCCTAAACTTTGGTGGTTGATTAAGAGAGGATTGGTTTTGAGAACCCCAACAAAAAAAAAATAAATAAATAAATAAAACAAGAAAGATAAGGAAATATAAAAAAAAAAAAATTAAAAAGGGTAAAATTGAGGGTGAAGTCAGCATCCACTGTTGGGATAAGACCACTACCGGGGCCGGGGGTCGGATCCGCTGTCTGCTAGTGGTTTTGGGTCCGGACCCCCACGTGATTCGTCTGGCCGGAGGCCGTGCGGGCCCCACCCCGATGGGGCTCTAGTCATCATCCGTACGTTCATCCCTTGCTTTTTCGCTTGTCGCTTTATTACTCTCTTTTGAATTTATCAAGTCGGGAGCACGATTGGCCCCCATCTTGGCCTTTTCTGGCGGCCACCCTGTTTTTTCATTTCTTTTTTTCTTTAATTGCTAAACATGGATTTTCCTCTTCTGTTTTTTTTTTTTTGAAAAACACATAATTAGAATCTTGAATAGAAAATAGATATTTGTTAGTGTGATAATTATAAATTGCTAAAAACGCTAATCAGCGACATTGCCTTGACTTCACTTTTCCACTATCTGTCCGCAGAATCAAATGCTTTATTTTTCTCTTTACTTTCTTTCTAAATTACTCGATGGAAAGTGGACATGATAAACAAATGAAAACGGATAGGCTCGAATAAATTCATAAGCATACGCAACCGAAGCACACAGAGAGAAAACTCTTGATTTTTCTTTTACTTTTTTGTATTTTGATAAGGGACAAACTTTATAAGATGAAAGTACAACTGTTATTGTATACGCCCAACACCTTAACTACTCAATAAAGTAAAAAAAAAAATAAAATTGACAGGATACTAACAAAACCCTAAATAAATCCAAAAAAAAAAAAACAAAAATCCTACAGTTATCTTTCGAACAATCGTAATAGAAACCAAATTTAAAAACTTAAACAGTGTAATCAATATATTCAAATATTCTATACTAAATAAGTACACCAAACTTAGTGAAAGATGAAGACATTACGGTCTGAAATCATAAATTCTACCAAATAAAAGACGTAAATTCAAACTTGAGTTGGACCATGTTAAAAGGTTTGAGATTATTACTCTTTCGCTTCCCATGGGCTGCTCTCAGTGTCTAGCTTTACCAAGTTACGTAAGTTAGTGTTGCACTTATAACTTTATCGTTTGCCTTTTGTGTCTTTACATCTAAGGTAAAAAGTCCACTTTGATCATGAACTTGCCTACTTTTCTTGAATAAAGTCGTTGAACTATTAATTCGTCTAATCAAATTTCCTGAACTTTGCATAATTTTTCTCATCAAGTTTCTTCTTTCTCAAGTTCAATTAATTGAAACTGATGTATCACTTCCGACATGCAATTTTTCTTTCCGCCGTCGCATATGATAGGCTAATGCATGAAACTTAAAATCTTAACTATGCAAACCACGACCATATTTTGAGTATTGAAGTTTCGAGTGTGAAGTTTAGAAATGAGTTTTTCGCATCAAAACTCTCATCGGCTCCGATGGACAAATCAACTCTAATTGGATTTTGAAGTTAAATTGACTCGATTAGAAAATATATGAATATTTAAGGTTCAATTAAACAAATTAAAAATGAGTTAATTGGGTCAAACTATTTTCAATCTAACCCAACCCACTTGTTTGACAGGTGTAAAGCTTATAGACTATATCTCAACCACACAAGTTTAGCCTCAACCTTAAACTCAACAACGTGACATAAACACAAAACGTGCAAAGTTAAGCTTTGAATAATCCGTGCCTTGAGAGCTAATGGCTTAAATGAAACATTCAAGACTTTTTTGGACAATTTTCCCTACAATTGTCCAAAAATGCTCAAAACATATTGTACGGTAACCAATTCAGTTCTAAAACTTTCAATTGTGCTAATTCAATCTTAATCATTTTGACAACTTATCAATATAGTCTTAGACTTTTCAATTATATCAATCGAGTCATAAACATTTTGATGGTTTGGCAATTTAGTCCTAAACTTTTTAACGATTTGTCAATTTAGTCTTTCTAGTTAATTTTTGTTGGAAACTACTGATGTGGATAATTTTTGTATTTTTGTATTTTACGATTTTTTTTTCTTTTTTCTAGTTTATATTATTTTTCTTTTTTTCTCTTTTCTCTTCGTCGGCCACAAGCAAGGGTTGCCATCATCAGCCTCAGGCGAAGGTTGGTTAGGGCAATCCTTGCTTGAGGTCATCTGCCACTGATGAGACATGGTGATGGTTGGCAGAGGGAAAAAGTGGAAAGGAAAAGAGAAAAAGAAAAGAAAAGGACAAGCAAAAAGAAAAACATTTTAAAAAATCTAAAAAATTGTAAATGTTGCCAAGGTTAGCACCGCCCGTACCATGTAGGATGCTCGACATTGACTAGATTATCACGTTAGTGATTTTCGATCAAAATTAGTTGAAACTATTAAATTAGCAAATCATTAAAATGTTTAGGACTAAATCGGCAGTTATCAAAATATTTATGATTGAATTGATACAATTGAAAGATTTAAATTTTTATCGTCAAGTCGTCAAAAGATTTATGATTAAATTGACACATTGAAGGTTTATGGTTAAATTGATTGTCACGTAACATGTTTAAGACTTTTTGGACAATTTTTCCCTCTTGCACATCCTTGCATCGAATTTCTTTCTTTCATTATATAAGGATATTCATGGGCTACACACCGAGTTTAAGCATATTAGTAAACAATAGAAAAAAGAAATTAATGAGAATTCTTTTTAGGGTTTTGCTAGTATAATAGTTTTGGGCTACTATGAGAGCAACGATATATTGTAAACCACAAATTTTGGAAAGAATTAACCTTACAATAATTTTTAATTATTTGGTATTTATTTTTTGTGATCTAAAATGGGCTTGTATAAGCATTTCTCTTCTCCTTAATAACGAAGATCAAATTTGGCAAGCAAATAAGAAAGAATTTAGAGAAATTGTTCTGTCTCTCTTTTATAAAAAAAAAAAAAATAAATCTTCCATGAGATATTTAAGTTCTCCTTAATGTCTATCGGGCTGGAATTGCTCCCGGGAAAAAAAGGATTGTGGAGAGAAAAATCCCAGAAAGTGCTCAGTTGCTCAAAGATGGTCAAGCTGTTGAAGCGAGAGAGAGAGAGAGAGAGAGAGAGCTTTGGCGATTGCCACTATCATCAGGGAGAGAGTACATGGCCCCAGTACTTAGGGAGCGTGATGGGGTTTGGTGGATGAATAAAGCATCTTTAGGGAACAGTGTAATTAGGATATGGTCTCCCCTGCAGATGCTACTGTTGCTGATGGATGGGATACTGGGAAAGTGGTCTTGTTTTACAAGTAAGTCTTCAATTCTAGGGGCGCCTTGATGTGGGATTCGAGCCTCCTGACCATTTCATTGATTCTTTTTCTTATTTTAATTTAGTTATTCGACAGACGGCCTAATGAACATGTTGCACAATCGATTTCGCGCACCCTTTGTTTTGACAAAGTGAATTATTACAATTCTCTAATTAATGGTGGATGAAACAATGTGCAGAAGAATTTCTTTGCATCAGCCGATACTCCTTATGTGTATTATTTGCGATTCATTTATTTTCTTATTTTGAGTTACTCTCCTAGCACGGATGTTGTTAGGCCGTCTCTAGATATAGGACTATAAAAAGTGTTTTATGAGTTTTAAATGAATAAGCATCTACTTATCCAGTTTGCTTGTTTGGCGTTTTTCTCACCCGCCTGAATTTGCCTATTTGGACCTCATTCATCACATGACTCTGACATTACGAATGAAATTAAATTGGTATGCACAACGTTCGCAAATTCACTTTATTATTTTCAAGGTCCAACATCTACAATTTGCCATCCCTTACTGTTCAATGGTCAAAAACTATGAAAAAATCAGCACAACACAATCTTCTGCTGGCCACATGTCACCGGCAATAAGGTAGGGCACGGTTACATCCTTTTCAAAATATGCGCAATTCAATTGACCAACAGCGAAAATCTTCGGGATCCATATTTTTATCATCCCCATAAGATTTTTCATTCAATCGGTATGGTTCTCCACGAAGAAATACATAGAACCAGGAATAGGAGAACCGATCTGTGAATAGAAAAAAGCAACCTCCGAGAACCGTGCAATTCATGTATTTTGCAACTTGCCGAAACACGTTTTTTCTTTGTTCTTGGCTGACAAAAGAAGGGAGGAGGTATCGCAGCGCAAAAGCCTTGGCGGCTGAGATGTGATCTTTGTTGCTGCTCTCTGTTGTGCTAACCGGACATGGCAGACCAAATGATTGATCCAGGAGGCTCATGAATATAATAACCTTTCTTTCTTCTTTGCCTATGCACACCGATGGCCGCGAACGGCTCTCGTCCAAGAGACATTTACCCGCAATTTACTCCCAAGGGTTTCGTTTTTGATTCGTTCAGTATCGACCACTGTTTTTGTCACGGTAGATCGCTCTTCCTTGACTTTTCGAGCCTTGCTTCCAACTACAAAAGGGTAAAGGAGAGAGAGAGAAAGATGACCTAATTTTTGACAGGGACCTGAATGATGTCCCACCATTTTGTTGTTTTCCATTGTACAGCAATACTGCCTCGTATACCTTCGTAGAAGTTGCGAATCCACCCAACCAAGAAAAAAAAAAACGAAGAAGAAAAAATGGTAAGGTGCTTAGGAGCCTACTCTGGAGCTGCACAGGACAATCCAAGTACCTTCACCTGTGAAGAAAGGATCAAAATCAAGATTGCAAGAGAATTTAGTATTGAAGCCCATTACCATATTTAGATGAACTCATTTTCATTTAAGAATTTAAGTTAATGAGTATCCAAGTAGCCAAGTAGCCGGACTTTTGTGCTCGTATCCATGAATTATACACACATATATATATGCTCTCAAGGTTTTAACATTTAATTTCTACTCAAGAAAAGAATTAATTTAGATCCCCGTCATAAAGACAGTAAAAAGAAGAAGAATCTCTCTTGTTGGGATAGAGGTTGAAATAAAATCAAATGTCATGTAAGTTTGAGATGACATCTAATTATCAAAATCCATGTTCATCACTTCCTTTTTATCTAACCCCTCAATTCCCTCCTCCTTCTTCTTTTTTCCCCCTGAATTGAGTTTCAATGTGTGAAGTTCTTTTTCCCCTTTTTCGAACATTTTTTTTCTGGTGCGACGACTAGAGTTAAGAGTTGATAAATTTAATAATTAGTGATTATTCGATCTTGTGTAGAACAAAAAAAATCAATGTCGGAAAGCTCTCTCGCTCTCTCTTGCCTGAAAAGCTACCAATATAAAAGAGTAATCGTCAGCCTTGTGGGATGATATGATAAACACATACAAAAATCACGACCACCTTTCATTAAACAATGAATTGCGTATTAGGCTACATTAAAATAAATTTTCCGGTATTTACATACATCGTTAAAGGAAGGGAATATATTTCATCCTGCTATGCTAATACAGAGGAACTGGTAGCCGAGGCGGCTTCACCGGCTTCTGCACTTTAACGACGACGCTTTTCTCTTCTCGCGGAGGCTGGCGTGGACTCGGCAGTGCTATGAACTTCGGTATCCCGTCGCCCGGCATCAAAACCGGCAAGGTCTGGCCGTGATCTCGCTTCACATCCTGAAACGAAAGTTGCAAAAGTGAGTGAACTTTCCGATGCATTGAGCTCGAGCCATCAACTTCAGGACCAAACACAGTACAGTATAAATCCGTCATAGTAATAGTACGTTAGCTCCAGATAGCCAGAAAAAGATACCTTGGAAGGGGGCGCGGATTTCCAGGGCGGGTTTTCGGGGTCGGCCTCGGGATCGGCGCCGTCAGAGGAAGACTGGCGGAGGGAGCGGAGCCTCTCCCAGTGGTAGCAGCAGGAGAATATGCCGCTCAGGCTGAAGATGACGATCAGGAGGAGGGCCGTGCCTAAGGGGAACCCGAGGGATGGTCGGTCCGCGGCCGTGTGCGGCGGGGAAAGATCCGGGCTCTCCATCGTCACCTAAACTTGTCGGTCTCGGTCTCGGTCTCGATCTCGATCTCGACCACGGTCCTTCTCTCATGTGGTGCACGAGGGAGGGGAAAGATGGGAGGAATTGAAGGTGGGGAAGCTCAGGAGAGGAAGAGAGAGCGTAATAGAATGCGAAATTGAGAGCGAGGGTCGGGGGTTTATAAAAAGAATGGAAAAGGATTTTTAACCCAAAAAGAAAAAAGAAATTGTAACGAAAATGATTAAAAAAATGAGTGTGAACAAAAGGGGAGGACGTGTAAAGAAGGGTACATTGAGTGTCCGGGGAATCGTACGGAAGATGGTAGGGTCCATGGCTTGTCGAGTTTTGGTGACTTGAGCATGACCTAAAGTGTTGGGCAGAAGAGTTCGGCCGTTGATGGGGGAAAGAATTTGAAAGGGAAGATGATGACTAGGGCAAAAAAAAAAAAAAAGAAAAAAAAAATCGAAGAAAAAGAAAATGACATTGTAGAGATGGGCCATTTCTAAGGAATCCCGACAATGTGTCTCTTTTCTTTCGTCAAATCGGATGATAAAAATTGGTGAATTTTGCCTATTGATTGTAAAGTGATAAACATCATGTCTATTTTGGCAATTTTGTATTAGGGTTATGAAAAAAAATGTGAAGGAATTACTGTTTTTCACTATTTAAGAATTCATCTCTCGATGGATCATGAAAAAGCCTGGGAAAGTTTAAAAGGAAGGAAGAAAATGGCCATGGTGTGAAACCGGAAAAGCTCCAACGTAAATGGGCTTTGGCCGGAGGCCGAAAAAAGCTAGGGTTTTTATCTCACTAATGCCTTTTAGCTGGAGGCTAAGGCATGGAAGCTGCTCTTCCTGACTACTTTTTATTATATATTATTTTGTTTTATGCTCCCTCTGCAAATTGCAACTTTACAATGCCACTTTTGTAGAAGAGTCTAAAAGGAGAACAGCGGAACAAAATAGAAGATGAGAATGATGCAAGTGCATTCACACGATCCGATCCAACTGTCTATGTAAGTCGTGTATATGGCGTGCAAGAGGGACATAAAAGCGACTGCTGGTATCATGAAAAGTGATGCAGGTGGGCAGGACAGGTGCACAAGGACCTTATATCTTTTTCGAAATGTTCCACTTGATTCATGTCTGCTCGCTCCGATTGGGAGAAGTTTCCCAATTGATGAGTCCATTACCGTAGTGTCTCAGCGTATCATAAAAAAAAAAAAAAAAAAAAAATCAAAGAAGCATTTCAACACAGTGATTTTGTTGTTATTGTCAGTATAATTCAAACTTGGGACCTTTTGAAAGACAAATTACTTCTTACCATTAGATCAGGCAGCTACTTTTCGCATTTGCATGGATTAGATGGCACATCAGCTTTTTATCTGCAAGGGTGAATCTGGTGGATTCTATCGGATCACAATCAGCAGCCATTCGATTCCTTCAACCTAGTGGAGATAATCAAAATCCACAATTAGTGGAACTCACTTGATCCAACGGTGCACATAGATCCCGATTCACTTGGATTTTGTACGTGCGAACCATATAGCGACACTCCATTCATGGTGATAATCTACTTAAATAATGGTTATCCCATCATATCACACCCACTTTGTGCCACTTTTACACAGGTAATTTGGGTCCAGTGAAAAACCTAGAAGAGGAGGAGAGAAGAAGGTAAAAGGTATCTCATGTCTTTTACTTAATCTTATATAAAAAGATGATAACAAGGGCTCGGTAGATGTCATTAATTTGGGAAAGATACCTATTTGCCATTCTTAGCACGAAATATTCTTAGTTGCTTTCGTTGCATGTTTACCTGAGGTGAGTTTCGCATGAGATTCGTTTAATTTAACGAAGTATGTGAGTTGGAGTTATATATACTCACATGAGCTTTGAACATGGATTCTTGAATAAAAATAACTCGATGGGAATTTCAACCTCAAATTTTGACCTATAAATTGCATGGATTACCCATGGTAAATTGTACTCTTACAATACTAAATGAGGGGGCAAAATTCTAATCCAAAAATAAGCTTAGGTCATGATTTTTAAAATGCCTAAACACATTCCAAACTTTAATTTGAACCTTTCTGATATTGGGCAAGTTGAATCACTTTTATCTTAAATGAAACAAAATCTTTCATATATTCCTTAAGAATTTGGTTATACATTTTTCTTTACGCACTTGTAGCGGGTGATTTTTTTGCTAGTATTAAATGATAAAAAGTAAAATAAATGAACTTAAAACTCAAATATGAATTGCAAATTTGCAGAAGAAAATTTATTATATATTCTGAGAAATTGAGAAGATCCAAAAGCAACGCCGAATTTAAAACGACCGGACTTATAGTTTTAATTAGTTTTCACTTGCCTACAAGCTAAGGGTAAACCTAGGACTCAGCAAGATCAACAATAAAAAAAAAAATCAAAATAATATATAGTACCTAGAGTACTGTAAACAAGCAATTGGCCATAAAAGGGCAGCAAAACGGAGCGGCCGGCAACTATATTCGTAGAAGCCTTGACTTTGGGCAGCTATGCTAAAGTGAAAAAGAAAAAGAAAACAGAAATATATCCAAATATCTAATTATTGAAAAAAAAATAATATGAAGGTCTCCTAGCTAGGCACTGCTTCCCTTTTCTCCGCTTGTGGACCCAACTAAAAAGTATATTCCTTTTATTTAATGAATAAACTGGCAGCTGCTTTTTTTTATTAGAGATAAATTCAGACATAAAGTCGAAAACTGCTGACGTGATTATTCGCAAATGTGAAGAATAGACTAAACTTGGAGAAATTACCAATAATATCATAAATTGGTTGTATAGATGTATATTTAGTCCTTAACACTTTCTTTTGGTCAGTTTAGTCCTATACCTTTTAATAATTTGCCAATATAATCATTTTGACCAATTTAGATTAGACATCGACTGTCTTATACGGCATGGTTGACGCTGATGTAAATAATTTTTATAATTTTTGTATTTATGTTTTTTTCTTTTTTTTGACGAGCAGGCCAATGGCCAGTGAGGGCTTGTAGGCCTTCTCTAGTGGTTGGCATTGCTGCCCAAAAAAAAAAAAAAAAAGATAAAAATATTATAAAAATAATTTTCTTAAATTACAAAAATTATCCAAATTTATATCAGTATTGTCATATAAAATGAATGGTGTTCACGTCAACGATAACCAACTAAAATTGGTCGAAAGGACTATCTTGACAAATCGTTAGAAAGTTTATGGCTAAACTAGCTATATTAAAAGTTTAAAATTGAATTGATTTTTATATATAACCTTTTTTTTCAATTTTTTTTTTGGTGATTATCCCGTCTAAAAGTCAAATTGTGCTGAAAGTTGCGGCGAATCTCATTATTTGTATCACCGGGCACTCCACATAAAGCGAAAGCAAGCTAGGAAGCAGAGCCGGTTATTGTAGGGACATTGTTCCTCGCTTTCTCCCACCAAAGAAAGATAGCAGCTTAAAATCGGTGAATCCAAAAAATAAAAATAAAAATAAAAATAAAAATCGGTGAATCCGACCTTAAAATTGACACTTGATTGCATAAATAACTAAAAAATTGATATTTGACACAACGTTAAAATTGATAGAACACTTGTTTTATATAACAAACATCATTTAATTATGGCAGTCTGTGTTTGTGTATATATATAATGAAAAACACTCCTTTATATCACCTTCTAGATTTCCTAAATTAGTTTCTCTTTTCTTTCTCTCTCATATCTACCCCCTTCACAAATCACCCCCTACTATCTGTCTCTTTTCACTATTATATTTTTAAAATTGTCCCCCTCCTATTTCGTAAAATAAATCATATCTTTTTTGTTATGCATAATTATCTATTTGTGCATGAGTGAGTAACGCATGATTTGACCCTTTTGTAATTCTATGGAAGGAATAGGTTTGATCATAAGCCATTGTTCACGTACTCCCTACATTGCCACCGATATCAATCATTCTTTGGAAACTCTTCATCAACTAATGTCTGCTTGATTAGATTAACTAATCATTTGATGGCATCTTAGTTGCTTGTTTAAATGTTTAGACAATTCAATTTCTGGCCTCTCAGATTCTTAAAGGGCAACAAAAGTAAATAATCCCAAAAAAGGGATAGAGCTACAAAAAAAAAAAAATACTCATTCTTTAAATAACGTGATAGGTTGTCTTAATCACAAAATGATAAAATTGCGGTGCATTGCCGATGTTAGATTCACAAATAATTTTTATGATTTTTGTAAAGTTTAATAGATATTTTAAATTTTGGCGGAAAAACAAAATAATTTTTTTTTTGGCATATGTCATCTCAAACAAACAAGCAAAAATCACTAAATTTCTATTTTCATTTTCTTTAAGAACGAGGGTCCAAAAACACATTTAGTAGCATTCTGAAAAACCTTTCAAGCTATTGACATTTATGGCGTAGATGGTGAAATTGCTGTATCTAAGCTATGCGCACCTCATGATTATATATTCTTATTAAACTCTTTTTTCCCCTAATTACAACTCCATTTCAATACCCGATACCCCACAAGGGAATGAGGGTGGTCGTCACTCCATGAATGGAGACAAAGAAATTAAAAAAAATTAAAAGTTGTCGTCTTGGAAGATAGATGTCGTGTTGCAATCGAATTCAAAATGTAAAAAAAGAAAAAAAAAGAATATTGAGAAAGATTTTGGGGGTCCTCTAATTTTGACTCCCGATCCCAAAGTGATAACAACGTTTTGTTGGACTTTCGATTTTCCGTGAGCTAGTAGGACTCCTTGGGCGTGTTTTTCCTCGACCGCATCATAATTATGTCATGTACTTTCGGTCTTACGCAGTACGGATTTTCATAGTCAAAAGAGAGAATCGCAGTGATTTTTCTACTCACTGGAGACTTCATGGAGGAAATTCTTGATGTGTACTAATGTATGGTGCTGTCTTGATTTTACTACTTTCTGGCCCGCACGTTCCGACTCCACTCGTGGATAGGAAATTGACTTGGTCAATTTAAAGGACGTAGCTTCATATATAGCTAATATTAACCTATTATCAAAATATAAAAATATCCGATATAATAATGACTTGATTATAAGGATCTGAGTCTTGAAGTCTACCAAAAAGATATAGAGATCTCAAGTGACTAATCAAACTAAACTCAACAAAATTAGCAGTACAATTTTATGTATAAATGTCCCAAAACTATACCAAAACTCGACTCTTGGAAAGCCCCTTGCCGACACAACTCTCGTCCTACTCATCAGTAGATGTAGAACCTAGAAATATTAAAATGGATGATTATCACAATTGCCATTTAAGGTAAAACCATCTAAGAGTTGGCTAATGGATTATTAAGTTTATATTAGTTTGAGCTCTCTCAAGTCTTATCAATTCACAATTTTTAATTCAAGTTTTTTAACATGAAAAATCAATTTATTCCAAAGTTGCCACTAATTAGTTTTTTTTTTCGGTCAATTAAAAACTCAAGTAAAGTGTGTAGAATATCTTATAAATAATTCAAAAATTGATTATGCTAAATTACTTAAACGTCCTTTCGGTGCCTTTTTTTGGATTGATTTCAAACCTAACCACTAACATGCGAGGGAATATTTATGTGGGTGTGCAATTGTTAAAATGACAACTAGTAACAAAGCATGAAATAAATAAATTGCTAGAAAGAAGTATAAATTCAAACAATTCGATTGAATTGATTTTTCTATATACAAATAAAGCACCGAAATTCTATACCCAGCCTAACCATAATTCTACTAACTAATTAACAATTCTAATTAATTCTCTTTTTTGGGGTTTTCTTTTATTTATGTAAACTAGCTTCATGAAATTTTAATCAAGGTTAAACTTGACATGACCTAATTCTAATCAACGTTTTTAAGTTGATTGAGTTTGGATCTAAATGCCAATTGAAATAGCATGATGTTGAATAACATGTTGAATGATTTGCATGATGATTGAGCCTGACTGTATTTAGACTTAAATATTGACAGCATGCTAAATGTCTACGTTGTGATTAGAGTCTCTCGAACTGTTATGCTGAATGAATTACCATGACGAATGAATGAAATGGCGCACAACTTTGAATAAACACGTTGATTGGCATTGTATTATTCTTTTCATCTTAAATCTTAGAACTAGTTAAGATTAAATCATCGAAAGTGCACCCGACCTAGGGAAGGGCAGACTCTAGGCCATGGACAAGTAGGACGGATTTCGGAATTGTATCATTCTTTTCATATTTTGGGTATGACGGTTCAAAAAGTTAGTTCAAAAGAAAAATCCGGCTTGCGAAAGGCAAGGCACTACACGGTTCTTTATCGGTCTTGCGTAAATGAGGTATCGAAAAAATGAAATTAAATAGAATTATTTTCACCTCGATGCAAAGGCATGGACATATATCACAGAATAGAAAAAATTCCAAAGTACAGTGCTCAAACAAATGTACCTTTCATACATATACAAGTAGAAGAGCCCTTCTCTTGCATGTGGAAAAAAATAAATAAAAAGCAAAAAATTTAAAAAAATTAAAAAATTTGAATTAATACTACAAAAAATCTCAAATTGTAAGCTTGTAAGAAATATACCACAAACTAATTATTTGACCATAAAAAATCCAAAATTGATACACTTGTGCCCAAAACTATCATATTACCACAAAAAATCCCCAACTAATATATCCGTCGACTATTACAATTTAATGGTAAAATTAAACGGAAATTAACTGAGAGTAAATTTGTCATAGGCCTGAAGAAATTAATTTGGAGTAAATTTATCATAACTATACTAATTTTGAGTTTTTAATAGTATTAACTCAAAAAACTTATTTCCAATTAGGGAGATTTATTTAAATGTCAGCGAAATAAGAGATACAAATGAAAGTTTGGTAAGGGGTAGATTCAATTTATTTTATACTACAACTAGATCCAGCCTTTGATTTTTACCTATTCACCTTGAGTTTTTCCTAGTTTTCTTTATTCTACAAAAGATATGCAGAAATTAGAAGTCCATCTGCACGTCTTTTTCCAATCCGTATACATACCGCGTCCGGTTCCCATGCCCCGTACCAGTCCCCATGCACCTTCCTCGTTGCTTCCAAACGTCGCTATCTTTTGTGACATTTCGATGGAAATGTATCTGGGGTGGACCATCGGTAAGATATTTCCCACCGCGATCGAAAACGATTGGCCAATTTTTCATTTTCATTTCCATTTCCATTTCTTTCGTTCCATTATCGTGTGCGGTGATAAATTCTCCACAGCATTTAGGGCAAGGATATCATATAATATTTGGGTTTTTCATTGCTTTTGCTGTTGATTCAAAGATTTGGTTTGATATCAAAAGGCCCCAAGGGAGTTGAGAATTCAAAGGAACATGATTACAGGCCACAAATAAGTTTCCACGTGTCCACGCGAGAGGGGTTGAGATTTTCACGATCAGGTCTTTTCCGACCTAATTCCATAAAAAAAATTAGTTAATTTTAGGTTTAATTCTAATTCGGTTCGTCCCAAACTTTACTGTAAAGCAATCACTAGTTCTTTCATAATTATCAACATCATGACCAATCATAGATTCATTATAATGTCAATAATCCAAAAGAAAATTGTTGGAAGATTTTCTTTGGTACAACTGAGATTAGACTTAAAGTTGGAAGTATTTAGTGAATTAATCCGGTCTTTTTTCTAACCCCTTTCAATTCCACTCATCAAAGATGTTTCACAAGTACAAGACACATACCCCTGCGATAATCAAAATATTGGGCTGCAAGGTCAAAGGAAATTAAAGTGCGAGATAAAAATAAAAAGTGCTCGAAACAAAAAAAGGCACTCGAGTTGGAATTGGAAGTGGAAATTAGGAACTGTCGAATAGAAGATGGACACGAACGCGACGATTACAGTCACTAGACACAATTAGAAAAACAAACTTAACACGCAAATCAAAGCTAAATCTGAAGGACACTGTGAAATTCAGTGGGGCATCTTGACATAGTCAAGCTCCTCCTCTTCATAGGGGGTGAGTATAAGTAACTGCACGGACCGGATCGAACTGACTGGTCAGTCCTGTCTCAAGAGAAGCCGATTTGATTTCCGATTCCCTAAAATTGGTTTGCACGGACCGGATCGAACTGACTGGTCAGTCCTGTCTCAAGAGAAGCCGATTTGATTTCCGATTCCCTAAAATTGGTTTTCCGATTCCCGTCTCAAGGAAGCCGATCCGATTTCCTAAAATTGGTTTTCCAATTCCCTCGGTGAAATTAATCAGGTTCCCGATTCCAAAAATGAAACCAAAACTTGATCGATTACTTTTTAAACTTTAATTTTATTTCCAAAAATGAAACCAAAGACTTGATCGATTACTTTTTAAACTTTAATTTTATTTCTTTAAGATTATTAAAAAAAAAATTCTAACTCTTAATCATTAAGAGTTTTCTAAATGTTATTAACATGCAACCATTTAGACAAAAAGCAAGAGAGACACAACTTGATTGAAGCAAGGCTTCGTAGGTTTTATGCATAACTTCTCTCGCATTCTTTATGGGCTCATTCGATATGGGACTCTTGACCTAAGAGTCCTACATTGAAGGCTTTTTATAGAAGGTTGGATACAGTCCCACGTCGAGCAGGTATGCAAAGACCGTAAGAGAAGTGGATAAAAACTAAGTCATGCTTGCCTATATATTTTCTCTAAATTTACATATCTATTTAGATTATGCACATTTGATTTAATTTTCTTTAATTTTGTAATTAGTCATTTAATAAAGCTCATAAATAGGCTGTCATATACTCTTTAAATTAGATATATACGCAAATTCCATATTAATCTCTTTCATCATTATACTTAACTTATATATATGTAAACTCTGAAATTTTTTCACCACAAACTGTTCAACTTCTCTCTTTGAACTTTTTCTCTCTTCATCACTCCCATCGTTCACTGCTAGCTCAAGCTCAAGCGCTCTCTCTCTCCGTTCGTCTTTGCTTTCACCAATGCCTGTGCCTAGTGAGGGATTCGCCGACTCTGGTTCGTCTCTGTTCATCGACGGTGTCGTTTACTGTGGTTTTTTTCAATGTTCTTTTCTTCCTTTCGGTTTGGCTTTTATGATAAATAGGAATTGGAGTGACGCAGGCTCATGACTATTGAATCAACTCGATATCCTTAAAATGTATTTGTTGATTGTCGATTGTAATGTGAACCCGTTTGTTCTGACTTGCTTTCCATTGGATCCTGCATTTTTATTTCTGCCTTGGTTTCTTTCCTTTTTCTTGGTTCGCAAGTTTCAACCTCGGTTAGTTTCCTGATAAAGTCTAGATTCCTACTTGAATTATGGGGTTTTACCCTTCTTTTTTGTTCTTTCCAATTCGTGCAGTTTACGTGATTCGAGTTCCCATTATCGACTTATTATGCCTCAGTCACATCTTTAACGTCCTAAGGATTCGTTCTAAGTGAGGGTTTGAACTTGTAAGAGCTTTGTCTTTATGACTCCGTGTTGGGTTTTGCTTGGAGGAGTCTACGTCTGTTTATTCATGGCTTTGCCTTTCTTATTGTGGCCATTTTCTGTTACATTTATAATCTTAATGGTAACCATTCGCCTGTGGTGAATGAAGATAATATATACAATTAGATGGACATTTTAATGCAGTTGCTGATCTCTTACTAAGATTTGTTAATACTTTATGACTAGGTGATTTATATCCATGGGAAACACAAGACGTATGATCAAATTGTGGGTTTGCACACGGTGCAAATAAGATGTCAACTAGAAGAGAAGGTTGAAAAATTACACAATAGTGATGAACTATGTTCTAATTAAGAGACTGAAACTTGGCAGCCTAAAGGTCAGAGTCTACAAATGTGAATGCATCTGTTAAGACCTGCCTACTCATAAGGTGTACAATTTTTCACCGTAGAATACTAAAATGGTCCAAGTATTGATGAAGTCTGTACAATTTTCTATAAATTTGCTTAGGTGACTGCAGTTTGGTTTAATGGAAGAGATCGAAAATCAGAAAAGTACTGCAGCCCTAGAATACCCGATTACTAGCTGTGCCATTTGACATGCATGCACATGTCCCCACAATTGTTGAAAAGCCATTCAATATAGTTCATCAAGTGTCAACAAATGTTATGCAGTCTTGGCAAATGACAATATTGCTGTTACAATGTATTAGGAATTTATACAGTTATCTGGGCAGAAGATGAACAGATTGAGAAAAGAGGCTGGCTGGAATAAATAGTCTAAAATTAAAACCAAAATTCTAACTTTCTACTGTGTGTTTCCATATGGTTTTGGTGGATGACAAGTCGTACAACAATCAGCAAGGAACAACTATAGAAAGGAAGAGTGTACCTTTTCAATTTGATATCTTTGGACATCTTTTCCTGTTTCACAGTAAAGTGTGAAATGTTGAATGTCTTCTTGATATGGTTCATTCAGTTATGCTGACTAAGTTCTGGCCCTTGACAGGAAGCAGAGTTAGGAATCAAAGGCAAACGTGCGTATTTATGAATTCAGCTTAAAATTGCTCGCCAATAGATAGTAACATCATTAGTTTATAAGTTTTTTATGTTAGTAAACTGCAGGGAAGTATAATGATCTCATGGAGGTATATTTGAAACTTGGAAAGAGCGATAACCCCTTGAAATACTGTTTCTCTAGTGTTGGGAACAGAGAAACCTGGATGGTCCAATGCTGGGGCTAACCCATGCCTGAATGATTTGGGGCCGCCAAATCTAGTTGTCTTCGAGAACTTAAGTTCAAAGAAAGTAAAGGATGATGAGATTCACAAGTCAAAGGAATCTAGCTGTCTTCCAACCCAGAACTGAAGGTCAGAGAATGAGAAAGTTGAAAAGATTCACAAGTTAAAGGAAATACTGAAAGCCACAAAAGAGCAATTATGAAAGACAAACGGAGATGTACAAGAATTACAGGCTCAAAAAGATGTCTACTACTATACAGAATTGTCAACATGTGGCGGACTTGAAGTGGTCTCACAAGATCTGGACAAGGTTAAGTATGTCGTGAGCCATGAGGTGTGACTAATTTCATTGAATGTTAAAATAGTGAAGGTGTTTGATTTACTAAATACTGAATGACCTGGACATTGGACGCTAAGGTGGTTTTAAATGGAATATAGCTGGATAGACTTGAAACATGAGTTTGGTATGAGGATCGCTTCGATGGAGCTTGAAAGTGGAATACAAATGTACCATGATGTAACCATGTTTCTTCCTTTTTGCTGTGACTAAATCATGTTTTGGGTTTACTTCTCTTGCATTATGCCCTGTCCTTGTTCTTCATTTTGAAGTATATGAGTGATTGCCCTTATTAGTCACTGCTGGGTGTTGCTCTTTCTTTCCTTGTGTCCAAATGGTCACTATGGAGCTCTCCTGTCCTTCTCTGTATAGACCGGGGAGTGTTATAGCATCTTTTAGATTGAAGAGAAGTAGAAATGTTGCCCGTTTTGGCACTTGAGAGTGGTTGAGGGACACAGTTAAATGCTTGGAGATGGTTTTTGTTGATGTATGGATTTACTACATTGCCTAATACCATATACTGATTACCTTAAACTACTATATCTTTGGCTCACAATGCATTTCTTCTTGTTCCTGCTCTTAAAGTTAGACTTCTATTTTCATAATAGAAATTTTCAAGTTTACTGGCTTACAGCAATGATGGTGATTTTGGAACTTTGCCTTTGGGTTTACAGCCATTCATTATCGGTTGCAGTGTTTATACAATGCTTTGGCCACTCAGCCCTGAGTTTGTGTTAATGAATTTCACAACTATGTGTTTTGCAATGAAGTGGATGGAGCTCCTCTGTTCACGTCTCTGCATTTTTTTTTTTCAAGTGATGGAAAATGTGACTAATCACGTCTTGCTCATTCTGTCTCAAGAAATAAGCTTTCAAAGCAATTACGTAATATCTTGTCATGATTTGGTATGCTTTACAGATTTATTAAGAGCCCCCCCTCTGTTCATTATTTTTTTTTGACTTTCTGTGATCTAAGCTTCCTCTAAATCCTTCTCCAATTCAAATTATTGAAGTTTTAATTGGGTGATGTTCAAGTGATCACTAACATGATTTAGTGTGCTGGTTTCGTGCTCAATATGGTTAGTCCTCTTTTCTACACTCATTTGATTTGTAGGATGATGACCATCATAACACAATCGAGATCTCTTAACATAATCCTGCGCTCTCCATCATCGAGTCATGAGCCACACTATAAGGGATAAGGTTAGTATTATCTCCGAAGGTACAGCAATCATTGTAGAGCACTATTTGTTTTTGTCATAAATGTCTTAGGTCTGGCAAAAAAGAACGAAACAGCTACTTGTGCCCGTTGTTGAAGAAAGCTCATTAAAGAACGACTAGCATCTCTTCATCTTCAAGATACGAAGCTAGAAAAGATTTTATAGTGATGATAGGACCTCTTTCATGTGGAGTGAAACCTTAAGTCAGCGATCTGTAGCTGTGTGTCCAAGCTGCAGCTAAAATTGCATTAAAATGCGAGGAAAGAAAACAGCAAGACATAGTGTTCTTGACTAGTAAGTCAATTGATTAGTGGATAGGTGGACCAGGTAAGTTGTGCTCTTGAAACTCCTACCTTAGCAATATTTTGTTGAGTCGTGTATTGAGTATTTGATTATTTTAATATTGAAATAAGTGCACTACAAGTTATAAAACTTGTCGTAAAAGTGCAATACAGTTTTAAAACTCACAAAGTGCAATTGAGTCCTAAAATTTGTCAATTTGGTACAATCAAGTCATTCCATTAACTTTGTCTAATTTGGTTGACGGAAAATGTCGACGTAGCATTTTTTATTCATTTCTCTCTATTACTGGCATAGAGCTTAAAAGAAAAGGTTTGTATGTGAAAAAACATTGTTTGAGATCTAGCCCAAATTTCCAAGCTCTAATTGAGTTTTCTTCACTTTTTCATCCATCTTTCGTCCAGAGCGTCCTTCTTGTTCTTCGTCCAAGTGTCCTTCTTGTTCTTCGTCAAGTCTCCAAATTTCCTCTTTGTTTGAGTGCGATGAAATTGATTCCTTGGACAAAAGCTTGAGGAGCCGATGACGAAATCGACTCCTCTTCGTCCGAGCCCGATGGCGTGAATGATAGTGTTATAAGCGACTACATTGAGCTTAATCCCCTTTCTTGTATTTTGCTTTGGTTCCAATGGAGGTATGGAAACCATTTGAGGTGTCATCTCTTGTGGATTAGATAGGTCTGAAGTTGGATTATGAAGTCAATGTTACAGCAGATGGCTGTATCTATTTGAAATTGTGGAAATTGTGTTCAGACATATTCTCATGGTTTATTCTAATTGTCAAATACTAAATGGAAGGCGGTTGTTTTGTGGCTCAACTGCCAAAGCAGAACCAAAAGAAGGGTAGAGCACAAAAAGCGTGCTCAATTCTGTGATTGAGACTTGGTGTAAGGAGAAGTAACAAGCTTTTCTGGCCTGCCCATATCTCCTTTCCTTCTTTGTTCATTCTACTGGTCAGCTGCTGCTGTTGTTCGGTCATTCCTAGTCTCCAATAACAAGACTCAGTCCTCAGCGGGCATCCGGTGCTACAGGTACCCTTCTATTTGCGTCATGATCTATAATTGCAATCATCATTGTTGCGTTATCCACTCTATTCTTAGCTCCGGTTCTGATTTGCTTCATATATCTTGAGACTACACTAGGAAACAAAACAGAAAACCCGTTTTTCATGGGCAGTTCCTTGGCGAGGCTTGCATATGTCTGTGTTCCTTCTATGTACTTGTCTTTTGGGAGTCACTGATGTAGAATTATATTCCAAAACGGGAGTCACACTATAACTTCGCATGACTAGAGTTTTAACGTGGCTAAGACTGCTCTTAAATGTCACCAATTTCTTCTATGTACTTGTCTTGTGATCAGGCTAAACATGGTAATGTCTGTGAACTCGGTATTCTTCTTGCAACGACAAAGTTTCACTTCTCTTTATATGGATGCTTTTACTTTTGCTTTGCATTGTTCTATGTTATAGCGAAGAAGCTCCTAGTAGAATTATTGTATAACCTTGACAGTCAACGTAGGTTTCTTCTGTCGCATTCATCTGTTGCTTCTGTTGCATTTAGTAGAATCTTCAATTGCCAAATCAAAGAATGTCGGTGAGAAGATTGAGGGTGCCAACATCTAAATCCAAGTGGTGTAGCTGCTAAAGAGGTCGACTTGGAGCTTAACTACTCTTGTGGTCTTCGATCACCAATTCTCTTGCCAAAGACAAGGAAAAATTTAGGGATTGGTTTAATGGCTAGGGTAAGTTTTGAGTTGATCAGAAGACACCAGATCAAGCTAGGGACATGATAGCCAACTCCTTGAAAGGATCAAGCATTGTGTGAATCAAGCCAATTGAGGTACTCGATGAGGTCGACATGAGCTAACTTCTAACTGAAATCAGGGCTCAGAGGGCAAAGTATAGACGTTTAAAGGTGGAGCTCGCACGAGTGAGGAAAGAAAATATGATATGTCAATTGTCAGTTGTTCTACGCATGGGTTGTGTTGTTGTGCTGGTTGTGTGTAATGCAAGAGTTGGTTGGAAGTTTCTAAGTCTTCCATGGTTTATTGCGGTGAGTGTGCACATTTGCGTCAGGTTGAACTACTGAAAATCCTACTTCCCTTATCTTCAGTACTGGTTCCGGCTTCATGCTTCAGACCAAATATTCTAACGGAAAGTTGTTGGCTGTTTGGCAATCCGACAGAAAGCTTTCATCGTTCTTACCTTTCTTCCTGGAGAACTTCTCATTCCTTCTCATTCTGTTACGCAAAATATAGCGAACTTGACAGCTTTGGCCTCATGTATAGTGACTAAAAATTTGACCGACTGGTCAGAGCAGGAGGAATAAAATGAGGTCCCATTGTTTTCTTTCCCTCAGCCCAACGAAAAGTCAACTTCAGTTTAACACTAATAAACCAAGTATTCAAACTTCAGTACGATCCCCACTGAATGCAACCGAACTAAGTGTTCAAACTTCAGGCATACGGCTAGTCCACCAACGGAAAGTTACCTTAAATGCAGCGAAAGGAGTTCATCTATCCTACATTTGTTCTTGTCCGCTGGCCTCTGCACGCCTAACCATCTTCTTGCTTGATTCTCATGTAGCATTCATCTAGGCGTGCAAAAACCAGCGACATTAACAAGCCCGTAGCATTGTATATCGCCATTTTTGCAGCCTCAACAGAGGAAGGCCACTTAATTACCACATGTTGGCCCTACTCAAATTCGATTTGACAAAGAACTGACGAGACCAATTTTAAGACTCATAAAGATTTTATCCAGGTTCTTGTTTCATTGCCTAAAGGGCTCCAAGCAACAAATTTGGCAACGCGGAAGAAGAAAAAAGGAATACCGTCTTCTCTAAGAGCTTTGTCACATTTTTAACGTCCTAAGGATTCGTTCTAAGTGAGGGTTTGAACTTTTAAGAGCTTTGTCTTTAGGATTCCGTGTTGGGTTTCGCTTGGAGGAGCTATTCATGGCTTTGCCTTTCTTAACGTAGCCCTTTTCTGCTACATTTATGATCTTATCAGATATCCTTGTAACCCTTTTGCCTGGGCGAATGAAGATAGTATATATAGATGAACATTTTAATCAAGTTGCTGATATCTTACTAAGAATTGTTAATACTTTCCGTCTAGGTGATTTATATTTATGGAAAACACAAGGTGCATGATCAAATTTGTGGGTTTGCACACGGTGCAAATAAGCTGTGAGTTAGACAAGAAGGTTGAAAAATTACACAATGGTGACAAGCTATGTTCTAATTCAGAGACTGAAACTTAGCAATCTAAAGCAGAGACTACAAATGTGAATGCATCATGTAAGGCATGCCTACATATAGCGTACAGTTTTTCGTCATACTATATTGAAATGGTTCAAGTATTGATTTGATTTGGTTTGATAATATTAGATTCTTCTTTCCATATTTAGAATTTCTTGTCTAGTAGCCGCCACTAGAAAATGAAAGTGCAGCTTTTCGTGTCTATTGGGCGTATTTTGTCTTGGGAAATGCATCATTGTCAGGTTAGAGAAGAAAATGCTGCCTATTGGAGGTTTGGGGAGTTTCTTGGAACCATTGCTAGCGAGTTGGTGCCATTGCCCACAACTTTGAGGCAAATTACCAAGGATATGAGAAACGCTATGATTAGGATTGTAGAGCTAGTTAGCTTGTACTTGTATGAAATTCCATTCATTTTGTTAAAAAATTTGACATCATTATTGATTTTTCTTCCTTGTAGTCTAAGTTTGATTATCTTCGTACCAGCTATGGAAAAATGGATTCTAAATTCCTCAAATTCTAAATGGAGATATTGGAAAAGTGATCTAAAAGCTGCTCATTATGATAACTCTAAATCATAATTGTATCATTAGAAGAATCTTTCGGAGAGAGTGAGAAGAGATCAATGGAAAAATCTCGTCACTTTTTGGAGTTCAAAGGAAGGGAAGGTACGATTCTTGTTCTAGCATCATTTTAAATATGACCTGTCGACATTAAATTGACTTTCATTAACTGTCAATGACTATTTTGTGATAACCTGGTTTTTTTTTTTTTTTTTAAATTGTAGAAGCTGAGTGACGCAAATAAGGCTAACAGAGCAAAGAAAAAGAGACAACACACCTTAGGGAACATAAATATTGCTAGAATAACAGCAGCAAATGTACTCTCATGTTTCCCCTTAAATTTTTGTGTCTCCCCATAAGTGATATTTCCAGTGTAATCAATAATTTTGCTGTAGAAAAGAAGCTGCTGATGTGATCCATCTTTGGACCTAAGGTAAAGATGTCCAGAGATATTTGTCACTTTCCTGACAATAGGCTTGTATTAATAGCAGTTGTCATAGGAAGAAAACATAGGACGTGTTCTAGAATTGCCTCCTTAAGAATGTCTAAGTTCTTAGTACCTGCATTGATATCTTGTTATTCCCTTAGCTCTGTGATTTGGATTTGCTAGTGACAGCACAATAATCCACAACTAGGTTCAGGTTTGTCTAGCGCACATAGCCCACTATCATTAACAAAAGAGTTATGCAACAGCTAGAGCTTTGAAGTATTAAGATGATGAAACTTGTACAATTTTCTATTAATTTGCTAACGTGACCACAGTTTGGTTTAATGACAGAGATTGAAAAACCAAAAAGTACTACAGCCGTAGATTACCCAATTACTAGCTGTGCGTTTCACATGCATGCATACGTCCCCACAAGTGTTGAAAAGCCATTCAATATAGTTCATCTAGTGTTAACAAATGTTATTCAGTCTTGGCCGTGACAATATCGCTGCTACAATGTATCAGGAATTTATGCAGATATCTGAGCAGAAGATGAATGGATCAAGGAAAGAGGGTAAGCTGGAATAAATAGTCTAAAATTAAAACCAAAAGTCTAACTTCCCAGCGTGTGTTTTCATATGGTTTCGGTGGATGACAAGTCATACAACAATCAGCAAGGAACAACTATAGAAAGGAAGAATGTGATTACTTTTTCAATTTGATATCTCTGGACATCTTTCCCTGTTTCACAGATAAGTGTGAAATATCGAATGTCTTATTGATATGGTTCATTCAGTTATGCTGACTAACCAAGTTATGGCACATGATAGGAAGTAGAGTTAGGAATCGAAGGCAATCGTGTGTATTTATGAATTCAGCTTAAGTGCTCATCAATGCATTGTAACATCATTAGTTTAATAAGTTCTTTAAGTTATAAACTGCAGGGAAGCATGAATGATCTCTTGGAGGTATATTTGGAACTTGGAAAGAGCAATACCCCCTTGAAATTCTGTTTCTCTAATGTTGGGAAAAGAGAAACCTGGACATGTCCAATGCTAGGGCATAGCCCATGCCCCAATGATTTGGGACCTCTAATCTTCTTGTCTTCCGACTGAGAACTTAAGGCCAAAGAAAGAGAAGGATGAAGAGATTCAGTTGAAGGAATCTAGTTGTCTTCCAACCGAGAACTTAGGGTCAGAGAATGAGAAAGATGAAGAGATTCACAAGCTGAAGGAAATCCCGAAAGCAACAAAAGAGCAATTACAAGAGACAAATGGAGATGTACAAGAGTTACAGGCTCAAGAGATGTCTACCGTTATACAGAATTGTCAGCATGTGGCGGACTTGAAGTGGTCTCACAAGATCTGGACTAGGAACTATGTCATGAGCCACGAGGTGTGACTAATTTCATTGAATGTTAAAATAGTGAAAGGTGTTTTATTTACTAAATATCGAGTGTCCTGGATATTGGACACTAAGTGGTTTTAAAGGGAATATTGGTGGATAGACTTGGAACATGAGTTTGGTATCAGGATTCCTATTTGCTGTGTCTAATCATGTTTTGGGTTTACTTTTCTTGCATTATGCCTTGTCCTTCTTGTTCAATTTGAAATTCATAAGTGATTGCCTCTGTTAGTATTTATCCTCACCAATTGATCCCATTTGCTTCCCAATTGCGCAACCAAAAACAGTCCTTGACTTTTTCTGGACAAAAATGACCCTAAGACGACTTTTTTCCAAAAAGTCTCGATTTGCAGAAAAATCTTCGAAGGCTAAGTCGACGTTCCTAAAATGACCTGTGATATGACAGAACTTTCAATTTCTAAAATCAAATTTAAATTCGCAATTAATTTCAATCCGGCGCGTTTTTAGTGTGACCTAGGCTACCGGGTAGCTTTCAAAAATTTTTAGTGCAAATGACCCGTGGTCGATTTTCTTCGAGCCATGATGAACCCACTTAACACATTGACAACTCTCGGTGGTCGTGAAAATCTCGAGGTTTCAAATACGGACACAGGGTACCAAAACGACAGAAAAATCAAACTAGTGCCGATCGATGAGAATTTTGCAATTTAGTGGGATCACCCACGTTTAACCATGCATCTTAGTCGAACCGACCTATCTCTGATCTCTAATCAATTTTTAACTGTATCGTAATGATCTCGGCAGATAAGCACGGTCGAACAGCCGATTCCTGGTCGAATTCTTGAGTCTATTTGCCTTAAAGTCTCTTATTAACTTTCCCAGATAGTCTAGTTATCTCGAGAGGGATCAGCTCTGAGGACAACCCTCTAGGCGTGTGGATGAAATGCCCGATCATTCAATTGAAAGCAGAATAAAAAATCTAGGATGTCACGGATGGAGTTAACGAAAGTGCTCAATTATACCAAATTGAAAATTTTTTTAACTCATTTGCATTTTTTATAAATTTTAAGACTCAATTACACTTTTCCAACAGATTTAAAATTTCCAATGAACTTATATATTGAATATTCTATCTTCACTATAAATATCGCAAATCATGAAATTCTAATGATTGGTATAATAGAGATATCTATTTTTTTTTTATGATTTTCCATATTTATTTTGGTTATGTATATATAATTAGGTTTTCTTTGATCTCCTTAATTATTCATCTAATTCCATATGAATCTCTTCCGCATCATTATTCTTAACCTTAAAAAAAAAAAAAGTTCTACAGTTTTTTCTTCACGATCTGTTCAGCTTCTCTCAGACTTTTACTCTCTTCATCACTCACATCGTTCACTGTAAGCTAAAGCTCAAGCGCTGTCTCTCCGTTCGTCTTCGCTTTCACCAATGCCTGTGCCTAGTGAGTGACTCGCTGACTCTGGTTCGTCTCTGTTCATCGGTGGTGTCATTCATTGTGGTTTTTTCTATGTTCTTTTCTTGTTTTCGGTTTGGCTTTTTTGATAACTAGGAATTGGAGTGATGCAGGTTCATGACTCGTGAATCAACTCGATATCCTTAAGATTTATCTTCTGATTGTCGATTGTGATGTGAACCCGTTTGTTCTGACTTGCTTTCCATTGATTCCTGCAACTTTTTTTTCTGCCTTGGTTTCTTTTCTTTTTCTTGGTTTGAAAGTGTTAACCTCGTTTAGTTTCCTGAGAAAGTCCACTTTCCTTCTCGAATTATAATTTTACCCTGTTTTTTCTTCTTTCCAATTCGTGCAGTTTACGTGATTCGAGTTCTTATTATCGACATATTATGCCTCAGTCACATTTTTAACGTCCTTAGGATTCGTTCCGAGTGAGGGTTTGAACTTTTAAGAGCTCTGTCCTTAGGATTCCGTATTGGGTTTCGCTTAGAGGAGTTTACGTCTGTTTAATCATGGCTTTGCCTTTCTTATCGCGGCCCTTTCTGCTACATTTATGATCGTATCAGATATCCTTGTAACCCTTTTGCCTGCCGCGAATGAAGATAGTTTATAGAATTAGGTGAACATTTTAATCAAGTTGCTGATATCTTACTAAGAATTGTTAATACTTTCTGTCTAGGTGATTTATATCGATGGAAAACACGAGATGCATGATCAAACTTGTGGGTTTGCGCACGGTGCAAATAAGCTGTGAGTTAGACAAGAAGGTTGAAAAATTACACAATGGTGACAAGCTATGTTCTAATTCAGAGACTGAAACTTAGCAGTTCAAAGCAGAGACTACAAATGTGAATGCATCTGGTAAGGCATGCCTACATATAGGGATAGTTTTTTGTCATACTATACTGAAATGGTCCGAGTATTGATTTGGTCTTTCCATAATTAGAATTTCTTGTCTAGTAGCCAACACTAGAAATTGGAAGTGCAGCTTTTCGTGTCTATTGGGCGTATTTTGTCTCAGGAAATGCATCATTGTCAGGTTAGGGAAGAAAATGCTGCCTATTGGAGGTTTGGGGAGTTTCTTGGAACCATTGCTAGTGAGTTGGTGCCATTGCTCACAACTGTAAGGCAAATTACCAAGGATATGAGAAACGCTATGATTAGGATTGTAGAGCTAGTTAGCTTGTACTTGTATGAAATTTCATTCATTTTGTTAATAAATTTAACATCATTATTGATTTTTCTTCCTTGTAGTCTAAGTTTGATTATCTTCGTACCAGCTATGGAAAAATGGATTCTAGATTCCTCAAATTCTAAATGGAGATATTGGAAAAGTGATCTAAAAGCTGCTCATTATGATAACTCTAAATCATAATTGTATTATTAGAGGAATCTTTCGGAGAGAGTGAGAAGAGATCAATGGAAAAATCTCATCACTTTTTGGAGTTCAAAGGAAGGGAAGATACGAATCTTGTTCTAGCATCATCTTAATATGACCCGTCGACATTAAATTGACTTTCATTACCTGTCAATGACTATTTTGTGATAACCTTGGTTTTTTTTTTTTTTTAATTGCAGAAGCTGAGTGATGCAAATAAGGCTAACAGAGCAAAGCAAAAGATACGACACGCTTTAGGGAACATAAATATTGCTAGAATAACAGCAGCAAAGTTATTCTCATGTTTCCCCTTAAATTTTTGTGTTTTCCCATAAGTGATATTTCCAGTGTAATCAATAATTTCGCTGTAGAAAAGAATTTGCTGAGGTGATCCACCTTTGGACCTAAGGTAAAGATGTCTAGAGATATTTGTCACTTTTCCGACAATAGGCTTGTATTAATAGCAGTTGTCATTGGAAGAAAACATAGGATGTGTTCTAGAATTGCCTCCCTAAGAATGTCTAAGTTCTTAGCACCTGCATCGATATCTTGTTATTCCCTTAGCTCTGTGATTTGGATTTGCTAGGGACAGGACAATAATCCACAACTAGGTTCAGGTTTGTCGAGCGCACATAGCCCACCATCATTAACAAAAGAGTTATGCAGCAGCTAGAGCTGTGAAGTGTTGAGATGATGAAACTTGTACAATTTTCTACTAATTTGCTAACGTGACCACAGTTTGGTTTAGTGAGAGAGATCGAAGAACAGAAAAGTACTGCAGCCCCAGACTTCCCAATTACTAGCTGTGCATTTCACATGCATGCACACGTCCCCACAATTGTTGAAAAGCCATTCAATATAGTTCATCTAGTGTTATTGTCAGGAATTTATGCAGATATCTGAGCAGAAGATGAATGGATCACGAAAAGAGGGCAAGCTGGAATAAATATTCTAAAATTAAAACCAAAAGTCTAACTTCCCAGCGTTTGTTTTCATATGGTTTCGGTGGATGACAAGTCATATAACAATCAGCAAGGAACAACTATAGAAAGGAAGAATGTGATTACTTTTTCAATTTGATATCTCTGGACATCTTTCCCCGTTTCACAGATAAGTGTGAAATATCGAATGTCTTATTGATATGGTTCATTCAGTTATGCTGACTAACCAAGTTATGGCACATGATAGGAAGTAGAGTTAGGAATCGAAGGCAATCGTGTGTATTTATGAATTCAGCTTAAGTGCTCACCAATGCATTGTAACATCATTAGTTTAATAAGTTTTTTTAAGTTATAAACTGCAGGGAAGCATGAATGATCTCTTGGAGGTATATTTGGAACTTGGAAAGAGCAATACCCCCTTGAAATACTGTTTCTCTAATGTTGGGAAAAGAGAAACCTGGATGTGTCCAATGCTAGGGCATAGCCCATGCCCCAATGATTTGGGGCCTCTAATCTTGTTGTCTTCCAACCGAGAACTTAAGGCCAAAGAAAGAGAAGGATGAAGAGACTCAGTTGAAGGCATCTAGTTGTCTTCCAACCGAGAACTTAAGGTCAGAGAATGAGAAAGATGAGGAGATTCACAAACTGAAGGAAATACTGAAAACAACAAAAGAGCAATTACAAAAGACAAATGGAGATGTACAAGAGTTACAGGCTCAAAAGATGTCTTCTACCATTATATAGAATTGTCAGCATGTGGCAGACTTGAAGTGGTCTCACAAGATCTGGACTAGGAACTATGTCATGAGCCATGAGGTGTGACTAATTTCATTGAACGTTAAAATAGTGAAAGGTGTTTTATTTACTAAATATCGAGTGTCCTGGATATTGGACACTAAGTGGTTTTAAAGGGATATTGGTGGATAGACTTGGAACATGAGTTTGGTATCAGGATTGCTTTGATGGAGCTTGAAAGTGGAAAACAAATGTAGAATGGTGTGACCATGTTTTTCCTTTTTGCTGTGTCTAATCATGTTTTGGTTTTACTTTGCTTGCATTATGCCTTGTCCTTCTTGTCAATTTGAAATTCATAAGTGATTGCCTCTGTTAGTCACTGCTGGGTGTTGCTCTTTCTTTCGTGGTTTCAAGATAGTCACTGTTGAGCCCTCTTGTCCATCACTGTATGGATCTTGGAGTGTTACATTATCTTTTATATTGAAGAAAAGTTGACATGTTGCCCATTTTGGCACTTGAGAGTGGTTGAGGGACACGGTCAAATGCTTGGAAATGGTCTCTGTTGATGTGTGGGTTTACTAGATTTTACCTGATACCATATGCTGATTATCTTACACTGCTCTACTTTTGGCCCTCAATGCATTTCTTCTTCTTCTTGCTCTTAAGGTTAGGGTTCTATTTTCATAATTGAATTTCTCAAGTTTACTGGGTTGCAGCAATGATTGTGATTTGTGAACTTTGCCTCTTGGTTTGCAGCCATTCAATATTGGTCGTAGTGTTTGTAAGATGCTTTGGCCACTCATACCCTGTTTTTTGCAATGAAGTGAATGGAGCTCCCCTGTTCACATCTCTGCATTTTTTCTTTTCAAGTGATGGAAAATGTGGCTGATCACGTCTTGCTCATTTTGTTTTGATTAATAAGTTTTTAGTGCGATCATGTAACATCTTCTCTATGTTTTGATATGCTTTACAGATTGATTATGAGCCCCTCTTTTCATTAATTTTGTCACTTTATGTGATCTAAGCTTCCTCTAAATCCTTCTTCAGTCCAAATTATTGAAGGTTTAATTGTGCGATGTTTAAGTGATCACTAACATGGTTTCTTGTGCTGGTTTCGCGCCCATTATGCTTAGTCTTCTTTCCTATGCTTTTTGATATGTAAGATGATGACCATCATAACACACAATAGAGATCTCCAAACATCATTTTGCGCTCGCTATCGTTGAGTCATGAGCCACACTCTAGGGGATAAGGTTAGTGTTATCTTCAAAGGTATACTATTCATTGTAAGCATTCTCACTATTTGTTTGTCATAAATGTCTAATTGTGACTGTTATTGAAGAAAGCTCATTGAAAAGATTTTATATCGATGATAGAACCTCTTTCATGTGCTGCTGAACCTTATGTTAGCAATCTGCAATTGTATGTCCGAACCTTGGGCAACTTGGCGGCGCGCAACCCAAGTGACCATCACCTAGGTCACAAGGGTCGCCTAAGGTCGCTAGACCCAGGTGGCAGTCGCCCGAGGTTGTGCGACCTCTGGCGGAGGTCGCCTGGATCGAGCATCCCTAGCCGGCCCATCACCGTTCGCTCGTTACCCTTCACGTGCAAGGTTTCCTAAACATTGGAAAAGCAATTGGAGCTTTTATTGCATTTGCATGCGCATGTGCATGCATTCAGTTAATTGACCTTTATATACTTTATTTGTTTAAATTTTTTTGCTAGTCGCAACGTGTCATAAAGTGCTTGTTAAATAACTAATAGACTTGACGATGGATATGTTTCCTGGGGACCGTCCTGAATGGGCGGACTTAGCCAAGAAAATTGGCTTGCATGGACAAGCCTTGATATTCACTTGAGCTCAATCGATTTTTGGGCCCGCAATGGGCAGGAGTGCTTATGCTTGGGCCCAGCCCAACCCACTCGGGACCTTCATACGGATTTTGTTGGTCCGACTAGTTCCAAATCTTCCCAAGACCTCTTTGGGAATCGTTTTTTTTTTTTTTGGTGAAAGGTAATTGTATTGAGCTTTAACCAAATGCACAAACTAAACGACATCGAAGCTTGCACTCAAAATGTAAAAGGGCATAATGAGTGGAAGGGTGTCGAAGGAAAGAAAAGGAAAAGCCAACGACGGCACAACAACAAGGCAAACACCAGGATAAAGGTTGCAACCAAAAGAGGGACCAACTAACAAGGAAGGCCACCAGCCAGCCAAACAATGGCATCCCCGCCCCAACCCCTGAAGAAGAGCCGAGGTGATCTCTCGGAATAGCAGCCCGCGACACAAACCTCAGCCAAAGCGAAGGAAACCGAGACAGATGATCAAGAAGGTCAGCTACTCAAGCCACTCCCCAGCAAGCGAAGTAACTAGATATATTTACATAGAAATAAAACGCAATAGACTTGAAAGAGTTTTCATGTACATTTATTAGTCAACCTTTATATTGTAATATTTGCTTATGGTTAACTCACTCATTTCGATCTCAAATGTGCCGAATTTCACAATACTAGATTTCATGTGGCTTGCAAACCGTGTTAATAATTTAAAGGATATTAGGAAAATGAAAGAAAAATATTACTTCATATTTTTTTTTAATATTTTTATGAGAATTACAGATAGAATTCGAGTTTCACATTGTGATTTAGTTTTTAACTTGTCAATAATCAAGTTGAATTGAGTTTAATCTTGAATGCATATGCTAATATAGAATTGAGCTCCAGCATGAAATTGAAAAACTGAGTTTTGCCATACTCACAGCTCAATATCAAACAATCAACATCTAAAACATGCACATGTTCAAACTTCACATTGTGATTTGGTTTTTAAGTTAAACTTCGCATCAACAAACAACTTCAAATCAATTTAACACCTTATCTTAGACACTTTTACTGCATTGACTCTCTAGATGATATACTATTTCATTCTTCGCATGCCAACAAGTGTGATGCTAGTGGTCTTCAAATCTTCACAAGCCTCTGGTCTCTAAAACATGGACAAGTCCAATGAGAGCTTCAATCCTGAAAAACAGAATTACAATCAATCTTTCAAGAAAATTTCAGGAAAAAAAAGAAAAACATGATTAGACTATGCAGTCAAATGAATTAGTATCACGCATCAACTGATGTTTACTGTGTATAATCTGTTTTTATTTTTTTATGAGAACTAGAGATGGTGTTCAAGCTTCACATTGAGTTTAATCTCAAGCATGTAGACTTTACAGAGTTGAACTCGTGCGTGGGGTTGAGAAATCGAATTTTTTCATACTCAACAGTTCAAAATCAAATCATCAATTTCAAGTTAAGAAATCGTCAATTTCAGGTTAAACTTTGCATCCACAAACTACTTCAAATCAATTTATAGCTCAATTGTGCCTTTATGGCTTTTTTAAAAAAAATAAAATGAAATACCTTAGCGTAGACTCTTTAGTGCATTGGCCCACTAGATAATATGTTACTTCCTTTCCTGCATGCCGACAAGGATGACGCTAGGGGTCTTTAAAACAAAACAAGCCTCCAAAACATGTACAAGTACCGTGAGAGCTTGGTTCCTGTGGTTCCTGAAAAATAAAATCACAATCAATCATTCGAGAAAGTTTTACATTAAGAATAGCATGATTAAACTATGCTATCAAATCAACCAGTAATGCCTAGCAACTTATGTTAATTGTGTTCAATCCAATTGTCATTGTATACTATATAAAAGGAATAGATCGAAGATGTTCTAAATTCCTCAAAAGGATATTGACAAAAGTCAAATATATAGTTTAATTGCATTCCTTGTGATTGAATTATAAGAAATGGTCTATATATGATGGAAACAATAGCATGTGAAAAGATAAATAAAATAGTGATTAAGGAATGGGATTGTGTGTGCGGATTCGGTACATCATATTAGTTCAATTTCTTGCACCACCAAATGCAAACATTTTTATACTAAGCCATTTGCCAATCTTTGACTTGCATCATACTTGGTCCATGAGATTAGTAAGATATGATACGGGCGTGGCGCCTTATCTACTCAAGATAAGTTCCTTCAAAACAGAAACAATATTTGATTACCAGAAAATAACCAGGTTACTTATAAATCAAGTAGACAGGGGCTCCCTCCTTCTTTCCCAGCTTTCTATCTAGTGCATTTATGGAAGTAAGTCAATGAAATTTCATCTATGTGAATTCGCATACGCAAAAATACACTCTATCTTGTTAGGTTTATCACAATTTTTATGAAAATTGGTTTTGTTCACAATCTAGCTAAATTAAGAAATTTTCATGTACACAATCAACAAAATTATAGTAGAAGCTAAAATCAAGACTCAACCCAAGCATCAAAAGATAAATGAGTAGCAGAAACCGACTGCATCCAGGTTTTTGTTTCATTGCCAGAAGGGCTCTGAGAAACAAATTTAGCAACATGAAAGAAGAAAAAGGAATAGTAGCTTCCCTAAGTCGTGATTTAATGCTGATGATCATAACACTGAAAACATGCTTTTTTTTACCCAAAGCACAAATCAACATGTACCAGTAAAAGCTTCAGCACCTCAGACCAAATTGTCCTTGAAAATTGGCAAAAAATAGATAGTACTTTGGATCGTCAAATTATGTAGGTCAGTTCAGGCTCTAAATTGAATATATCCCATATACAATATTAAAGAAATCATATATTCATGGGATATTCTGGAGATTCTAAGTGAACAAATGGCACTTTAAGTAAAGATTACACCTTTCTTTTGACTCCCCAGTCCAAAAGCTGGATTCATAATAATTTGAAATTGACTTTTCAGAAAATTTGGAAGGGGTAGAACGCATGATAATCAAGCCAAATCCCCATTAGCATGCTTCCAAACAAGAGAACCGCAAAATTGAGCATCAAACATAGTTGCTCCTGCCTTAATTAGCCCAAACAAAATCATGCAAACAATCTGTGTCCTTTTTTCCGTTTTGTTTTGGACGATCCTATCTCTTATTATGCTGAGACTAGTAAGATCGCAACAACATCCTGCGTTTGGGTATATACTCATTGACATCATTTCCAAACTTCAGACCTATTCAATCCACAAGAGAAAACAACTCAAATGAGGTCCCATACCTCCTTCGGAATGAAAGCAAAGTACAAGGAAAGGGATTAAGCTCGATGTAGTGGCTTATAACACCCTCGTTCACGCTGCCTGGCTTTGGATGAAGAGGACCTGACGTCGCCGTTGGCCTCATCGAGCACTTGCACAAGGACTCGACGTTGTCGTGCCCGAACAAAGAGGAAATATGGGGATTCGAGGAAGAAGAAAAAGGACACTCAGATGAAGAACAAAAAGATCGACGAATAAGAAGCGGACTCCACCGAACAAGAAGTACACTTTAGACAGAAAGACTGATGAAGAAGTGAGGGAAACTCGAGAAGAAAACTCAATTAGGGCTTGGAAATTTGGGGCAAACCTTAAAAGGACAAGACGTTTTTGCACACAAACCTTTTCTCTTAAGCTTTATGCCATAGAGAAGTGAATAAAAAATGCATAGCTAGCATCTTCCATTTATCAAAGTAGATGAAATTAACAAAGAGACTCAATTGTATTATATCAACAAGTTTTTTGACTCAATTATAATTTTTATAAGTTTTAGAACTATTGCATTTATCCTTTTAATGTTCTATCTTCACCGTAAGTATCGCAAATGATGAGTCAGTGTCATAATGATTGGTATGAAGTAAGAGATGGAAAAAAAAATAAAAAGTGCAGTGTATTACGTAGAAAAAATGCTAAGTAAAACCATTTATTTCTTATAAAATGAGAAAAAAATTTAAATAATAGGCTCTAAGATATATATATTTCCCCTACAATACAAAGTTTTTTCCGCTATTTGTGATAAAAACTGAACTTCTCTTACTGCAACTATATAACTTTCTCGTAAACGGAAAAAAGGGGGAAAAAAAAAACAGAGAGAGAAACCATCACGTGCGTCTACTGGTGCTTAAACTAAGCGAGACCGCGTTTAATTTATGTTTGTATGATTATTTTTTGATTTTCCACAACTATTATAAATCTGCCTATAGTTGAATTCATGTTTGTGGCTGGTTGTTCTTAGTCACCTTATGACGCTTGAAACTCTGGACGATGCCTCTGAAGTGTCCACTAACCCCAAGTAATTTCTTGCATTGGTGGATGTATAAGCGGCAATCATTTGGCAATTCGGTGGCCGATATTTCAACGATCCACAGTTAGTAAGTTCCAATTCTTTCAAAACTTTAACTTATCGAGGCCCTCGACAATCCGTAGCTTAAGGCCAGAAGATATTTTGAAGGACTTGAGGTTCTTTAAGTTTGACAAACGACCAAGACTTTGCAAATGTTGACCAGCAAGTAAAAAGTCTTCCAACGATTCTGACATACCAACAACTTGAATACCCGGCATGTCACAAAAACCTAGATAGAGATACCGCAACTTATTGAAGACTCTCGATGCAAGGATTAGTGAAGATTCAAGAGAATATTCCCAATTTATGTCGACGTACTTGAAGCTTCTTAAGGGCAAGACCTTTCCGATTTGTAATATTTCCAATGATTCCAACACCCCAGCGATGTGGATCTCATCTAGTTCCAGGTACTTCTTCATGCTGACCAACTTTAGCTTCCTCATACTGGATATTATGAATCTCTTGAGGAGTCTACAATTATCAACACGTGGATACGTTAAATTTGGAAGGTGAAGCCCATCAAGTTGAATCTCTCGCATTTGAGAGGGAGAGATGTTTAAATTTGACAAATTCTTTGAGTTGGAGGAGAGTAGTGCGATTGAATTGAAATTATCAAGGGTTAATTCTAACAGAGAAGAGGGAACTTGCATTGAGGGTTGCAGGTTCAGTCTAGACAAATGGAGTTGGTTAAGTTGAGGAAGGGAAGCCAACTTAGTGGGAGTAGGGACATGGAGGATACACAATCTCAACTGTTTCAATTTGGATAACCTCCCAATCCATCTCAACTCACTGCTATGAATTCTATCTAGCTTGCCAATTATAGAGCCATCACTTAGGTCCAACTCAACCAAATTAGTCAAGTTTGAGAGGTCTGGGACAACTTGCAATGACATAGATGACACTTCTAGATGGGTTAAACTTATTGGAAGTGGTGGCGACTCTCGAATTTCATAAAACTCTCTTAACACCAGTCTTTGCAGTTACGAGAGTAAGCCAATTTTAGAAGGAAGTTGACCTTACAAATTGACTTTATTCCAAAGCACTAAATGTTCCCCAAGCATTCCTAGGCTTGAAAGCTGCAACTCCCGTAATGATTTCCAATTATAGATGGAATCCAGTAGTTCTTCCATTTGATGACACCAATTAAAAGAGAAGCGCTCTCGATTCTGTAGGTCCCCAATTTCTTTAGGCAAACCTTCAAGCAAAGGGCAATGATCAAATGTTAAGTCTATCAGATGCTTTAACTTCCCAATAGAGCCGTCAATCTTCCTTAAACATCAGCAAGTCCAAAAAGCAAGTCTCTCTAAAGTTGAGCATCCCAACAAGTCTGGTGTTCTGGTTATGTGATGACACTCACAAAGACTAAGAACTTTCAATTTTCTTGCCTCCTGTAAAAAATGAATGCATTATCCAATGGAGGAACAGTTCAAATGTTGCTTTCAAGGACAAAGAATAGAAATAAGCATATGACGCACCTTTATTAGGCTTCATAATTTCAGATCGTTTATATTGGCAATCGATGAAAATTGAAGGACAACTACATTCTTTAAGCACATATTGGTCAGCTTACACTTTAAACCAGGAGCACTCCAATAAATCCATCTTAATTTGGGAAAACAATTCATTAGATTGCCAACAAAGGTTCCTCCCCCAAATGTAAGGAACCTAAGCTTGTCAAACCTTCCAATCTCCTCACTTTTGATAGATACTTCTTCATGATACAATCTTAGTTCCATTGCTTCAACGTTCTTCATCTGCAAGTGAGAGCAATAAACGAGTAATAGTCAGCATTCTATTTTATCGAGGAAAAGTATTAAAACCAAGAAGAAAAAAGAGAATCCGTCAGTTCTTTCACACATGCATGATGGCGGCCCACTAAGGAATAGAAGTCCAAGCATGTAAACGGAAAAAGAGACAGAATTCAAATTGTTTGCAGGATGTGAAGGTTCTGGGATGAATATTCTCTTCGTAGCATTATTATAGTCCAAAACGGGAGTTAAACTTCACCTTCACATGACTTGAGTTGTAACGTGGCCAACTTCACGCTTAAATGTCACCAATTTCTTCAACGCTCTTGTGATCAGGCTATACATAGTAATGTCTGTGAATCCATTATTCTTCTTGCAACAGCAAACTCCACTTCTTTTTATACAGATGTTTTTCTTTTTGTTTTGCATTGTCTATGTTATAGTGAAGAAGCTCCTGGTAGAATCATGATATAACCTTGATAGTCAACATATGTTTCTTCTGTCGCATTCCTCCATTGCTTCTGCTGCATTTAGTAGAACCTTCAGTTGCCAAATCAAAGAATGGCGGTGAGAAAATTAGAGGCACCAACATCTAAATTCAAGTGGTGTAACTGCTAGTGAGGTCGACTCGGAGCCTAACTACTCTTGTGGTCTTCAATCACCAATTCTTATGGCAAAGACAAGGAAAAATGTAGGAATTGGTTTTACAATTGTGGTAAGTTGTGGTTGATCAGAACACACCAAATCGAGCCAGGGACATGATAGCCGACTTCCTTGAAAGGAATCAATCATTGTGTTGATCAAGCCAATCAATGTGCCACAAGGTCGAGAAGAGCTAACTTCTAGCTGAAATCAAAGCTCAAAGGGCAAAATATAGATGTTAAAAGGAGCAGCTCATACGAGTGAAGAAAGAAAATATGATATATTAATTGTCAGTTGTTCTATGCAGTTGTTGGGTCATTGTGCTGGTTATGTCTAATGCGAGATCTAATAGCAAGTTTCTAAGCTTTCCATTATTTATTGAGGTGAGTGTGTACATTTGTGTCAGGTTGAAATACTGAAAGTCCTACTTCCCTCATCTTCAGCACACTTGTTCCCGCTTCATGCTTCAGAGTTGCTTTTCTACTGAAAACTAGATATTCTAATGGAAAGTTATTGGCTGTTTGGCAATCCGACAGAAAGCTTTAATTGTTCTTACCGTTCTTATTGGAGAACTTCGATTCATTCTCATTTTAACAGCTTTGGTCTCATGTATAGTCTAATATATCCTTGAATTGCCTGCTGGTCATTAGGTGTAACCGGCAGAGAATTTTTTCGAGGGGGAAATCGGAGATATTTTGTTCCACCACATAGATTATTTGATTTATCCATTTCGAAGAAGTTTCATGATACATCAAACAATCATTTAGAGGATTTAATGATTCCTAAAAATGGATTCATACCTTTTAATTTTAATTAAAAACTCTTTATTTTTATGGTATAATTGAAATAAAGATAATCGAGAATAGAAGGCAAGGGTTTGGACTGTGTATCGACATCCACACGGCCAATCTCCGATGGAAGAAAAGGTTCCATTGAAACAATTATTTCGTTTTCAGGGCAACCTCGTAGCTTTTTTTTTTTTTTTTTAAAAGGGGGGGCAGAAATGACAAGAAGGTATTGGAATATCAATTTGGAAGAGATGGTGGAAGCGAGAGTTCATTTTGGTCATGGTGCTAGGAAATGGAATCCTAGGATAGCACCTTATGTTTCTACCAAGCATAAAGGTATTCATATTACAAATCTTACTAAAATTGCTTCTTCTTTTTTTATCAAAAGCCTATGATTTAATTTTTGATGTAGCAAGTAGGGGAAAACAGTTTTTTAATTTTTGGTACCAAGAATAAAGCGGTTAAATTTAGTTGCATAGGCTGCAATAAGGGCTTAGTGTCATTATGCTAAATTAAAAGTGGCTCGATGGTATGTTAACGAACTGGTCCACAATAAAAACGAGACTAGGGACTTGAGAACGGAACAAAAGGCGGAGAGACTTATTCGTCTTCCAAAAAGAGCTGCTGCTATGTTGAAGAGACAGTCATTTCACTTGCAAACATACCTGAGTGGATTAAATATATAACGGGATTACCTGATATTGTAATTATCGTTGATCAACAAGAAGAATGTACAGCCCTTCGAGAAATGTATAACTTTGGGAATTATTCTATCAGAGGTGCCCTAGAAGCGAGACAATGACGACCCCCTCGAGCAGGAAACATTCCGCCATAAACAATGATTAAAAATTTGACCCTGAATGGTCAGAGCAGGAGGAATAAATGAAGTCTCATTGTTTTCTTTTCCTCAGCCCAGCGATTTATCAGAGGTTTAAATACTTGTGTACTTCTACACTAAAGACACTAAAATCCGTATTTGCAGACCTGCGGGAAATACTCATTCTTGTGCTAAATATATTAGTTTTTTTCAACTCTTAATGAAATCATCAAACGGGCGCATATGTACAGCTTGGGATTCCGCTGTGCTTTTGTTGGATCCCTTGGCTCGGATTTGCGGTCATCGGTTTCACGTGTCAATTTTGCGCATTTGTTAGACACAGGCCCTCATCCACATTAGAAAGCAATTTCCACAATGCAACGCCATTTGTTAGGTCCAATTCAATGTAATGAAGTCACATATGCAAGCCACCTTTAGGCTTTTTAGGTGGGTCCACAATATTTTTTTACCAGCATCGTTGATCGGAATGCTGAAGTCTCGAGTGATTGATTCAGTTATAAAGGCATTCCTTCTTGAATGCTAAGTCTTTTATAAGTCTGTGATATGTGATTGATTCAAATATAAAAGCATCCCTACTTGAATGTTAAGTGTTACGCCCCGAATCCCGGGCACGCGCACATCCCTCGGTGGTCAACTAAAAATGTGCCGTCCCAGGACGCGTCGCCGACCCATTCGTTTTATGCACTTGCGGAAGCGAACTAATAAACCCCAGACAACAAATAAACATAGGGATAGTAAAAGCAGGACAGCCACTTATCACAAACCACGCTTTATAAACAGATTAGATTAGCCCTATAAGTCCATATACAATCTAACTCAAAAAGAAACTATTGGGCCACCTACGCTCTGGACCATTCCGTCTCGAGCTTCGGGTTCTCTACCACACCATCAGGAATGTCGATGTCATTGGGTGAGCTACTTCCCCATCCTCAATTCCAACGGGAGATCCGTCAAAACCCTACAAAGGACCTTCCCAAGCCCCGTTAGGATAGTCAATGAACCATGCCTTGAAGCGATGGGGTACCCAGTGACGGAGACCCTCATCGACCCAAATAGTGGTCACAACTAACTCACGGGTCCAGGTGGTCCCAAGAATAGGGAAGTAGGAGGACTTGTAGTCTATTTCCTTCGGTACCCCAAAACGAACGGGTCGCCTCTTCATACTAAGGACCCGAAAATATTAACCCACGACGAGGTGAGATAAAAATCTCAGCGAGTCAAAACCCTAAACCCCAATTAGGACACAAATTCACCTGGAGGCAGCCTAAACAGACATCACACAAGACTTATCTCGCCTCGGCACATCCCTACACATTAGTACATCACATGTACCATTATCAATGTAGCAAGCATTACTTAAAAATCGGAACACATCATTTCAATCACAAATAATCACAAGGGTCTCGATTATAAGGTAAAATCGTTATGACACATCACATACCGTGCTACACAATTTCGCCCCATAATCAGGCGCAACTATCACAACCACTCAGGCGTGTTCTAATTATTACGACCCAACGGCCATGGCCAACTCAACAGTCGGCGGTCATCTGGCATAATCGGGCGTCGTCCCGCTTCGTCAGGCACGGTATCATCCCCCATAAACGCATCAAGACGGCATTCCATAAAGGAGCATTGGCCCGGCCTCCACCGCATCGGCCTCCGTTGACGTGCGGCATCCGAACTTAATCAGGCATCGTCCCACGTAAACGCATCGGGACGGATTCACTACCCCACATAAATGCATCGGGGTATTTAGGTGATCACACGCGCACATACTTATCCAAGAACACCGTGCTTTGTACCCAAAATACCTCGCGTTCAAATAATGGACTTTGCCACTTTTCTTTGTATTAAAAATCATCCCAGTAAAATAATCGTGCGTGGTCACACGTTTAAATCAAACCAATAAGTATGGTACACTGTCATTTCAAAATCCCACGGTTTTATATACTATATAAAAATTTTGGCATAAAAAACCGACACCCGGTATTTTTCTAATTAAATACCATAAAATCCAATTTTGCAATAATAATCCATAATCAGCACCAAGCACTCAATTGCACAAATAAGCAATCAATTTCACATATAAATTCAACCACGAGAATCAGCGTAAAATTCTAAAAAAATGGCCAATCCGTCACAAATTACACTAATTATGGTTAATTAAATAAATTGCAATTAATTAAATAAATCTAATTTAATTAAACTAACCACGGTAAATTAAACTAGCCACGATTAACTAACCTTGATTAACTAACCATGGTTAACTAAGCTAACCCAAGTTCAACTAACCTAACCTAGGGTAGTAACCTAACTAATTGACCATCTAACTAACCTAGTTACACTAACCAAACTAGCCTAACTAACTAGTTAACCTAACTAACTACTTAACACTAATCCTAATTAACACTGACTAACCTACTAAGTGCAATTAACATCATAATCCGAGATTATGGCGTTAACTCACCGGATTAGGGCGACGACCGGTTCACGGCGATGGCAGTGCAACGGCGGTGAGGACTTGGGATTACGGCATCACCAACGGAAGCTCAGTTGAGGCTAAAAATAGCCCACAAGGCTCACGGTCAAGGGCTGGAATTCGGTTCTGCTTGGGGTTGAGGCGGGCTAGTTGGGCTCGATTGGAGGTGTTGGACAGCTAGGCGAGCGCGGCTGGAGCGGTGAGGGTGCTATAGGCGGCTGCTCGGCGGGTTGGAGGCTAGCGGACCAGCTAGACGTGCGGCTGAGGGCAGGAGGCGGACGCTGGAGGCGTCGGGGCTGGTGGGACGATGTCGCTGGACGCTGGACTGAGCGGTGCGAATGGACAGGGGCAGCGATCGGTTGGTGAAGGCGTGGGGTGGTCAATGCTGGAAATGGGAAAATGAAGATGGAGCAGAGGTGGCAACAACATGATGAAGGAAACGTGAGGGGAAGTAAATGTGGGAAGAAGAGGAAGAAGGCAGAAGGGAAGAGGGTCTGCACGCATGGGAAAGGAAGGGGAAATTGGAAGGAGGGAGAGAGACCAAAAAAGTCTAAGCAGCATCCAATGAGAGCCAAGCCTAAATATCCAAGCACTCGAGTGCTTGTGCCTCAAAGTCTTCGGCCCACAAAGTCTTGCATCCCTCCAATGGCCATTTTCCTTCAATTTCTTCCTAAACAAACTCTTCTTGGTGGCCAAATATGTCACGCCCCGATCCTCGGGCACGCACACATCCTTCTACTTGGTCGATTTTATAATGCGATATCCCGGGACTAAATATCGTCGACCCTTTCGTTTATTAAGCACATGCGGAAGCAGTTATAAATTCCCAGGCAATAACACAATGGGATAGAAAAGCAAGGCCATATTTTTCATATTGAAATCCACAACCAAACCTTTATACATGGCATAACCTAAAGTCTATTCACAAGACTATTCATAACATTCTAGTCACACTCTATATACACAACACAAGGTTCACAAAAGTGGATGGGATCTCAATCCTTGTCCGGGTCGTACTCAGGATCATCCTGATCCTCTTCTGACTCTTCTTCACTAAGCTCACATCCTTCAAGCTCTTCATCTTTTATCGGCTCATCGTCCTCTTCTGGTTCCTTCTTCATAGGCTCATCTACGGGCCTGAAATGTTGTCCCACAATCGGGATGAGACTACGTCTCAGCAAGTTCTACCCCACTAAGACTCAATTAGGAAACCAATACGCTAACCGGGCTGCCTATACACGCACGGGTCAAAGGACTTACCTTGGCCTCAGATTCCACCCGCTTATTAGCACAATTCAATAGGCACCCAAGCAATCACATCACGGATCGATATCTCGATCAATCGACTTAGTCGATTTCATGTCAATCGGACCATTCACCAGTCATTTACATCCAATCAATCAATTCACAACATCATATCAAAGCAATAATCAATCGACCTAGTCGATTACATACCAACAAGACCACTTTCGGTCATTTCAATTATTCCAACTCAATTCCCAATTATAAATCACGGTCCTTAGGACACAACTTATCTATAGGTGGTAATCACGGCCCCACAAAGCAACTTTCTTAGATTTAGTGGCTTTATGGCTTTACGGTCCCACCCGACCCTTTCAAGATCCGATGGATTTACGGTCCCACCCGACCCTTTCGAGATCCGATGGATTTACGGTCCCACCCGACCCTTTCGAGATCCGATGGATTTACGGTCCCATCCGACCCTTTCGAGATCTGATGGATTTACGGTCCCACCCGACCCTTTCAACTACGGCCAACGATATTGCACCTCGTAATTAAATTCCTCAATTTCATAATATCTTGGCCTAATTTGTTGGTATCAAAGATACTCGATAAAATATCGTGTGTGAGTACACAATCGGCCTTAGCCAAAATAGAATAGTTTCATTTCTATAAATCCCACCATTTTCTGTAGTCTACCAAAACATTTTTGGCATTGTCAACCGATGCCCGGTTATTTTTGAATTAATAACCAAAGATTATTCAATTTAGGAATAAATCCTAAAATCACTCATAAATCAATTTAGCACAAAATAAAGCTCAATTAAATAAACGGACTGCACCACGACAATCAGCACGAAATTCCGGTCACCGGCCATCCCGGTTGAATTTTCGGAAAATAAATAATTAAATAATTAAATAATTAATTTCGAAATTTAAATAAATAAATATTAAAAATCCAATTTAGGCTCGCATTGCCTAATTGAAGCCCGATAAGGGTCGGGAAAAATCCCGAGATGCATTCAATAAATAGTATAGGCAGTTCTCTAGCTAAGTACACTAACCACCTAACTAATATGCAATGCAATTAACTAATAATCACTAATCCATTCTAATCTGACCACCTAATTACACTTAATTAAATCTAATCAACCCTTAAGCATAATTAGTCTACTAAGCAAGGATTAGTGAGATTACTCACTTGGCAAAGCGAAGACCGGAACACCGCGATGGCGACACGACGGCGCAACGGCGGCCGAAATCCGAATTTTCGGCGACGTCGACGATCACTCGGGCCGGGCCCAAAGGCCTTGCAAGCCCACAGCAAATTGCTGGGCTTGGGCCGAACTTGGGCCGACTTGCTTCACGGGCCCAAGATGGGCTGAACTTGCTGGGCCTTGCTGAAATACAAATGATGCTGGGCTGAACTTCAAGACTGAAAATGGGCTACAACTTAAATGGACCAAGCTGAAGCGGGCCTAAAAAACTGGGCTGCTGGACTGAACTTCACTTGGGCCTAATTGCTGGATCCGAGGGCTTCAAATTCTGCTGGAGATGGGCCCAACTGCTGGGCTAAAAATGTTGGAATCCACGGGCTTGCTTCTTGCGAGCTGGGCAACGAAGACACGTTCGCTGGAGAAGACCACGTGCGGAGACGGCTGACGTGAAGAAGCTGCTGACGTCTTCGTGCGAGAGACACGGACGGAGAACCAGCTTCGTCTTCAAGGCTTCATGGATGCGGTTCGGTCAACAAATTGAAGAGAGATCGTGGGCTGAGCAAAGAGACGAGAACTTCGGTGGTGGCTGATTCGTGGGTGGTGTCAAGACAAGGAGTCAACAAAGACTTCGGTTGAAGAAGACCAACGACGTTGGGGCAGCAAAATGGAGAAGCAGCTGCTGGCGTCGATCTCGTGCGGCTGAAGAGGGGACACGAAGTAGTGGGTGCAGTAGGTTTGCGGAGTCAACAAAGGAAGAAGAATGCGCTGGTGTTGACCGTGTGCTGGCGCTTCTTCAAGGGAAAATCGAGAAAGAGATGAAGCTGCAGAAGTTAGTGGGATGATGGGTTCTTTCGGTGGCCAAAAGAAAAGAATGAGCTGCCGGTTTTGTCGAAAGAGAAATTGAGACAGAGAAGTAGCGAAGGAGAAGTCCGCAAGGATGGCGTGCTCAAGAAGCCGGTGAATGGGGGAAGAAAAGTCAAGATATTTATCCAAAATCATCATAGCTTGACCCCACAAGTCCACATAATTATCTCCTTGTCTCCTATAATTAAATCTTGTAAATTAATCCACAAAAATTCCAATTTGATGACAAATGTTGCACCCCCATGCCTAGCTCCGAATTTCACTTTTTTGGCCTCAATTTCTTCACAAATTTTCCAAATCGAAGTCCAATTTCGATGAAGTAAAATCTCATTCCATTTTCTACAAGTCCCTGACACTCAAAAGCTCGGCTTGGAAGTCCAAATTTTCTTCAATTGAGCCCATCCGAATTTCTGCTATTTTTCCGTAACGTCCGAATCGGTTTTTCCGTAAAATCTCGAACTCAACGAAATTACTCTGAAAGACAAGACGACATCCTATAAATGAATTGTGATATGCTCGAACATCCGATTTCCGAAATCGAATTCAATTTCGTGATTAAAATCGATCGAACACGATTTTAGTCCAATCCGACCTATCGAGTAGCTTTTAGAGATTTTACCGCGATTATATCCCTTAACGGCTTCACCCAATAGATTGGTTAACTCGTGAGTAATCAGCTCAGAGAAAAAGGACCATAGGCGCGCCGGCGAAATGCCCATTTCATATATTCGGGACGGGGTCAAAATTCGGGATGTCACAAAATATTCCAATAAGGCAGCCCATACGAATTTCCTCTCTTATTTTCTTTTTACCAAAATTAGTTTTCCGCAAAAATTCCGAACTCGACGAAAATTCGCCGAAAAATGAGACGAGGTTCTAAAAATGAATCGTGACACGCTCGAACATCCGATTCTCGAAACTGAATTCAATTTTATGATTAAAATCGACCGAACTCGATTTTAGTACAACCTAACCTATCGGGTAACTTTTAGGAATTTTAGCGCGTTTAACCCGTGGTCGATAATTTTCAATTCACGTTTGTGCATCTTCGACTCATAGACGACTCTCAGTTGTCGTAAAAATCGCAAGGTTTCAATTACGTGTACCGAGTATAAAATCGATAGAAAATTGGGTCAGTACTGTTCGACGTGAATTTCGCAATCACGCGAAATCACCCCCAATTCAATTACGTGATTCTGTCGAATCGACCTATATCCGATCACAATTCGATTATAACAGTATCGTATTGATCCTTGCCAATTATTATGTCGATTTTTGATTGAATTCTCGAGTCTGTCACATTTATATCCCTTAACGGCCTCACTTAATAGGTTAGTTAACTCGTGAGAGACCAGCTCAGAAAAAAATGACCATAGGCGCGTCGACGAAATGCCCATTTCATATTATCGAGACGGGGTCAAATTTCAAGATGTCACATTAAGTCTCCTAGAAGTCCAAGATATGTATAGAGCATTTCCTAAGTAAAATGAGATGCGAATTCAAAATCTCAAAAATTCATTCAAATATGAATTTTTTCACACCCTGGATGATACAAATGACTGAATGCAACCAAAAACCGATATGACTATTTCAAGTTCAATACTCTCAAAGCATTCTAATTATAAATTAGATATACAAAAATCACTGGAAATTTGAGAGTAACCATTTTTCTCAAGACCAATTTCTCTCAACATAGACATGAATTACGTCCAATACAAAAAGCCACACCAACTGCCAATGCAATAACCAAACGCAAATCGTAGTGAAAGTACTAGCTGTACTCGGACACGAGCAGCGGTGTCCTGACCAGACATGATGTCGTGCCTCATCTGCTTCACCATCGCCTGTCTCTTGTTCCTCAGCAGCTTTATACTTGCCACCGTCATCTTTAATGCTGTTTTGCTGTTCATTCCCAAAACAAGTAACAAAAAACTCTCCATGAATATAACCACAAAAACCCCTCACCTCTTATTTGCTATTACTTGAACATAGAAAAGAAAAAGCCCCCTAGTAAACCAATTTCATGTGTGGACTTCATGTTGCAAACGTTGCGAATGGTGGCCAAGCGTTTGGTCTCTTCCTTGATCCGAACCTGGTGGGAGAGGATGCAGTCACAGACCACCTTCTTCCTATCCATCTCCTCCTCCTTGACCCTGAAAGTGGACAGAGCAAACCTCGACATCTCCTATTCCTCCCTCGAGAGCGACAAGTTGCTGCTGAAGCTCAAGCTCCCCGACGAGTTCTGCAAGACCAGCTGCTGCCTGCCGTCGGGTTCTGCAAGACCAGCCGCTGCCGCTGCAGCCGCTGCTGCTGCAGCCGCTGCCGCTGCCGCTGCCGCCGCTGCAGCTGCCGCAGCTGCCGCAACTGCAGCTGCAGCTGTTGCCACAGCTGCTGCTCCTGCTGCAGCCCCAGCTGCAGCTGCAGCTGTTGCCACAGCTGCAGCTCCTGCTGCAGCCCCAGCAGCTGCCACAGCCGCTGCTTCCGCCGCAGTTGCCGCAGCTCCTGCTCCTGCAGCAGTTGCCGCAGCTGCTGCTGCCGCAGCGGCCACAGCTGCTGCTGCCGCGGCGGCCGCAGCTGCCGCAGCAGCCGCTGCTGCTGCGGCGGCCACAGCAGCAGCAACCGCTGCAGCTCCTGCTCCTGCTGCCGCAGGTGCCACGGCTGCAGCAGCAGCTGCGGCTGCAGCAGCAGCCGCAGCAACTGCTGCAGCTGCTCCCCTGCTGCCGCATCTGCTCCCACTGCTGCCGCCGCCGCAGCTGCTCCCACTGCTGCTGCCGCCGCTGCAAAAATAGATAGCACATTGGATCGTCCCAAATACAATATTAAAGAAACCATATATTTATTGGATATTCTGGAGATTCAAGTGAATAAATAGCACTTTAAGTAAAGATGACACCTTTATTTTGACTCCCCAGTCCAAAAGATGGATTCATAATAATTTGAAATTGACTTTTCAGAAAATTTTGGAGGGGCAACGTGCATGATAATCAAGCCAAATTCCCAATTTTTTTAAGCATTTTTCTCAAGCAGGGAACCGCAAAATTGAGCATTAAGCATAGTTGTTGATTAACCCAAACAAAATCACGTGAACAATCCGTGTCCTTTTTCTGTTTTGTTTTGGATAATCCTATCTCTTATTTTGCTGAGACTAGTAAGATCGCAACAACTTCCTGTGTTTGTGCATATACTCATTGACATCACTCCCAAACTTCAGACCTATTACATCCACAAGAGAAAACACCTCAAATGAGTTAACATATCACCATCGGACGAAAGCAAAATACAAGAAAGGGGATTAAGCTTGATGTAGTGCCGTAAAACCTTTGTTCAAGCGGACGGGCTAGGATGAAGAGGACCTGACGTCGCCGTCAGCCTCATAGAGCTCTTGCGTGAGGACTCGACGTTGTCGTGCTCGAACAAAGAGGAAATTTGGGGATTTGACAAAGAAGGACACTCAAATGAAGAATAGGAGGATGGATGAACAAGAAGCAGACTTCACGAAAAAGAAGTACACCATGGAGGCATGGACGAGAAAGACCAATGAAGAGGTGAGGAGAACTTGAGAAGAACACTCCACAAATTAGGAGAAGTGAAGAAAACAAGAGAAGAAAACTCAGTTAGGAGAGGTAAAAAAAAAGGGAGAAGAAAACTCAGTTAGGAGAGGTTAAAAAAAAGGGAGAAGAAAACTTAGTTAGGGCTTAGTTAGGGCTTGGAAATTTGGGGCAAACCTTAAACGGAGACATTTTTGCTCACAAACCTTTTCTTTTAAGCTCTACACCACGTAGAGAGTGAAATGAAAAAAAAAAAAGCGCCGTCAGCATTTTCTGTTAGGCAAATTAAACGGAGTTAACAAAAGGAATCGGTTGCACCAACTTGACAAATTTCAGTACTCGATTGCACTTTCTCAACCAGTTCTTGAACTTATGGGGCACCTACCCCTTTAATATTCTAATGGTGCTCTTACCCCTTTAATGTTTTACCTTCACTGTAAATATCGCAACTCGTGGAAATCATCTTCATAATGACTAGTACTAAGTAAGAAATGGACAAAAAAGTGGAACATATTATGTAGAAAATATACCAAGTAAAACCATTCGTTTCATATAAAACCAGAAAACATTTTAAAAAATAGGCTCTAACCTATTCTTTTTATATATCTCCTACGATATGAAGTTTTTCCAACCATTTGTGATAAAAACTGAAACTTCTCTCTCATCTTCAAGCAACTGAAACCCTGGTGACCTCTGATAAACCAAGTATTTAAACCTCAGTACGGTCCCACTGATAAACCAAGCATATTCCACCATCTTCGCTGCCAGGAGGAATACTAATAACACAAGTATTTAAACTTCAGTACAGTCTACACCGAATGCAACCAAACCGAGTGTTCAAACTTCAGACATATAGCTAGTCTACCGACGCGAATTTACCTCAAATGGAGACAGGAGTTCCTTCATCTCTCCCGGTATGCGCATTTGCAGTTGTGCACTGCTCTCTGCATGTGAAACCATCAATTGGTGCCCAACCAATGGGTCTGCTAATGCAGCTGGTACAATCTCTTCCTCCTGCAAAAACTGGAGACATTAACAAACCCAGGGCATTGTATATCACCATTTTTGTGGCCTCACTAGAGGAAGGACACCTAATTACCACATGTTGGCCCTACTCCAATTCGATTTGACAAACTGACCAGACCAATTTTAAGACTGACAAACAAATGCATTTTATGCAGGTTCTTGTTTTTATTGCCCGAAAGGCTCAAAGCAAGAAATCTGGCAACATGAAAGAAGAAAAACAAATACCGTCATCCCTAAGACGCCATCTAATGCTGATGATTGTAATGCTGAAAACATGCTTTTCTTACCCATAACATGAATGGTGCTGTACTAGTAAAAGCTTCGGCACATCAGACCCGATTGTCCTTGAAAATCGGCACTCCAAAAATAGATAGCACTTTGAATCGTCAAATTATGTAGGCTAGTTCAAGCTCCAAATTGAAAATATCCCCAAATACAATATTAAAGAAATTGTACATTCTTTGGATATTCTGGAGATTCTAAGTGAACAAATAGCACTTCAAGTAAAGATGACACCTTTATTTTGACTCCACAGGCCAAAAGATGGATTCATAATAATTTGAAATTGAGTTTTCAGGAAATTTTTATGGGCGTTATGCATGATATTCAAGCCAAATCCCCAATCCTTTTAGCATGTTTCCGAAGCAGAGAACCGCGAAATTGAGCATTAAATATAGTTGCTCCCACCTTAATCAACCGAAACAAAAGCATGCGAACAATCTGTGTCCTTTTTCTGTTTTGTTTTGGACGATCCTATCTCTTATTTTGCTAAGATTAGTAAGATCGCAACAACATCCTGCGTTTGGGCATATACCCATTGACATCATTCCCAAACTTCAGACCTATTCAATCCACAAGAGAAAACAACTCAAATGAGTTCCCATACCTCCTTCGGAATGAAAGCAGAGTACAAGAAAGGAGATGAAATTTGGGGATTCGGCGAAGAAGAAAAAGGACACTCAGATGAAGAAGAGGAGGATCGATGAATGAGAAGCGGACTCCATGAACAAGAAGTACACTATGGACGAGAAAGACTGATGAAGATGTGACGAGAACTTGAGAAGAAAACTCAATCAGGGCTTGGAAATTTGGGGCAAACCTTCTAAGGGCACAAGTTTTTGCACACAAACATTGTCTTTGAAGGCTCGAAGCTCTATGCCACGTAGGAGTGTGAAAAGAATAAACAAAATTTTTCATTTGAATAATTGAACAAAGTTAATAAAAAGACTTGATTATACTAAATTAACAAGTTTTATGACTCGATTGTAATTTTTGTAAGTTTTAGGACTTCCGATGTATTTATCTCTTTAATGTTCTATCTACACTGTAAATATTGCAAATCATTAAAGTCATTGTCATAATGATTTGTATTAAGGAAGAAATGGAGAAAAAAAAAAGTGCAGTATATTACGTAGAAAAAATGCTAAGTAAAACCAATTGTTTCTTATAAAATGAGAGAAAATTTTAAATAATAGGCTATAAGCTATTATATATATATATATATATATATATATATATATATAAAATGAAGTTTTTCCAAATATTTGTGATAAAATCTGAACCTCTTACTGCAACTATGTAACTTTCTCATATACAGAAAAAAGGAAAAGCCAAAAAAACGCAGAGAGAGAAAACATCACATGCGTCTACTGGTTTTTAAAGTAAGTGAGACCGAGACTTATTGTATGCTTGTTTCTTTTTTTATTTTCCACAATTATTATAAATCTCCTTATAGTTGAATTTATGTTTGTGGATGGTTTTGCTGACTCACCTTATATTGCTTGAAATCTTGGACGGAGCCTTCGAATCCTTGCTTAAGCCCAAGTAATTTCGGGCAACGGTAAATAATTAATTGGCAATCATTTGGCAATTCGGTGGTCGATACATTAATCGGACTTTCCAACAATGGGCAGTCACGAAGGTATAAGAGCTTCAAAAACTCCAACCTGTCGAGGCCCTCAACAATTCGTAGCTCAGGGTTGGACTCTATCCACAAGCGCTCGAGGTTCTTTAATTCTGACAAACCACCAAGACTTTGCAAATGATTACCAGAAACTGTCAAGTCTTGCAACGATTCTGACGTACCAACAACTTGAATACCGAGTATCTCATCGCAAAACCCTATGCGGACTCCCCACAACTTATTGAAGACTCTCGATGCAAGGACTAGTGAAGATTCATGGGAAGATTCCCAATGTCTATCAACGTACACGAACCTTCTGAAGGACTCACATTCACTGATATCCAAATTGCGCAACGATTCCAGCACCCCAGCGATGTGGATCCCAGCGATGTGGATCTCATCTAATTTTGGGCAGCACGCCACGTTGACCTCTTCTAGCTTCGTCATGCTGGATAGCATGAATCTCTCGAGGGGTCCACAGCCAAAAATTAGAAGCTCCATTAAATTTGGAAGCTGAAGCCCATCGAGTGTTATCTCTTGCATTTGAGAGCGACGGAGCCTTAAATTTGACAAATTCTCTAAGTGGGAGGAGAGAAACGTGATTGAATTGAAATTATCAAGGGTTAGCTCTAATAGAGAAGAGGGAAGTTGCTTGAGGGGTTGCAAGTTCAATCCACACAAACGGAGTTTGTCAAGCCGCGTAAGGGAAGCTAACTCAGTGGGAGCAGGGACATGGAGGAGACACAAGCTTAATTTTTTTAGTTTGGATAACCCCCTGATCCACCTTAAATCACCAGTGTAAGTTCCATCTCGTCTGTCAATTTTTCTGGAGCCGTCATCTAGTTTCAACCTAACCAAATTAGTCAAGTTTGAGAGGTCCGGCAACTCTCGGATTTCATCAAACCCTTTTAACTCCAGTATTTGAAGCCGCAGAAGCAAGCCAATTTCATAAGGAAGTTGACTTTTCAAATTTCCTTCAACCTGAAGCGCTTTCAGATTCTCAGACTTTCCGATGGCACCCAGTAACTCCACTGGACGTACAATTGAAAGCTGCAACTCCCGCAATGATTTCCACTTAAATATGAAATCCGGTAATTCCTTCATTGCACAACAGTATTGTAAAGAGAAGTGCTCTAGATTCCGTAGGTCCCTGATTTTTTCAGGCAAACCTTCAAGGCGATCGCAAAGATCAAACTTTAAATCTTTCAGATCCTTTAACTTCCCAATAGAGCCATCAATCTTCGTTAAGCCGTTGCAAGCCAAAAAAGTCAGCCTCTCTAAAGTTGAGCATTCGGATAAGTCTGGTGTTCTGGTTATGCCATGACAATTAGCAAGACTAAGAACTTTCAATTTTCTTGCCCCCTGTAAAAAGTGAATGCATTATCCAATGGAAGAGCAGTTCAAACGTTCATTTTAAGGACAAAGAAAGGAAATAAGCATATGACGCACCTTTATTAACTGCAATAATTTCTGATCGTCTATAGTGGGAATGTTTGAAAATTCAAGGACAACCACATTCTTTAAGCACATATTGGTCAGCTCACAGTGTGAAAACAGAGAATGACTCCAATAAATCCATTTTAGTTTGGGAAAACAATCCATTAGATCGCCAACAAAGGTTCCATCATCTAATCTAAGGAACCTTAGTTCTTTAAACCTTCCAATCTCTTCACTTTTGATACATATGCGTTTGTGAGTTACTTCCATCGCTTGAACTTTCTTCATCTGCAAACGAGAACAAGAAAGGAGTAGCATTCAGCATTCCATTTTATCAGGGAAAAGTATTAAAACCAAGAAGCAAAAAGAGAATCTATTAGTTCTCTCATGAAGTGTCCCACCTCCTTTGTCTTCATTGTAGTGAGGACTTCATCTCGAATCCATAACCTACTACGCCCTTCAAGAATTGTTCGATTTTCTTGACGAACAATTTCCCTTCCAAGATCTCTAAGTTGATCGTGCATCAAAAACTCACTGTTCACTCCAATCTTTATCAAGGACTTGTTTTTGAGGACCTCAATTCCACTAATTGGGAAAAATTCACAATCTGTCCACATATAAATTGGGTTTGTCATTTCCTCACCAATGAAAAAGCATGCAATATCCAGAAAAATTTGTTGAACCTCAGGAGTCAATGCATCATAGCTAATCCTCAACTTTTCGAAAACACCTTGTGGAGGTGCTTTGTGTAACTTGTCCAATGTTTCTTTCCATAGGTCTTGTCTTTTATTGTTCAGAAATGAACCAATTACTGCAATAGTCAAAGGAAGGCTTCCACTAGCAGATACAATTTCCTTTGAAATATCATTGCGGTCATCTGAAGGAGAGTCCTTGTTAAATGCATGTCTGCTGAAAAGCTGAAGCGCATGATCACTACTCATCACCTTCATTTCATAAGGTAATATATTGTACTCTGGTTTAGTGATTTGCAACACATCCTTGTTTCTAGTAGTAATCAGTACTCTAGACCCTGAACACAAAGTACCTTTTCCAACTAATTTCTCCACTTGTTCGCTTTCATCAACATCATCCAATACAATTAAGACCTTCTTATTGCGAAGTGTTTCTCCAATCCTCTCCATTCCATTGTCAGTTGCATCAATGCTTTCTGTTCCTGCGGCATTTCCTATTTCAGATAGTAACTTCTTTTGCAATCCAATTAAGCCATCCAATCTTGACGACTTTTCTCGAACATCTTCAAGAAAGTAGCAATGCTTTCCAAAGTGGGTAGAAAGTTCATTAAACACGACCTTGGCAAGAGTTGTTTTACCGATACCCCCCATGCCATGAATTTGAATGAGCTGTCCACCTCCAGAGCCTACGTCTAACAAATTTTTTATTGCTACCACTTGATCATCAATTCCAATTAAATGTTCAGTCACAGACTTTTGCTTTATCTTCAACTTCTTCACAACCTCTTCAACGACCAACTTAATGAGTGCCCCTTGGCTGTCATGAAGGAAAACCATTTCAATAGGGGAAAATTACAGGGAGTAAAAAAAAAAAAAATCTAAATTTCATTCGTGAAAAAATTCCATCAGACTTCGACGGAATCTCCTTTTTATTTTGTTCGTTTCCTAGCAGTTGATGTTATTCAATTACATCTGCTTAACTGCGCAATAATTCAATAACTAATATGACATCAACAATCAAGACGTTTCTTCTCAAATTTTGTACTGAATGTAAGGTTTTCTTAGTTATCACTTTTGATAACTTAACATTTGTAATTTGACGTGTTGTGCAAACCTTATGTGTACTTGATCTTGTAAAATTCCAAAATAACACCAAGCATGCATAAAACAAACATTTTGACGAGAATGATGGAATTGACCTTGAACGATTTCAGATTTGATTTTTCTAGCTAATTCTATGTAACCATAAAAAATATGAATCTACATCACTTTCAAAGGCACTTTTCATTCACATTGCTAGGTGCCACGAGTTGCATTGTGTCATGATGAAAATTGACGATCCCAACATGTGATTAGCAATCCTCAAATTATGTTAATCTTCTTTGTGCAAGATGAATGTACAATTATTTATGCATCGCGAATTAGCATTTTATCAGTTATATTCATGGGACAACCTTAGAAGTGCTACATAATATGTTCAGGAGGAGAAATGTTTGATGCATTAATTGAAAGATCAAATTATTAGACAGGAACGTGCATGGTACTCAATTATTCCACCTTTAGCCCATTATATAAAATGCTTCTTTTTCTAGCGTTTTCAAATTTTTTTTTATACACGCATATCATTTAGTATTACTAGTGTAAGTCCCACCTCAATCGTGGTGATACATCAATGTTATTAAGTTTTGAGTAGTAGTTCTAGAAGCATTAGAATTTTACTAAGAGTTGCTTACTAAATGACAGAGGTGAACAATGGAACAAAATTTATATAGACCATCAACGAAAGGAAAAAATTGAACTTTGTTTTCTATTTTTAGTTCTTCATTAAAATTAGACATATGATAGCGCTTCTAGTGAAATCAAGAACACTAACAATTTTAATAGCTCTAGCATGATTTTTATGCTTTTGAATTTTCTACTCCTGCCCACATCTAATATGTTCCTTTGTTCTATGAATTATTTACTTAGTCTTTGCAACCAGGAAAAAGAAACTAGGGAAAATAAGGATCTTAGAATGCAGCTGGCTCACCCATTGTATTTCTTGACTTCCCACCCCTTTATTGCATCAACCTCCTTCAACGCCTCTCTCCAGGAATCTACTTGTTCAGTGCTCAACTTCTTCTCACACTCCAAATTGAGAATAGCATTCCTATACAATGGGGTTTTCAGCTTAACATCGTCAGGTTTCACGTCAAAGAAAATAGGTAGGATCTCTTTATTCCCATTCGACTTAGAGGTGTTATCCACAATCTGCGCGAGCTCACGGAGACACCAGTGGCTCGAAGCATAGGTTCGAGAGAAGATGGGGATGTAGATCCTAGAGTTGTTGATCGCTCTTTGGAGTGCTCCATCGATTCTTTCACCAACACGGAGCTCTTCATCATCTCGAAAGACGCAGATGCCAGCATCGGCCAAGTTATGGTAGAGGCAGTCAGTAAATCCATGACGAGTGTCAGGTCCTCTGAAGCTCAAGAACACTTGATAGATGCTTCCTGACGATGCTTTTGCCTCTGAGCTCCCCATTTTGAACTTTAGCTTTTGCAGCTCTCTCCCTCTCTCCCCTGTGGGTGAACAAGATAGGCCTTCGCCCTTGGCTGATTGAAGGTGTCAACCACAAACATATCGCGTAAATATATCATGAGTGAGGTTACCAATGATCAGAGAAAAGCATAAAAATACTATCGCAGACTATTATATAAATTTTTTTTTTTTTTTTTTTTTTTGGTAAAGCAGACTATTATATAAATTCAGCTACAGAACAACAAAAAAGAAGCACGTATGTAAATTCCCGCATTATATTCAAACTCCCAATGATCCATATCATTTGTAAGTCAAATTTTTGGAAAGGTTGAGATTAGCCTGCAATCTTCTCATAAATCCACTTGTCTATTCTTGTTAAGAAATCAGGGAGACTTTGGTCCAATTATACAGGAAGGAACGCAACAAAAATACAAATTGGTATATCAGTCCCGACGACCAGATCCGTCCTCGATCGTGGACAACCGCACTCATTCTGAGCAAGGTTTTCATGAAACCGAACTCTTCAAGGCAAATCCAGAACAAGTCAGAAGAGAATCGTACCGTGTTCGTGGTCACTGCTGCTGGGAAAGGGCTTCGTGAAGGTGAATATCGATGGCTCCTGGTCCTGGCTAGCCGATTCGTCGGAGGGGTTCGTTGCCGGAGTCGCTCGGGACGACCGGGGGACGTTGATCGCTGGGTTTGAGAAGAAGATCGTGGCCTCCTCTGCTCTGCACACGGAAAAACTAGCCCTCAAAGAAGTGTTTGTCGGTGGCTGTGCGAGGAAAGGAAGCTCGAAGACTTTTAAGTCTTCCAAGCGATCAGAGAGTGCCTTCAAGCTGTATGTACGGTGCATGGGCCCTCCGGTGTTTCATTTTAGACAATTGAATTTTCTCAAATTGTTTCTTCTCGAGAACAAAAAGTATTTGCGGCAAAATAATAGTTGCTAAGGAAAAAAAAATTGTCTAGGACACGGAATTGATCTTAAAGTACTATTCCTACAGCACCTAACCAAATCCACCTATGTTAGGAGAGATAATTATCAAATGAGTAATAAATTTTATTGTACAAATATTAATTCAGTACTATTTTTTTTTTTAATTTTGCTAATATAACTTTAAACCTTTGTACAAAAAATTCTAAACTTTGCCTAGTGCGATATATTTATCTTAAATTTTTATGACATCAAAAATTACAAATTTATATTTATTTCACACATTCTTCTTCTTGTGACACTAAAAATTTCAAACTTGTATATATGTAACAGATTTACTCCAAAAATATGGTGTCGCAAAAAAACTTCAGGATTTTTAATGTCAGAAAAAAAGATTTGAGGTAAATGTGTCACCCTATGACACATTTTAGAAATTATCTATAAAATTTCTATGCATAGAGTAGCTTGCTTGATGTGTCAAGTACTTCGATGCCAACCTGAGAAGGACAATAATGCACTCGAAAGGGTAAAAAGAAACACCAAGGAAACCCTCGCATATGCGTACTTTATGGAAGTGAAGCAAAGCAATAGTCGACAAAAAGTTGAAGGGAGGCATGAAGTTTCTAAAAAATGCCAAACAACTAGAAACTAGGTCGGAAGGTGCCCTTGCTTTTCCTAAAATAAATAAATAAAAATAAAAACCAACCTGCCTTTTGAGGCAAGCACATAAAATTCTCTATGGAGGCTTGTTCCATTTTTCAATTCTAACCATTAGAAAGGGCATCCGGAAAACACAAACATAATTCAAGGAGGTGGCTTATATTTTGCATATATCTCCGTGCGTGCATATAATTTAGGCAATGGGATTATATCACGAATCATGAAATTGATTGGATACTCTTACTTACTCAATACTCGATATCAATAGGAAACAACATACAACCTATTTTCTATATATCTCCATGTGTGCAAAGAATTTTGATTTAAGTTTAGCTCCCTACATTTTCTAGCACAAGTTGATCTCTTTGCAAGGGATTAAAATGATGACTTTATATGTGCAAACACTTTCGAATCTTCAAAAGAGCGGAAGAAAGAATATAGTCAAGGGCTATATCTTAAGAAGGAACAAGCTCAGCTCGTGATTATTCCCTTTAGTCGATCTACATCTCTAATTGGAGGTAAAATCTCTCATTTTCCATAAGCTTATTGAATCGACACAGAAGGAGAAAAATAAATGAAGTGCAGGCTTTGCTGATGTCATGACGTTTGTAAGTGGGGGCAGTTCCGCTGTTTTCAAACTCTCAAGCAACCCTCATCGACGGTTCCACACCCTACGAATTTCTTTTTTTCTTCAATTTTTGTCTCCTTTTATTTAGGTTTTCTCTGATTTTTTAAATAATTTCTTTGGTCTTTCTTCGCCTCATTAGCACCAATGTAGAAAGAAATTACAAAGCGCTACATCCAATTTTGGAATCTACGTTAGCAAATTTGGTTATGAGTATGTTATAAGGATTAAATTGCACCCAACAAAAAACGATTAGGACTTGATTGCACAAATTCAAAATTTGGGACTTAACTGCATATTCGGCCAAATATTATGGACTTTTTGGTGTAATTTTCATTTATACGAACCTAAAATGAGAATCAGCATAGTGGACAGCAAATATTCTTATAAGATAATAACAAATAAGGGTTACTCAAATAAAAATTCATAGTTTGATTCCCATCCTACATTGATCTCTCCCACCGACAAGAACTCTGCTATTGACGGGTTTTCCAATGCATCTCTTACCTTGATTTGGCCTATCCTTCCACAACTGTAGAATTAACTTGTAGATTAGCAGAAAAAATAGCATTTGGTTGTGAGGACAGATTTTCACGCCGACAAGCGCAAGGAGAGGGAAAACGCGTGGAATGGGGTCGCTATGTTCCAGTCATGCCCGTGTAATGAACACATGAAGTTTCATCTCTATATCCTTGTGAAACCCCCCATGTAAACGCAAGAATAATTGAAAACGTGTGGCATGACTCTATTATATGTTGGCAAAAGCAAAAGGGGAGAGAATCGTGCATGATTGTTATCTTTTTTATGTTTTTCCAATACTTTATGTTTGTCTTTTTGACAATTCGACTCAATCGTGAATAAGTCGATAAAGGATACATAAAAGATAAAGAGAGGAAAGAGACGAAGAGGATAGGAGACTTTTGCAATGGGGTCGAAATTTTTTAAGGCTTCTTTGTTGATGGGATGTTAAGTTGAAAATGAGAGAAACTGAGTTGGCAGGTACCTATGCCTATCCTTAAAGAGAAAAAATTAAAGAAACTTTTGGGTCAAGCACATAAAATCCTCTGGTGGGTTGTCAGGCATCCAGAAAACACAAACATAATCGTTGAGAGGTGCCACAAAAGTAATGTAAGGTATTTGGACTGTATCACGACTCATTGAATTGGTTAGATGCATAGAGAATCAAATATTAAAAAAAACAAAAAACAAAAAACAAAACTTCTTTTTGTATATCTCCGTGGGTGTGTATAATATGCTTTATGTTTAGCTCTCTCCATTTTCCAGTATAAGCTAAGCGAACGAATTATAAAATATTAATGAAATATATAACTTATAGTTTAATATAGCTAAGCCTCACAATAAAGGAAATAAAAATGCCTAAGTTAGACAAAATCATCATCCGTTAAAAAATTAGGACTCGCACGTAAACCAATTTGGTTGGAAAATTTCAATGCTATATAATCAGTTTTTTTTGGCTCTGATACCAAATAATTCGAGACAATAAGGAGAAGTGAAGCAGAAGCGGAAAGGGGATGCCGAGATCAACAATTGACAACAAAGAAGAGAAAGAAATTATTCGTGAAATTGATTGATACTCTAAAAAAATCAGATACTCAATACCAAACAACATAAGACTTATTTTTGTTTTTTTTTTTTATATATCTCCATGCCTGCATATAATTTGGTTCAACTATAGCTCTATCCATTTACCGGTATAAGTTTATCTATTTGAAAGGGGATAAAATGCCAACTATATACGTATAAATATCCCTGATTGGAGGTAAAATATTTCATTTTTCATAAGCCCATTGAATCGACATAACATTCTAAAAAATCAAACTATATGATTTGATATTTTACAGGTTTGTGCCAACTAAAATGAATCGGAGGATGAGGACAAAGAAAAAGAAGTGCTGGCTCTGCTCATGGACATTATAGTAGGGGCAGTTCTACTGTCTCCAAAACCCTCTAACAGCCCTCGCCGACGGTTCCACTCTCTATGACTTTTAGTTTTATCTAGTCTATGTTTGTTTGTTTTTTTTTTAAACAAGTTTTTCTCCAATTTTTTAATTTTTTTAATATTTGAATTTTCCTAACATGGGGCCACATTAGCACCACATCAGAGGCATGTATGTTAAAAGAAATTACAAAATGCCAAGTCAGATTTTGGCATCCATGTTAGCAAATTTGACCATGAGTTTACCAACAGGATTATATTGCACTCAATGAAAACCGTTTAGGATTTAATTGCATAAATTCAAAATTTGGTACTTGATTGCATATCTGATCAAATGTTCTGAATTTTCAGCGTCTCACTTACAAAAGCCTAAAACAAGAATATAGTAAGATAAGAAAATTTCAAATATAAGTACTGGTTGCTAAGATAAAAATTCTAGTTTGATTTGGATCTTATATCGGTCACACCCACTAAGAACTCTGCTATTGACGAGTTTCCCAATGCATCTCTTTCTTGATTTGCCCTATCCTTCCCTAGGTCTAGAATAATAAACTTGTAGATTAGTAGCTAAAATAGCACATTGGTTGGGAGGACAAATTTTCACACCGACAAACGGCTGGTGCAAAATATGAATGGTACAATATGTGCTCTTGGTTGTAGTGTTCCACCGATTAAGCGAGATCGACACTTTTTCTCATTGATTTTTGACTCACTTAATCTTGCAAAACTTCCAAACCAGGAAAAAAACTCCTGCAAAACTTGAACATGGCGCGCCCATTTCTTTAACTTGTTATCATCATAAGTCTCACTAAAACCATATTACGGATGAAAAAACCTTCACCACAATGTAATCAATGCTTTTGGCTCTAATATGAAATAATGCAGGACGAATATTGTGCTAATACCAATCGATGAAGCACATAACTAGAAGGAGAAGAAGAATGAGAAGACGTCAAGATTGGTAATAGATAGAACAGAATAGAAATATAGGAGAGAACATAAAAATCAATTTAGTTTAATATCTTATCAGTCTTGTTTTAATTGTGATCACAAAGCTAGCTTTTGGAGGATATTGGGTATCATAGATGTCTCTCGTCAATGATTGTCCATGTTTAAACCTATTATGTTGATAGATAAGTTTCCCGTAAGCTCAAATTAGTACAAGGCGATTTAAAATTGTGCAAGGTTAGCAAGCCGCCATCAAGACAGACAATAACACTAGCATCAGCCGAATGGGACTGCCAATTAGTCCAAATCAAAGTTTTATCCCCCTCAAAAAAGGATCAAATTGGATCCATCCGAAAGCCAGCATAGTTTTTACACACGTGATTAAAACGTAAGAGTGAAGTTAAGGTGGAATCCCAACAGAGAAGTGAATTCTTCCAAAAAGACTTGAAATGCAAGGGACAAAATAATGCCAATTTCTTTGCCTGTAAAAGCAATAATAGGTCCCTTTAGTCAAGCCATGTCCAAGTAATGAACACTGGTAGCTTCGCTCAACTCCTCGCGAAAGCCCCATGTAAACGTAGGGAAAGTGAAATGGGTGGCTCGACTCCATTATATGTTGGAAGAAGCAAAAGGAGAGGCAGGTTTCTGACTTTATCTTTCGTGTTTTTCCACGACCTTTCTTTTTGAAAAATCAACTCAATTGTGAGCAAGTGGATGAAGTACACATATAAAATAAGAAAGGAAAGAGACATGAAGTGGGCAGGAGACTTGCAATGGGGTCGAAACTTTTTGAGGCTTCTTAGTTGCTCGGATGTTAAGCAGTAAATCAGAGGAAATTGTGGGGTAGGTAAACACAATGATTTTGCATTCTCTTTTACAACCAACCATGACCTAAGTCCACTCTATTTGGTTATATATATTTGCAAGACAAACTTTAAAGTATTTAATTGGTGGAAGCTAGATTTTCACTTGATCTAGTAACATCTATTTATATATCTTGAAAGAAGATTCAAAATATAACAAGATAAGAGTCATATTTTCCTTCGTGATTGAAGGAAATTCTCTCGCCTCTTATTATTAGGTTATAAGTCATGGATATCCCTCATATGGAAACTTAACCAAATAAGAATGCAGGTGATGTCTATGTTTTTAACTCACCAATTAGAGGTATGGTTTCCTCCAACTATAGACGTATGACATGGTTGTAAAAATAGTTGGTAATTTCATGAAACTCTTGCTATATTACCAATAAGTTACGGAATAATAAGAGACCGGTAGCTTATTTCTACTTGTATTTTTATATTCATTAACTCTATTAGAAATCTACAAGCAATGAACGAAAATCATTTTTTTAGCAGAACAATAGAATTGTCCTATTTACTTTTCATCATAATTATTTAAAATATATATATGCATAACCAAATCACTTAGCGGCTTGAGAAATAAGAGATTAACCCACTAAGCCATGAGTATTCTCATAACTTTTATTCCTATTATACGGATACCAATTCAATTATAAATCTTTTATTTTTGTCGATTAAGTCATGAATCTTGCCAATATCGTACTTTCAGTCAATTTGAATTAAAAATTACGACATAGACGTTGGTTGTCTTATGTGATACGATTGTCGATGATGTAGACAATTTTTATAATTTTGTTAGACTTTTTGAATTTTTTATTTTATATATTCTTTTTCTTTCTTACTTTTCCTTCTTCTTTTTTTCTTCTAAGTTCGATGAGGGCTGTCGACTCTCACTTGCCATAGATCTGGCGAGGGCTACGAAGCCCTACCCAGTCATGGTCAAGGGTCGTCGGCCCTTGCTTGTGGTCGACGAGGGTCGAGTGGCCCTGATCGAACTCGGTAAAAAGAAAAAAGGAAAATAAAGAAAGAAAATAAAAATAATAATAAATTATAAAAATTGTCCACATCATAGTGTCAACATCAACAATTTTCAATTAAAATTGGCCAAAATGACTACATTAGCAAATCATCAAAAGTTTTAGGATTCAATTTACAAAATTCAAAAGCTTAAAACTAAATTGACATATGAACAATAGGTTTATGCCTTTTTGAGTAATTTTACTCATTTGCTATTGATAATGCTTTGAAAAGTTCATTTAATATCTTATTAATATTTCAGAACGAGAAGGGAAAAAAAAGAAGAATCGATTGGTTTTATTTTCCTTAAGGACAGTTTTTTTTTTTTTTTGGTCAATCAAACATTATGTAAATCAAATCATTTTCATGTAGACTCCTAGCAAGGTTTAGATAACCAGGGATACTGGAGTTGGCAATTGATTATCTAGACCTTGCTGTAAGGTAGCCAGTCCAATAGAGTGCATTTGACCCTCCCATTTTCACCCAAGACGTGAAAGGCAATTATACCTACCTATCCAACAGTAGCCAGAGTGTTTCCACCCTGACACGGTGTCTATTTTCACAACTAAAGGGCCTCCTAATTCCCCTCTCTATCTTTTTCTTCCCGAAGAGGAGGGAATATGGGAGTGATATTACGGGGTCTTTCATCTTAGGGTGAATCTCTCGCCTATTTCTTCCCCTTAAGTATTTTAAGGACCTGCTTAGGTCCAAGTCTACTCTATTTAGTATCTCATCATAGTTGTTTTCTTTTCATAAGTTCACGAGAATAGAATATATATAAACATGTATGTATGTATGTATGTATGTATGTATGTATGTATGTATGTATACACACGTAATATATATAAAAATGGGTTTTCATAAGCCTGGAAGAATTTTATACTAACGGTGGTCATCTTTAATGAACAGGATAAGAAAAACGCTTTAATGTCAACACAAGAAAGAAATGAGGAGAAACCCTTTCTTGTGCGAAGGAAAAGACGAAGAAGAAGATAAGAAATAATCAATCCTTGCTTTCTATTTTCCACTTACTTATCTTATGTTTAGTATCCGTTGAATTTTAGATGTTATTCATTATTAGAATATAAAACTATTGATTCATTATATGACATTTCAATCTCACAAGAGGGACATAGTGATGCCACTCGAATTTGGCTTGAAAAAGAAATGGATAAAGTCAAATAATATTCTTCAAATACACATGCTATGACTAGAATGTGAGACATGTTATTTCTAACATCGATATCCAAAATAGAATACAAGCAAGAAGCTTTTAATAATTATTTATCATATATAACATAATTGAATCGTCAAAACAATAATTCGATTCTTTTTACTAGATTAATATTGGAAATCTATAAAACCTAGAAATCAATTTCAGACAATTGAACTTCTCAAGTTGTCTCTTGTTGAGAACAAAAGGTATCTGTGCCAAAATATTATATGCTAAAAAAAAAATGCCTAGAACATGGAATTGATCTTAAAGTACTATTTCTATATCATGGCAAGAGAGATAATTATCAAATCAATGCTAAATCTATTGTATAAATACTAATTCAATCCTAATTTTTTTAAATTTTGCCAATGTAATTTTAAACCTTTGTGCAAAATTTCGAAATAGTTCTTCTGTCCAACCGCCGCCGAAAACTGTTGACGTCATGCCTAGTCATCTCCGGTCATCCTACATAGTAAATGATAGTGACGGCTTTGCTCAAAGCAACATCTTATGTGGACCACAATGTTAGCAATTGGCGAGAATGACAATTTTGAAATTTCGCACAAGGATTTATGTTGACGCTCAAGTTTTTATAGACGTTTTTAAGTATTCGCTCATTTTACAAGATATAAAAAATAAATATAATAATAAGCAAACGAGAAAATTAAACAAAAAGTAATGGTAATAAAAAAATAAAAAAGAGATATAAAACGAAGGAGATAAAAAAGATGGTAATAAAAATCGAAGCCCAGATTCCTAAGCAAATTTCGGACCTTACGAGCCCGCGTAGCCAGCCCATTTCTCTTATTTCGTTTATGTCTTTCAAACTCACTTTCCTTGGCCCATTTTCCTTTCTTTGTTCACATAAGCCCATCAGAACTAAAAAGAAACAAAAAGCCCAGCCCAGCCCAGCCCAGCCCAGCCTTTCCTCTGGCCTTGCTTCGGTAAGGACCAGCGTGCTTGGGGAGAAGAAAAGGAGAAGCGAGACCGCGGCGACACGGCAGAAAGACGGGAGCGTTCGGCCATTGTTGAGGGAGGGGAGAGCAAGGTTGGCTCTGCAAAAAAGTGACAACCAGAGGGAAGGAGGGACAGCCAGGGGAAAGTTCACTAGAGACGTGTAGCTCGCTCGACGGAGGAGAGCTCGCTGGAAGCAGCCAAGGAGAAAGGAGAAATCTGAGAGAACGAGAGAGTGCATCCCGTTTAGGAGCGACGGAAAACCGCATCGCCGGAGCTCGCCGTCGATTTTCAGAGATCCGGTCAAAGGCCAATCCGCGAGTCGTTCTTCACAGTTGCTCTAACCAGACGCTCCTCATCGTCGTCAATCGAGACCTCGATCCGCCAAACAAACCGGGAACAATCTCGCTCCAAACGCTCTTCTCTGTCTCTGTTTTGGCCGAGAAAGAAATGCTCGACTCGATCGATTTTCTTGAAAGAATCTTGATAAAACGAATTTTTGTATTGTTGCTAAAAATGGTGCTTTAAGTCTGTACGTAACGTGTGAAGCTGAGGATCTCGTTAAAATCAAAATCAGAGAACTATTGAAAGATCTACATATTGCATGTTTGATCAAAATGCCTAACAGAGGGCCGAAAGTTCAATCACGTTTAAACTCATGATCGATTCGTACTTGCTGCGTCATTTGTTGAATCATGTCTAATACTAGCATTTTCTCTGTGTTTCTATGCGATTTGATGAAAAATCTTTGCTCCAACGTGCATGCATATCTCCAATGCTGGAAAGCTTTCCGTCGGAGAATTCCATCGCACCAGCGAAGTCAGCGTTTCAAGGGCATACTAGTTAGGCCATCTCACTTCATTCATGTAAGTTTGCTTGTTAATTTGCTGGGGTTGCTGCTGTTAAAAATGTGGATTCGGTAGGATGGTTTTTGTTTAGTTTTCGGACAGATGGAGTGGGCGGCCGGAGGTGGTCAACGTCGGTCGGAATAGACGATCGGCAGTCGGAGATAGGTCGGCGGTGATGGTATTTGTTTCGTTAAAAAGGAATAAATAAAAAAAATGGCCGCGAAAGATGGAGTTGCAGGTTGAAGATGGTGTTCGGGTAGAGGATGTCGAGAGGAGAAGGAAGAAGTGCAGGCAGAACAAGACAAAAACAGGAAAAGACAAAAAATAAAAAGAATTTAAAAAATTCAAATAATATAAAAGATCGGTTTTAATCCGACGCTGGTCGCATCCGGGTATACGGTTCGGGTCAGAAAGTCGGATCGGGTAAACGGTCCGAACCCGTTCGCTGAATAAAATAAAATAAACAAATTCATTAAAAATTCTAAAAAAAAATTCATAAAAGATATAAAAATCCTACAATCAATAAAAAAATTAGGAAATTCGAAGATATAAAAGAATTCCGAAAATTTATAAAAATTATTGTTATAAAAAATTGAAAAATCAGCAAATTCGTAAATAAAATAAAAATAAAAATAAAAATCAGAAAAATTCCAAAAAAATTAAATTTTAAATATATATAAATTTTTAATCTCGAAGATAAATAAAAATAAAAAATGTTTAAATTTTATTAATTAAAAAAATTAAAAATTCAGAAAATTCTAGAAAATCAGAAAAAAAATTCAGAAAAAATTAAAAAATTCTTAAAATATTAAACTCTAAAATTGGACAAGCCTTTAGGGCTTTACAATAAGATCCCTTATTTTGAATTTCCCGATAAATTTAAAATTTTTAATGTATTTATCCCTTGAATATTTTATTTTTCACTGTAAATATTGCAAATCATAAAATTCTAATAATTGATGTAATAGAGATATTTAATTTTTTTTTCTGATTTTCTATATTTATTTTGGTTATGTACATCTAATTAGATTTTTTTTATCTCCTTAATTATTCAACTACTCTTTTCTAGAACATCGAAATATACATAAATTCCATATTAACCTTTTCCGCATCATTATTCTTAACTTTAAATTCACCACAAACCGTTCAGCTTCTCTCTGACTTTTTCTCTCTTCATCACTCCCATCGTTCGCTGCAAGCTCAAGCTCAAGAGCTCTCTCTCCGTTCGTGTTTGCTTTCACCAATGCCCGTGTCTAGTGAGTGACTCGCTGACTCTGGTTCGTCTCTGTTCAGCGGTGGTGTCATTTATGCGGTTTTCTATGTTCTTATATTCTTTTGGGTTCGGCTTTTTCGATCACTCGGAATTGGAGTGATGCAGGTTCATGACTCGTGAATCAACTCGATATCCTTAAAATGTATTTGCTGATTGTCGATTGTGATGTGAACCCGTTTGTTCTGATTTGCTTTCCATTGGTTCTTGCATAATTTTTCTTTTTCTTGGTTTGCAAGTTCTAACCTCTGTTATTTTCCTGATAGATTCCAGTTTCCTACTTGAATTATGGGGTTTTACCCTGCCTTGTCTTCTTTCCAATTCGTGCAGTTTACATGATTTTGAGTTCCAATTGCCGTTCATATTATGCTTCGGTCACATTTTTTAACGTCCTAAGGATTCGTTCTAAGTGAGGGTCTGCACTTTTGAGAGCTCTTTCTATAGGATTCCGTGTTGGGTTTCGCTTGGAGGAGTTTAAGTCTGCATATTCATGGCTTTACCTCTCTTATTGTGGCCATTTTCTGTTACATTTATGATCTTATCAGATATTCTTGTGACCATTCGCCTGCAGTGAATGAAGATAATAGATGAGCATTTTAATCGAGTTGCGATCTCTTACAAAGAATTGTTAATACTTCCTGTCTTGAATATTTTTATCCATGGGAAACACAAGACGCATGGTCATACGTGTGGGTTCATGCACAGTGCAAATAAGCTGTGAATTAGAAGAGAAGGTTGAAAAATTACACAATGGTGATGAGCTACATTCCAATTCAGAGACTGAAACTGAGCAGCCTCAAGAAGAGACTAGAAATGTGAATGCATCAGGTAAGACCTATCTCCATATATAGCGTGTATTTTTCATCATACTATATTAAAATGGTCCAAGTATTGATCTGGTTTGATAACATTAGATCCATCTTTCGATATTTAGAATTTCTTGTCTAGTAGCTGCCACCAGAAAAAAGGAAGCGCAGCTTTACATGTCTATCGAGTGTATACAGTCTTCCTCCTGGGAAATGCATCATTGTCAAGTTAGGGAACAAAATGCAACCTATTGGAGGTTTGGGAAGTTTCTCAGAACCATTGCTTGCAAGTTAACACCATTGTTTACAACTTGAAGGCAAATTCCCAAGGATATGAGAAACACTATGATTAGGATTGTAGAGGTAGTTAGCTTGTTCTGGCATGAAATTCCATTCACGTTTTAAATAAATTTAACATCATTATTAATATTTCCTTGCCATCTAAGCATGATTATCTTCGTACCAGCTACAGAAAAATGGATTCCACAATCCTAAATGTAGATATTGGAAAAGTGATTTAAAAGCTGCTCGCTATGGTAGCTCTCAATCATTCTCGTATCATTCGAAGAATCTGTTGGAGAGAGTGAGAAGAGATCAATGCACAAATCTCGTCACTTTTTGGAGTTCAAAGGAAAGGAAGGGAAGGTACGAATCTTGTTTTAGATTGTTTTAATTGACCTGTCAACATTAAATGGACTTTCATTACCTGTTGATGACTACTTTGTGATAACCTTTCTATTTTTCATCTTTTTCATTGCAGAAGCTGACTGACGCAAATAAGGCTAACGGAGCAAAACAAAAGATACGACACACCTTAGAGAGCGAAAATTCAGCTGGAATAACAGCAGAAAAGGTACTATCATGTTTACTTAAATTTTTGTGTTCCCTTATGAGTGATATTTCCATTGTGTAAATCAATAATCTCGCTTTAGAAAAGATTCTGCTGAGGTGATATATTTTTGGACCTAAGGTAAAGATGTCTAGAGATATTTGCCACTTTTCCAACAATATGCGTGTTTTGAATAGCAGTTGTCATAGGAAGATAACATAGAATGTGTTCTAGAATTGCCTCCTTAAGATTGTCTATGTTATCAGCACTTGCATTGATATCTTGTTATTCCCATAGCTCTGTGGTTTGGGTTTGCTAGTGACAGCACAATAATCTATAACTTGGTGCGGGTTTATCTAGCACACATAGTCCACCATCACTAACAAAAGAGCTATACAGCAGCTAGAGCTGTAAAGTAAATTTGAGATGATGAAACCTGTACAATTTTCTATTAATTTGCTAACCTGACTGCAGTTTGGTTTAATGAGAGATATCGAAAAACAGAAAAGTACTGCAGCCCTGGAATACCCAAGTACTAGCTGTGCCACTGCACACCCACAATTGTTGAAAAATTATTCAATATAGTTCATCTAGTGTCAACAAATGTTATGCGGTCTTGGCAATGATAATATTGCTGCTACAATGTATTAGGAATTTATACAGTTATCTGTGCAGAAGATGAATGAATCAAGAAAAGAGAGCAAGCTGGAATAAATAGTCTAAAATTAAAACCTAAAATCTAACTTCCTAGTGTGTGTTTTCATATGGTTCTGGTTGATAAAGTCATATAACATCAGCAAGGAACAACTATAGTTAGGAAGAATGTGATTACTTTCTCAATTTGATATCTCTGGACATCTTTTCCTGTTTCACAGGAAAGTGTGAAATATTGAATGTCTTCTTGATATGGTTCATTCAGTTATGCTGACTAAACCAAGTTCTGGCACATGATAGGAAGCAGAGTTAAGAATTAAAGGCAATTGTATGTATTTATGACTTCAGCTTAAAATTGCTCGCCAATAGATAGTAACATCATTGGTTTATAAGTTTTTTATGTTACTAAACTGCACGGAAGTATGAATGATCTCATGGAGGTATATTTGGAACTTGGAAAGAGCGATACCCCCTCGAAAAAGTGTTTCTCTAGTGTTGGGAAAAGAGAAACCTGGATGGTCTGATGTTAGAGCA